>CM038042.1:146149436-146891936 GCA_021397845.1 Areca catechu | reverse complement strand
TGCAGCATGGCTCGTGCCCAGTTCGACTTCGGCGGCTCCCAGTCCACCGCGCCAGTCTGGCTCCACCCCACGAGGCTCCGCCCGTGCCCGGCTCCGGTCCGGTGGGACGCCTGTCTCAGCTCGGCGCTCCCGCACCCCAGATCTGCCTGCTCCGGCTGCGATTTCATGTTCATCACCGGTGCCCAGTTCAGTCACTGCGCGCTCATCCATGGGTTCGCGCACGGAGCCCTTGCACCATGCACACGTCGGTCCACGTGCATGGGGAGGTTCTGGGGCCTTCTCGCGGTCCGCATAGCGGTCTGGAGTAGTGCTCTAGCCGACTAGGCACTCCGGCGTCACAGCCCATCTCGGTCACTGGGAGCACCACGCGGTTCGGTCTCACTCACGTGGGCCCGGTGCGTTTCCCGAGAGGTCCATCCACGTGGGCCCGGTGCTCTTTCCATGGATCCCCCTCCACGTGGGTCCTGGACACGCCGCCTGACACGCCGCCTGCAAAGAAAGGTTTGCATTTAAATTTCCTAAGCTACCATTTACACTAACTAGTGAATAGTGCCACATCCAAGGCACTGCACCCTTGCGCCAACCTCCTGAACTACCCAGAATAAAAAGGTTCACCAGCCCATCATGGCCTCACAAGCTGACAAGTCTACATCAAGACCAGCACACCTCCCTAAAAGTAACAGGAGCCACTCGTCTACATAAAGACCGGCATGGAAAGGTAAGAGGGGGGAGGAGGTAAGTAAGGGACAACACACTCCCTTCACTCTGGCATTATCTATCACCCTCTGGTAGCGGAGAGTCCCCCAAGCTCTCCATCTCAGAGGTCTCTTATTTCCTTCGATTGTCCCGCTGACTTGATCGTCGGAGTGCCTTTGCCGGAATCCCCGGTGCAGGTCTCCCCTGTTTTGCAGGTATCGCCCGGCAGAGGGACAATAAGGAGGAAGATTACTCCTCACCGAAGAGGCCCACAGGAGGGCCACGACAGTACCAAGCCCCTTTCATCCCAACTACGACTATGTTCCCCTTGATCATCTCTGACCAACGAGCCCGATGACGCTGGCACGAAGCCCACGCTCCTAGGCCACGCAAGAGCTACCGGCCAGGGCGATCTAGGCGGCAACAATATGTATATGTATATATATATATATATATATATATATATATATATATATATATATATATATATATATATATATATATATATATATATATGTATATGTATATATGTATATGTATATCTATATGTATATGTATATATACATATATATACATATACATATATATATATATATATATATATGTATATGTATATATATGTATATATATATATACATATACATATACATATAGATATATACATATTGTTGCCGATCTCGTCGCCGCGACCTGTAACTTCAGAGCTGGTGGCGGGATCAGACCATCTCGCCTCGAGGTCTCCGAGCTCCCGATCCTGCAAGACAAGGTCAGAAACCCTGGCCGGGGGTCCTGGCGAGGGAACTCCGACGGTCAAGTTAGAAAGCGGCGAGATGGAACAGAATCTCCAAGGTCGGCCTCCGAAGGAGTCCCAGGCTTAGAGATTATCTTAGCAAAAAAGGTCTCTAGAAGAGTGGAAATTAGGCCAAGTTCCTTCACCGATCTTGCGCCAAGGGACCCCTCTCGGGCTCTTGGATCCTACTCTTGGTACCTTTTTCTTTTCCCAGCCTTTTTTCCCCTTACCTGGTTATCCGCTCTCCCCATCCTTTTATCCCATCACGCTGCCTCTGGCCTCCCGCCCTTGGGAGGCTCCCTCTTCGCTTTCACCTCCTTTTTTCTCTCTCTCTTTCCCCCTTCCCCTTCCGGTCCAGGAACCCGGCGGCCTCCTTGTCTTGCTTGCCGAGCCCAGCGAGGAAAGGGTAGAGGGAGGACACCGGCCAGACCTTGGGCCGAGTGCGAGCGCTCTCCTTCCCAGGCGTCGACAACGTCTGTTACCGGGTCCTGTCTGCTAGGACTTCGCCTCTCGGCTGCAGAACCCGTCGGGCCGATGTAAACGAGGTTTCGCGCGTTGCTGTCGACCGTACCGGCGCTCCTCTCGAGGTGCGGCGCGCACTGCCCGAGGGGCGGTCTCGAAACTCGTGCCCCTGCTTCTCGGCGGTCTCACCACGCAGGGTAGCCGGCCTTGGCCAAGGTGGACCCCTCCTGGGCGAACACCTGGCGGAGTGGCAGAGGAGCGCTCGACTTTGGCCGAGGTGGAATCGTGTCCGGGCGCCACCTGGTGAAGGTGCAGGAAAGCCCGGCTCGACCTCAGCCGAGGTGGAACCGTCTCAGGGTGCCACCTGGCGAGGGAGCAAGGGGCCGCCGGCTTCGACCGACGTGGACCCATCTTGGGCGGACACCTGGCGGAGCGGCAGAGGGGCGCTCGACTTCGACCGAGGTGGACCCGTGTCCGGGCGCTACCTGACGAAGGAGCAGGAAGGCCCGGCTCGACCTCGGCCGAGGTGGAACCGTCTCAGGGCGCCACCCGACGAGGGAGCAAGGGGCCGCCAGCTTCGGCCGAGGTGGACCCCTCCTGGGTAGACACCTGGCGGAAAGGCAGAGGGGCACTCGACTTCGGCCAAGGTGGACCCATGTCCGGGCGCCACTTGGCGAAGGAGCAGGAAGGCCCAGCTCGAACTCGGCCGAGGTGAAACCGTCTCAGGGCGCCACCCAGCGAGGGAGCAAGGGGCCGCCGGCTTCGACCGAGGTGGACCCCTCCTAGGCGGACACCTGGCGAAGGAGCAGAAAGGTCCGGCTCGATCTCGGCCGAGGTTGAACCGTCTCAGGGCGCCACCCGGCGAGGGAGCAAGGGGCCGCTGGCTTTGGCCGAGGTGGACCCCTCCTGGGCGGACACCTGGCGAATGAGCAGGAAGGCCCGGCTCGACCTCGGCCGAGGTGGAACCGTCTCAAGGCACCACCCGGCGAGGGAGCAAGGGGCCGCCGGCTTCGGCCGAGGTGGACCCCTCCTGGGCGGACACCTGGCGGAGCGGCATAGGGGCGCTCGACTTCAGCCGAGGTGGACCCGTGTCCAGACGCCACCTGGCGAAGGAGCAGGAAGGCCCGGCTCGACCTCGACCGAGGTGGAACCGTCTCAGGGCGCCACCCGGCGAGGGAGCAATGGGCCGCCAGCTTTGGCCGAGGTGGACCCCGCCTGGGCGGACACCTGGCGAGGGAGTAGGAAGGCCCGGCTCGACCTCGGCCGAGGTGGAACCATCTCAGGGCGCCACCCGGCGAGGGAGCAAGGGGCCGCCGGCTTCGGCCGAGGTGGACCCATCCTGGGCGGACACCTGGCGAAGGAGCAGAAAGGTCTAGCTCGACCTCGGCCGAGGTGAACCGTCTCAGGGCGCCACCCGGCGAGGGAGCAAGGGGCCGCCAGCTTCGGCCGAGGTGGACCCCTCCTGGGCGGACACCTGGCGAAGGAACAGGAAGGCCTGGCTCGACCTCGGCCAAGGTGGAACCGTCTCAGGGCACCACCCGACGAGGGAGCAAGGGACCGCCGACTTCGGCCGAGGTGGACCCATCCTGGGCGGACACCTGGCGGAGCGGCATAGGGGCGCTCGACTTCGGCCGAGGTGGACCCGTGTCCAGGCGCCACCTGGCGAAGGAGCAGGAAGGCCCGGCTTGACCTCGGCTGAGGTGGAACCATCTCAGGGTGCCACCCGGCAAGGGAGTAAGGGGCCGCCGGCTTTGGCCGAGGTGGACCCCTCCTGGGCGGCCACCTGGCGAAGGAGCAGGAAGGCCCGGCTCGACCTCGGCCGAGATGGAACCGTCTCAGGGTGCCACCCGACGAGGGAGCAAGGGGCCGCCGGCTTCGGCCAAGGTGGACCCCTCCTGGGCGGACACCTGGCGGAGCGGCAGAGGGGCGCTCGACTTCGGCCGAGGTGGACCTGTGTCCGGGCGCCACCTGGCGAAGGAGCAGGAAGGCCCGGCTCGACCTCGACCGAGGTGGAACCGTCTCAGGGCACCACTCGGCGAGGGAGCAAGGGGCCGCCAGCTTCGACCGAGGTGGATCCCTCATAGGCGGACACCCGGTGGAAAGGCAGAGGGGCGCTCGACTTCGACCGAGATGGACCCGTGTCCGGGCGCCACTTGGCGAAGGAGCAGGAAGGCTCGGCTCGACCTCAACCGAGGTGGAACCGTCTCAGGACGCCACCCGGCGAGGGAGCAAGGGGCCTCCGACTTCGGCCGGGGTGGACCCCTCCTGGGTGGACACCTGGCGAAGGAGCAGAAAGGTCTGGCTCGACCTCGACCGAGGTGGAACCGTCTCAGGGCGCCACCCGGCGAGGGAGCAAGGGGCCGCCGGCTTTGGCCGAGGTGGACCCCTCCTGGGCGGACACCTGGCGAAGAAGCCGGAAGGCTCGGCTCGACCTCGACCGAGGTGGAACCGTCTCAGGGCGCCACCCGGCGAGGGAGCAAGGGGCCGCCGGCTTCGGCCGAGATGGACCCCTCCTGGACGGACACCTGGCGAAGGAGCAGGAAGGCCCGGCTCGACCTCGGCCGAGGTGGAACCGTCTCAGGGCGCCACCCGGCGAGGGAGCAAGGGACCGCCGACTTCGGCCGAGGTGGACCCCTCCTGGGCGGACACCTGGCGAAGGAGCATGAAGGCCCGGCTCGACCTCGGCCGAGGTGGAACCGTCTCAGGGCGCCACCCGACGAGGGAGCAAGGGGCCGCCGGCTTCGACCGAGGTGGACCCCTCTAGGGCGGACACCTGGCGGAGCGGCAGAGGGGCGCTCGACTTCGGCCGAGGCGGACCCGTGTCCGGGCGCCACCTGGCGAAGGAGAAGGAAGGGCCAGCCCGACCTCGACTTCGACTGCGGTGGAGCCACATCCAACCTTGCTGGACCGTTCCCGCTCTACCGAAAAAACTTACGTGGTTCGGATCACGCCCGGCAGAAACTGAGACACGCCACGTCATTGTAATGGCTGTAACACATATATATGTGTACACATATATATGTATACATATATATATATATGTATATGTATATGTATATATGTATATATATATATATATGTATATGTATATATGTATATGTATATGTATATGTATATGTATATGTATATATATATATAGTATTTAGAAGAGAATCTAGAAAGGTTGGGGTGAGAAGGTGGTGTGATCGAAATCGAGAATTAAATATTGAAGATATTAGACTAGGAGGTTAACATCCACTAGTATTGGCCAATGGGATCAAAGTCATCTAAGGAAGAAGTGGGAAAATACTGGAAAAAATTCTTTTTTATATTTTTCTATAATTCTGACTATCACCATATATATATATATTATCACATCTCGAATCCAGCATCATGATCGGTTACGCGACCGGTCGCACAATCCTAGGTATCATCCTAGAAATTATACCATGCCTATCCTTCAATTCAATATCTAAGTAGCGGTAAGGAACAAAATTCACTAATTATTTATTATTCCTAGAATTATTTATTATTCCTAGAATTTTTCATAAAGGTTAACATGTAGATAAAATTCAACTAAATTTTTTTAAAAAATCATAAACTAAGGATTAACACATAAACCCTAGTTCCTCACTGACGGGTCCCCAAAGTCGATTGATCTTTCGGACCTGTAATAAAGATATAGAAAACAGGAGATGAGCTATACAAGCTCAATAAGTTATCAATACCTCTAATATATGCATAAACATGTCAACAATAATTTACAAATATACACAAAGCATGCATCATAGAAAACCAGCTCACAATAAAATAAAATGCAACATCACATTATATGCACATTCAATTATAAACGACACGACTATGGATAGCCAATCATTTACTTTACTCTCTTAGTCTCTCTGACTATGGCCACGATCGGCCCGTGACTAGCCCTAAAAGAGACTAGAATTCTGACTACACATACCAAAACCGGTCATGTGCCAGTGATCGCCCCACTGGAGGCCCGGAAGGAAACTAGCTCTGATATCATACGAGAAAACATGCATCCTCAGCATGTGCCAGCGATCGCAATAAAAGAAAGGCAACTAGCTCCTAACTACACATACCGTACATCGAACATATACCAGTGATCGTTCCACTGGAGGTCCGAAAAGAGACTAAGTTTTCGTATGATCATAGTCGGACTAGAAAGCGTCAACACCAATACACATGACAATAAATGCAACCCAATACAAATCAAACTATACCACACATATTTAACATTGTACAATAATCATAACATATTTAGTATGTAATACTAGAGGTCGAGATAATTTACCTTAAACTAATTCTATCAGGAACACGTGACTTAACTCTAGATCCTCAATACTTCCATATTAATGAAGGCTCTGACAAAATAAGTTAAATAATTAATTCTAAATTTAAATAAGATAAAAATTTCTCGATCTGATCTGAGATTAGGCTCGATCTAGATATTTATTTAAGTCTGGTTGATTGGAATTGGATTAATCAATAAGAAAATAATTTAAATACCTAAAATTTATTTATTTATTTATTATTCTTTTCCTTCTCTCTCCACTCTCTCCTCATCTTTCTCTCTCCTAGTTCTCTCTTCCTCTCTCCTCTTTCTCTCTCTTCATTCTCTCTCCTCTCTCCTCTCTCCTTCCTCTTTCTCTCTATTATTTCTCTCTCCTCTTTTTTATTTTTTTTCATTATTATTATTTTCTTTTTTTCTCTCTTTTTTTCCTTCTTTTTTCCCCTTTTTTTTCTTTTCTTCCCTGCTTCTTTTCTTTTTTAGCCCGAGCGGGTCCTCCCATGGTTCCCGAAAACCATGGAGGAGTGGAGAACGGGGATCGTCGGCTCGACCGGACAGAGGGATCTAGTGGCACGGCCATCGATGACCATTCAACTTAAGAAAAATCGAAAGAAAACTAGGGAAACATTTGCTTTTATTCCCTTCTTTCCAAGAGAGATCTAAAGTATGGAACTCGCTGGCATTGTTGAGGTTTCTGATGCTCACCGGAGAGGAGGAAGATGGCGGCGAGAAGCTCGGTGGGGCTTACTTGGGTGGCGGTGAGAGGGGAAAAAGATTTATAGGAAAACAATGAAAAGATGACTCACCGTTCGGGGAACCCTACCACCGTCCAATCCTCACATGCCACCGGACTCTCCTTTCCTGCCATGATGATTCAGCCACAAAAATCCGGCGAAAACATCACTTGGATAAACAGGGGCTCCATCCCCTGTTTGGCCTCTTCCTTATTTTTTTCTAAGTTCCGAACCGAAGTCGATAAGGGCTGTCGACTTCAACCCAAGGCGGCCCAGTTACAAGCTGCGCCTCACATATATATATATATATATGAATAGTTTGGTACTATTTTAATTTGTATTTATTTGTGCCAAAATTTATCAAGTACTAAAAGGAAAGCTGGAGATGTTTGAGTGGATAATGCAGGCTGGGCTTCGAGAAGTGATATTTGCAAAAGAGCCTCATCGGGACGGCCCCGATGATGGCACTCTGACGTTCAAGTCAGTATCAAGATCAATAATGAAAGAGCATAAGCAGGAGAGCTTGCATACCTTGGGGACTTGCTCGAAGTCCCTTCATATAGACGAAGACTTAGAGGCAATTTGGTCCTAACCAAGATCCTGTCAGATCTGGTGAATGGCAGCGGAATCTCCCACGTGTCGCATGAAGCTTTCTTATCTTCAAGGGATATCCTATCTCTTTAAATACATCCCTATTGCCAGCTCGGTACATAGCATGTCTCATTAAATAATGGACTAGATTATAAGAAATTTGGGAGCGCCTCCCTCCACCCGCCTAAATCTAGTGATGATTGGAGATTTCGGGACATGATAGAGAGCTGGCCACATAGTGGATGCCATAGCCATGAATGTTCAGATGTCGCTTCCCCGTGACTTGAGATAGGTGCATCAACAAAGTTTTGCTATTCGGAGTGCTTACAAAATTTCTAGGGCCCGGGAACTTAAGGCCAAACGTTACCTGAGTGGTCAGCAAGGCTCACTAATACCTTTGGATACAAGAGTTGGTCTCTACCGATACCTGCTTGAGGGCTTGTGGCTGAACACTAGTCGAACACTTCTTGAACAGTTGGTGAGGCTCGTTGATACTTTTGGACATAGGAGTTGGCTTCTGTCGATGCCTGCACGAGGACTTGTGGCTAAATGCTAGCCGAACGCTTCTTAAATGGTCCGTGAGGCTCGCTGATGCCTTTAGACATAGGAGTTGACCTCTGTTGAAACCCGCTCGAGGACTTGTGATTGAACGTTAGCCGAATACTCCCTGAGCAATCAATGAGGCTCATTGATGTCTTTACGCACAGGAATTGGTCTTTGCCGATACCTGCTTGAGGGCTTGTAGCTGAATGCTGGTCGAACATTCCTTGAGAGGTCGGCAAGACTTGCTGATACCTTTGGATATAAAAATTGGCATATGTCAATGCCCGCTCGAGGACTTGTAGCTAAATGCTAGCCAAACATTTTTTGAATGATCGGTGAAACTCGTTGATGCCTTTAAGTACAGGAATTGGCCTCTACCATGCTTGCTCAAGGGCTTGTGGTTGAATGCCTGCTGAACTCTCCCTGAGCAGTTAGCATGTCATTATCTGAGTGGCTGATAACATATTTGTGGCAATCCCATCTATTATATGATGACCCGGTTTAATGTACAGTTTATGGCCCATGCTAGCGATCGGGCCGATGGTTCACCTTCACCATCCCAGGTCCTATATCTCTGGCCCAATTACATTTCCTATTATAAGTATTCATACCACTTAAGTTTTTTAGCACAATATTTATATAAATGAATAAATAATAAATTAATATCCTATGGAGAAAATAAGATTCATTATGGAGAAAAGATAGTATACTCATTGATGTGGCAAGACTGCTGACATGGAGCACACCTCAGATCCGGCAGGCAGCGAGGTGAGCAGATGTCACCATGTCAGATTTCTTTCCTAGCTCCTTCGCCAGGTAGCTCCCCAAGGGTCGAGCCCACCGCGGCCGAAGTCGAGCTCCCTCTAGCTCCTTCGCCAAGTGGCTTCCCAAGTGTCGAGCCCACCTCGACCGAAGTTGACCTCCCTCCAGCTCCTTCGCCAGGTGGCTCCCCAAGGGTCGAGCCCACCTCGGCCGAAGTCGAGCTCCCTCCAGCTCCTTCGCTAGGTGGCTCCCCAAGTGTCGAGCCCACCTCCGTCGAAGTCGCGCTCCTTCGCCAGGTGGCTCCCCAAGTGTCGAGCCCACCTTGATCGAAGTCGAGCTCCCTCCAGCTCCTTCACCAGGTGGCTCCCCAAGGGTCGAGCCCACCTCGGCCGAAGTTGAGCTTCCTCCAACTCCTTCGCCAGGTGGCTCCCAAAGGGTCGAGCCTACCTCGACCGAAGTCGAGCTCCCTTCGACTCCTTCGCCAGGTGGCTCCCCAAGGGTCGAGCCCACCTTGGCTGAAGTCGAGCTCCCTCTGGCTCCTTCGCCAGGTAGCTCCCCAAGTATCGAGCCCACCTCGACCGAAGTCAAGCTCCCTCCAACTCCTTCGCTAGGTGGCTCCCCAAGGGTCGAGCCCATCTCGGCCGAAGCCGAGCTCCCTCCAGCTCCTTCACCAGGTGGCTCCCCAAGGGTCGAGCCCACCTTGACCAAAGTCGAGCTCCCTCCAGCTCCTTCGCCAGGTGGTCTCCAAGGGTCGAGCCCACCTCGGCCAAAGTCGAGCTCCCTCCAGCTCCTTTGCCAGGTGGCTCCCCAAGGGTCGAGCCCACCTCGGCTGAAGTAGAGCTCCCTCTGGCTTCTTCACCAGGTGGCTTCCCAAGTGTCATGCCCACTTCGACCGAAGTCAAGCTCCCTCCGGCTCCTTCGCCAGGTGGCTTCCCGAGGGTCGAGCCCACCTCGGCCGAAGTTGAGCCCATTCCTTAGAAGCATCGCGAAAGGAAAAAGGTTGTTAGCACCAAGTCTGCAATTGAAACCGGTGCGTGCAATACAGCGCATCCAATGCGGCGCCCCGAAGTTAGAAAGATGCGCCTACCATCATTTGCACCATTCGGGAAGAATAGCCCCGATCGAGGTGCCTAGTCCTGCGACCGGCCACCTGCACCACCCATAAAGATAAGGCAGCATTAGGGACCTCAGACCCAAGGGCAGCTGCCCCCGGATCAAGGCCCTGCTAAACTTTTTCAACCGTGATAACTCACCGGAAAAACAAGGGTTGCCACATAACTCCATACTGTGAAGGGAAATGACATCGAGAGTGTGGTCACAGATGCCGTTGACCCTCGAGCACCCCAAGAGGGGAAAGACCAAGGCAAGAAGGGGGGAGAACCTGTGATCTAAAAGGAGGACCCATCGGGCGAGAATGAGGTAAGCACGAGAAAGGACGGAGAAGGAGAGATAAGTGGCGAGAAGGCCTCCCGAAAGACTCCCGAAGAGAGTCCCGATAGGAACATCCATTCCAGCTCGAGTCTTGCTCTTCTCCATCCACTCCTACTCTATCTTTTACTGAAAACTCTCCTCCAAGCATGGGGACCGAATAGGAATCCATTTTGGAGGATTTGTTCCTCTTTACCGTTCGCTGACTTGATCGTCGGAGTGCCCCCGTCGGAATCCCCGATCCGGGTCTCTAACTTTGTCTTGCATGACCGGGAACCGTTGTATTCCAAAAGATGGGACTAAAGTTCGGTGCCATATCAGAGTTGCAGGCTACGATGGTGAAGACGGCAATACTCTTTTTTGAGTTTTGATTATCAAACTTGTGGATCATATGTGGCCTTCATGTAAAGTAAAATGTCTTGTTTTAGAAATGTTACATAATGAGGGTGAATTATGTTTTTTTTTATATAAAATAAAAGGAACGGGGAGGATAAATTCGGCTGGGTAAATTATGTTTACCAAAAATATATAAAAAAAATTGGAGCACTTATCGAAACTCTTGTTGTTCTCACGTCGTTGCTAGGATCCAAACTACTGTACCTTACTCTCCGACGCCCTTTCTCTTCTCTTATACCTTGCTTCATTGCTCGGACTACGAGATTTGGAAAGAAAGATAAAAGAGAAAAAAAAATCTCATTTTTTTGTCTATTTATTTGTTTGTTATAAAAATTCTTATATATAAAAAATTCTTATATATATATATATATATATATATATATATATATATATATATATATATGTATGTATGTATGTATGTATGTATAAAAAAATGAGGGACCATGTTAAGAATAAAGAAACTAATATCCATCAATGTGCCGGACAAGAGATCATTATTTTAAAGCCTAAAATCTCTTATTTGATTAGTTAAATAAAGAGAAACTAGGAGAGAAATTAAGGTGATAAAATATTCACCTATTTTTTGGTTTCTTTGCAAAAGTGGAGATATTCAAAGAAAAAAAAAAAAGCATTTTTTTAAAAAAAATGAATTCCTCATTTATTTATTAGTTTATTTGTCTGGATATATATATATATATATATATATATATATATATATATATATATATAGGAGAATGGGGGGCCAGTTTAAGAATGAAGTAAAAAAATCCAATAATATGCTGGATGAGAGATCATTATTCAAAAATCTAAAATCTCCCATCAAATATATATATATATATATATATATATATATATATATATATATATATATATATATATATATATATATATATATATATAGGAGAACGAGGGGCCAGTTTAAGAATGAAGAAAATAATATCCAATAATATGCCGGACGAGAGATCATTATTCGAAAATCTAAAATCTCTAATTTGAATGGTTAGATAAAGAAAAATTAGTAAAGAAATTAAGTTACATTTGGTGTATTGCAAGACAATCTTGAAAGGAGATAATATCATGATCTATCTGCATTCGATATCGACTGACTCGGCTACTTCTTTTCCTGCCTATTTAGCCTATTATATTTAGCTCTCTAGGAATCAGTTTTTCTTCAATCCAGTCAATTTCTCTCCTGCTATGATCATCGAGAGAGCTTGAGCATGTACTATGGAGTATCGTTCAGTGTCGTTGAGGTCTGTGGAGATCTGGGGTTTCCCTTCTTCTCTTCGAGTGCCTGGTAGGATATTTTTCTCTTAGAAATCCCCTCCATTTTTGTTCACTGTCAGCTTTGATGAGAGCCTCCGAGATAGGCATGTGGGTGCTGCCTTCGTTGTCCACGGCTCGAGCTTGGGTTGTCTGGCAACGGGTGGTTTCCCGGTATATGATTCTTCTGTTCCTGGAGTTGAGCTTTATGCCACTTGGGCGGGCATCAGATTTGGGCGTCTCGTGCTCCAGTCGGACCGATTGATTATTGAGGGGGACTCTACAACTGTTGTTTCATGGATCAGATAGGCACAACGAGCTCTATCGGCTCACCCTATTATCCGGGACATTAGCATTCTTCTGCAGGATTGCGCCTCTTGTGAGGTTCGCCATGTGTATAAGGAGGCTAACTCGGCTGCTGACTGGGTGTCTCTTATGTTGCTCATCATACTACTTCTGTAGTTTGGTTGGACTGGCACACTGCTCTTGTACAGCTTAGGGATATCTTATTGTCCGACTATCTAGGTTGTATTCATTCTCGTCCATTGCAATGAATACACCGCCTTATCAAAAAAAAAAAAAGGTAATATGGACTATCAATAATACAGAGTGCTAGCAATATAGATTGCAAGTAATGTAGATTATTGTATTTGATATACGTAGGTAATATTATATATTATAAAATCAAAATTTTAAAATACTCATAAATTAAATCTATACTTTATTTATAAAATATATTTTCAATATTTTATATTAAAATATAAAATATTTTATACTTTATAAAATAAAAAAATATTTTTATATTTAATAAATTTAGTATAAAAAATGTATATATTAAATAGATAATATATTTAATATATTATTCAAATATATTAAATTTATACATTTGTATTATTAAATATAATATAATTTATAGTATATATATTATATTTAAATACATATTGTATTATATTTAATATATTGTATTATATTTTTAATATATTACATTTATAATATATTATATTTATAATACTATATTATAAAATAAAATAAAAAAATATATAATTATTATAAAAAATAATATAATATACTATATAATATTATAGGGAGATGGTGCCTCTCTTTCTGTTGGTCACTTGGCGGCGAGGGGGGTCGGAGGCCATGGCGAAGTTGCATGGATGCACGGGGGCCATGGCCCCTTGGACTTGAGACCACTCGTAGTGTGTGGGGATGGGGAGTGGCACTAACGACGGCCCTGGCACCATGCTGGAGCTTGATGATGAGCCACTACATGGCCTTGCTCATCTGCTCGAGATGGATATTGCTAATGGCCAAGATCTTGGAGGCGACGGGGGACAAATGGGAGTGGTGCAAGTGGCCTCGTCGACTAGGCACTTGGAGCCAATCCGTTGCTTCATGGACTTGACAAACTCTTCGGCTTGGTCGCAAGAGATGTGGAAGAGCTCCAGTCCGCTGCTTTATGAACTCGACAAACTCCTCGGCTTGGTCGCAAGAGATGTGGAAGAGCTCCTAGCACTGCTTGAGGAGCTCTATAACGGCGTCAATGGTGACTGTCTTCTAGCCACCGAACGGCTCCTCGGCCTCTAGGATGCCTACTGCCACGGCGATGAACTCCTGGTAGGTGGTGCTTAGTGTTTTCATGGTGCTCTCCATGAGTGAAGTCCGTGCAAGGGATCGGGGAGGAGGGTGAGTTGCCGGACGAGAGGCCCTATACCCCCACGTTTAATTTAATCAAAACTTTCTTAACGGCCCAGATCAAGAAGATGGGGATGCGGTTGGAGGAGTCCAGGGTTCATGATCGGAGGGATGGCACCGACGATGGAGCTAGACGATTTGGTAGAGGGGATGGAGGGGATGGTGGCAGAGAGGGGATGGTAGTGAGGGGTTGGGCAGCGTAGGTGACGGCACTAGGGCACGAAGTGGTTGGGAGATTCATGATGCACTGTGGATGGGGGGTGGCGATGAAAGTGGCAGTGGCAGGGGTACCGGGCTAACATGGCCACTATTCATAGACCAATTTTACAATGACGCACTATTGGTAGGAGTAGTGGGGACAAGGGCATCGATTAATTATTTTAGCTCCGGTAACTTAATTTTCTAGCACTGCCATTGGTCGGAGGATGGTCGATGGATGATAAACGAGGTGTCATCAACGGGCATTGGAGTGTTGAAAAATTTTAGACACTGTCCGGACTAGCACCTAGCGGATAATCATAGAAGCAATATGGAAGGACACAGTCCAATAATCTATTCTTCGGATTCATTACCATGCAACAATGAAGATATAGAAAATATGTGTAAAAAAAAAAGAGAGATTGCTTTCATTAATTCCTTTGGAGAAGAATCTTTGATACAATCAAGACATAACCCCACACACGAATAATACCTCAAACGTACGTGTCCCACATGCGGATAATACCTCAACGCAGATTCCCTACCCTCATGGTCCAAGAAGCATCCACGGTCCAAGAACTCCAAGAAGTTATCTGCACAGACTCCCTCACGCGCTCCCTCCTCTCTTGGAACCAACTCTCCAAAGCCCTCCACACTTCATGGGCGTTACGCCCAAGAGGGGCTCACGCCCCCTCTCTCATGGTTTCTCACTTCACCGTGAGACTCCAAACCGCACACCCTACTTCTTAATATAGCATATGGGGCGGTTTTTGATTAGTTGGGCTGCATCACATGGGCTTTAACCACTTATTTGGTAGTTATAACTCTTCATATGGTTGGGCTAGGACTTCTTGATCTTCTTGGTCTTCTTGGTCCAATAACAAACTGATTAGGACTACTCATATGGTTAGGCTCCCAATTGGTTACAACCAACCAATTCGATTAGGATCCTGGGTGATTGGGCCAATCAATCAACCAACTAACCAACTAACTAAATAAGCTAACATCCTAACCAACTTAACAAACCTGGACCCAAATCCCATAATCCATAAACCAAGTTATGTTACAATCTCTCAAAAACTCCCCACCTAAGTCACATACATGAGAAAACACTAAAACCTGGATCAAGCCTAACTGATTTACATGTTTTCTCAACCTCAGACTCAGAGTATCCTTTGGAACACCTCCAGCACCAGCTTGGGACATGCTCCCAAGCCTAAGGGATCCTTGAATATCCCTGCCATGGCCTTCCAAGTCTCTCTAAGACTTGGAAGCACCACAAAATCCTACATAGAGGGGTCAACGGGAGGGCATGAAAGAAAATAAGAAAGAGAAAGGTAAGGTAATATTGTCTAAAAAATTATCTAGAATATAGTAATCTGGATTGCCATCCTTTTCAAAGACAATCTAGATTGTCTAATGAAAAGTAATTCATATTACTTGATAATTTGGATCGTTATAAAAAAAAAATTATACTCAATATAGTAATATGATGGGATCTTTTTAATGATAAAATATCTATCTATTTTTTAATTTCTTTGCATAAGTGAAAAGATTCGAGAAGGAGAACAACATTTCTTTTATTTCTCGTTTTCCTCTAATGCCCAAAACTCTCTTGTTTTTAAATCCCAACCTTCGTCTCGCTTAAGCTGGAACGAAAGTCATGCCTAAGGTCCTGTTCCCTCTGAACCCCCTTCTCCCCTGTAAAGGTTACCATTTATTCTACTTTGGTCGTATAACCCAAAACATGGAGTAAAGCTTGGTTTGGGACAGATACCGAAATGGAAATCTTCACGTGCTGGGCATGTGCATACTTCTGGCGAAGTCACGGGCCCTCCCTCTCGTCTGCACAATTTCCACTCAGCTCCCGCTGTATTTCCCGAGGATTCTCGGGCTTCCGCCATCGAATTCACAAAGACCGCAATGGAGGAAGTAGTCCGATCTCAGCCGAACCCATTCCCTTGCGAAGCCCTAGATCCTATCGCCCAGAAGAAGCACGCCGCCATGCTCGAGCGCCTCTCCAACCTCCACCACTCCTGCCTCCGGCAGTCCATCGCTCGCCGCGCCGACTCCGCCTCCTCCCCGCCTCCGCCTCCTCCCCGCCTCCTTCCTCGACCGCTTCTCCGACTCCAAGCGCTTCATTGAGACCGCCCTCTCCCTCTGTCACGTCCTAGCCTCCGATCCGGCCTCGGCCCCCAAACTGAAGCCCGAGCTCAAGCAGGTCTCCGCCTCCATCGCCGATCTGGACCGCATCGTCGCTGAGAACTCCTACTTCTTGCCATCCTACGAGGTCAGCTCCTCTCTCAAGGCCATCTCTGAGTTGAAAGAAAACCTGGAGAGCGCCAAATCGGAGCTGATGCCGAGGAAGAAGTTTTCCTTCAAAAACAAAACATCAAAGAAAATCCGAGCGTTTTGGCCAAAGAAATGGAGGAGATCAAGGTCCCTGGATGCGGTTCCGGGCGTCCGGGACTCGCCTGGTTTCAGGAACCAGGAAGGTGCACTTTTGGTGGAGCATTTTAGGGTTTCTGAAGAGGGCGAGGGGGATTTCACTCTTGCAGATCTTAATTCTTGTGAGGTCTACCTAAAAGGCCGGATCCGAGCACTCTTTGTGCATCGGCTTAGGAATTGCCGCATTTTGCTGGCCCTGTTCAGGGATCAATCCTTCTAGAAGATGTGAATGATTGTTTGTTCATGCTAGCCTCTCACCAGATCAGGATCCACCAAGCCAGGGCAACCGATTTCTATCTCCGGGTCCGGAGTAGGCCAATCATAGAGGACAGCAGTGCTGTGAAGTTTTCCCCATTCCGGTTATTTTACGAAGGAATTGGTGAGGAGCTGAGGGATTCTGGTCTATCGGAGGAGATAGGGAATTGGGCCAATGTAGACGATTTTAAATGGTTACGAGCTGTGCAGTCTCCAAATTGGTGTTTAATGCCTGGGGAAGAATGTGTAGACAACATTAATGCTTCAGATAGGGCGGAACATTGTGATGATGAATACTCTATGTTGACCTCAATTTTCTGTCTGCAAGCACAATGCTAAACTAGGTAAATCATATATGGTTTATTTGGCTATTTTTGATTTGAGCAATTTCTGCTAGTATATGTTTATGAAAATTTTGGCTTATATTTTTTTAGTGTGCTTATTTCTCTGTTGATTGCGAATGAATGAATCCACATTTGATTTTTTTAAGTTGTAGCACAATATCCTTTATGCATGCTGTCTGGTTGTAAGCTGCTGCAGTGATTAATTACTTTGTAGAAAAAAAATGATCGGCATCAGATGAACTGCTTTAATGGAGCATACATTAGATTACCCCGAAGTCATTGGAGATATTGCTCATCTGTGCTTTAATTATTGACTGATTCAAACTCTTGTTTGTTCTTCCTTTAATCCTATCATCTTTCCTGACTCATGATTATGGAGGCAAGTGGTATGTGACAATGTTGTTACCTTATCATGATAAATGCCCATCCATTCTCATGAATGCCATTATTGACACCAGAAGACATGGGTGTCCAAGCTGCTTCCATAAAATGTTTTCTTCAGCAATGCTAAGTAGATCATGGTCCTAGTGCTTTTCTATCAATCGTCACTCTTTAATTTTTTTTTTCCTTTTTATTTTGTCTTAAATATCATCGGACATACTGATATATGTACACACACACATGGTGGTCATGTATATTAACTGGGATCAACTTTAAGATGGGTTTGGCTACCCACACCTTTGACCTCAACTGAATCAAGACAAAAACTTAGTTATTGATTTTCTGTTTGCCTACCCAAATCCAACCCAAATTCCAGACTGATCCGCTCCACCTGATTTAATATCCTGATTGGGCTTGGGCAATGTAGTCTTAGTTGGACCTTATTACCATAAAGATGATCACCATGCTACAAAAGTCAAGCCTATGTTATGCATCTGCATTTACTTTTTGCTTTGCATTAAATTATCTGCATAAGGATGAATGAGCTGCAACACATGCTGGTGTTACAATAATGTCAATGAATAGTCTAATTGTAGGTCTGTTGGACTAATGGAGTCTTGTACTCACACTATGTGAAAGCTGCAATGAAAGAAATCGGTGACATATATAAATGTATGGAGAGATTACTCCCCAAAGCTGTTTATCCAATGACTATATGTGAACAAAGATAAATGACTTTCACTTCATGTGGACCTATGATTGATGCCATCTAGAATCTGGTGCCAGAATTCTAGCCACCTAATCCACACAGGAAATTAGCAACGGTGCTTTCTTGGGCAGGAATTAAATAGGCTCTAGATTTAAAGGTGCTTCATATTAAAGTTTGGTTGATGAACATGTACGACATGGGGTTTCATCATTTTCATACAATGTTTCCCTTTTGGTGAGTCTTTAACTTCCTATTAAAGTCCTTTTGATGAATTTACTGTTATATTTTGGATTATCTGTATCATTTAATGTAGATTAGGATGTTAAGTAGGTTGGCAAGTAAAGGGTTTCTTCCCATAACTATCATGTCAATAGGATCTGCGACATGGTAGTTCATAAAAAAAAAAAATCTGAAACCACAAATATTTGTTGTGAACAGCAAGTATTGCAAGCTGCTGTAATTTCATTAAGAAGGATTTTTGTGATGAGAGGTTAGTGATGTGAGCTACATCATTCTCCCTTGATTTCCCATGCATATATTTTTGGAATGGTGAAAATAAGTGCAAGCTCCTATGTAGTGCATCAAGTTTTGGATAGCAGAGACATTTTAGGAGGTAGACTAAATCTTCACAAGCTGATAGTGGAACAATAGCTGATAGTGTGCTCTATGAACATTCTGGTAGAAGCTCAACCAGAGCTTGCAAGCTCTGGTTGAGCTTCTATCCCTTACCATGAATTATTCAAAAGTAATAAATTGGGGGAAAGGCATTAAAGTAAAGAAATGTTGCTTTATCATTGCAAGTAATGAGGTCTGCAGCTCCATCCAAACATTTGTGCAACTGGTGGACACATAATACACAGTCATCTTAAAACTTTAACTAGTTCTTTGTATGATGAAATAAGACTGGTGGTTCTTAAATCCAAAATTTTCCTCATCATGTCTGTTAAAATTTTATAAAGCATCATGCATGGGTGATGAATATGATAGGAAATGTCATAGATTATTTGAAACTGGATTCTAATAGACAGTGTGATGGTGAGATTAAGCATAAGCTGAAAAGTCTACAATCATATATTGATGCAGTTTTTCTTGTTGACTGGCACTGTCAATATCAAAGTTGCGTTGCAGTTGCAGAGGGAAAAACAATCTTATATTATGGTTAGCATGTTCCAGCTATAATAATTGAACATTTTTGAGTCATGCACATACACCTGTTTCATTTCATGATGCTTTGGCAAAGTGGTAGTTATAATACGTGGAGTACTTGGAATATTAACATTACTTATTACTTACTGTGAGATTCTTGAAATCCAATTGACATGAGAATGTTGTCTTCTTTTAAAATGAGCTGCTTGAGATAAAAAATAGCCTTGGTAAGATAGAGTCCAAAGACAATGTATAATGATCATGAGGAGCTCATTGATGTGTAATGTTGTCATCTGAAGGAATATCCACCAGTCTTGTAGATGATTCTTATTGTTATTATTATATTTTTCATAATCAGACTAGATGAGCATATGGAAGGCTTGAGAAGTGTTAATTAAGGAAAGAAAGATTGACAATGTTATCAAACTAAATGAGGACTAGTTTGGCTCAGACTAGCCAACCTCAAGCTAAAAGAAGGGTGGTGCAAGAGGAGAGCAGCTAGGCTATTTGAGAAGTATGTTATAGATGTCATTGATGATGATAGTCATGATTGAAATCATCATGGGCAGGTTATGTAGATGGAGATAGGTACTGGTTTTATTATCAATGATAGTGAAGATATCCATCAAAAAATAATCCCAGGATTGGAAATGCCTATCACATGGTTAATGTTTACTTTTTTTTTTGAGCAATTAATGTTAACTAGTGTTCTGATCATAATGAAAAACACATTGCCAGTATCTGTCAGCCACTAGCTGCACTGTATACTGGCTTGTTTGATAGTGGTGGGGCCTTTGGTAGTATCTATAATCATTAATATGTTGGCCGAATGTGCTTAATATATTTTTTAGCTTTTAAATTACCATAGGGGGTTTTTCTTCCTTTTGAATTATCCATAATTTATTTTTTTCCTCATTTTTGACTGTTACAGAGAAAGTCAAAAACAATTGAATTGCTTTGGATGGGCTGAAACCGATGATCTTAGCTGGCCAGGATTTTTCAGGAACCTTAATTTCAAATCTTGATTCGGCATTTAACACATATATTCATCACACGAGTGCTCTTATAGATCCGGGGAGGAGAAAAAGGACAGGTACTCGGATAGGACTTACATATGAATTTGCTTCCCCACTGCACCCCCAAAAAGAAAAAAAAACACACACACACACACACGCACGCACGCGCGCACGCACGCGCACAAAAGCAAAAAATAAAAAAATAAAAACGTGCCCCCATTTTGTTATTTTGGATGAAAGAATAAGCTGAGGCAGCTCATCTGGATACAAACAACATGTTTAGTTCTTTAATGGTTGAGGGGTTGATGGGTTTGCAGAGGTTGGGGTAAATTCTTCTACTTTGCTGTGTTTCAGTTTCTAATGGACTACTGGTCTGTTTCCATTTCTCTAACTCTTGGTTCTCTATTTTCCATCCTCTGGTAGTATGCTGTTAATTCATGCCCCCCAACATAGGTTGTACTATTTCTGTTTTATGGCTAGAACCTCTTGTTACATGTATCACATCAAAAAGTTTCGGTTGGTCCTTGTTAACATACAAAGATCATCTCCTATCTAATAATTCCTACCCATTCTTTCTCTGTTCCACTTGCATAAAATAGTAACAGGACCTGCTTAGTACGTTGCATGAAGTTTTATATTAAATAATGGTGGAAGTCTTTGTTAACTAATGGTCTTCTTGTGTATAGTTGCATAAAGCAAGAGTTTGAATGAGGATGGATATTTGTAATCAGGCAGGGATAGTTGATTCCAATTATTTGTAAGAAGCAAGTGCTCCTACGAAATATCCGCATCTGACACTTCATTACCTAATAACTTTTATTTTAGTAGCTTTTTTTTCTCAAAAAAGTTGCTGATATCAGGCAATCAGACAAAATTGAAAAGCAGCATTAGTTTAATTCTTTAAAAGCGGGAAAAGGGTTCCTAGTAGCATTTTGTAATGGCATTCTTGGAGTGAAAAAGGGTCATAGAAAACTGAAGAATGCCTTGGAGTGAAAAATGAAATGGTTCCAAAGTGGGTGTGACATCAAATTTAAAGGGTTCTTGCAACTTATCTTTTTGAGAACCAAATGGTCATGAACAATGTAGTAGAAGTCACAGCTTATATTTTGAGGTGTAGTGGTTTGTGGCTGATAATGTTTATTTACTAATTGTCCAGTTCATCTAAGAATTTTATGGCATGGTTCCTTGTGTCTCGAGTTTTTTTAATGAGTGGTACAATAAGAATTTTATAGCCCTTATGAATAGATGTGCAGTTGTCATTTGACATGCCTTGTTAGATACTGAGTGGTACAATGAGTGTTCATGTCGTGACTCTTTCAGAGGGGAAAAAGAAAGGAAAAAGGTCCTCTTCCCATTATTATATGTTGGTCTGTCATTAGAGCTTTGCTATCAGCCTCTTATATGCTCAGAGAAAGAAACAAAAGCAGCTGCACATTTGCAAGTGTTATTGTTGTAGCAGCTGCTGACTTTCAACTAATGGTTGGCATATTATGTTACCCAAAATTCTTTTCATCTATGAGAGCGTTGATCAACCCCTATTGGAAACGAACTGGTTGATATCGAATTTGATTGTGCCTGTGTTCTTTATCTTCTTCAATCTTAATTAACACGGACAAACTAGGACTATGATATCAATTATTGTGGCACCACCTGCATTGATATTACTTGTTGAAAAATTTTTCATGCAGAATACAGATTTCCGTTTCCGTTTTCAAGATCACGATATCGTTGTTGATGCCGCAAGAGAAGGAAGAAGAGAAAATATAATAAAAGACACCATCAATAGGGCATGCAAGACTTCACTATGAGAAAAATAATCATTTACAAGATAAGAATTCGCATTCTCAATGTTGTACAATTTCTTTCAACAAGAAGTTTCAAATTCCTTATAAAATTCTTAACTCTCAAGGAGAGCCTCAAATCCTTACAGATTTTCTCTGATACTGCTACACCTTTTGGAAGCCCTCTGGATCCTCATACATTTGATCATGATTCGTCTACCCCTCTTTTTATAGCCTCTTTGTTGAAGAGCATTTCGACAGGAGTTCAGTGGTTTAAACCGCATCGAAAAAGAATTCCAATTCCTTGTCTGATTCCTTTTTGACCCCTGAAGCCATCTAGCCATCCGATTAGCATCAAACGTGCTGCAAATCGTGTTGGATCAAGCCCAATCAAGTCGAAGATGCTCCCTGTCCGTTCGATCGTGCCCGGGATTGCATGGAGCCGTCAAATTGTGTACCTATGGTCATAGACTGCAAGAAATGTCCCGTAGATCATGTGAAACTCCTCAGGAAATGCCATGGACTGTGTGAAATGCTCACGCATAGACTGCGCGGTGCATCGTGGCCACTGGGCCGCATCCTCGGGTCTGGCGGTTAGGGTCTTGTTCTGGGCTTCTTCCGGATTGATTCGAGGCATTTTTTTCTTAGGATGGAGTGGTTGAGAAAATCGAACATTAGGGGAACTACTTTACTCAAACCCTAAACTGTACGCTGTTGTGAAGCTGCCTTTCTTTAGTTTTAACTGTTATCAATTGTAATGGCAATTTGATGACTTCTGGTGGAGAATATCACTACAGTTATGCTTCTCTCGTGCACTTATGGAAAAATGGGAGATTTTGAGCAGTAGTTAATATTAACATAATCTATCAAATTCCAATAATATAGAATATTATTTAGTCCAGGTGAAAGGTGTGCAACCTGCATGACAGCTATGATAAAGGTTGCATCTATGCTTGGCATGGAAAATTTAATTCCTTTTCTATGGGATAAAATTTTGGTTTTTCTTTTCTTGCTAAATGATGGTGCGATACCATTTGCCTTTGTGGAAGAAGCCAAAATTTGATACTCCGCACTTTCAATTTTGCACTACAATGTGCTTGAATCTTTCACTCTTATCAGGCTATCATTCATGTTGTTTTTCCTTATTATCTACTTGTTCTTGCTTTCTAACTTTGCTGTTACCAGAATTATCAAAATTTGTAGGAATAGTTTTTGTTGTTATTCATTTTTCCTCATATAATTTTGTAGCAATATTGTAATCGATTTTCAACATTATGATAGGTCTAATTTGGATCCAGCCTATGATGTAGGACAGTTCCAAACTCAAGTCATAACACTAAACTACTAGGATTCACCCCTCAAAAGAGAGCGGCTAGCATCCTACCTTTATTATCATTGGAATGGTGAAGTTCTGACAAGGTTAGCATTTCATTTCTTTTGACCCTATTGCAAATAGAGAACTCATATACAGTTGTCAGGCTCATTAGTTTAGGAGGGTTTGTTGGTTTAATTTTATGACTTGAATATGACTCACGTGCATAGGATGTTATATACTCATGCAAATATCATTTCTTTTTTTCTTTTAATAGTGATCTCACACTCATGTTTCCCATCCCATTGCGTTAGTTTAACTGTCTGCTGCCTTCATCATGTAATGAAACCTACAGTGAATAATTAAATATTTGGTAATGTGTACTATCCTAGCCATATCTCTTCAATTTTCATTCATGATTCCAAAGAAGGGAGAGGGGAAGGGAGCCGTCCATGAATCCCTCCCTCGTAGATGTAATCTAAGATCAATAGATCATGCATCATCTGATCTTGTATCAAATTTTTTGTTGGTACATGCTAAAAGTCAAAATTTTGATGTGCCTACATTGCATATTTGTAGATATGTATATTAAACAAGAGGGAACCAGAAATTATAAGAGAAGCATCTGAATGAGCCTTGTCTTTTTTTGCCTTCTCTCTCTCTTCCCCAATATCATGCCTCAACCTCATAGTGTAAGATAACATCTACTAGCAAATTACTTCAGGATGTGTGTGTGGAATGAGCAGGACTCAATAGCATGATTGTGATCTAAACACAAGTCTATGAGGCAGTTGGTTAGCTGAGGCCATTGTCTGTTTATCTTCTATTAGAAGGATGACATAAGAGAGATCATGTTTACAGACTGAGGGTGGTCCACCAGATAAGACACTTCAGCCAGAGAAGCAACCTACAGAATATGAAACTTTCTTGCCTTATTGAAGTGGTTGCTGGCGAGGTTTCCTCTCTCTGGGTTACATTATTGCAAAGTTTGTCTTTTTTTTTTTTTTTTTTTTTTTTGTGTGACAAGAAAAAGGAGGGGGGGGGGGGGGGGTGTGGTTAGACCAGTGTAGCTATCTTTTTTTGGCGTGACTAGGGATGTAAATGGGTCGGGTCGAATTGGATCATGAGTGATCCCGATCCGACCTGGTTCTTTGATTGGGTTCTAATATTAGATCCAAACTCAATCTATTAGAAAATCGAGTCGGGTCTGGTCGGGTTCACTATTAGATTTTTCAATCCAACGGGTCATTTGGATTGGATCGGGTCCATAAATAATCTGGTTCTAATCTAAAAAAATTAGATCTAAATATGATCTAGATAAAATATAGATAATTATATTTCAATATTACATAGCCAATTATTATTAATCATAAAATACATAATAAACAATATTATTTTTAAAATAAATTAAGATATAAAAATAATTATAATTCTATTTTTATGTTAAAAATAAGCTTCATATAAATCTTAAATTATAATTTAAAGGTTCAAATAGATATGATCCTAACAGTATTAGTATATTTGAGTCGGGTTAGGTTGGGTTGGGTCCAAATTCAGTAAACCCAGATCCGACCTGGAAAATGGAACCGGTCTAATTTTAGGCCCGATCTGGATCCACGGGTCCATAAAAAACGGGTTGGATTAAGTCTAAATGGGTCGGGTCATGGGTCAACCTGGTCCATTTGCAGCCTTAGGCGTGACCATAAAGACTCATACTATATTAGGGAATGTTTGATGCAAGACGATAACAAAAACGGCTCAATTCTTTCCATCAAGTGGTAAGTGCATTATCCTAGTCCCATCTAAGCATCAAGAAGACCACTCTGGTCCATAAAGCTCCTAGCCAATTCCACACACTCACGTCTAGGTTCCAGGAATTAATCTGAGATTTATTTGAGTCAACCAAAGTATCATGCCTCAAATATTCGAGTACGGGACAATGGCTTGTTCCACAGGAGCTACCACCATTGCAAAGCTTGTCTTCACCAAATGATGCAAAGGAGAAAAAGAAGGCATGCAAAAACAAATGAGAAGGAAACTTAGGGAAAGAAAATCATTTTCTTAGTTCTTCCTCTTTCATTGACCTGTAACGGTAAATGCCTTAAAACACTTTTTATTTTCTTAGTTCTCTTGCAATATGATGTTCTCTGTGAGTAAATTTAGGGAACTATCACTTCTAAGATCATAGTGGCATGCTGTTGAGCTTTATAATTTTTCATTTTCTTTATTTTGAGCTATTTGAACAATTAATAACTAGGATTCTGATTGTGTTCTGAATATTCTTAAAACTTTGATCCATCCATGTTAGTTCAATCTCTCCTCTTTCTAGGTTTTGGAGGAACGCAGAGAGGAAGAGAAGAGATCAGATGTGAGGCAGGTCCCATCACGAAGCTATCCTCCGATGCAAGTGGAATGAGCGGATATCTTGAGGTGATCCTTTAAGAAAATTTTCTTTTTAAAATAATATTTTTTTGAAAAGAAATTTCAATAATACGATATTTTTTTTTCAAAAAATTTTAAATTTGATGTGACGTGATATTTAATTTAATTGAATTTGATTCGTTTTTTGGAAAGTTTGAATTCGTCTTTCTAAAAGACGAGTTCAAACAAATTTTTTTTTCTTTTCTGATTTTATAAATATTATTATTTTTTTAAATAAAATTAATAAATTTTAATTTTAAATACATAAATAATAAATAAAAAATTAGTATTAATTAAAATATTATATATTATTTTCTTGGTAATATTAATTATTATATTATTTTGAAATAACATTAATTAACTACATAAAAATAATATTAATTTAAAATTAATAATAAATTAATTAAAAATAACATTAATTGAAAATAACATTAATTAAAAGATATCATAATAATATATTATATTATATTTTATATTATAATAATTATTTTGTATTCTAAAATATAATAAATATATTATAATTTATTATATTATATATTATAATTGTTATAATATACTATAAAAAATTTAAAAAATTAAAAATAATAAAAAATAATCATCATGTCGATATTATTCGGTCGCCAACCCGGTACTAGTTCGGTCGACAGCCCGGTGTTAGTCCGATTCCTTGCTCAGGAGCGGTGGCAGAATTTCGATGACGGGACCGACGATCAGATCTGTGGCATGATTGGGGCTAGACCAGTGACAGGATCCTGGCGGTCGGATCCGTAGTCGGATCCTGGTGGCCGAACCGACACCCGGACAGTATTAGTATATTTGAGTCGGGTTAGGTTGGGTTGGGTCTAAATTCAGTAAACCCATATCCGACCTGGAAAATGGAACCGGTCTAATTTTAGGCCCGATCTGGATCCACGGGTCCATAAAAAACGGGTTGGATTAAGTCTAAATGGGTCGGGTCATGGGTCAACCTGGTCCATTTGCAGCCTTAGGCGTGACCATAAAGACTCGTACTATATTAGGGAATGTTTGATGCAAGACGATAACAAAAACGGCTCAACTCTTTCCATCAAGTGGTAAGTGCATTATCCTAGTCCCATCTAAGCATCAAGAAGACCACTCTGGTCCATAAAGCTCCTAGCCAATTCCACACACTCACGTCTAGGTTCCAGGAATTAATCTGAGATTTATTCGAGTCAATCAAAGTATCATGCCTCAAATATTCGAGTACGGGACAATGGCTTGTTCCATAGGAGCTACCACCATTGCAAAGCTTGTCTTCACCAAATGATGCAAAGGAGAAAAAGAAGGCACGCAAAAACAAATGAGAAGGAAACTTAGGGAAAGAAAATCATTTTCTTAGTTCTTCCTCTTTCATTGACCTGTAACGGTACATGCCTTAAAACACTTTTTATTTTCTTAGTTCTCTTGCAATATGATGTTCTCTGTGAGTAAATTTAGGGAACTATCACTTCTAAGATCATAGTGGCATGCTGTTGAGCTTTATAATTTTTCATTTTCTTTATTTTGAGCTATTTGAACAATTAATAACTAGGGATTCTGATTGTGTTCTGAATATTCTTAAAACTTTGATCCATCCATGTTAGTTCAATCTCTCCTCTTTCTAGGTTTTAGAGGAACGCAGAGAGGAAGAGAAGAGATCAGATGTGAGGCAGGTCCCATCACGAAGCTGTCCTCCGATGCAAGTGGAATGAGCGGATATCTTGAGGTGATCCTTTAAGAGAATTTTCTTTTTAAAATAATATTTTTTTAATAAAAAATTATCAAAATAGATGATTCTGGATATATTTATCGAAATAGATGATTTCAATCGATGTGGCGGTCACGTGGCATCTGAATTCGTCTTTTCAAAAGACGAATCCAACTTCATCTTTTGAAAAGACGAATTTCATATAATCCATCGTTATTTTTTTTTAAAATTTAATTTTAAATTTGATGTGACGTGAATTTAATTTAATGTGATATTTGATTCGTTTTTTGGAAAGTTTGAATTCGTCTTTCTAAAAGACGAGTTCAAACAAATTTTTTTTTTTCTTTTCTGATTTTATAAATATTATTATTTTTTTAAATAAAATTAATAAATTTTAATTTTAAATACATAAATAATAAATAAAAAATTAGTATTAATTAAAATATTATATATTATTTTCTTGGTAATATTAATTATTATATTATTTTGAAATAACATTAATTAACTACATAAAAATAATATTAATTTAAAATTAATAATAAATTAATTAAAAATAACATTAATTGAAAATAACATTAATTAAAAGATATCATAATAATATATTATAATATATTTTATATTATAATAATTATTTTGTATTCTAAAATATAATAAATATATTATAATTTATTATATTATATATTATAATTGTTATAATATACTATAAAAAATTTTAAAAAATTAAAAATAATAAAAAGTAATCATCATGTCGATATTATTCGGTCGCCAACCCGGTACTAGTTCGGTCGACAGCCCGGTGTCAGTCCGATTCCTTGCTCAGGAGCGGTGGCAGGATTCCGATGACGGGACCGACGATCAGATCTGTGGCATGATTGGGGCTAGACCAGTGACAGGATCCTGGCGGTCGGATCCGTAGTCGGATCCTGGTGGCCGAACCGACACCCGGACCGGGGGCCGGACCCGTGGCCGGACAAGGGGCCGCACTGGGGGTCGGACAGGGGGCCGGACCGGTGGCCGGACAGGGGGCCGCACCGGCAGCAGACCAGGGGCCACACCAAGGGCCGGACCGACTATCGATCCGACTGCCAGGATCCTGTCACTGGTCTAGCTCCAGTCATGCCACAGATCCGATCGCCAGTCTGGTCGTCGGGGTCCTGCCACCGCTCCTGAGCAAGGAATCGGACTGATACCGGGCTGTCGACTGAACTACATAAAAATTGTCGACTGAACTACATAAAAATAATAATAAATTAACTACATAAAAATAATATTAATTTAAAATTACTAATAAATTAATTTAAAAATAACATTAATTAATACTAATAATATATAAAATTTTAATTAATACTAATTTTTATTTATTTATTTATTTAAAATTAAAATTTATTAATTTTATTTTAAAAAATAATAATATTTATAAAATCAGAAAGAAAAAAAAAATCTTGTTTGAATTCGTCTTTTGGAAAGACGAATTTAAAAAAAGCTGAATTCGTCCTTCCAAAAAACGAATTCAACGTCACATCAAATTAAATTCACATCGTATCAAATTTAAAATTAAATTAAAAAAAATAATGATGAATTATATGGAATTCGTCTTTTCAAAAGGTGAGGTTGAGTTCGTCTTTTGAAAAGACGAATTCAGATATTCCGTGGCTGCCACGTCGATCGAAATCATCTATTTCGATAAATATATTCGAAATCACCTATTTCGATAATTTTTTATTAAAAAAATATTATTTTAAAAAAAAATTCATCCTTAGGGGGATCTCCTTTTCCGCTCACAGAGGGGAGGGTATGCATCAGCCATGGAGAATGTTTTTCGGGAGGCACTGCAGGAGATGATTATTTTGGATGTTGCCTGAACCTACTCCTTCGCTAACTCCACGGCATCATCAAAAATATGATATGAAGCAGCCACTAGTCTCCATGACATTGACATATTCTGACGGCTATAGCTCTGCAATGTTAATCTCTGGAGATGACGAAAATGCTGTAACTTGATCCACTTTTCGTATTTCGATGTTAATAAGTTTCTTTTGCTTGCTTCCCGTAAGAATTTTTTTTTTTGATTCTTTGACAACCATTCATCCTAATCAATTTGCTATAGATCTTAAACGCTCTTTCCATCTATTTATGGTTGATAACAACAATTCTCTAACCTAATTTCACTTCATACCAGACCACGATTCAACGTGAAATGACCTGTACCTGTCTTAAGCTGGAAGATCTTTTTCCTTTGCAGTATCGTTCATTTGGAGTCTGTTTCGTTTATGGTTGTCATTAAAATAATCTGATAGGAAATCCCGTCATGTCCTCGTTTTTCTCCTCTACCCGTGCTAAATCTCCATGCCTGCGGACCAACTGCCCTGTTTTTCTTTTTTTTATAATGTGATGCCATCATGTCCTTATTTCCCTCAAGCCTTCCCTGCCCTTCCCATGCAAAGTTCTGGCGGTTGTGTTCGCTCAAACCCACCCACCCCATTTCAGGGAAGAACGGTTACTTAATTCACCAGGCGTTGGATTCCATGGTACGTGTTTGACCAACTCAAAAGTCTTCAAGGTCATTGTCATCACTATCATCTTTTTTTTTTCCCGTTCTTTTTATTTTTTTTTGATGCGACAACATGAAGAAAGGCTAAGGGGGTCAGAATTGAGTAAACAAATGCGAGTTTGGAGTTTCTACTTCTTTGCTAGCTCAGAAAAATTTCCAGTTCTTTAATTCCCAACCAAACTAGAAGCTGAGCCATGTCGCTGCAATTTTTAATCAGAAGATGTTCTTAGATATCAAATCGTTGGTAGGTTCATTGTTATCTAACTTATGACTATAAAAATAAATTAATTATAGCATTGTAAACTCTTAGGCAGCTAGCACCATAAAAATGAACCAAATCTACCTAAAGAATGGGAGCCAATTATAAAAGGGTTTGGTCAGAGTGGGAAAACTGTCACGTCCTAAGCCTCCCATGGTCCCCTCTTCTGCACTATTTGATCTGCTATTACCTGTAACATAGCGAGAAACTGGACAGTGCCACACAAATTTTTTGTCGTATGGCCCCACATCATTATACTACAATTGTTTTTTTCTTTTTCACTTCTTTATTTTTCAAATATGAAATTTTCCTGCTCTTCACTTTCTTCGATTTATGGATACTAAAAAGAGTAGAGATTTGAAGAGAGGCAATCCATCTCCAGCAAGTTCTCAAGTTTTTGTCTTTGGAGTGTTTAAGGGATTAGATTCTAAACTTCAGAAATGCTAAAAATTTTATTAAAACATCCAAAATATGGGATTTCTTTGATAAACTTATATTGCTAATGTCTGCAAAAACAAGTATGTTGGAGCACAACCAACAAACAAAAATTTAAACCAAAACTACTAACTACAACTTTAAAAAATCATTGATATATAAAAATTATGAGCCCATATGTCAAATATTATTCTCAAAATATTGAATAAATCATGAATAGGTTAATAACTTACAAATTATTTCAAAAATAATAATTAATTAAGATCATTTCAGTAATATGGATGGTCATCGATGTTGTTCCCACTATCACCTTCCCGTCGACTAACACCATGAAGGTTGTTTTTTGCCACCTTCTAGCCTTTGGATATAACGCCATAACCCTCCATCGTTTTATGCATTAGTTTCTAGTGAATCACTTTCTTAACATAGCCTCTGCTAGAGAATCATCAAATATCCAAATGGCAAGTCATTGGATTCTGTTTTCATGTTCTAACTCAATACCTGCTATTTAGGTTGTAGGTGCTTTTACTTTTCTCTTAAAAGGAGACAATTATATATTAGTAATTTTTGTGCATATTACCTTCTCCTTTTTTGGGGGTTTGGATGAGGCACGAAGATAAGTTCGACAACAAAATGAGGGTGACCCTCCAAACTTGCTGGCATCTTTCTAATGCCAACTAGTATTCAATATGGTGGTTTTTGTGTTGCATATCTGAACAACCTTCGAGAAGAAAACTGATATAGTGTTACTTTTCACCTATTACAAACTGTTATCTAAACTAAATAAGTTGTACAAGTGTATCTTGTTAATTGTCACATAAGAATTGCAAAATGAACAGGAGAACCAAAAAAAAAAAAAAGAAGATAAGGAAATCTTTTGAAATTCACTTCAAACAAGTAACCATGCCGAACGAGATAATTTGTTTATAATGTTGAGATTCTAGATCCCCACAAGCTATATGCAATCTTAAAAAAGATCAATATAATGTGGATATTTAATCAAAATTTAACAATTTTAACAACCACCTAATTTAATTTGATCATAAGGTTTTAAACTGATTGCTATGCTCATCATGCCAACAACTATTAGTAGAGTTGGGGGGCGCCACACCTCTAGGCTTTCCCTTTAGAAGTGCCAAGATCTAGTCCTCAAAAGATTGCTACACTCGTCATGACCGTAGTAGGTATACATTACTAATAGATGTGTAGAACATTACTTGCACTATAACGGAAGGCGTTTTGGACAATGGAATTTTTCCGACGCTAGTGGGTAGCGTCGTTAAAATTGCGCCACCTCCTGATACTTCTAAAAAGCATCGACAAAAAAAAATTTTAACGTCGGAAGTTTCTCACGCGCCATCTCTCGACGCTTTTCAAAACCGCCGGCAAAAAAATAATATTAACGACGCTTTAAAGCGTCGGGATTTTCTCCCACGCCATCTATCGATGCTTTTCAAAACCGCCGGCAAAACAATGGTATTAATGATGCTTTAAAGCATCGGGATTTCATCCCATTTCCTCCCGAGCCCGAGCTCTAATCTCATTTCCTCTCGTTCCACCGCCGCTGATCTCCCAGACGGCCGACCTTCTCCCGATCGAGCTCCAGCCGATCTCCCCCTCCCTTCGTCATCTCCCTCTCCCTCCTTAATTCCAATCTCATTTCCTTTCCTCTCGTTCCACCGCCACTCTCCCAGACGACCTTTTCCTGTGCTCCAGCCGCGCGATCTCCCCCTTCCTCTGTCGTCTGCGGGTTTCTCCGGTTGTCTGCGGGTTTCTCCGGTCGTCTCCGGGCTTCTCCGGTCAGCTCCGGGCTTCTCGTCTCTGGGCTTCTCCATTTCCTCCGTGAATCACTGTGCTTAGGTAATATGCACTCTTCCCCCATCCGTGAATCACATGGTCATTTTTCTTGTGGCAGTCCTCTCATTTCTAAGGAACTATTAGTGAATTTCTTTTGAGAGATGTTTACTAGATAATTTAAAATTATTGTCTCCAATGCATTGCATCTAATTTTAAAATTATGCATGCATTATTATAGTGCACCATGTAGTTTTTAAGGCCCCTCTTGCTTGCTAACATGTAGACCTTTAACATGTGCTAAGCATTGCAAGACTGAGCTAATTAATATTATTATTTGATATTGAAAATATTATTAATCAAAAGACCTCGATCGGCATTCTACCCTCAATAGAATTTATAATTAATTTACGATCTCAATAAATTGGTGATCGGCATCCTACACTCATGAGTTTAGCTGTTAGGTCAGTGAACAGGAAAATAGTATCATAGGTGAGGACTCTAGTCAGTAGTTCAATCAACATGCTACTGCCTCGGGCACTCGGCAACAATTGTTCATTTTAATTTTCTGAGATGTTAATGTTTAGGTTGGACATTGTTTCAGTCACTTGGTCGCTTCGGTTGCCATTTCGGCAATTCAAAGCTATATTTATGAGGCATATCCAAAGTATATTCCCATTTAATTGGGATCCTCTTCAATCCCAACTTGGATTAGAGAGGCACTACCTTCTAATCATGGCTACCTGCGATTGGATATATATGGGTGCACAAGTACATCACCCCATATGCTATGGTGGGACCCATCCAATCATAACTGTAAAGCCAATCATGGATGGCCATGATTGAAGACACATTCTCTAGTCTAAGCTGAGTCTCGTGAGGAATCAAATCATGAATATTTAACATTGGGGCCACACCCACACCCTAATATTATCCTTACATCCAGGCTCATACTCTTTCCACTTCCCACACCTTTTTGAGTTTGCTTATATCCAAAGTTATTCTTATATATACATCTAGTCCATATTCTCAAGTCCGGTCCCTTATAAACATGAGAGAATCCAAACTCACCTATATATAATTAAGATAGAATGAGTTGGCATAGGTGGAATTCTATTCAAAAAATAAATAAATAAATAAAAAAAATTTTAAAAAAAGAAAATTTCTTAATGCATTAATATAAGGAGACTAGCTAGCACTTATCAGTAATAAAAAAATTAAACTTTAAAATATAAAGTGACTTGGTAGTGATTTTTAAATCAGCTATCTAACTAGAATGCCTAATTTCCTAAAAATAGTATGACTAATTGTCTCATTCAATCATGGCTATTACACCAATCATAGGTAGCTGTGATTAGAAGGAAGCCCCTCTCCAGTCCAAGTTAAGTCTAGAGAGGATTAAAATCCTAAATTTTTAACCATGGAGCCACACCCACACCCTAATATTATCCTTACATCCAAACTTATACTTTCCACTTCCTCCAGCTTTTTGATTATGCTTAAATGCAAAGCCATTCTTATACAGTAAGTCCATATTCTCTCAAGTTTGGTCCTTAAACATGAGAGAATTTGAGCTTGCCTATAATTAAGAAAGGATGAGTTGGCATGGGTGGAATTCTATCCAAAAGAAAAGAAAAAACAAAGAAATTAACTAAAAAAAAGAAAAATCAGTGATGCATCAATATAGGAGACTAGCAAGCACTTACTAGTAATGAAGCCATTAAATTTTAAAATATAAAGTAGCTTGTAGTGACTTTTTAAATTAGCTATCTAATTAACTAGGATGCCCAATTTCGTAAAAATAGTATGAATAATAGTACTCATTCAATGATAGCTATTAGACCAATCATAGGTGCTGCGATTACAAGGTAGCTGCCTCTCTCCAGTCTACGTTGAGGTTGGAGAGGATTCAAGTCTTAAAGTTTTAGCCATAAGCTCATACCCACACTCAATATTTTTCTTACATCCAAACTAGTACTTTTTTCACTTCCTATGCCTTTTTGAGGGTGCTTAAACCCAAAGCTATTCTTATACCGTAAGTCTATATTCTCTTAAGTTGGGGTGATAAACATGAAGAATCCAAACTCACCTATAATATTTAAGAAAGGATGAGCTGGCATGGATGGAATTCTATCCAAAAGAAAGGAAAAAAACATAGGAATTAATTAAAAGAAAAAGAAAATTCCTTAATGCAGACTAGTACACTTATAAGTAATGAAGCAATTAAACTTTAAAATATAAAAAGTGACCGAGTAATAATTTTTTAAATTAGCTATCTAATACAATGCCCAATTTCCTAAAATTAGTATGACTAATAGTAATCACATTGATTGTTACTGGGATAGAAGCTAAAATACTTGTGCCATACAAAAGTTAAGTTTATATTCTCGAAAGAAATGAAATAAATTATACTTAGCATGGCAGCATTTGGATTAATTAGTCCATTGACCTTCATTATTTGAATAAAAGTTACAATTAATCTATGATCTAGGCATTAAAGAATTCATTCTTTTATGGTGCCCGATAGTTTAATGAATTCTTCACTTGCACAGGGAATAATGCGTTCCTCTATTCTTCTTTTATTTGAACAAAAATGTGTTGTTTCGCTTCATTCTGCATTCTTTTGCTAGTGAATTGCTCTTGCCAGCCAACTTAGATGTTGTCCTTTGTCGCCCATTTCAAAACTACATTGGATAAAATCCTAGGTGTTATAAATGATATCATATCAAATTAGTTTCATAATTCATATGAACTGAATATGTGAAGACTCATGTGGTTATGTTTTAGATAATTATGTATTAGATAGATTTTGGATGCTTATATAACACAAAATATTGTATTTGATAGAATATAGGCATAACAGATGAATATAAAAGCAAAGAACAACAAAAAAGAATTGTAATAAATGGAAGAAAATTGAAAAAAAAAATGAACATGTTTATCCCCATCCATGGGAATTGTAATAAATGGAAGTGGGGTATGAGAATTAAATTGCCTTCATGTATTAGTTTGTCAGACAATATGTAAGGTTTATCTCCATCCATAACCCAAATATGCTTTACATGTTTTGTTATCTTTTTGTTATCATGTGCTTGATTGCTTCGAGGGTAAAGAGGGTTTCTACCCTATTTTTTGAAATTGGTTTAAGGTTTGTATATGGAGGCTATGATGATTTCGGATGTATGTTTTCCTGATTTAACAATTTCTAATGGCTGCAATCTTGGATGGCCTTCTTTTGTAGGCAACCGATTGTAGTCGTTTTGATTTAGTTGATGGATGCATGTTTTGCTTATTCAACAATTTCTAATGCCTATAATCTTGGATGGTCTTCTTTTGTAGGCAACCGATTATAGTCGTTTTGATTTAGTTGCGGATTAAATAGTAGATCTTAGCCTCCTAGTTATTTTTTTTTATTTATTTATTTTTTCTTAGTAGATTATTTATGTTTCTTTATAAATTTCTTGGTATATATCTGTATTTTACTGAATATGTTATGCTTTAAGATTTGTTTAGTATTGCTTAGCTTTCATTTTAAAACCATCAATAGCTTTGTTATGATCAATAATGATTTTTAAAATATTTTTTACAAAACTTGTATTGCATAGAAACATAGACCCATCAATTGATTAAAGTACATATTCTACAAAATCCGTACATTTATTTTATTTTTGTACGGATGGGAGAAATATGTACAGTGGTCAATTGATTGTCTAGTTTGGATAATTTAATAATTGCAAATAATTTTATAGGTGCTTACAGTAATCAAGCGGTATGAATAGAGTTCTAGATATATTTCGGACAGCATTTTCTTTTAGTTCTCCTTATACAATTTTAGTTGTATGGGGAGAACTAAAGGAAAATGCTGCCAAAATTTTTCTGGAGCTTCTATTGCGTATCGTTTGGTTACTGTAAATGACCTATATAATTAATACAATTCTTGAATGGGATAGGACCTCTTTACCTATTAGTTGGTGATAGGGTACATTTATTAGTTAATCTATGTTATTTTTCATATATTTTAAACAAAAAATTACTTGGTGCATTGTTATTAACTAAAACTTTTTTTGGTATTTAGATAACTTGAAAGTTGGATCATTTTATCCTAAAATGGATAAAAGCTGGATAAATAAACAAAGAAATACCAACAAATATTTAAATGGAGTTCGTGATTTCATTAAATTCGGTATGGAGAAAAGTAGTTTGAATGAAAAGATTTATTGTCCATGCCGACGATGTGCTAACAGTCACTATCTAGATCCATAAATAGTAGAAGAACATTTGATATGGAATGGTTTTGCAAGAGGTTATACTCAGTGGATTTTTCATGGAGAACTTATGTTGCCAGAATCAAGTAATCAACCATCGTCTGATCCTGGATCCAGTAATATGCAAGAGAATCTAGTAGGAGATGATGATATATTGGGTTTGATCACAGATGCTTTTTAATATAGTGTTCAAAACTTTGTAGATTCAAGTGATACACATGAAACAACGGGAGCTCAGCAACCATCAATTTCTGAGTCAGCTCGGTATCATAATTTAATGAAAGAAGCAGATGAACAATTATATCCGGGCTGTTTGAAATTTTCTAAGATCACTTTTCTTATACATTTATTCCATATAAAATATATGAATGGATGGTCAGGTAAGAGTTTTACTATGCTTCTGAGGTTATTAAAGGATGCATTTCCAGAAGGTAATTGTTTACCATCCTCTTATTATGAAGCAAAGAAAGTTGTCAATAATCTGAATCTTGGATATCAAAAGATTCATAGTTGTTCGAGTTTTTAATGCAGCGAATTTTTAATGTCTCAGCGACAAGCTAGTCATAGCACTCGACCTAATCCAAGGATTGAGCAGCGATGGTTAGTTGAGTTATTTCTTACATGGCTTTCAAAACAGGTTTGACATATATTTAAAGAATATATGTATAGATTTCATATCGAATAACATGTTAACAATTTTTATGATTCTTTAGGTATCAACAATGATGGAGAAGAATTGTTCAAATGAATTAATAGCCCTGGCTCGAGGACCGAACAAAATTGTCATCAGATATAATGGTTTCATAATCAATGGATTTAAATATGACACTAAAGATCGTGAAAAATTTAGAAAAACACAGAATAGCGGTGTTATGGTAGAAGCTGATGGAAAGACTTATTATGGTGCACTTAAAGATATATACGAGTTAGATTACTACGAAATTTTTAAAGTCATATTATTTAGATGTGATTGGATAGATATAAATTCATCAAGGGGTTTGAAAAAAGATGCAAATGGATTTACACTTGTAAACTTTACAAGGTTGATACATACTGGTGTCTTATTGAAGGATGATCTATTTATCTTTTCTTCTCAAGCTCATCAAGTATTTTTTGTACAAGAAGCAAAGGACAAAGATTGGGCTATTGTTATTAAGACAAAACCTCGGGACTTATATGATATGGGAAGACAACTGGAAGATGATGAAGATGATGATACTTATACGCATTCCATGCCATTCAATTTTGTACCAGTTGATGACGTACATGCTACAATACCCTTGGTTAGGACAGAAGTTAAAGAAAATGTTAATGATTGATTCTTATTGGTATTAAATTTTATAATGTTTACAATTTGTAGTAATTATTATGTTAAATTATTATTTATCTTCACTAATTCTGTCTCTGATGTAAATGATAGGTCATACGATGCCTCGCGGGCAACGCTTTCTTGGGGTGCAGTTATAGCACTCCCGGACAGAGGCCGACAGTTCTTCTGGACAGCATGATGAGGCTAGTACTTTGGAGGATGTTCATGTCGGTCCTTCCTCTCCTTCCACACAGCATACTACCGCAGCTCCATCATCCTCGGGGCATCATGACCCTCCCGTCGATCCAGTAGATGATAGGATACATATTCAGGATAATTTATTCCAATATCCTTGGTAACTTTAGATTTGATTACACTTTTTATTATATCTTACTTTTATTTATTTCTGTGCAGATGGATCGGGGAGTGTCAGACGTAGGCGCGAGCCTACAGTAGTACGTGATGTTTGGCAGATGCCTGAGGGTGAGAGGATATTGGTTGAGTGCAATGAGCTGGGGCAGCCAATTAAGAAAGCCGCCAGCTTATTGAGCTCTTTTCTGGAGACGGTTGCACGGAGGCATCAGCTTTGTCCACTTAACTATGCTAAATGGAATGATATGCTTCCGATATATAAAGTAGAGATTCTTCGAGTTATACAGGTAAAAAATTTGTATTAAATTATTTGTTATCTTGTATAGTTCAAATATTACTATGTTTTATATTATTATTAATTATTTTGTTTTGTATGGTAAGTTTGTACTTCCTCCATCCTCCCATGACTTTGTACTAAAATCTCTCAACCGGAAATGGAAAGAATATAAAACCCAGTTGAAGACGAAGTACAAGTTGCCGGCTATGACAGAGGAGCAGGTAGTTGGTACCTGTCCTCCTGATGTACCCCCGCATCAGTGGGTGGAGTTGGTTCACTACTGGTTTTCTGACAGGGAACATGTATCTTCTAATTTATTTGAAGCAAGTTTATTAAAGAATATGGTATATTATATATATATATATATATTACTTTCTTGATATGAGTTCTCTTTTTGATTTTGCACACATATTCTGATATTGATAGAGCTGCCCGAGCATCTCAGTCTATTCCCCACACATCAGGATCGAAGAGTTACGCACGAGTCAGGCAGGAATTCGTAAGTTTCTTAAACTATTCCCTTAATTTTTTGTGATATAGATTAAGTAGTTATTGTTAAGTCCTTACAGGATATTTCAAAATTGTGTCCTAGTCTTACAACAGATCACTTGATGACAACATCAAGTTACCTAAATATTAGGATTTAGAGGTGCTATGATAAGTTATTTCTTATAACAGTACATTTATGTATCGCGGTACATGTATATGTATCGCGGGACATATATATATATCGCGGATGATGTATTGTGATACATATATGTGTCGTGGACAATGTATCGTGGACGATGTATCGCGATACATATATGTATCGTGGACGATGTATCGCGATACATATATATATCGTGGACGATGTATCGTGGACAATGTATCGCGATACATATATGTATCGCGGATGATGTATTGCGGACGATGTATCGCGATACATATATATCTTGATACTTAAAATAATTTTTAAAGTTGTTTGAGTTATTTTCTTAAAATTATAATATTTCTTGTAGGCCGATGAGCATGGAAGGGAACCCGGTCAGGTAGAGTTTTATCGGATGACTCATACTCATTGTGACGACACTTTTGTCAGAGATGAGTCAAGGGATATATATGTAAGTTATTAACATTTAATTCATCTAACGATTTAAATTGTAATTTGTTAATCTTTAAAACCCTACTAATTTGTCTAAATTTATACAGGAAAGAGCTACAGCTCTTATTGCTGAGCGTGTTGATGATTCTACAGCATCTACGCAGAGTAGTCGCATCGAGACCGAGGTATTTACAGAGTTGATGGGCCCGGAGCGCTACGGTCGAGTGAGGGGATATGGAGTTGGAGTCACCCCTACTCAGTTATCTACGGTCAGTACACATACACGTCAGGCTGTAGATAGTGCTCAGGATGCACGTGTTCGCAGACTCGAGGAGGAGATAGAGGATATGCGACGGAGCCGTGCTGAGGAGATTCGACAGAGCCGTGCTGAGGTAGAGGAGATACGACAGAGAGCTGATGCCGATAGAGCAGTGATGGATAGCATGAGATAGCACATTGAGCGGTTTACATCTGTCATACAGATATTTGTTCCACCTCAGGTACATATATATATATGATTTTAAATATATATTTTTATGTTAAATCAATAATTTATATAATCCCCGTGTCATTAATAGTTTCGTAAGTTAAATATTTTAAATATTTTTTTTATAGGCTTCTGGAGCATCAGATCCACATGGACCGGATGACGATCTACCTCCTGCAGATCATTAACTTCAACTTTTTTATTATTTCACTCTATATATTTTCATGTATTTTTTAATTTTGTTAAACAGATATGTGTAACAAACTAATATTAAATTGTAATGTATTATATTTTTGAATTTATATTTTGATTTATGTTTGGATGTATAATGAATGCCTGGAATGAAATTGAAATATGTCTTATTTATGTACAGGTTAAAAAAATTATATAGATTTCAAATTTTAAAATAATTTTTTTTTTTTTTTCGAAAAATGAAATTCCCGATGCTTTAAAGCATCGGGAATATCTTTATTCCATCGATAATTACCGACGCTTTAAAGCATCGGAAATAATTTATTCCCGACGCTTTTAAAAAGTATCGATAATTATCGTTATTACCGACATTTTAAAGCGTCGGTAATTACGTTTTTAACGACGCTTTAAAGCATCGGTAATAATATATTTTCGACATTTTTTTCGACGTTTTAAAGCATCGGTAATTATATTTTTAACGACGCTTTAAAACATCGGTAATAATATATTTCCGACGCTTTTTAAAAGCGTCGGCAATAACTGTAATTACCAATGCTTTAACGCATCAGGAAAATGCCCGACGCTATTACAACATTTTTGTAAAGCGTCGAGAAAAATCGTCTTCGTTTTTCACTTTGCAACATTTTTGCAAGCATCGTAGATATTTTATCGATGCTTTAAAAGCATCGATAAAGATCAATTTAAATGTTGTTAAAAGTCCCGTTCACTGTAGTGTTGGTTTCTCAAGAGTAGTTGCAATGTCGCATATTAAAAGTCCTGTTCCTAAAAATGTCGCATATTAAAAGAAAAAAAATGTTGTTTATTCCTACTTTACGCTTTTTCCTCTCGTACTCGTGTTATATTCAAAACGGGTAAAAAAAAAAAAAAAAACGAACGAAGGGCAGAAATCTTGAAATTTTCTGTTAATTATGTGAGGGCTAATTAGTCATTTTCTCAAAGAAACTAAAATTTACTCAGAGCCACTGGCTAACCAGGTGTATAAATGGCCATGGACTGAAAGACTGAGGAGTTGCCACCACCACCCCAAAAGCAGGAAACAATGGGAAGATCTCCCTGCTGCGATGAGATTGGCCTCAAGAAGGGCCCCTGGACTCCTGAAGAAGACCAGAAGCTCATCCAATACATCCAAAACCATGGCCATCGCAGCTGGAGAGCCCTGCCAAAACTTGCTGGTACTCTCTCTCTCTCTCTCTCAAAGACAAGTTATAATATATCACATATTTTCGAATATTTCTCGCATATACCTATGTGAAAGTCTTTGTTATATTACATAGGACTCAACAGATGCGGCAAGAGCTGCAGGCTTAGATGGACAAACTACCTGAGGCCGGATATCAAGAGAGGGAAGTTCTCCTCTGAGGAAGAGCAAACCATACTTCATCTTCACTCCATCCTTGGCAACAAGTAATTCTCTCACTTTCCACCAACCTTTATATTCCAGCCTTGGCCTACGTACGTTCTCATGGGAAGCCAGTGATGACCAAGGGAAAACTCCATTGTTGCACATGAATCTTTCATCTAAAGCCCATCTCACTGCCTTGTTTTTCCTCAGGTGGTCGGCAATCGCAACACACCTCCCAGGCCGTACTGACAACGAGATAAAGAACTTTTGGAACACCCATCTAAAGAAGAAGTTGATCCGTGCCGGCATCGACCCGGTGACCCATCGCCGGAGGACTGACCTTTTTGCCACCCTGCCCCAACTTATGGCCCTCGCTAGCCTCGGAGGTCTCATGGACTACCGCTCATTGGATGACCAGTTACGCGCGGAAGCAGCTCAGTTGGCCAACCTCCAGTGCCTTGGGTACCTCCTCCAGTCCTCGGCTGCGAGTGCTAGCGGCAACAATCTTTGTAGCATTACAAGTGTAGTGGATCTCACAAACTCACCGAACCAACCTCTTACTACCATGCCTACAAGTATTTCTCGTAGCCCCTTCACAGTTGTCGATGCTCAAACTCAACTTCACCACTTGTCGGAGATTTTTTGCAGTTTGGAGCACTCTCTGGGCAATGATGCCAAAGAGAGTTCCACATCTACTGATTTCGGACAGGGAGAGAGCAAAAGCCTTGCAACACCGATGGTGTCTCCTCCTCCGTCGTCTATTCCTCCTCTAGCTAATGCCTCGATGGGCAGCGGAGATGATTGTAGCTCTTCTAGCTATGGCGGGAGTGTCGCTGCTTCATTCTGGCCTGAAGTCTTATTTGATGAGCCTCTTCTGACCGAGTTTGGGCAGTTTAATTAAGTGGAGGGTTCACCTCCATTTGTTGTACAGTGTTATTAGCCCTCGCCATGCGTTGCTTACTGGCAGTAACGCAATGCATCTCTTTACACATTTATGTACCAACACTAGAAGCAATCAACACTTGTTCCTCTGATTCTTGTGGCTTGCTGCTTATCGATCGGTTGCATCTTCTGTGGTTGCCTAATCCATTTGAGATCCCTTATTCTCTGTTGTGTTGCACCAACAACTATAATAATTTAACTGCATTAAAATGATTTACCTGAAGCAGTACTAAACTTTGTTGTAGTAATGGTAGTAATGTCGATAGATGATGACAATAATGCATGGTATAGAAATCATAAAATAACAATAATGGTGTACTAATTATAATTGGGTTGTTGATTTCAATTCGAAGGTTCAAGCCTGTTTTGTTTAAGTACATATATTTCCTAACTAAATAAGGATTACTATAAGATTTGTTTAATTCTATGTGTTTTCTAACTAAATAAGGATTACTTACTGTATTTCTTATTTAGTTAGATATCTTATATCTTTATAAATAGAAGGATAAGGCTATGAATTTATTTATTTTCTAACTACATAAGGATTACGGTATTTTTTATTTAGTTAAAAATCTTATACCTTTATAAATAGGAAGGTAAGGTTATGTGTTTATTTATTTTCTAACTAAATAAGGATTACAATATTTTCTATTTAGATAGAGATTTTATACCTCAATAAATAGGAGGGTAAGGCCATGGTTTTATTATGTGACTATGAGTGACCATATAATAGGATGAGAAAATGGTATAAACGGATTAGGGCTTGAGAGATTCTTTTTGTATTCCAATCCTGAAATAGTACATCTCTATTCCATTGTCCATGGATATAGGCTTTGGCCCAACCATGTAAAATCAATATGTTCTATGTATTTGTATATACTTATTTGCTCGATTTACTCATCTAAAATTCTTAACAAGTGGTATTAGAGTATTGTTAGGATTTTTTTGGACGAGATTAATCAAAGTTCGTGTACAAAATGGATAATATCTAAATGTGTATAAGGGCTGCCAATGCTGTTTTATATATCCCGTGATCTTAGATGGAAAAATTAACTACACAACTGCATTCGATGTGTCCAAAAAAGTTAGAAGGTGAAATTTCGTGATAATTAGAGTTGGCATGCCCTCTCATGCATTGGTCAAAGTATTAAAGTTTCAATTAATACTTTTAGCCAATTAGCTATTGTTACATCATCAAACATGGACCGGTAGTAATTTGTCATGTATCACAGGAAATCTTTGCTATGTTAGTGTATACATTAGTAGCCATGTCATTAGTCTACCCTACTAGAAGCTGTCATGTGTCACCACATCACTGCCACATATTTGTCATGACATCCGCTATCTCGATACCTACTATCTTGTTATCGAACCATTTGATCAAACTTTGACTTGTTAATTCACACACTTTAAGGCCAGTCCTTTAAGTCACTACTTCCTAAGATTTTGGAACGTGTTGAATCTATTTTTGAGATTTTTTTTACAAAATTTAAACTCCAAGATATTATTTTGATTTAATTCTTTAATTTCAAGATGCCTGAAAAGTTTGAAATTAAGAAATTTATCGGGTTTTGTAATTTTAATCATTAGTACATGGATCAAGATGGAGGATGTTTTGATTCAGAATAAGATTGATTCAACTCTTTTGGAAAAGAAAAAAATGTCCTCGATACTAAAGGAAGAGCATAAATAAGATATAGATTGCCGAACATGTTCAGTCATTCATCTCTATCTCTCTGACAATGCGGTTAAAGAGGTCTTATCTGAAAAATCTATTGTAGATTAGTGGAATAAGTTGAAATCACTATATTTGATGAAGTCCACTAGCAATAAATAGTTTCTGAATGTCTGACTATAAACTTTGTATATGGAGGAAGGTACGTCTATTCGATGATATTTAAATATGTTTAATCATATTATTATCGATATTAGGGCTCTGGAAGTGAAGTTATATGATGAAGATTAAGGCTGTGGCAAGTTTCATGGATTCATTCCTTTATCATTTGAAGCAACTAGCTAAGGTAGAGAAAATCAAGTCAGCTATACGATCCAAAGAGCACATTGATAAGCAGCTTGGTGGAGATGAGAATAGCAACAATGATTCTATGTTGGTAGTTAGAGAAAATAAAAATCAAATTAAAGCAGTCTACTGCTATTATTGCAAGAAAAAAAGAATGTGTCAAGATAGATTATTTGAAATTAAAGGCTTGATGTAAAAAGTATAATTGGAGAATTGCTAAGATCACAAGGAAAAAAGAGATGCAATGATTGTTCATGACTTAAATGATGGAGATATATATATAGTAACCAATGATATTAATATTGAGCATGATGATTGGATTACTGATTCTGCCAGTTTCTACCACATTACTCCTAATAAGGATTGCTTCACCTATAAATCTATGAGGAGTGGTATGGTGCATTTAGGAGACAATCGAATGCCAGGTTATTGGCATAGGAATGGTTAAAGTGAGAAGTTGTCTGATAGTCGGTTGTGACACTCCAAGTATCTTCATATCCCTAATTCAAAGAAAAAACTGATTTCACTTAGTTGCATGTTGTCGAAGGGGTATAGAGTATGTGCGCGAAGTGAAATTATGCACATTTAGAAGGGATCATGTCAAGTTTGGAAGGTGAACATGTCACCCAGTTCTAGCCTATACAATATGCGAGGAGCTACAGTTCAGGAAATAAACATGGTGAAGATAGAATTGTGCATCTTAAAGAAAAGAGTGATATGCGTCATGTTATGGTCAGTTCCATCAATGTTTTTGTATAGCCCTACTTAGGATGTTTCGGAGATGGTGAGTTTTGCATGCTTTGAATTAAAGTTAAGGTGGAGATTGTTGGATTGTTGACTCCAATTCAAAAGTCCAAGCCTATTTTGTTTAAACTCGCATATTTTCTAATTAAATAATAATTACAATATTTTTTATTTAGTTAATGATCTTATATCTTTATAAATAGGAGGATAAGCTCATGTATTTATTTATTTTCTAATTAAATAAGGGTTACATCATTTCTTATTTAATTAAAAATCTTATACCTTTATAAATAAGAGAGTAAGGTTATGGATTTATTTATTTCCTAACTAAATAAGGATCATATTATTTTCTATTTAGTTAAAGATCTTGTATCTCTATAAATTAATAGAAGGGTAAAGCTATAGATTTATCGTGGGACCATGAGCGATATATAGCATAATGAAATTAAAAAATGGTGTGAAGGGATTATAATTTGAGAAATTTTCTCTTCGTATTCAAATATTAAAATAGTACATCTCCATTCCATCGCTCATAGATGTAGACTAATTTGGTCCGAACACGTAAAATCATTGTATTCACTTTATCTGTATGTACTTATTTGCTCGACTTATTCATCCAAAAATTCTGATATTAATCATTAGTCAAGAACATGCCTATTTAATATATAAATTTCTTGCAAATTCTAGCAATGAAATATTATGCATCTATATCGTTGTCCTCGAGGAAACATTGACAAAGCATGCAACTTTTGTTTTCTTTTGTGACCACCGCAATGCTAATATTGGTTTATATAACTCGAGGGTGCCAATTGGTTTAATCGGTAAAGTCTCTTGAGACCTGGGTTTGAAATCGCCTTCATCCCTCAGGTGCGATCTTCAAGCAGTTTTCCACCATTCTAATTCAAGAAAAGAATTGAAAAAAATTGAAAAGAAAAGAAAGCCATTCCTGCCAACCTTCAGGATCGCATCGCTGCTTCCGATAACAAGAAAATTGGGACCATTTTTGCTTAATTATCTTTTGAGGTCAAGATATCTCAGGACTTAGAAAGTTTTCCAGCAACTAGCTAGCTAGTATCGAGAGGCCAATGATTAAAATACTTCTAGAAAGAGGTGACGCTATTAAAGAACAAGCAGAGAAGGAACAGGTCATCTCAGGCAGTTGGTGAGTTCACCTAGTTTGTCCCTTCTAGAGAGAGTGATTTGAGACCACAAGAAATAATATGAAGGGCCCCGTGCAGATTAAGTAGGCAGATCTAATTTTTTTCTACCATATCTATATCAACACAATCAATATTCATGCATATTCTCGATCAGATAACATGGGGATCGATGTCTAAGTACAACAGATGTTACTCTCCCTCATGGAGAGCAATGAATGAATGCACTTTCCATGCCTCCAATTCTAAGAAACAAATTAGTCCCATTTTTCCTTGGTGAGCAGGTGGAAAAGATAACTTCACCTACAAGGGACTACCTACTGTTGCCCACACTAATTAAGCCTCACATGCCCAGCAACGCTAGTGTATTAACATTTTATTAATGCTTCATTAGGTTTCTTGCTCATGAAGTCTGATTATAAGCGAGGCTACTCTTAATTGGCTGTCAAAAGCATGATGAGCACGGCAATGAATAAGCTGCATGATGAGAAAACCATCATGCAAGGGCAACTTGTGTTTGGATTGTGTAGCAAGACTCCAGGCTCGGATGCTAGGGTTGGTGATCTCTTATCGATTTTGAGTTTGGTAAAATAATGATGTAGTTCATCCTCTCCCAGGACCTGCAATAGAAAGTCCATTTTCGTAGGAGGTTTTCTGATGAAGATCTTTCGATGGTCAAGTCAGTTGGAGCTTTGAAAATAGTAAGAAGGTAGATTGGTGAGAGAAAAGAGCTTACCTAATGGTTTCATTTGCCTCTTTTTTGTATAAAGAGAGGTTATTAGATGGTTTGTATCCATCTAATTTATTGTGATTCGGAGAATCTGCGTGAGATAATGGGACATTGGCGAGTAGTTATACAAGTTCTCTATTTTTTTTTTACTAGAGTAAGCGGAGTATTTTAGTTTGTCATGGATAATAAAAATGCTAGCTGTAAATGCATGTAAGGCGATGATGTCGTAGAGATGACCCTGTGTTGTTTGATGACCAAAGTCATAAAATAACCGTGGAAGACATTTAGGGAACGTTTGGTGATCCAGATGGGATCATCATGATGATCGAAGATCGCTAGCGATCTAAATCTTGAGATGATCCAATCCATGATGATCTCAAATTACTGTGTTTGGTCGGTCATGGTATAGTGATTAAAAATCCCAACCAAATATCATCATCACGTAGAAAATTATCATGAAAAAATAGTTTTCTTGGAATTTGTGATTATTAAAGATATTTTAATTAACATATTTTAATTTAGAATCAACATAATATGGTGATGTTGGATACCCGTTCTCAAGAACGGGTTTTCGATCACCATGTTAGACAGTGATTTGAAAAATGGGATAATCCAAGATCGCTATCATATAAGATTACTAAGATACAACCAAACAACTTGATTCTATCATCTTTATACGGATCACCCTCGATTTTGAGATCATCACCGTAGACCAAACGCCCCCTTAGTAGTGACTTGGATATCTCCGTGGAGTCGTCCATAATCCAAGATGGGTCTTGATTCGAGATCAAGGATGATGTTTAATCTGATTGTAAACTGACCTGGGGGCCGGCCAATAGCTGATGTTGGTCAAGGTCACGGTAAGATGGCTTTTTAGCCCTCACTTCAATCTGTACCCGATCTGTAATTGTTATGGTCATGTCCGAAGTGTGCTCTTTATATCATCCAAGGTTGAGTAGATGATTCCCCTCGTAATAGATTGAATTTGGTATGTTACATTAGTAAATAAGCTCAGCACCAAAAAAAATTAGTAAATTATTTATTATTTGGTTATCATTTATTAAAAAATGCTTTTTACTTGTTAAAACTATCATAATTCTATAAAATATAATATGTTTCAATTACAAGGGTAATATATAACCATGGAAATTAACTTGAAGGACATCTGTGAATGCCGTGAGGGATCTCAGGTTTGCAACAAATTTCTTCACTGAGATATGAGCAATTCACGCAAGGCTGGTGCGATCACCAGCTTGTACTTTTAAAAAAAAAAAAAAAAAAAAAAAGAGATGCGAGTACCATTGAGCTTAGCCCAAAATTAAATCAGCTGGTTCAAGCTTAATCTAAAAATGAGTTTTGCTAGAGAGGCCAACCTACCTCCACTTCAGCCCATTTATCTCCTAACAAGGAAATGAAACTATACCAAGTTCTAGGATCACTGCACTGGAGAGAAGGAATGATAATGTAAGTACGGATTTTTTTTATACAAAGATTGTTCTTCTCTCTGGTGCGCCGTGACTTGGCATTCGTCTCTCTAGTGCGTCGTGATTTGATTTCCGTGCATCCCCATTTTTCCTTCTGCCATTCTCCCGAGCAATTTCTGGCCGGGCTCTTCTTTCTTCCTGTTCTACGTCTTCTCCATCCTCAATCTTACTTTTCTTTATGATTTTGAGTTGTATTCTTGATTGTTGTCCAGAGGTCCTCTGCTCTGGGCTCCAATGGGGGATCCTAAGGGTGTCGATGGCCGGCAATCTCAAACTCCAGCCGAAGACGATGCCGACCAAAGTTGGTCTAGGGTGGTTCAAGGGACCTCTCGTGCTCCCTCCTGGACCTCCCACAAGGTCACTGATGAAGAGATAGAGTGCCTTCAAGGTTACTTCAGCAAAGTCCTTGAACTTCCAGCTTCCATGATGGATGAAGCAAGGAGCGAGTGGAAAAATGTAGCTCTCATCATCCGAAGCTTGGGCCGGAGGGTTCCGACACAGTGGGTGGCCAAGGAGTTTAAGCTACGGCTCCGGTTGGAGGAGGAACCCGAAACTTTTCCTATCGTCGACGATCATATCATCCTTCGATTTAGGACGGAGGAGGCGTGCAGCCAAGAGAGGAACGGCAGCCCCTGGTTTGTAACTGGTCAGCTTCTGGTGGTGCAACCATGGGTACCAGAGTTTGTTCCCGCTCGTCGGCCAGTACAGAAGACGGTCATCTGGAAGCGGCTCCCTGGGCTGCCTATTGAGTTCTGGGGCCAGTCGGGCATCCTTGCTGTGGCGACGAAGGCAGGGAGGCCCCTGGATATTGACGGGTTCACGGATCACCGGAGGAAGACCGGGTTTGCCCGGGTCCGAGTGGAACTTGATGTTGCTAACCCCTTGACTCTGGGTGTCCTGATCCAAGGTAAAAAGGAACGATTATGGCAGCCCTTTGTTTTCGTAAACCTACCAGTAGTCTGCTACCAATGTAGCCGAATCGAGCATGTAGATGATGTCTGCCAGTTTGCTGGTGGAGACCCCTCGGGTGGGAAGAATCAAACCCATATTTCTGTTGATAATGTAGTTGCTGTCGGGGGTGAAGTCCTCTCGGATGCGCCGCCACCTTTGGCAACAGAAGGCTCCTCTGCTGGCGATGGGGGTCGACTAAGACTCGGCCCCTGGATAGTCACTTCTCGGATATGCCAGGCCCGGGTGCTGAAAACTTTGTTGAGTGCTAGGAAGGAATCGGAGAAAACATCGGGCTCCTACCCGAATTCATCTGAACCTCCCTCGTCTTCTCCTAGCATGAGCTCTCCAAGGCACACTTCCTCTCCTCTGAATTCTCTATCGGATTCCGACGATTTGCAGAAGCCAACCAAAGTTGCCCACCGTCACTCACCTGGAACCAGCTTTGGAGATGCACAGGTGATGAAGCAGGGGTCGGAGCACGGTTCTCAGCACTGGCTCCTCTCGTGGATGGAGTGGAACTATGCTTTGTTGGGGAGCAGAGCATGCGAGATACTCCAATGGATGATCCTTTGATCATATCCCTGAAGCGAGCACGCAGCCCACCCAAGGCGAATACCAAGGTGCCCTCCTCTTCTCCTTCAAAAGCTACAGTCCAGGTCAGTACCTAAAACCCTGTATGGATAAGGGCAGGGTTAGAGGGGGAGAGAAAAGTATTGGTCCTCTATCGGTGCGGGGGGACGGGGGGAGCTAAGTAGTGGGGGGAGTGAGAAGCATCTTGCTGCTAACACTGAGGGAGTATCAGGGATGAAACCCTTAGTTCTTCCCAACACTGGAGGGATTTTGATGAGTGGGGAATCTAATGCTCATGATCCAGGAAAGGCTATAGGGAGTTCTGCTTTGGTGAGGGGGGGGGGGGGGGGGGAACTCTCTTACAACTACTGGTGCTTGTCGGTGGTTGCCAGCTTCATTTTCTCTTCCCTCCAATCTTGAAGCGAGTGGGGGAGGGTGTGAGGCTGTTCTGGCCAAGGCCCATGTATCCCCACATACTGGGGGAAAAGGGAAGGCTGTGGTTTCTAGAGAAGGAACTCAGGGCAATTCTTCTACAGTGTCTACTTATCGAATTACAGGGAATTCTCAGGGAGGGTCTCAGGGTGGTGTTCAGGAGAGTTTTGCAAGTCAAGATAATCCTCGACACAAGTCTCTGGAGGTCTTGGGTAAACAAGGGAATGTTAAATTCTTAGGGGATCTCACTGACTGTGGGCATGCTGCTATAACAGAACAGCTAAAGAAGGCCCTGTTTGATGAGGCTTCTGATTTGTAGTGCTCACTGCTTCCTAGCAGTGACCTTTTTTGGTATATCTATTACTTTACTGTTTCGTATGCAGATATTTGTTTGGAATGTTCGAGGGGCTGCCAAGCCTTTCTTTTTCTCCAATTTTAGAAGGTTGGGGTTTCTGCACCACCACTCCTTGTGCATCTTTCTTGAAACCAGGTTGGCTGGTTCCTCCTTGGAACGGGTCCGGCATCAGTTCCCTTCCACCTGGGACTTCTATGCTATTGATTCGTAGGGGCTGTTTGGGGGGATTGTTGTTACTTGGGCTTTGGGAGTTGCCACTATTGATGTTTTCCATCGATCTACACAACATATGGCTATTGTTGTCACTGAAACAAGTGGACGTACTTGGCTCTTGTCTAGGATTTATGCCAGCCCTGACTACAGGGCACGAAGGAACCTCTGGGGGAAAATCACTAGCTTAATTGATCAGGGCATCCCTACTGTTGCTGCAGGTGACTTCAACTGTGTTCTTCATCCGGAGGACAAGAGAGGCGGTAGGCCATATTTTGAGGATGCTGCTGTCAAAGGCTGTTATCAATTCATATAGCATAATGCTTTACTTGATCTGGGCTTTACCGGCTCTCGCTTTATCTGGTGTACCAAACACTTAAGACGAGCGAGGGTCTGGGAGTGAATTGACAGGATCCTGGCCACCACTAGCTGCATCCAGTGGTATCCCGCTTTTGTGGTTCACCACCTCTCCAGAATCAGGTCAGATCACTATCCTTTACTTCTTTCTACGGATTCGGTGATCTCATGTCATCCCCCTTTCAGATTTGAGAAATTCTGACTCGCCTATCCCCGATCCTCCTGGAAAATTGTGCGGGAGGTTTGGAGCATGCCTGTTCGGGGAGATGCTAAATACTGCATAACCCGTAGACTTGAGCTTCTTAAAAGGAGGCTGAGATGTTTGGACAAGGTGGAGGTAGGGAATATCTTCTCCAGGCTGGAGGCTGTGGAGAGGGACATTCTTCATCCCAGGAGCGGGAAGCCAGTGAAGGTGGTCTCCAGGACCACGACCTTAGTACCCTGCATAGCCATCTTTCCAATCATCACTCCTTGCTACTTCAACAAGAGACTCTTTGAAAGCAAAAATCTAGGACCCGGTGGATCAAGAAAGGTGACAGAAATACCAGGTTCTTTTATCAGGCCACTGTTATTCGGAGCACATGAACTGTATCAGGTCCCTTGGGACTGATGATGGCCACCGGGTAGAGGACGACCAGGAGGTTCGACAGCGGATTATCCATTTCTTCTAGTCTAGATGGACGGCTCCTATAGCTGATCTCCCCACCTTCCGCTCTCCTCCCCCTCCGACCAGGATGTCGGACACGGAGAATTATGCTCTTATTTCCTACTTTTCTGTAGACGAGATCCAGGAGGCTCTTTTCTCTATGGCTAAGGATAAAGCCCCTAGGTCGGATGGTTTCTCCCCTTTTTCTTCCGTAGGTATTGGAGTATTATTCGGCTAGAGGTGATTGCTGCTATCCATGAGTTTTTTTATTCTGCCAGGATGCCTGACTCCTGGAAACAAATCTATGTTACTCTTATTCCTAAGCACAGGGATGCTTCGGATCCTAGCCACTTCAGGCCCATCAGCCTTTGTAATACTATGTACAAAATCTGTGCTAAACTCATGATCAACTAGATGAAACCGATTCTCCCCAGGTTAATCAGCAGTGAGCATGGAGCTATTCTGGAAGGCTGCTCTATTTCTGACAATCTTCTAATTGCACAAGAATTTATGTATGATCTTTGTAAGGATTTTACCGGGCGTAGTCTTATGGCTATTAAGGTCGACATAGAAAGGGCATATGATCATATGCATTGGTCTTTATTCACAAGGCATTGATGGACTTTAGTTTTTATTCTAGCTGGATCTCTCGAATTCTTGCCTATATTATTGGCCCATCTTATGACATTTTGATCAACGGCACTCCCTCTGGATTCTTTGCCTCTAATGTCGGCCTTCGGCAATGTTGCCCTCTATCACCGTACTTGTTTATTCTTTCTGTTGATGCTTTGTCGCGAGCTTTGTGGGTGCCATCTCAGGGGTTGGGTCTTCAGTCTTATATCCCGACCCCTGAGGCCAATCCCATCTCGTATCTTCTGTTTGCAGATGATTGTCTCCTCCTGGGTAGAGCTTCTGTTTGATATGCTCTGGCCTTCCGCAGGATTCTGGAGGATTAGTGTCTTACTTCATGACAGAGAGTCAATTGCCATAAATCAGATATTCATTTCAGTCCAAGGACCCCCATCCCGGTTCGTCGTTCCATCCGGATACCCTCGGCATTGTTGACCACGATGGTGTTCTGCATTATCTTGGAGTTCCAGTTACGGGGGGTAGATTGATAAAGGCTGATTGTCAGCATCTCATCAAGGAGATCCAGGATCGGGTGTAGGGCTGACAGCATAGGACTCTCTTTTATGGATCGGATCACTCTGATCAGGTCCGTTCTTACTTCCTTTCCTGTTCATTTATTATCTCATGCTATCCTTCCAAAATCTGTGACTTTCAGACTTGATCAAATTATTCGGGCCTTCCTCTGAGGAGCATCTTTTGATAGTAGATCCATACATCTTTTGAGTTGGGGAGTAGTCTGCCAGCCCTGTCGAGATGGTGGCCTCGGCATCCATTCTCTGCTCTCCATTCAGGATGCCATGTTTGCTAGACATGTTACTAGGCTTCTGCTAAGTCCATATAGCTTATGGACGAATATGATGACGCACAGATATGGGCTCTTATACCCTTCTGAGCATCACCGAGCTGGCCATCGTTGTTCGCCCATATGGAGAGCTGTGCTTACTGCTATCCCGAATATCACCCCCGACATTAGATGGGTTTTGGGCAATGATACTTCTATCAGCTTTATGTCTGATCTGTTGATTGCGGATATCCCGTTGGCTCGCTGGCCGACCTTCACTGCCACGGACATCAGTAACTCTCTGTCTATTCCTGATCTCTTGCTTGCTGATGCTGGTAATGGAATTCATCGCTGGTTATTTGGGCGTTTGGTGATATTTTGGGTGCTCAGGTATTATCGATACCCTTATCCATTTTGCTTGTACTGATACTCGGGTCTGGAGGACCACCACCATTCCTAGAGTGTCCACCTCTGAGTTGCTTCCCCTGGTTAGCCATACCCCTTTACGAAGTCTGGATCTCGACTGGATCTGATGGATCTCGGTTCATCCTAGGGTGAGTACCTTTCTCTGGAAAGTAACCTGGGGTTGCCTCCCAACTAGTGCTTTACTTTCTTCTAGAGGAATGCATGTCCCCTCCTACTGCACAGTTTGTGGTTTGGAGGATGAGACGATGGTCCATGTCCTTTTCTTATGTCAGCATGCCACCCACATCTAGGACCTAGCTGGCCTCTTTCCTTCCTTCAGCAATGTTGTGGACTATATTGATCACTTCCTGAGATTACTCTAACAGGCCACATCTCAACCTAATGCCACCTTCATGACTTATATTGCTTATCATATTTGGCTTTCCAGGAACGACATTATTTTCAATTGTTCTACTCCTTCTGCAAGGTTGATAGTGGAGATGGCTCGGACTCATGCCCATGACTTTACCATCACGACCGTGATAGCTTCAGAGATTTGGGATTGCCATTCCGCTCCTCGAGCGCCTTGCGGGGTTTTTATTTCCTGGAAGCCCCCACCTCCGAATTATATCATGATCAATTTTGATGGGAGTGTCATGGATACACATGGGGAAGCTGGTTTTGTTATCCGAGACCGAGGCCTTGAAATTCTAGCCGCGGAGGGCATCATCTTTATGACCCGTCTGTCCCAGGCACAAAGTTGCGAGGAGCCAAGGATGACATTGCCTATACTCGACGGCAGGTTCTGCATACGGATCATCTTATTATCCAGGATGACTCTGCTACAGTAATTGCTTGGATCCAGAAGGCCAAAAGTGTCAGATCATTGCATCCTCTCATGCGAGACATTGCTCTTCTACTTCAGGAATGCTCTTCCTGCCTTATATCGCACATCTTCTTTAGGAAGGCTAGCGAACTGAATAGCCTTCTATATTGCCCATCATTCGAGACAGGTTTTGTGAACTTTTCAAGATATCATACTTTTAGACTTTTTGGATTGTATTTATGTTAGATCTTAAATTTGAATTGAACAGTTTACACAAAAAAAAAAAAAAAAGATAAAAAAAAGTTGTTCTTATTGCAACCGAGGAAACAAGCATGCTTAAAGCAATCATCCGGATGAACTTGAACAGTTGTGGCGGTCATGCAGGTGAAAATAATGATGCTCCATTCTATGGAAAGAAAGACAATAAGGTCTCGATTCCCATGCCAAACAATAAAGAATATACTTCAGCAAATATATTTTCCAGAGAACGTAAATTATGCATCTCTACAGCAGTTCAAGTGACGCTTGGCAAAAGTGCAAAAACAGAAGAATTAGAATTTTATCACTTGCAAGCGGGTAAGAAATGCATATGATTCACTGGCAACTTAAAGAGCATGTTTAAAGTTTTAAGGTTAGAGAAGAACAATGAAGGTCGCCCTCTGAACTTTGAAAGACAACCATTATTACTTCCTAGTATCAGGAATTGATTAAAGGATCAATAAAATAATAAGCAGTTCCAGAATATTGCTATCAAAAACTTGAAGCTAACCTCCCAGAGAACTTCCAACAGTGAAGGATACAAGGAAATCTCCTCCTCACTGTAACCCTCAAAACTCATTTTCACTTTATGATCAAATGAACAAGATGATGCGTCAGCATCCACTATACACGATGTTGCGTGCTGTCACTCCGGCATAATGATTTCTGTGAGCTATTCCAAATGGAGGGAGGAAGAATATTTGATATGGTGAGAAGAAACAAGCAGTGTAATTACCCACAACTGAGAAATTTTTTAAGGCCATCAACTTCTTCCACCGAGCCTCTCGTAGAACAAGATGTACCCATGGTCAGTGTTGTTCGAGTACTCCTGTGTGTACCCAAAGAAAGTCTGTATCATGGACTCATCAATCATCTCCACATTTTCATCGTCAAAGAACAGCCAATGGTTATGACTTTTGACCAGACTAACATAGTGACCATGGTTGGGTCCACTCCCAACATGCACCACAACTGCAAAGAGAGAATACTCGCAGTCTGCATTGTCGATGGTGTTGCAAAGCTTCAGCTCCAGTGGAAACACAACACGATACGATAGCTTCTTGTACCGGCCAAGCTGCTCAATGTACTTGAAGCGCTTGAGATGGATCACAAGGATGTTTGGTGGCTTCTTTATCTTCATCCTCTTCTGGGCTTCTTGCAAGCTGCATGGAAGAATAAACAGTGTTTAAGTTTAATGGGTCCCACATGTCGTAACTGAGAAAAGTAGCTGATAAGACGCATGAAAAAAAGGATTAGAGTATTGAAATAGCAAGTAGTATCTAATCAAATGAACAGTAGTTTTTGAGAACTAGGACAGGAGGTATGACATGAGTTTCAAATCTAATATACCGTTCTTCACCTTCTCAAAAATTCACATACCATGGCCAACAGAACATAGTTGCAAACTTTACAATTAAACAATTTGGCAGTTCCACAAATAATATAGGTAGCACAGCGCATGATGCATGATTAACTCAAAACTTTAGGCAAATGCAGCAACTCTCTCTCTCTTGCTTGCATGTGCACGTGCCCCACAAAATGCACATCTCCATGCATCCACGTGTGTATGTGCTTATAATATATATACAAGCATTTTCCATTCTCATATAAACTTCAAGCTAAGGTTACTCTGTAGATGATAAATCAAACAACTAAAGCATCTGCGGAAATTTTGACATTCAAACTAAATCAAAAATTTCTCTTGACTAAACTGACCTTGATAAATATAAAAATAATGTGAAAAAAGATGGAAGAAGAAAAATAGGTACCTGCAACATTTGTCACAGAAGAACTTATCCTCAGCATTTAGAGTCTCTGTTGAGCTGAAATTTTTGAGACAGCTCGTGATTGAACTATTTTGCTCGATGTCAAGGCTTAGGTCGAAAAAAGTTTCGTCCCTTGCCGTGACAGTTTCACAACGTAAGCATCTTGTTTCATTGGTCAGTATGCCCTATGCATTTGAAAGTGAAAGGTCATAAAAAAGAAACAGCTACATGAATTACATCAAAGCAAACATGACAGAGCATCAGAACAGCATAACTTAGGAACTAGGCTGAGTTGCTTGATTCACCTGAAAACATTTGTGCACCCATGTACAAACTGGCTCTTTTCGAACACCATTGCCTTCAGGATGGCTAGGCCCATTTGCAATCTTTTCTGACGATGATGAGGTTTCAGGGGAAGCTTTTGCAGCATTCTCTTTCTCCAGAATATCAACAAGCTCATTCAGCAAAAAATTTAAAAATTCATGAGCATCCTACAAAAGAGGAGACAATTACAACATTAGCTGAGCAAGTCTCAAGATATAACACAGCACGCAATCGGAGATCATAATGAGCCAGATGCTGAAGGTATGTCATTCCATGAGGAAGGTATTTTTAGAAGTCCTCAGTAGAATGCATCTTTCTATATACTTTGAAAAGCAAAAAAATGGACAAATTGCTGAAAGGGGGGGAAAACAAAAAGACTCGAAGTATGAATGTCAGATGGTCAAAACAATCATAAGGCTTATTACTTGGGTTGGCTAAAACAAATCACAGGGATCCCTCCCTCCATGCCACTTTAGACTGGAGACAGATGAGTTAGCTAGTGGAACGATGACAATTGACTACATGCAGGCATTTAAGATGCTATATTGAGGCACCTATAAACTTTGTGACAGTATAAAGTAAGGAAAAATAAACCCTTATCACTAAGCATTTGTGTGATTATCAACTATGAATCAACAACAATCATTATGATCCTTCTAAGATATTCAGCTTAGGTCACTACAATCAATATGAAATAGAGATAGACAAGAATATTATCATTCATAGAAGCAAACAAATTTTGATCACCATGGGACATCCTGCCTTGTCAGAATATTTTGAAGACTGCTACCATGTCCGTGTCCTTTTGTTTTCAAACTGGATTACCTGGTGCATATAGCTGCGGAAAAGCTCATTTTGTTTCTTCACTCTTTGCACAAAACGCTTTGGAGCAATAACACCAGTTTTCTTCTTCTGGGAGCTAATCTGCACAGAGTAGCAGATAATCACAGCATTACCTTCCACATGGCTACACATGTCATAACAATTTCCTGGTAACACTAGAACACATCAGCTGTGTGTAAAGATATCAAAATCACACTTCAGAAACTAAAAGTTTTCATAACAATCTAAATGACAAGCTCAATTGATTGGGTCACCACTTTAGCATGATAACAATTGAGAATTTTAACTGTGCAACTTATATAACCTATTTGTGCAAATAAGGGAGAACAAGAGGATTGCAATGAAATTTTTCTTTTTTGTTTGTGTGTATCTGTAACCAACAAAAGCAGAGAAAAGGTAATGGGAATACATTAGAGATAATTCAATTTAAAAATACATAACTGTTCTACAAATTAGCACGAAGCAACATCTATAATGCACTTCTCATAGAGTAGTAGTCGATTTTTCTATCTTGATGTTATGATCCACCAAAAAAATACATATATGCACCAGCAACAGCGCTGCTATTCAGCTATTCTTTGATCATCTTTGACAACAGACTGCCTGATTAGAATCATTTTTTATGAGTTGAAATTCCATAGTACCAATAATGCCACAGCAAAATATTAGCCAAATATAACATAAATGCTATTAGTGAAACACACTGATATTAAAATTTTATACTGTGGTTACATTACTAAGCACCCTCACTTCTACTTAAACACAAAGAAAAATCATTTTCCAATTATTAAAGTATCTATAAATAAGAAATTCAAAAATTAAATTGCAAGCAAGTCTAAAAAGGCATCTTCAAACAGACTCTGATGTTGCCACAAAGTTAATCTAAAGATAAATATTCCAAGCAAATAATAATAGTTTAACAGAATCAAATCATACAAAAGTTGTTCATCTAAATCCAGGACAAAGTACTGCAGAACCTAGAGGCCCAAAACTTATCGCATTAGTTTTTGAAATGAGTAAAACAATCAAGAATCCACTAATTTATAACTCAACAATCATAAGTGAAGCGTACAATCAATTCTAGTAGTAAACCAGTGCAATTGAGATTCCTTGGCATGGAGCAGATACATCCTGGATGAAGGAGGAACACTAAGAAAACACGGAATAAACCTATGGAACAATTACCTGAGTGAATAAATCAGCCAAACATGTCAACAGATTGTCTTCTGCTTCTCCCCCACTTTTGTTGTTTACATAATACTCCAGTAATTGTTCTCGGAAAAGGGGACAAAAATAAAGTGCCTGCATGAAAAAAAGATATTGCCTTTGTAGTATATAGCCAATTGATCATCAAATTAGAAACAGAATAAAGCTATACCACCTAAAGATCAATATAAAAGATTTGCTGTGTAAGTTCTATTACAATTTCAAACTTCAGTTATTTCAATTACTCAAGTGAATACCTCAAAGTACTTCCCTCAACTACTGGACACCACCCTTGAAAGTTGCTGATTTCAGAGAAGGATATGCAAAGTTGAGATGGGATGTGGTTTGTGGATATAGTTATGGTTATGACTGTGTTGTGACTTCCTATATTGACTCAAGAACCACATGGAACAATTAAGATAATTTTGAAAAATAATTTTTTAAAGAAAGAATGTGACAAATTTGTCATCAATGATCACCCTTTCTCAATGTCTAGACAGCTAGCTTCTCCACTTTTTCCTTTACCATGTCATGACTTACAAGTTTTTCCTAAAATATCCTGATGAATGGAAATAATTATCATACATCAAGACAAACCATCTAAGCCCACAAAAGCTAATAGATATTACAGATCATGGCACACATGCTATGCAAATAACAAAATCTATACTGTGGGATCGGGTACCTTAAGTCAGGACTCAAGGCATAGATAGGCACACTTTGGGGAAAATCATAGAGATTACCACACCAATTTCCACTATCTTCAATTAGTGTACAAGTAAATAAATAAACAAGACAAATTCTTAATAACTAGAGCAATGCGAGAAAGATGGAGAGGAGCATGTGGGCTGTTGTGGAACTGCAGCACACATACCTCTGAGATAGAAGAAAATTTTATCAGAAAGCAAGAATGCCTAGAAAGTTGCAGTGATCACAAAGTTAAGCAAATTCTAGGTTGAGTCTCATGGAGGTGAGAAAGTTGAGGTAGCTGCATGGTAAAACAAGGAACAATAACAGTATCTATACATGATATGAAACGATAAAGAGGACCTGACAGTGAACAGGACTCACATGTGTTAGAGGTCAGGAAAAAACGTACTAGAGAGCAGTTCTAATGCAGGTTTGCATGAAATTATGAAAAAAAGACTTGAATAAACTTGCAGAGACATAGTCATAGCCCTAAAAAGAGATGCGTGGGGAAAAAAAATCATGGAATTGAATAGATATAGTTGGCATAAGGCTTATAACAGTTACAATTATATCTTATGGTACAATCATTTATGTAGATTTACTATGCCTTATGTTTAGCAAAAATTTTCCACTAAATTATTCACCAGCTACTCAATCATATCAACTTTGACCATTTCATCATTATGATATTGTAATTGCATCTATATAAAACTAGAGGATCTATGTCATGTATCGATATATCAATATCAGCAAGAAGTGTTATTGCTGCAATTAATGAAGGCACTAAACATGGATGTAAGAACAAGAAGAATACTATTTCCAACTTCACTTTTGAACTTAGATAAAATAAAATAAAATAAAATAAAACTTCACTTTTGGTGAGAGCAGACACTTGTGCTGCGCTTAAGAGCCATAATGCAGTAGGCAAATATATTGGTGGTGTGCAGTTTTGGTTACTTCAAATCAATATAAAGCTTCCATATGCAAAGGCATGGCTAAAAAGTGTCTTAAGGCAATAATCCATTCCAAAAACATAAAGTAGGGATAAAGTATTATGGATAATATCCGACCAGATCCAATTTCGTATGCAAATCTATCTGGACATGGATAGAAATTTGAGCATTTGACTAATATCCTTATCATATCCAGATCCATAATAAAAAAAAAAATCGATATGAATATCCAGATCCATAAAAAAAAAAAAAAATGATATGAATAGACAACTATCTGATCTGTATTGGAATATCCGATTGTGCTTGCAATCCTATTTAATTTTATATAGCACTCATTAACTTTTAAAAAAATATGTAAGTATATTGATATGCTATTAACTTGATTTACCATCCACTTAATAATATCTTTGATTCTACATTCATACATTTTAATCATCGAACTTATATTTGTATTTATATCCATATTTTCAGCATCTAATTTGAATCCATATCCATTTAAAACAAACATGGATATGAATTTTTGTATCTAATTAATATCCATATCCATATCTGTATTAGTCAAACAAAATAAATATCAATATGGATACACTGGTATTCGATCCGTATCCGATCCGATTTCAGCCCTAACATAAAGAGGGGACAAGTTACATGCAGCGCTAAGATACAAGGGAATGCAATGTTGATGTTGAGAAACACATTACCAGAAAAAAAAATAAAATAAAATAAAGGCGATCATTTTCAATATCAGGAAAAGGATCGCAATCAAAACACGAGCTCCAAACAAGCACAGTGAAGAAAACGTTATCATCCCCAACTCCACTTATACAATTAAAATCAAATCCACAAACATCAACAAGCCCTATGGAGAATACCAAATCTCTAACTTTATTTGCTCCCAGAACATTTTGACTCCAAACTCGGAATTTTCTAAAGCAATTCCATGTAACGCAACCACGAGTAAAAAACCCAGGAAGCAGAAAAATCGGCGGGGAAAAAGAAAATTTGATCAGGGTCTCCATGTCGGATGACAGGGAGAGCGCGAGACCAACCTGCAGGACGCTGTTGCAATAGCAAGTGTTGCCGAAGTTCTCAAGGCCGAAGTAGCGCTCGCCTTCGGGGAACTGGTCGCCCAGAGCCTTCTCGAGCTTGGAGCCCGCGGCTCCCATCACCATCCAAGCCCTCCTCAACGCCGCTAAAAGCTCCACCACTGGCGTCCGATCTCGATCGAAACCCTAACTCTAGACGTCTTCCCTCCCTCTCTCTCAGCAGCTCCCTCTTCGTCGACGAAGACAAATGAGGATTGTTCGGCGATTCTTAGGGTTTCGTGGTATATTCTTGTAGCTAATGGCGATGAGGCGATCGGGGAAGAAACGAGGGAGACCTACCCCGTCCAAAAATCTATATATAGGGAAAATGGAAAGGGGTTGCATCTTTCTCTCGAATGAAGGTTTTACCTTCCTTCTCGAGAATCCACCGTTGGATCCACAGTTCCCCACGCTCCTACGTGTCAGCTACATAGATATCAAAGCGACAAACGGAAGGTGAACGGTAGATTTAAGCAAAAGGAAGGTGAATCCTTCTTCGTGCACTAAGATACAACCTAGATTCATGGAAAAGAATAACGAGGGAGAGGGGAGAGAAATCCCTCAAACCCCCGTGCCAACGAGCGGCCGAGGGTTTTTTTTGCTGTTGACGGGGCATCGGAAATCCTGCGAATACCGAAACTGTGGGGATATGATCATTTGATTTCGAATGTAAAGCAGATAAAATAGAAATAATTAATTTTTTTTAAAAAAAAATATGAAACAAGAACCGTTATTCAACAGGAATAATTATTTTATTGGCTAAAATTTGTGGATTAATTCTGAGCTAAACCCGATTTTTATATGCATGGCTTATGCTGATACAAAATATCCATTAATAAAATTTGATAGATATTCTATCACGTATTTCAATAATTATTTGATATATTTTATATTTTATAGTCACAATATAAATATAAATTAATTTTTTTATTATTAAAATTTTAAGTATTTTTAATATATTAATTAAAAAATGATTAATAATTTAGATCATCATCGCTAATGAACTAGCACTCCTGCATCAAACTTTACCGTGGAACGTAGGAAATTCAGAAATCTGCTCTGGATGTAGAAAAATACACTGCACGAACTATATAAAGCTCACTTTTTAATACATATTTAATATTATAGTTTTATCTTTTTTAAAAAAATTTGAATGATAAAAATGTTATTTTCTTATAAAAAATTATGATACCTGTTGGCTTGGATTATGACATCCAGTGGCCGGCTTATGACATCCCTATTTTTACAGGATGTCAAAGGATCGATGGATATTTTTATTATTAAAAAAGTTTAAAAATTTCAATAACAAAAATATTCCTCGTCTTGTAACATTTTGTGAATAGGGTTATGACACCCTATTCACAAATAACTGTCATACAGAAAGAATATTTTGATTATTCAAATGTTTTTAATATATGTAGTTTATTTTTTATTAAAAATTTAAATAATAAAAATATCCTTCCCATATAATATCTGTTTATAAACAAGATGTCATAATGCTGTTATAAGATCGAGAGTATTTTTGTCATTAAAAAATTTAAAAATTTTCAATATCAAGAATACCCTCAATCTTATGATATATTGTGAATAGGGTTATGACACTGTTGCCCAGTGTAGCAACCCAAGAGGGGGATGAATTGGATTTCTTAAAAATTTTAAACTTAAGCAAATATGTGCTTGAACTAAGATTCTTGTGTAACAATGTGATTGTGGTTAATAAAGATGTGTAGCAGAATTGTAAAGCAAATACAATATAAATTAGAGCAAATAAAGAAGGAAGAGCAAGCAATCACAAATACCAAGATGTATGGTGGTTCGGTGCAAACCAAGCACCTACATCCACTCTCCAAGCTTCCCCTTGGATATTTCCACTATAATCTATCCAAGATTACAGCCAACTTATTTTTAAAGACTTATAAGTTAAAACCTTGTTGGTTTTGTCACCTAGGCTTACCAACAACCTTTACAACTTATTTTCAATCCGAGTTCACGAGTCAAATCCTAGTTGGTTTTATCCCTTAGGCTCACCAACAACCTTTAATACTAGTTTCAATACTTTTGAAACTAGTAACAATAGATAAGACAAAAGATACAAATTTAAGTTCAAGAAAGAACTCTCAAAAGAGTAGAAATAAATATCATTGAAGCTCTTTTTGAATGCTTGAGTTGTCTCCTTCTTGGATGCTCTTCAATGAACACTTTGGGCTAATAATTTGAAGGCTCAAAAACAAAATTGAAGACTTTTTCAGGTAGAAACTTTTTTAAAGCTCACTCAAGTCTTTTCTAGTTTTTTCTTAAAAGATGATCTTTGTTTCTTGTGTCTCACTTTTCTCTTGTTTAATTCAATGTATTTGGTGAGTGATAAATAGTCCACAAACCTCCAAAAAATCATTTATGACCATTAAATTGAAGAAAATAGCTGTTTGGAATCCATTCTAAACTTCTGGAAAACTAGCCGTTATACTAAGTATCGACACTTGATTTGTTCATGAGTTAATCTATGAGTCGATACTTAGGTCGACACTTGGATCGACACCAGGTATAAATTTGAATTTTCAACGTTCTGCTTCACTTTTATCTCAGGCTATGAGTCGACCTGTGAGTCGACACCTGGATCTTATGAGTCGACACTTGGATCGACACTTGAGTTAGTATAAGGCAAAAATCCATGAAATGGCATGTACTGTTCATTTCTTGTCTCAGGACATAAGTCGATCTGTGAGTTGACCTGTGAGTCGATACGTAGGTCGACACTTGAGTCGACACTTGGCATGCCAGCTGAAACTCTGCATGCCAGTCTTTAGAAGTATCGATACTTGCTCCATGAGTCGACACTGTGAGTCAACACTTGCTCTGTGCCATTTCCAAAATATGTGCTAAACTCCGAAACTTTTAAATTTTATCCAATCAACTTCCAGTTTCTTCTCAATAAAGGCTAAAGCGATCATTTTCATAGCATTCTAAGATGAGAAGACCTCTTAAACATTAAAATTTTTTATATCCATAACTTTGATACTCTGAAGTGGAGAGTTTGATGTACCTATGACCTAAAATTCATAACTCCAATTGAAACATTAGTCCAAACATATACTCAACAATTTGTTATTCATCAAAATCAAAGACCAAAGCCAACAATCTCCCCTTTTTGATGATGTCAAAACTTTAAGTATATAAGCATTTAAGTTCAAAATTTGACTATTGTAAATAAGCATAGTATCAAAAGCTCTGAAAGTGTGAATAAGTTTATCAAGCCATCTTTACAATTGTCATCAATCAAGGTTCATACAAGTATTTAGGTAAGAATGTATCAGATTATTAGTTCATACACTAATATTTCAAGTATTTCAAGGTTAGATTTTCTCAATTTCTTTCCCTATCTTTTAGGTAGATTGAGAATTCTTGAAAAATTTTAAATTTGTTGCTTATATTTCTTTTTACTCCCCCTTTGTCATCATTAAGCATTAAAAGGAGTTTCTCCCCGTAAATTAGTGCTTTAGTTAGAATAAAATGATAATCAGATAAAAAATAGAGTAACAGTGCAACTTTCATAACTGAAAAACATAACTTTCATTAAGAAGTTTCAGTACAACATAGCAAATGACATACATGAACTGAAATACAAGCATAACATAAACTGAAAAAGTACAGGAAATACATGAAATGCAGATAGGGTATCTGAGAGGCTAATCCTCATCAGAAGGAAACTCTAAGACAATTGGTGCCATGATCCTAGATGATGAAGATCTAGGAGTCTTATGCAACATCCTCCTAGTCTTAAGGGAAGGTCCAGATCTATCTATGACTCTAGTGGTCCTAGTGGCATGAGTAGTAAGGGTCTCCGCAAGTGTCACAAAGGCTGAGTCAGTGGCTTGCTAATCAGTAGGAGCAGGGACTGAAGTGTGAGCAGAAACATCTGGAGTCTGATCCTCTTTACTGACAATCTGATAACCATCACCTACACCATCATCACCATCACAATCAATGCCACTGTCTGAACCATCACCATCATCATGATCATCGCCAACAGTGCCATCATGTGCATCATCATCACCATCTGCTGGCGGAGGAGGTGGAGGAGATGAAGGTCCAGCTAGAGGCAACAGAGATCTTAATAAGTCTTTGATCTCAGTGAACCCTACCTTCATGGTCTGCCTGATGCTTGTGAGCTGCTCATCTGTGTGAGATCTCAGTCTATGCAGCTCTAACTATAATCTGGTAGTCCTGACAGACAACCCTAAAATCTCCTCCCGAACTCCAGTAATCTACTTAGTGATTAGCTCCTCGAAGGTAGAATCTGTAGCTGTAGAATCTCGAGAAGTTGTAGCTGGAGCACGAGCAAGTGCAGGTGTAGAGGGCTCTGACTCAGAGGCTGTAGTAGGTGCAAGCCTGGGGGGACTAATATGTGTTGCAGGTCCAAAGGCTCCTGCCACAGTGGCTCTAATCTGGTCCTCCTCATCATGCTCATGGCCTGACTCCTGTTTGACCAACCTGCCAGCCACTCTCCTAAATCCCATGCGATGTAAAGATTTCTCCCCATAAGTGTCTATGTGGAGAATCTCCTTGGAGGCCTCGCCCTCCATGGAATGCCAACAGCTTTGAAGATCCTGGTAAGTCCCATATAATATGGCAGGCATAATCTCCACTGGGTGACTGCCTCACCCATCTGGTGAACCATGATCATGGGTAGATTGATGGCCATCCGCTATCTCAGAGTGACCATCATAACCAACTCTCGCTCAGTGATAAAATCGAGTCTACCTGTCTTAGGTACCAAAATCCGAACAATAATATGGTGAAGTACTTTCATCTCTAGAGATAACTAATTTGCTGAAACAGTGGAGACACCCCTGACATCATCACGCTCTAAGATGCATCTATAAGCTACTTTCTTGTCTTCAATACAGCTCATTGCTAGACCTTGTAGCGGGATCTCCCAGACTGTGCTAATCATCCTAGGAGTAATCTGAATCTCAACATCCCGGACCTGAGCTGTCCATCTGAGGCCATCAATGGCCATGTTCCCATAAAACTTGCGCATCAGGTGAGGGTAATACCTCTCTCTCATGGTGCAAATAGATACCAAACCGGCTGCTCTAAGGAAATCTCCAATAATAAAACCCTCAGTATCCCAAAAGTGAAGATCAACTCTCCTCCCGCATGTTATAACTTTCCCTGCAACTCTCTCTGCTATGGGGGACAACTGAAAAGAGGGTGCTTTGTTCGCTGCCTGCTAATCCTCGAGGTGCTCAGTGTGCTCAACATGATCCTGCCTAGCCTTGAACCTCCTCTCCTCGGAACTCGGCTCACCACGCTCGAAAGTTGACCGTTTCTTGCGGAATACCACTTGATTCTTAGGTGCCATGACCACTAGAAACAACTAGGAGCATACCGGAAGAAGGAACGAAAAAGGAGAGGATAAACCAGGCCGAAACACAAGAGAATCGGGTGAAGAGAGGGAAGAATCGGAAGGAATGGAGAGAAAACTGACCAGATTCGAAGGAAATTTGCCAAAAATAGGAGGTTAGGATCGAGATTCCACTATTCATGGGAGATTGGAAGGTTTTGGGGACCACACGAAAGAGGGGAAAGTGAAAAGAAATGGGGAAAAAGCTCTCGATGATGCCCTAAAAAATTAGTCGATCCGATCGTGAGTCGACACTTAAAAATTGCTCAAGTGTCAATACTTCGGTGAGTCGACACTTGGGCAATTTTACATGTGTCAACACTTGGCCATTTTCAGGAAAAAAATCAGAATAAATTTCAATAAATTTCCAAAAAATCAATAAAGTGTCAAGGTGCTATTCTAAATGATATTTGGAAGGTTTTTGTAGCAATATAAAGGATTTCAACAAGAATTTGAAAGGTTTTAGCCAAAGGGATCAATGATGCCTAACTCTCTTCTGATCATGCAAAACCTATCTTCGCTAAGGATTTTTATTAAAATATCAGCTAATTGTCTATCAGTACATACAAAATCAAGCATTACATTCCCATTTTGCACAGATCTCTTATGAAGTGATGCCTTATTTCAATATATTTGCTTCTTGAATGTTGAACTGGATTTTTAGTTATAGCTTATTATCAGTTAGATGCTTCCACTTCAGATAGATAGTTGTTTGTTTCTTGATAAACCATGAAATCAAATTAACTCCAAGAAATTGGCAAGTTTCACTAGTACTTTTTCTATCTAATTTAAATCCAACAAAGTCAGCATCAGAATAAACAATCAATTCAATAGATGAATCTTTAGAGTACCACAATCCAATATCAATTATACCAGATAGATATCTAAGTATGTGCTTAACAGCCAGTAAATGTGATTCTTTAGGAGCAGACCAATATTTAGCACACATACATATACTGAACATAATATCTGGCCTACTTACAGTTAAGTATAATAATGAACCAATGATACCTCTATACAATTTTTGATCAACATTTTTACCTGATTCATCTTTGTCAAGTTTGCAAGAAGGGCTCATAGGAGTACCTAATGACTTGGTTGTCTCTATTCTAAACTTCTTTAAGATTTATTTTGTGTACTTAGCTTGGTTGATGATATCCCTTCTTTAGTTTGCTTGATATGGAGTCCGAGGAAGAAATTTAACTATCCTATCATGCTCATCTTGAACTCACCCTGTATAAGCTTGGTAAACTCTTGATAAAGTATTTCATTAGTAGTATCGAAAATGATATCATCAACATAAACTTGTACTACTAAGAGATCATCATTTTTCTGTTTCAAAAATGGTGTAGTGTCAACATTGCCTCTAGAAAATCCATTTTCAAGCAAAAATTTACTTAATCTATCATACCAAGCTCTTGGAGCTTATTTTAAACCATACAAAGCCTTGTGCAATTTAAAAACATGATTATGGCATTCATGATTTTTAAAACCTAGGGACTGTTCAACATACACTTCTTCTTCAATAAAATCATTTAAAAAGATACTTTTGACATCCATTTGAAATAATTTAAAATTCATATAACAAGCAAAAGCAAGTATTAATCTAATTGCTTCTAATATAGCAACAAGTGAAAAAATTTCATCAAAATTAATACATTCTTCTTGATTATAACCTTTTGCTACTAATCTAACTTTATTTCTTATTACTATTCCATTTTCATCAAGTTTATTTATGAAAACCCATTTATTTTTATTATTGAAATATTTGAAGGTCTTTCAACTAAAGTCCAAACTTTATTTCTTTGGAATTGATTTAATTCATCTTACATAGCATTAATCCACTTTATATCTTTTTCAGCTTCTTCAATTATTTTTGGTTCTACTTGAGATACAAAAGCTAAATAATTACAAACATTTCTAAGAGATGAATAAGTACTTATCCCTTTCTATGGATCACCAATAATAAGTTCTTTAGGGTATCCATGGGCATACCTCCATTCTTTAGGTAATGGCTTGAGTGTAAATAAAGCTCCAACTTCTTGTACTTGATCTTCTTCATTGTCTTGATCACCTTCTTGCTCCTTAGAAGGTTCTTCATTGATGGTCATTTTTCTAATCTTTTGTATACCATGTTTCATCATCAAGAACATCTTCCTTTCTAGAAGATTTTTCATTAGTCTCATCAAAAACAACATGGATGAACTCTTTAACAAGAAGTGTTCTTCTGTTGAAGACCCTATATGCCTTGCTAGAAGTAGAGTATCATAAGAAGATACCCTTATCTAACTTGGCATCAAATTTATTTAAATTATCTTTGCCATTGTTTAGAATGAAACAATGGTATCCAAAAACATAAAAATACTTAATAGTAGGTTTCCTACCTTTCCAAAACTCATAAGATATTTTCTTCAAAATCGATCAAATTAAAAAATGATTCAAAATATAGCATGCAGTATTTATGGCTTTCGTCCAAAAATATCTAGGTAAATTATTTTTATAAAGCATGGTGTGTGCCATTTCTTCTAATGTCCTATTCTTTCTTTCTACTATCCCATTTTGTAGTGGTATCCTAGGTGCAGAAGAGTTATGATGAATACCATTTTCATAACAAAATATTTCAAAATCATGATTTTCAAATTCAATATCATGATCACTACATAAACAAATAATTGAAACACATTTTTATTTGAAACTTTCTTATAAAATTTAATGAACGCAAAAAATGTTTCATCTTTGTGAGGTAAAAACATCACCCATATAAAACGAGAGAAGTCATCTATAATTACTAGACCATACTTCTTGTCTCTCAAACTAGTTGTTCTAGTAGGTCCAAAAAGGTCTATATGAAGTAATTCTAAGGGTCTAGTAGTAGACACTGCTCCATTAGGTTTGAAAGAAGATTTTGTTTGTTTTCCAAGCTGACATGCACTACAAATCTTGTCTTTTTCAAAAGTCAAACAACTTTTATAAAATTTTTTTTATTCAATTTTGAAAGTAAATGCATGCTTGCATGTCCTAGTCTTCGATGTCAAAGCCAACTAGTTTCATTGATCTTGGCTTCCATTGCCACTAGGCATTGACCATTTTGATAGGTAGATCATCAAGATCAACCATGTAAATGTTTCCATGCCTATGACCAATAAATTGATGCCATTGTCATCTAGACTAAATACAATGCACATAGAAGATTCAAAAATTACTTTAAATCTTTTGCCACAAAATTAACTTATACTAAGCAAATTATGTTTCAAATCATCAACAAATAAAACATTATCAACATAAGTAGAGGGGATGATAGGGACTTTACCAATACCGACAATTTTGCCCTTTTCATTATCATCAAATATCATGTTTCCACCATTTAATGCTTCTAGAGATGAGAATTGCCTTACATCTCCAGTCATGTATCTTGAGCAACCACTGTCAAGGTACCATAATTTTATTTTGTCCTTGGTTGCAAGACTTACCTACAAAATCAAATTAGGTGGAGACTTTAGGTATCCAAGTCATCTTGGATCCTTTAGGATTAGTTGAATTGGTTCCTTTTAGAACCTAAACTTTTCTAACATTATTTAACTTTCTTTTATCACATAAATATGATTTATGTCATAATTTACCACAAGCATAACAAGTAATGCTATAGGATGCAGGCAAAAAAAAAAAATTAAAATATTTTTATTATTTTTATGGTTTAAAACCTAGACCTGCTTTGTTGAAAACTGCTATTTGATTATTTAAAAGTATATTTAATTTTTCTGAACTATAAATAAATTTTTCAACAAACGATTTTACTTTTTCAAGTTCTTCTTTGTGTTTCTTATTTTCTTGTAAAAGTTCTTTGTTTTATGTAATAAGTTTTTTTGATGTAGGACAAATAATTAAAACTAAATTACTATGATTAAGATCTAATTATCTGAGAAAAGTAAAAAATATTTTTTTATATTTTTTAAATTTTTAAAGAAGACTTAAAGAAAACTAGTTTAGTTAACTACTTGCACAAGTAAACCTAACAAAATAACTAGGAAAGCATGATCTGGTGGCTAGCACAAATTAAGTCTAATTACTTTTTAATTAATGCTTGGGTTAGAATGCAAGGAGATTATTTTGGGCCTAGGACAGGTTATGACTTCCTGCCATGATCTGAAATAGAGAAAGTGCTTTTAAGATTAGTTTAATACAGATGATAGCAATCGATAGTCCTGATGCAATCTAAAATAATCAAAAAATAAAAATATTTTATGTGTGTTTTATGAGGTAGCAATTTAAGTTTAGGTTGATTATGTTAGCAAACAAATTGGGCTTGGGATTGGGGTGTATGGAAGTTGGTTAGGTTTGGTTAAGTAAAAGTGCAGAAATATCAGAATTCAGGAAAATAGGGTTTCATATGATACAGATTTTGACATAGTTACCGATGCAGAAAAAAAACAAAAAAATAAAAAAATAGAGGATGAATGGTGATGATGAACTCTACCAAATTTGATACAAAACAAAAATCATATGATGATAAAAATCCTAGGGTTTCGGACTGATGCAGAAATCTCAAGATTTTAGTTAGGGTTTCTAATATGCCAAATTTTAGTGGATTAGGTTTCTGTAAAATTAATTAAAAATTATGAAAATTATTAGGATATTATAGAGGACATGGCGTGTAAATTTCACAAAAAATTAAAATTTCTAGGTGGTCAAAATTAAATAAAAAGTAGACACCTAATGCAACTAGCAGGATGCAGAAATTAGGGTTTGTGATCCTAATGCAAATGAATGATATCCTAAACCGCTCTGATACCAAACTAATGCAGGATGAACCTAAGACTGATGCAAAATAATAACTAATTTTTTTAGACATTAATTCAGTGGCTAAAGATCTAAAAATAAGTAAAGAATCAGCATGATGACTAGTAATGCTAGAAACTATCATATCCACAGGAAGACACATACAGAATAATAAAGGCCAGGACCTGGAAATTGAGAAACTTCCGATTTAGGATAGCATGCCTATCATCATATCAGAACTCAAGAGAGGGAAGGCTTTTACCAGGCAGCGATTATAGTTTCTTCGATGAAGAGATCTCTCAGCCTCAGGATGGTGCCTGGAAGAACAAGCCTTTAGTTCCTGAATCTGAAGGCGATTTGTACCCGGTCTGAAGGCAAAGAAAGCCTCCTCTGAGGAGTGGAAACACCTCAGGGATCTGTAAAACGTCAAGGTTAGGCATGAATCAGGTAATCAAAGAAAAAATAACAAGATGAAACAATGAAGGAAAGGGATTAGGGCAAAGGGCTGGCGGCAAGGAAGCAGAAAGAGCTCTTGATCTGGGCATCTTCAAGGCTTCTCTTTTGGACGTGGCTGATGCTTGGAGGTATGATTTGCTGCTAGGGCATGGAGGGATTGCAAGGATAGGGGTCGGCCAACATAAGAGAACAAACCAAACAAACCAAAGAACCAAAACACAAACACAAGAACACAGTCTTGAAAACAATTCAGTAGAGTTTAATTCATAAGAGTTGATTGATTACAAGAGGAAGAGAGGTGGGATATTTATAGAGCTCCCATGCCCACTCCTAAAGGGATTACAAGTCTTCTTCTAGTTAGAATAGGTTTATATAATTTAAGTGGGAGAAAGACTACAAAATAAACCTAGAACTAGGAGTATATAAGTTGAATGAAATAAAAACTCAAACTCCATCTTTCATTTAAACTCTTCCACCATGTTTGGACTTGGTCAACCATTAAGGACGCCCCTCTTGGTATGTTGGGCTTCATGGGGGTAGTTATGGGCCGGACAAGGGCTTGGGGCGCATGGGCTTTGGGCCTCCTGGAAGCTGGGGTGCCCTGGGCTGGAATATTCCTTAAATCAATATGGAATCTTGGCTCTTTATGGACCTGGGCCTTGAATTCTCCTGGGCTGGGGCACAGGTATGTCTTTAGGATCCTGGGGTGGCCTGGTATGTGAAATATTCCCTGGCATCTGGAGGGAATCTGGCATCTGAAAAACATCTGGAGGGCATCTGGGAATCTTGCAGGAATCTTGGATCCTGGGTTGGCATACAAGGTCCAATTGGCTAATGTAGAGGCCTCTGGCTCCTGGAAGAGGCCTGGTGGAACTCCAAAGTAGTATATCCTCTTCTCTTGTACGAAAAGTAAACTCTCACTGGACTCATACAGGACTCAATAGACTAGCTAGGGTTAAGACAGATCAACTAGGCTCAACTTATTACAGGATAGCTTACTTGCTTACAAAATTGTGACACATGACTAAGGTTTTAAAAACCCTAATCAGTAAATCATATGGGATCCAGTGATCTATGTATGATCTTGGTATCCCCACCACCTATCCTCGATCCTAGGAGATTGTGAGGGATGTGTGGAGGATGCCTATCCGGAGGGATGCTAGATATTGGATTTTCTGTAGACTGGAGTTTGTCAAAAGATGGCTTAGGTGTTGGAATAGGGTGGAGGTGGGTAATATCTTCACTAGATTAGAGGCTGTGGAGAAGTCTATCCTTAAGCTCCAGGAGCGAGAGGTGAGGGATGGGGGTTTAGCGAAGCATGATTTGGTCTCCTTGAGGAGTCAGTTGTCTACCCATCAGTCCCTTCTTGTTCAGCAGGAGACATTCTAGAGACAAAAATCTAGAGTACAGTGAATTAAGGAGACAGGAATACCAGTTCTTTCACCAGGCCACTGTTGTGAGGCAGCATATGAACCGTATCAAATCTCTTCGGACTCATGAGAGTCTCTAGGTGGAGGATGATGATGATATCATATGGGAGATCACTCACTTCTTTAGCTTCAGGTAGGTTATTCCTATTGATGAGCCTGCTATCTTTGATCCTCCTCTTCCATTGGTCAGGGTATCGGATCAGAAGAATCTGGGCCTCATCAGTCATGTCTCTGAGGATGAGGTGCAAAATGCTCTACGATCTATGGCAGAAGATAAAGTCCCGGGTCCTGATGGATTCTCTCATGTCTTCTTTAGGCAATTATGGAGTGTTGTTTGGGCTGATGTGGTTGCTATTGTTAAGGAGTTTTTCTATTTTAGCAAGATGCCGGATTCTTGAAAGCAGACTCATGTTACTCTTATCCCTAAGCATCATGATGCATCTGAGCCTAGCCACTTTAGGCCCATTTGTTTGTGCAATACCTTGTATAAAGTTTGTACCAAGCTCGTGGTTAATAAGATGAAGCCAATTCTCCCGTACCTGATTAGTCCGGAGCAGGGGGCTTTTGTGGAGGAGTGGTCTATTTCTGATAATGTTCTTTTTGCACATGAATTTATGCATGATCTTTGGAGGGCCCCTGCCCGTCGCAGTCTAATGGCCATTAAGCTGGATATGGAGCGGGCATTTGATTGCCTGCATTGTTCTTTTCTAGAGAAGCCACTGATGGATTTTGGCTTTCATTCTTATTGGATCTCCGGAAACCTGCTTGCATTGTCCGGCCCACCTTTACAATCCTTATTAATGTCACCCCATTGGACTTCTTCTTTTTTAATTGTCCTCTATTCTCGTACTTGTTCATTTTTTGTGTTGATACTCTCTCGTGAGCTCTGTGGACGATGGCCCAGGGGTCAGGTCTTCAACCATATGTCCCGATCACTGGTGCCAACCCGATCTCGCACCTCTTATTTGCAGATGATTGTTCGTTCATGGACCATGCCACTATCCTCTATGCTCAGGGCTTCAGGAAGATTATGGAGGACTACTATCTATCTTCTGGCCAGAGAGTTAATATGCTAAAATCTTAGGTTCATTTTAGTCCGAAGACTCCGGCCCTACTGTGGCATTCGATTCGGGAGATCCTTGGGATTGAAGAGCATGGGGGTGCACTTCACTCTCTTGGAGTTCTGATTACAGGAGGTAGACTGTTAAAGGCTGATTGCGACTGTCTGGTTAAGACGGTTCATGACAGGGTGGAGGGTTAGCAGGGAAGAGCTCTCTCATTAATGAGGAGGATCACTTTGATCAGGTCGGTTCTTACATCTTTACCTGTTTATATGCTCTCTAATGTTGTCCTTCCCAAATCTATGATTCTTAAGGTGGAGCAATTCATTCGAGCTTTCCTCTGGGACTTGGTATCTGGTGCTAGGGGTGTTACCTTCTTAGTTAGCATGTGGTGTGCCAACCTCTGCGAGAGGAGGGTCTTAGCATTCACTCCCTCATTACGAGACGGGAAGCTCTGTTGGCTAGACATATCACCAGATTTTTGTTATGTCTTGATAGCCTGTGGACTTTGATGATGGACAAATATGGCTCTGACTACCCAGGGAAGAATTATCGGCTCGACCGCAAATGTTCAGCTATCTGGAAAGCAATGGTGGCTACAACTCATGTAGTTCTCCCCCAGACTAAATGGATACTGGGTGATGGTACGTCTATCAGTTTTATGTCTAATCCTTAGATTGCAGACCTACCATTGTCCTGGTGGCTGATGTTCATCACCATAGATATCACTGATTCTCTCTCTATTTATGATTTATTGTTGACGGATGGTTCACAGTGAAATTCCATGCTTGTTACTAGTGTCTTCGATAATATTATAGGGGCCTGGGTCTTATCGATTGCTTTGCCTGTTCATGGTGCACTGATATTAGGGTGTGGAGGATCTCTTCTCTCCCAAGAGTCATCATGTCATATCTGTACCCCCTATTCTGCCATGTGCCCGAGCAGACTCTTGATATTAGCTGGATTTGGAGGATTCGGGTTCACCCAAGGATCAATTTATTTTTATGGAAAGTGGCATGGGGTCGTCTTTCTACTAGTGCATTCCTTAGCACTAGAGAAGTGAATGTGCCCTCGTACTGCTCGGTGTATTGGGAGGAGGATGAGACTTTGGTCCATGTTCTTTTTTCATGCCGGTAAGCTGCTTAGATATGGAGGATCGTCGGTCTCGAAGCACTTTTTATACATGTTGCTGATTATGTAGATTACTTTCTTGATTTGCTCCATCCCAGAACTGGCCATTCTTTTAGTACCTTCATTGCCTATATTGCATACCACACCTGGTTAACCAGGAATTACATTATCTTTAACTCTTCTACTTATTCAGCCAGAGTTATTATGGAGAGAGTTCGGATTCATGCATATGAGTATCTGATGACGACCATGGTGACTTCAGAGACTTGGAGTTTTTATGCTGCTTCTCGAGCACCTTGCCAGGTTTTTATTTCTTGGGAGCCCCCACCTTCGAGGTTTGCTACGGTCAATTTTGACGAGAGTGTCACGGGCACTCACGGAGGAGCTAGCTTTATCATCCGTGGTCCAGATCTTTGTATTCTGACTGCGGGGGGCACTATCTCCTTGAGTCGACAGTCCCGATAGCTGAGCTACGGGGTGCCGGGGCTGGTATTCTCTATGCCCAGAGGATCTCATAGATCAACCACCTCATCATTGAGGGTGACTCAGCTACTGTTATAGCCTGGATTCAGGAGGCCAAGATGTCGAGGGCGGTGCACCCTCTTCTCCGCGACATCGCTCTCCTTGTTCAGGATTCTTCCATCAGTATTATCAGACATGTTTATAGGGAGGCTAATTTTACAACATATTGGGTAGCCTCCTTTGTTGCTAATCATTTAGGTCCAGTGCTGTGAACCGCCCTGAGGGATGCCCCGAGGCTGTTTCGTGATATTGTTCTTTCTAATTTTCATGGTTGTATTCATACTAGAATTCTAAATTAAATATACTGGTTTACCAAAAAGAAGAAGAAGAAAAAAAAAGACAGACATGTTGCCACTATACTTGGGTCGTATACTATGTGCAGATGCTATGGGAATTGCTTATCAAGCATTCTAGACCTATTATTATTCTTTTTTTTTGGATAAAATAGAAGGGATAGTGGGGATAAATCCCAGATAGCTACCATCGCAGGTCCCCAACCCGCTAGATAATGTCGATGCAAGCTGCTCGGATTTGCACAAGCTTTTTCCATCTAAAGGTGAGTACGTCAACAGAGTCCTGACCTCTCACTCACACTAACGATCGCGGACAAAGGAGAGACCTGACCTCTCACTCGTATCAATGGTTGCGGGCTCCAGGATAAATCCTGGATTTAATCGAGTTACCGTAAAGATCCTTTCTCGAACCAGCGATCGGTTAGTAGTGAGGCAAGACCTCTAACAACCGGGCTACCGCCTTAGCGGTATTATTATTAGTATTATTTTATATGACTATGGGTCACCTCTTGACTGATTATTCCTCTGACCTATCACCGGGTTGTTTTAGTCATGCTACTGGCACGCACCTGACCTGAATGTTAATGTTATCCTTTGGTTCTATTCTATTTTCATTTCTGTTATGTTTTGCAGGGTAATATGTTCCTGTTCCAAGATGTATTGGATGGCTGCTTGCTTCCACATTTTGGCATGAAGGTGGACTATTTGTGCATGCATGTCCAGTAAATCTCTTTCTCTGGTTGCTGCCCCAGAGTTCAATGTATATATGCATGCTTCATATGCTTCCAAATCATATCCTTCTCTAATGGTCTCACATATGGACTCATCTTTTTCTGCTACCTTTATATAAATATTCTACGAAATTTCTTCCCTGGTTGCTGGTTGTGGATGCTGTATGTCTCCTTGGATGTTCCAGTTTTGCTGCTTCAAACAAAGAAGTTTAAGTACTACTGCTGCTTATGGATCTCAAGTTTTCCACATGGGTTTATCTCTTTCTTCTACTTTTGTGTGGGGAGTGGTTAAACGTGCAGACTGATGATCATCCATATTTTATTCAAACTTTCATATCATTTTTAACAGTCCGATCAGTTGGACTCCATATCTTAAAGATATCATTATACAATAATGGATGATTTATTTGTGCATCATGAATCAGCCAATGTTTCATATTTCAAAGTCTTTCTCACCATTGACAGCCTTCACATATTATATTCCAAAAGTATTTCCAGCGGAGGCTTCATTTTCCACAAGGAGTGGGGTTGATGCTCATGCCGATAAGTTTAGGTTTCAGATTTCAATTTCTGTTCCATTTTGCTGCACTTGCTATCATTATGTGGGAGAGTTGGACGTGCCTATGTTCTCTACCACTTTCAAATGTTTCAATTTACTTTGACTTTGTACATGCCCTTTATGTTATTATATGCTTCACTTGTTACTTTGCTTGATTCTATGTTTTGGCCTGCCTGCTATGTTTTGTGACATGGGCCTATGATCATTTGTATATGGTGCTTTTGTGCTACATTAATTTATAAACTTCTCATCTATTTTTTAATATATATAGCTTCGGCTCGTATTTACCAACTACCTTTTACAAATTAAGTAAGATCTTGCCCAAGGTGAAAACCGTAGCTCCGCTTCAGGGAGATCTGGTATTGACCGGAAATAGGCATCCCCTCACCTCACTCCGGTTGTGAACCCATTTGGCTGGATAAAACTTATTCCAATAATCCAATCCTTATTCCCACATTATTCCCGATCCGGAATAGTTTTTTTTTTTGGGGGGGGGGGTTTCGCTATTAATTGAGGCTCCACCGCCGCCTCTTGGTTTCCAGGGAAAGAGGGAGATCGGGCGAGCGAGGTCGAGAGAGGGAGAGAGCGAGAGAGGTCGAAGAGATGAGGCTCTTGACTCATAACATGCTATCGTGCAACGTAAAGGGGGTGAGCAACGGATTCCCCCTTCGACTGGAAGCGGAGAAATGGGTGGAGAAGGAGGTGGAGCTCAACGCCGACTTCCTCCGCGGCATCTTCCCTAAGATCGAGTGGAAGACCCTCGCCGGCGCCGCCCGTGCCATCGGCTACAACGAGCTTCCCGACGAGGCCGACGCCTCCATGCTCGACTCCGACGACTTCCTCCGCCGCTTCCACCAAGCGCTGCTCGAGCTACATGTCGAGGAGGGCGCCCTCGTCTTCCCCGAGACCGGCCGCTTCCCCATCAACAAGGGCATCCCAAACATGCTTCTCCACGAGGACGAGCGAGGTCTGATGATTTCTTGAGCCGCTGGATTAGCGGGGTTTTAGATTGCTATCCTGCGAGATGGAAATTGTTGAAGTTCTGATTTTTGGGTCATATATCTGTGTTAAGGAATCTCTGGTGAAACGTATTAAAAGTTAAAACGGAAATTGAATCTGGTTTTGATGTACAAATTGGATCGATGTGTTGGGTATAATATATATCTTTGATATCTTATACAATGTATCTTTGATTTCTGATCATATTGGAGAGTTTGGTGGTCTATTAACAAAAGGAGGCGAAGAAAAAACCCTAGTAGAAGAACCCTGCTGCTATTTCTACTTCTACTACTACGACTACTATTCTTCTTCTTGATTTATAGTCATATTGGAGTGTGGTGGTTTATTAACATAAGGAGAAGAAAAAACCCTGGTAGAAAAACACTGCTGCTGCTGTCTGGTAGTCTATTAAGGAAAGGAGAAGAAAAGAACCCTAGTATAAAAGCCCTGCTGCTATTTCTACTGCTGCTGCTTCTTCCATGACGCTCGAGGTAAACCCTCCTTGTATCCACCAACACGAGGTGTTTAATTCCCAGCTGATTTGCCCGATACTAATCAATGAAATAATAGTTTTAGAAGGATAGCCCCTCTCTCTCTCTCTCTCTCTCTCTCTATATATATATATATATATATATATATTCACACGGTTTTTCACAGTTGGATTGCATTGGGATTGTTGCCAATTCTAATCCTGATGCAATCCAATAGCGAAAGAGAACGTTTGCATATACGAACGTTCTCACCATAGCAGGACTCGTTTTAGAATCCCCTTCCAAGGTTACAACACGTGGCATGGATCAGTTTCTCCATGCAGCTCTTGATTCAACCAATAGAATGAAGAACCACAAGTGGCCACCAAGAATGATTTGAGTTGGGCGGCTGTGCCTAAACCCTAATCCTCACTTTTAATCCTTATCAGAGCCTAGCACAAACTGGAAGATTCATGAAAAGCTTGTTCGATGATTTGATCAGCACCTAACAGAACAAATGGATTTAATTAGCATCATCACAAGGCAGAGAAACAACCGTGGTTTGCCACATCAGTGTACCTAAAGAAATTATAAAAAAGCAAGGTACAATAAACTTCAATACAAGTCCACAATTTTATTGAATACATAAGTTGCAAGAACATAATAGGATATCAAAAAAATTGGTGAAGAAAATCTCACTGATTTTAATCTGTATATCTTCATTCTTTTAGTGATTACGATGAAGTTGATAAGGATTAACAACATTTTCAGTTTTGTAAACAAATTTTCTTTACTAATCAAAACCAAGCTCTGCAACAAATAACCACTCTCTCACATTGATACGTCAGCACTCTCTGAAGTCACACAAGAGAAGTTCTCAGGGTGATTGCAGGACTCCTACCCTCAAGAACTTCTGGGTAGATGATAATTCATCAAGCACCCTCCTTAGACAACTGGCTAATCAAAAGAGCTCAATGGTTCAGACACTGGAGATATATTCTGGGTCAGATGCCAAGCCTGATATTATGGTAAGGGCTTGAAATCAAACTACTTTTTCCTACTTCTGCCTCTTATATGCTGCAGATGGAAGGACTGCCATAATTCAAAGATCAATTCTTCTCTGGTTGGTGTATAGCTGGCCATATATAATAACGATATCTGGCTGAAGCCTGCAATGTATGCAGAGAAAACATAATCAACCTGTTTTCTTACCCTGCAACTGGCACTAATGGGGCCACTATAGGGTCATGCTCTATAATCAAAACTGGCTCACACACAATCATATAAAATTACAGAACTCTTCTCAGAAGAACTAGCAATGTTACCTAATTCTCTTAGCAGTTTTTATCATGCTCATAATCAGATGCAGGTGGCACACCAAATACCCAGTCAAGAACATTCAAGTATTTGGAGCGGAACACCTCCCTTTCCCGTGCATAGCAGTGCATGATGATTGCTGTCGCGAAACTAAACACAACTACATCAGATCGCTTTAGCTTTGATGCTTGAGGGCACAGTCCAGCATCTACCATGCATGTGAAAAAGCTCTCAATGGCTCGGGCTAGGCAATATAGGGATATCTCAATCCTCCTGCTCTTCTTCTCAATTAGCAATGCCAGGCCAGCAGGAAACTGTCATAGAAGAATTGCTAAATAACTGAAAGAATCCTGGTTTGATACATGTGATAAATAATATGCAGTTTTGAGGCAGCTTCTTACCGTCCCCATTGCAACCAATGGAACATTGCATCTCTTAAAAGTTCTGAAAAGCAGGCAAGTCCAAGCCCTGCAAACAAAATCCGGAAGGTAAGATTTTCCTATATATCTAGAACCATCAAAAATGAAAACTATAGCACAAAGCATGATAGCTAACCAGACCTCCAAAATTTGATTTAGTACTGCATGTCTTTCACTACCAAGTCACTAGATTTTTCAAGTCAAGTAATTAACAGGCCTCTAAACAATTATTCCAATTAACTCTCTTGCTGGCAGTACCTCATGAACCTTTGTTATAAAACTACCATGATGCAAAATATAGCACAAGCATAATTGTGAAAGATGTTTGAAAATGGTACATCAGATAGGTGGATTGATGAAATAGTTTTCTAAATAAAACATATTTGCTTTGTCTAAATGGTAAATATCATTAGGTAAGATCCACAAAATTATTGCTGATTGGAGGTCATGCCTTTTTCTGGCATGCAATGTAAGTTTATGCTTGAGAAGAAAATGAATACCTTATTTTACTTTCTAAATCATATATCATTAATATAGTGGTGACTGGTGAGTCAAATAATAATGAAACATAATTCACAATGTCATCTCAGTTAGACACACAATAAATAGCACAGGCACCCGGACACATCCCTTAGTTCTCTTCCAAAACTTCTAGCTAAACAACCAAAGCTCAAACAAACCAAGACTATCTAAAGCTAGGATTTAGGTCCCGACAGGCCATCCTGTGGGATATTAGGATGAGGAACCATTCCATGCATTGGGACAGGGCTATCCTGTTGGGTTCGGTAACCAGTGCGGAAGCGTGGATTTCAAAATTTATGAAACCAGGTCCGAACCCTAATCCCAAATCACCTTATTAGCAATTAAAACTATGACTACATGCATGTCCAAATTTAAACATTGTTTAAATACTAACCTCAGATCGCTATTACCAGTCTGATGGAGAAATGAACTCCAAATTGAGTAGCCTCTTGAACACACCAGGCGTCCACTTGTCCGCCCTCCGATGGTAATCCACACGGGCAGATGATCAAGACACTGACTCCTTAATTGGGTTCCTTCCAATCAAGTTCTACCCTAAGAACTTGATATATGGGCTATTGGCTAGGACTCCTCTAGCCAAACTGGGACTAAAACTTCTCTCTTACCCTTCTCCTTGTCTTCTAGCAACTTTGGCCCCTTAAGACACTCTTGTCTTAAGAATAAGCCCTTGTCCTAAAATGAGACAAGGCTTGTCTTGGTGGGAGAAGAAAATTAAGACAAGATTGTCTTAATGTAAGAAAGAAAGGAGAGGCGCCTTCTTCCTTTACCGTCGGAGAGTTTCTCTCTGACTCTCCTTATGTTCTGAGATTCGACAGAGCCAAGGCTCTGTAAAGGAATCAAAGAGGAAAGAGAGGAGGGGGAAACAATCTTCTGGAGAGGGAGAGGGAAAATAGAAGCAAGACTTCGCTGTAGAAAAAATCTGAAAAAATTTTATTTTTTACGGTGAAGTCTTCTCCTTAAATAGGAGACAGAGAGGCGCCTACCCATCTGCAATCACCCTCTCACGCCCCTCTCTCCCTTCTCACGTCCTTTCCCTTCATCTCACGGCCCTTGATTTAATCTCACGGCCTTTGGGATGGGAAGACGCAAGAAAGAGTCGCGAGAAAACACAGAAGGGCGCGCGCAGAAAAGAGGAGTCGCGCCCCTTCGGTGTTTTCTTTCTTTCTTTCACGGTAATCCCCTTTTATGAAGAGTCCACGCCGAGGTGGACTCTCTTCCACCCTTTCAGCCAAAAACACCGACCCCTTTTCCTTTTTCACGCAAAGACGCCACTTGGAAAGAGTCCACGCGCGCGTGGACTCTTCTCCTTGCGCGCGCGCGTGGGAAAAGAGGGGGAGGGACTTAGGCGATGTGGGAAAGGGGTTTAGCCTCTTAGGTTAGCCCAATTGCTAGCCTACTATTAGCCCAATGTCTTGAATCTTCAATTAGATTCAAACCGGAATGAATTTGGATCTAAAAAAGACCAAATCGGAACCCTAACTCGAATCCGATTCAAGTAGAAGCCATGGTTTGCAACACATGCTAGTGTGTTCATCTGCAAACGAGATTTAATTCCAAATTAAATCCTTGATTATCTGTCCTAAGTGTGTGACCCATTGGGTTCCATACCTAGCCAGCAGTGGATCCGAGTGCAAGTTGACCTAATTTGATCAGAACTCATTCTAATCGATTTAGGTCAAATCGAGCTAACTCGAGTTAGTCAATTAGGACTCCTCCTAATTTGTGATCCAATTAAACCATTTAATTTGATCAACCCACAAGACAAGATTGACGTCTAGCAACGTGTCATGTCTACCCGGAAGATATGGAAATTCTGGTGAAATTCCAAAACTACCATTCAGTGGAAAGTTCCCGTACAATTCGATCCTTTAATCATCTTGCATCCCGAATATAACTATGGATATGGAAACATGTCAAAACTAGCTTATACTCATTCCCAGCTCAGTCATACACTAATGATTCAATTAATTCGATATTAGAAATCATTTCTAATATCTGTACTTTGATCAAAGATTTCCTGAATCATCATCTGACCTAATTTGGCTGGATGCAATCTCCTCCTACTAGGAGTGATCAATTCCTTGTTGACTTACTCATTACCTTCATATACAATTCACCATGCCCAGCATCAACCTCGTGCATGACCCAGTGTCATGATTGAGATTGAACCAAAGCATGGGTTCATGTACATAAGGTATTATGGCAGTCTCAGGTCATAGGACTACTTGTACAACTCCCACTATGAGAAACATCTATTGACATGCAGCTAAGGCTCTATTAGATGTTCTCAAACTGGATCTATTCAGTGAACTCATTCGCTAATGAGCACCCACATCCTTGTATTAGTGTCCCACACAAGTGACTGTGAGAGCAGTCACCCTTTTCAGCATACATAGGATGTGCCAGTCTAACCGGAAACCCTGATCCCCAACTCAGGGTTCCTATGACTAGGAATATTCTAGATTAGGGTTTTAAGGCCTTAGATCTCACAGGTATGATCTCATCATAGCCCTAGAACCATAGCCCTAATCTATGGGGTTCATCATATAATGACACAGCGAATGATGAAAAAAAAAAATATTGCCTTTATTAACTTGTCAATTTACAATGGTCTGGGAGATACAAATATTGGCTTATAGGGCATAATCCTTTCAATCTCCCACTTGCACTAAAGCCAATCGCTCTTATTCTTTAACCCCATACTATCGAGGTGGCGATCAAACTCCCGCTGTGGTAGAGCCTTAGTGAACGGGTCTGCTATGTTGTTCTTTGTATCCACTCTATTGATGCAGACTTCTTGTCTCTCGATTATCTCTTGGACAAGATGGAAGCGTCTCAGAATGTGCTTGGACTTGTGATGGGCTCTCGGTTCCTTAGCTTGAGCAACTGCTCCAGTGTTATCACAATAGAGTGGCACCGGGCTCTCAATCTCAAGAACTACTCCCAACTCTGTGATGAATTTCTTCATCCAGACAGCTTCCTTGGCGGCTTCACTGACAGCTATGTACTCTGCCTCGGTAGTTGAGTCAGCTACAGTCTGCTGTTTAGTGCTCTTCCAACTTACTGCTCCACCATTCAAGGTAAAGACATACCCTGAAATGGATTTACTATCATCTGGGTCTGATTGAAAACTAGAGTCTGAATAGGCTTCTAGTTTAAGATCAGACCCTCCGTATATAAGAAAAATATCCTTAGTCCTTCTCAGGTACTTCAGAATATTTTTCACAGCCTTCCAGTGATCATCTCCTGGATCAGCCTGAAATCTACTGGCTACACCCAAGGCATATGCCACATCAGGCCTGGTATATAACATAGCATACATAATCGACCCTATAGCCGAAGCATAAGGTATAGAACTCATTCTATTTCTTTCTTCAGGTGTCTTAGGAGACATCCTCTTAGAAAGACGTATGCCATGACCAATAGGTAAGTAACCTCTTTTACTTTCCTCCATGCTAAATCTCTTTAGCACCTGGTCAATGTACCTAGACTGGGATAAGCCTAGCATCCTTCTTGATCTTTCTCTATAGATCTTTATACCCAGTATATAGGATGCTTCTCCCAAGTCTTTCATGGAAAACTGTTTCGATAACCACACTTTGACTGATTGTAATATTGGGATATCATTCCCAATAAGAAGTATATCATCAACATATAGAACTAAGAAAACTATGGCACTCCCACTAGTCTTCTTGTACACACAAGGTTCATCCTCATTTTTGAAAAAATCAAATTCTTTGACTGTTTTATCAAATAGGATGTTCCAACTCCTGGATGCTTGCTTTAATCCATAAATGGATTTCTTTAGCCTACATACCTGATTAGGTTTAGTCTCCAAGATAAAACCTTCTGGCTGTGACATATAAACCTCTTCCTCAAGGAAACCAATGAGGAATGCAGTTTTTACATCCATTTGCCAGATCTCATAATCATGATATGCTGCTATAGCAAGCATAATCCGAATAGATTTGAGCATGGCAACAGGGAAAAATGTTTCATCATAATCTATTCCCTGTTTTTGTCTGAAACCCTTAGCCACCAATCTGGCTTTATAAGTTTCAACTTGGCCATCTGCCCCAATCTTCTTTTTACAGACCCATTTACACCCAATAGGGTTAATACCCTCTGGTGCATCAACCAAAGACCATACTTGGTTGACATACATGGAGTCCATCTCGGATCTCATGGCTTCCAGCCATCTGTCTGAGTCTCTACTCATGACTGCTTCCGTATAGGTTAGAGGCTCATCATTTTGAATGATTTAGGCTTCATTATTTTCAATTATGAACCCATACCTCTCAGGTGCCTGTCGCACCCTATCAGACCTACGGATAGGAGTGTGTTCAGGTTCTATATTAACTATGTTGTTACTTGACTGAGATGTGTCTATTTGTTGAATTTCATTAAGTTCGATATTTCTACCAGTGCCCTTTTGTAAGATGAATTCTTTTTCCATAAAAGTGGCATGCCTACTGACCAAAACCTTTTGTTCAGTAGGGTGGTAGAACAGATATCCTATACTATCTCTAGGATATCCCATAAATAGACATTTGTCCGCTCTAGCATCTAGTTTATGTCCAAAATTTCTTTTTACATAGGCTGGACATTCCCATATCTTAATATACTTAAGATTGGGCTTCTTACCTCTCCATAATTCATATGGAGTGCTAGAGACAGTTTTAGATGGTACTCTATTCAAGATATAAGTTGCTGTTTCCAAAGCATATCCCCAGAAAGAAAAAGGTAACTCCGTGAAGCACATCATGGACCGTACCATATCCAATAAAGTACGATTCCTCCTTTCAGCAACACCATTTAATTGTGGTGTGTAAGGAGGAGTCCATTCAGAGGATCCCCTTATCTTTAAGGTGATCAAGAAACTCAGTGGATAAGTACTCACCTCCTCTATATGATCGGAGGATCTTTATACTTTTTCCTGTCTATTTCTCTACCATACTTTGATACTCTAAAAATTTTTCAAAAGCATCGGACTTATGTTTCATTAGATACACAAATCCATACCTTGAAAAATCATCAGTAAATGTGATGAAGTATGAGTATCCACCATAGGCTTGAGTTGTCATAGGCCCACATACATCTGTGTGTATGAGTCCCAATAACTCTTTTGTCCTTTCTCCATGTCCACTAAATGGAGTCTTGGTCATCTTACCCATGAGACATGATTCACAAGTTCCTAATGACTCATAGTCATAAGGATCAAAGAAATTTTCTTTGTATAACTTGTTAATCCTAGTCTCACTAATATGTCCAAGTCGACAATGCCAAAGTAAGGTATTGTTTACATCATCTCTTTTCCGTTTGTTAAAAACATGAAAAATATTGTCATTAGTGGAAAGAGTTAATAGACCATTGCAGAATATGCCATAACATATAATTTCATTAGATAAAGAAATTGAGCAGCCACTGCTCATTACATTCATAGTATATCCTTGTTTAAGTAACAAGGGTACAGATATGATATTTCTAATGATTTTTGGCATATAGTAACAATTCCTTAGCTCCAAGATCTTCCCTGAAGGTAACTTCAAAACATAAGTCCCTACAGCTTCTGCTCGGATGGGGTCCCCTCCAGCACCGTAGAGCTCAAAGTTACCTTCCTTCAATACTTTAAGCCCCTGAAGTCCCTGCAATGATTTGCAGATATTATGACCACAGGCGGTATCCAACACCCAAGTATTTGAAATGGAAGAATCCAATGACAAAATAGTATGAACTTCTTTCATACCTTTTGGTGCCTTTGATGCACCAGGCTTCACACTTGCAAGGTAAACCTTGCAGTTCCTTTTCCAATGACCCGGCTTGCCACAATGAAAGCAGGTCATCTGTCCGGAGGCCTTCTTTCCTTTCTTCTTCTTAATGCCCCCTTTGGGATTCATCCTCTTACTGGAACCCTTTTTGCCTGTCTTCTTCTTATCCATAAGAAGAACTGGAGCCTTATTTTTCTTTACATGGCTCTCTGCTGTCTTCAACATATTCAACAGCTCAGACAAGGAAGAATTAAGTTTGTTCATATGGTAATTAAGAACAAACTGTGAAAATGACTCTGGGAGTGATTGCAAGATCAAGTCTTGATTCAACTCCCCATCCATTACAAAACCTAATTGACCTAATCGAGTGATTAGATCAATTATCTTTAATACATGGTCTTGTACTGATATACCTTCTGTCATCCTTGCACGGAACAACTGCTTAGATATTTCATATCTAGCAGTTCTACTGTGTTCTCCATAAAGCTCTTTTAAATTGAGCAGTATGGAGTTAGTATCCATGCTATCATGCTGCCTCTGCAACTCATTAGTCATAGAGGCAAGCATAACACACTTGACAGTGAGTCATTTTGCCACATATTATATGTGGTCTTCTCCTCTTGCGAGGCATCTTCCCTTGGTGGTTCCAAAATTGGGGTATCAAGAATATAGGAAATTCTTTCTTGACTGAGTACTATTTTTAAATTTCTCAGCCAATCAACATAATTAGGCCCAGTCAATTTGTTGGCATCTAAAATACTACGGAGTGAGAGTGAAGAGGCCATTTATCTACATTTAAACAAAGAACAATACATAAGCAAACAACGATGAAATGACAATACATAATTAAATTAGGACTTTAATTTAATTATGTCTCCCACAATTTTATCGAGCATCATAACCCTCTATACGATGATCGAGAAAACCCTAATTAGTTTTTCTTGGTGGGGTTGAGATCCCAATCCCTTATAAAAGATCTTGTGTGTACACAACAAATCTTATATAAGTTCATAGGTAGGAAAACTCTCTCCAATTGTAAACCGTACAATTCTCAACTTATCCCGGCCTCTAAAATATTAATAGCCTTGTGTATACACAACAAACTATAATATTTCAGTTAAGTAAGACCCTTCATAGCCATATAGTCATGACTTTAATAGTAATACCCTTGTGTGTACACAACAAAATATTACATTAAATCATGCCATAAACAAATAATTGTATTAGGCCAAAAATTGTGTTAGTCACCATATTAGGTCTTGTGTGTACACAACAAACCTAGTATAGATCGTAACACAATAATGACCTATCATGAAGGAAGGCCAATAATAGTATTTTAACACCAAGCATGTTAGTCAAGAATTAAATCAATCAGATCGGCCAGGCTAGTGGAAGAGATGTGGGGGTCCCCCCGTTGCTTTCCTAGACACCAATTTAAAATTGGCCAGGTCAGACAACGGAACCAATTAAAAACCACGATTCCCTTTACCTTCCCAGAACCACCTTTCTAGACACCGAAATGACTAATTATCCATCATGACTAATAATGCTTATCGGTTAACTATACTATCACTTAATATAATTTTATGAGGGATTTATGCAATGCCAGCACATTCAATTAAAAGCTATCACATATATTAATACATGCTTTAAACTAAGCAAATATGTGAAATGTGTGCCATCATACTAGGACAACCATTTACCACATAATGGATACACCATTATGCCAGGGCAACCTTATTTCAATATGATGGCTCCAGGGCTAATCATATCTCTAAGACAATTAGGGTTTCAGTGGAAAACCCTAACTGGTGGCAATCATCAAACTCATGTTCAATCAAAGACATGCATTGTGCATCAATATAAAAACTTTAACATGATACTACATCATTCAATAAAGCATGAATTGAACTGCATAAGTTTTAATCCTAATAAGGAGGCTCTGATACCACTGTTGGGTTCGGTAACCAGTGCGGAAGCATGGATTTCAAAATTTATGAAACCAGGTCCGAACCCTAATCCCAAATCACCTTATTAGCAATTAAAACTATGACTACATGCATGTCCAAATTTAAACATTGTTTAAATACTAACCTCAGATCGCTATTACCAGTCTGATGGAGAAATGAACTCCAAATTGAGTAGCCTCTTGAACACACCAGGCGTCCACTTGTCCGCCCTCCGATGGTGATCCACACGGGCAGATGATCAAGACACTGACTCCTTAATTGGGTTCCTTCCAATCAAGTTCTACCCTAAGAACTTGATATATGGGCTATTGGCTAGGACTCCTCTAGCCAAACTGGGACTAAAACTTCTCTCTTACCCTTCTCCTTGTCTTCTAGCAACTTTGGCCCCTTAAGACACTCTTGTCTTAAGAATAAGCCCTTGTCCTAAAATGAGACAAGGCTTGTCTTGGTGGGAGAAGAAAATTAAGACAAGATTGTCTTAATGTAAGAAAGAAAGGAGAGGCGCCTTCTTCCTTTACCGTCGGAGAGTTTCTCTCTGACTCTCCTTCTGTTCTGAGATTCGACAGAGCCAAGGCTCTGTAAAGGAATCAAAGAGGAAAGAGAGGAGGGGAAACAATCTTCTGGAGAGGGAGAGGGAAAATAGAAGCAAGACTTCGCTGTAGAAAAAATCTGAAAAAATCTTATTTTTTACGGTGAAGTCTTCTCCTTAAATAGGCGACAGAGAGGCGCCTACCCATCTGCAATCACCCTCTCACGCCCCTCTCTCCCTTCTCACGTCCTTTCCCTTCATCTCACGGCCCTTGATTTAATCTCACGGCCTTTGGGATGGGAAGACGCAAGAAAGAGTCGCGAGAAAACACAGAAGGGCGCGCGCAAAAAAGAGGAGTCGTGCCCCTTCGGTGTTTTCTTTCTTTCTTTCACGGTAATCCCCTTTTATGAAGAGTCCACGCCTAGGTGGACTCTCTTCCACCCTTTCAGCCAAAAACGCCGACCCCTTTTCCTTTTTCACGCAAAGACGCCACTTGGAAAGAGTCCACGCGCGCGTGGACTCTTCTCCTTGCGCGCGCGTGGGAAAAGAGGGGGAGGGACTTAGGCGATGTGGGAAAGGGGTTTAGCCTCTTAGGTTAGCCCAATTGCTAGCCTACTATTAGCCCAATGTCTTGAATCTTCAATTAGATTCAAACCGGAATGAATTTGGATCTAAAAAAGACCAAATCGGAACCCTAACTCGAATCCGATTCAAGTAGAAGCCATGGTTTGCAACACATGCTAGTGTGTTCATCTGCAAACGAGATTTAATTCTAAATTAAATCCTTGATTATCTGTCCTAAGTGTGTGACCCATTGGGTTCCATACCTAGCCAGCAGTGGGTCCGAGTGCAAGTTGACCTAATTTGATCAGAACTCATTCTAATCGATTTAGGTCAAATCGAGCTAACTCGAGTTAGTCAATTAGGACTCCTCCTAATTTGTGATCCAATTAAACCATTTAATTTGATCAACCCATAAGACAAGATTGACGTCTAGCAACGTGTCATGTCTACCCGGAAGATATGAAAATTCTGGTGAAATTCCAAAACTACCCTTCAGTGGAAAGTTCCCGTACAATTCGATCCTTTAATCATCTTGCATCCCGAATATAACTATGGATATGGAAACATGTCAAAATCAGCTTATACTCATTCCCAGCTCAGTCATACACTAATGATTCAATTAATTCGATATTAGAAATCATTTCTAATATCTGTACTTTGATCAAAGATTTCCTGAATCATCATCTGACCTAATTTGGCTGGATGCAATCTCCTCCTACTAAGAGTGATCAATTCCTTGTTGACTTTCTCATTACCTTCATATACAATTCACCATGCCCAGCATCAACCTCGTGCATGACCCAGTGTCATGATTGAGATTGAACCAAAGCATGGGTTCATGTACATAAGGTATTATGGCAGTCTCAGGTCATAGGACTACTTGTACAACTCCCACTATGAGAAACATCTATTGACATGCAGCTAAGGCTCCATTAGATGTTCTCAAACTGGATCTATTCAGTGAACTCATTCGCTAATGAGCACCCACATCCTTGTATTAGTGTCCCACACAAGTGACTGTGAGAGCAGTCACCCTTTTCAGCATACATAGGATGTGCCAGTCTAACCGGAAACCCTGATTCCCAACTCAGGGTTCCTATGACTAGGAATATTCTAGATTAGGGTTTTAAGGCCTTAGATCTCACTGGTATGATCTCATCATAGCCCTAGAACCATAGCCCTAATCTATGGGGTTCATCATATAATGACACAGCGAATGATGAAAAAAAAAAATATTGCCTTTATTAACTTGTCAATTTACAATGGTCTGGGAGATACAAATATTGGCTTATAGGGCATAATCCTTTCATATCCTGCCAGCGTCCTAGCATTTCGATCAGGACATCTTGGAACATCCCCTATAGTGAGTGTCAGGACAGGATCAGATGATGGCAAATCCCATTTCATAAAAAAATCGAGACAGTCCTATCCCCCATGATTTAAAACCTTGGTTTGAAGTACAAGAAAGCTTTGCCAAATGGAATGCTAACACCTAAGACTGCAACTCCCTTAATCAATTAGGGGGGCACATGATTGAGATAGATGTACAAGTTCAAATCAAGCCTTTGGTGGAAGAAAGAATTCACAAAGATATAATGGATGTATATTTTTAATAGTCTTTCATCAATGTAGTTTCTTTCCTTACAAAAAAGAAATTCATGGAGGTATTGATGAAAACTGAAGTCCTCAATGTAAGAACTTGTGCTCTCCAAGGCAGATTTCATGTAACAAGAACTGAACATTACTAGGCTTACAAGTTGCTTAACTGAACTAATTTTTCTAGCAGGGATTTGCTATTACACATAAGAAGAAATTTGCAGAGTCACTAAACTCCATTTTAGTTCAACTATATCTCAGATTTCTAAAGAATATGAAGAAAATTGCCGACAGGTTACACTAACACAATCTGCTATATTCAGCAGATGACCAGAAGTCTGATACGAATCATACAATGTTAATTTCAAATATGAAACTTGCAAGTTCTTGCAATGAAGCTGTCTCATTCTTTATAGAAGCAGGTACAAGCTGCATATGAGACTATTTTCATATTTGGTGTTCAAATGTAGAGTGAAAAGAACTTGTCAACCAAAAATGAATTAATCAATCATCCAACAAAAATCACCCATAAACGGTATGGATTGATGTTCAATGAATAACAACTATGAAACTAGTTCCCAATCTTCTAAGCATTCCCTGAAAAGGAAACCAAAAATAGTTTTCTACATGTCTTGCATAATCATCATTTTAATCATATAATTTCCAGATAGTTGTTTGTCATGATAAAACAACTGAAAAAGGAATAATTGTTATGTAACTAGCAAATGCAAGTCATAAATTCATAGCTGGCAAGAAAATCAAGTGTAAGACCAACCAGGCTGATGAACAGTATACGGAGAGAAACAGACTAGATCTTGCAGTACCCAGAAGACTTTTTCCCAGAATTGTGTACGACCTGTAAAGTATGGGTCCAAAATATGTACTTAACAAAACTGCCAATAAACAGGTAACGGTTCATGAGAATAGTAAAAAGTACCACAGAAGTTTTCCATTGGAAGGACAAAAGGAAAAGAAATATTTTTGCTATGACAAAAGCTACCACAATAAAAAAGCCATAAATACCAGATCTCTTCTTTTTTTTTTTTGGCAGTCTACACAGATTTTATCTAGCAAGATATGATGATGAAAAGCTATCCAAGATCAACTAGTTGCATCAGGAGTTTTATCATCTAAAAGGCATTAAAAAAGGAGATTAAGATGGAACTGCCAAGAATAAGTTCCTGGCCACATATGATTTAGATGTAGCATGGTTTCAAGTGCTGGCTGTGTTGTCCCTTTGCTGGCAGAGACATACTGTACCAGGCGAATAGCAATTGTTGGCATGGAACCTATGAAACCCATTTTCTAATAACTGTAACTAAAGTATTTTTTAAAAAATTTTATTTATTTATTGCTTTGACAAGGAACTACAGCATACATGCCATACAGGTAAATGCACTAACACCAAAGTCCTGGATATGCATAACGTCAACTAGTTGCCTTGGAGTGACTGAACTAAAAAATTCAAAGAATATCACCCAAAGTAGGAATTCTCATGAAAGAGGGGAAAAAGAAAGGCAGATAAGATAATTCTAAAGAATTAGTCTAGGCAATCTATGCATAATTTGATAATGTCAAACAAATAGTCTAGGCAATCTATGCATAATTTGATAATGTCAAACAAATAGTCTAGGCAATCTATGCATAATTTGATTGCTCGAAAGCGAAAATAGGATAACCATACAAGTTTCAGATCTTCAGTATCAAGCTATATGGACAGAATGTAAAGTTAGGTGCTTGTCTTGTACAAGTAAATCTAATCCAAGAAGTACATACTGCTTCTTTTTTCTTATATGTGCTAAGAAGGAAAGAGCCTATGCAGTTTCTCACCACACGATCAAGAAGGATGGCACTTAGGTCAGTAGAAAACAGCAGCATGTTCACATGGAAAATTGGAAATCCGAGTGAACTCATGCAGATCTTCCCCTCAAGAGATTAACATATTTTCCAAATCCCAACCAATGGTATTGCAAACTCCATGGAACCAATGCCATCTCTCAACACTAAAAACAAGTATGTATGTATCTATATGTAATGTACATGTATAAATGTGTCAGTTCACTTAAAAACACACATACTGATAGAGTTTGGTTATGATACATAATGTTATTTGACACCCACCAGCCAATTCTAGATAAGCAAACTGAAAATTTAAACTATCTGAAGATATCTGTTGGGGATAATTTTTGCACAAATCCACATAACCAACATGGCATATCCATCATTCAAATTGATAGCTCGTCATTGATGCCATCCTTCCTAAATTTTATTTGAATATTGTTATGATAGCATGTTGCTTGGGATCCCAAAAGAGCAAGGGTTTACTTATCTCGAGACACTCTAGCATGAAATTCGTGGATGTAAATGATTACCATATTTTATCCCACTAGACTAAATAATCAGAATATAGACAAACTATAGTTCTTTGAATCTAGACTAGATCCATACTACAGGTCAACCTCTTTTTAAGTGGGAAGTCTTTCATACTCTCACATCATATAGACTTTGTGGTAGCCATCTTTAAGCTCGATGTCATAGTCCCTATTGGCTGAGAAAGAGTGTCATAATTCCCCAACGGATGACAAGGGGGAGCCATGCGAGTTTATAAGCTTGGGCCGATCCTCCACCCAATAGCTCAAGCTTTTTGGGATGTGATCCATGACAGGTGGTGTGCATCACAGCCTTATTAGTCATGTAGGTCCCTCATTGGGGATTTTAGGATTGTATAGGACCCATGCTATAGGTGGGCTCCCTTGTTGAGTAGGAGCAAATCTATGATGAGTGGATCACAAGATCGGGTGAGAGAGATTGTGAGTCTCACATTGGCTGGGGGAGATCATCATAGCCCCACATTGGTTGATAAAGAGCAGCCTCATGGGTTTATAAACCCGGGCTGGTCCTCCACCCTAAGCTTTTTAGGATGCAAGTGCATGACATGGAGCTCTAGACAAAATGGATGAATTGATGGACTTTGCATGAAACAGTGCGAAAGTGAGAATGACTTTGAAATAATGAGTCCATTTCTATGACAACTCTAGCATGAATAACAAAATAGTTGATGGAGGACCATCCAATAAGAAATCTAGGTGCACTTTTGTTAGGCGCAAATATAAAAAATAAAAAATTTTATTTTATTTGGGAATTAGGCATGTTTGCTTTTATATGGACTCTGCTACTTGAATTTTATGAGGGCTCCAGTATCTTATTTTTACGTGGACTCTTATTAGAATTTTGGATTATTTATAAAAATCCATTACTATATTAATTGAGAATATAATTTGCACTATTGAGATTTGAGAATATAAGATATTGAGTTGCCCTTTCCTTCTGCATTCTTCTCCTCCTCTTCGCCTCCACCCCTTCTTCTTCTTTTTCGTCATCTTCTTCTCTCTCTTTCTCTTCTTCTGTCCTACATTAATTGGTATCAAAGCTTGTTCTGTACTGCATTAGTTTGGTAACAAAGCTTATTCTGTCCTACATCACTAGCACTAGCTACAAATATCCTTGGTGGCATAAATCTTATCATATATTTTAAATATCCTGACCAAGTTAACCTTGGGTTTGTTACACTTGCTAATCTAATGGATTTAGAAGGAATATTTTAAGTGATCTTGCTAACAGGGGTTCCTTGCCATGTGAGGGAGCCAAGCTTGCCCCCTTGATGCACATGAGAGAAAACAAGAGTCCTATTTGCAGAACTCTTAACCAACATACCATGAACCCATTGCCCATCGCAAATTCATTTACATTGCAATAACAAGATATTGCTAACCTTATTAAGATCAGAGTCCTGAGTTTATCATACATGGGCTCTATTGATATCTGTCTTTTACAAATAGAGAGCAAGTAGTGAAAATAAAATACTCCATGTCGAAACACCTCTTCTTTTCATCCTCCTCTCTCTTGACTTCATGCCATTCTATTATAATCTGTGTGATTACCTCTCTAATTGCTATGTGTCATTTTATTGCAATCTGTGTGATTACCTCTCATGGCCATGAACTAGTTTATTGTAATCCAAGTGATTATCTCTCATGGCTACTTGTCTTATTGTAATCCATGTGCTTACTTTGCTCCATGATCCCTAAGGGGAAACTCTAGTAAATTCTCAATAGATACCCAAGGATGGTACGACATGGAGGTTCGAAGCAGGTAATGTTTAATAATTAAATCAATTCACTAAAATAAGAGCACACATGCAGGAACCAGTGATAGAGGCCTATTTCTAGGGTATAACTTTCTGTCCATTCATCTGGTTGCCTTGCTATCAAAACAAGATTAAGCAACATTAAAAAACACATCATCAAACCAGATTTCAGACAGATCTGAAGGTCTGATTAGTTCCTGCAATTTTTTGATTCTAGGTCCATGAATCTGGAATTTGCATCAGTTTTCTAACATTTGTAGATTTACATGTTTATGGAGGTTCTTTGCAAACCTGATCAAAGATCTGTTTGAACTGGTTAAATTAGACCATCTAAACTCTGAAATTAAATTTCCATGTTGATCTAACAGTCAGGTTCATCATGGTGTCCCTTGGAATCCTGAGCAGTAGATCTGATAGGCAGATGATCCTGCAGCCCATTGCTGACTTGATAAGTTCCAAAACTCAATTGAGTTAATAAATAGATGATCTGTCTAGATCACAGGGTTCAACAAATAAACTAATTCAGGTTCATTTTCTAGGCTGATTCAACAGAATCATTTCTGTGAAAATCATTGTAATACAGCCAGTCATGATTCAAAATGCTGCTTAGCATTAACAGATGTTCCTTTAAGAAGATTATCCATCGAGTTGAGATTTAGTCATTTATGTTATTTATTTCTCCTTTACCTATTTTATCCTTAAGTAATTATTATATTATTGTATTATAACAAGAATAACTTAGAAAGATATTTTATTTATGTTGCCGGTATACAAACCCTTCTACTTGATAGTTTAAGTCAAGTCGACTATTTTTCTTCAACATGATATCAGAGTGAGTTCCCTTGCTCTAGCCGCTATCTTCTCTTCTCCTCTCTTGCCCTTGCCACCATCTTCTTCTCTTCTATGCTGTCTTCCCTCTAAATTCCAAAAAAAAAAAATTTGCTGCTGCTGCTGCCTTCTAATTCCACCTGCTACTGCTGCTGCCGCCGCCTTTTCTTCTTCTTTCTCCTCTCTTCTCCAAAACATACACAAAAAAAAAACCTGCTGCTACAGCTTGCTGCTGTCTTCCAATTCTCCGTATTTGCAGTTGCTACCACTTGGTGCTGCCTTCCACTTCTCCAACACAAAAAAAAAAAAAAGCTGTTGCTGCTGGCTGCTTTGGACTTTCTCTTCTCTTCTCCAACAAAAAAAAAAAACTGCCACCGGCTTTCTTGATGATCCCTTGTATTGCCTATTATCTTACTCTCACTTATTTGATTGAGAATCTTATGTTACTGCTTATTTAACTCAAGTTTATGTTCTCCGAATTTCTTTTTCTATCGTCGTTTCTAAATTTCTGGATGATCTTCTAATTCTGAAAAAACCTCTTGGATCTCCAGAATACTTGCTGCTGGGTTATTATTCCCTACCATGAACATGGTTGACGATAAGACTATATTATCTTTTATTCAGCCCTCTGTCCAACAGCATAAGGTATCTTAAATCACTACTATTAAACTTGCTAGGATGTCTAACTTCTTGCTATGATCAAAGGCGGTAGAAAAATTCTTGAGTGCTAAAGACAGACTTGATTATATCCATGAAGACATTCCAGACACTACTCATCTAGCCTAAAAACGATGGAGAAAAGACAATGATCAGGTAATCATCTGGCTTTGGAATAGCATGGAACAAAATATTGCTGCTTCTTTTTTGTTTCATGATACTGCTAAATCTCCATGGCAAAGTCTGAAAATTTTATTTGCTCAAGAAAAGAATCAAAGTAAATTTTTTCATCTTTAAGCATTCAGCAATTTCCGGGGAGAGATCTTTAACAAAGTATTTCAGCAATGTGAAAAGTATTATAGATGAGCTTAATCTATATCAACCTCTGAGTAGCAATTTGGAAGAATTAAAACAGCAAAGATTTGAACTATATGTCTCCATCTTCTTACGCAGGCTGAATCCAAAATTACATCTAATCAGAGATCAGATCTTGGCCAAATCTTCTATTCCTTTTACGAATGAAGCCTTTGCCAGACTACATCATGGAGCTAGGGATCGGGGAAAGCTATCCTTTATTCCCTCCCAGGATAATTCTGCTCTTGTTGGGTCGACTTCCTCACGTGGCAGAGATAGAAGAGGTAGAGGCAAAGGTTGAGGCAGGTCTGATGGATCTTCTTATATTTGTTTTCATTGTCATCAGAAGAATTATACGATGGATAAGTGCTAAAAATTACATGGAAAGCCCTCTCAGGCAAGCCATGTTATTGAGGGAGATCTTTCCAATCCTATTGGTAGCTACTCTACTACAAGTAACAGTTCAATGGAGACCATTCCTGACTATACACCAAGAAAGAAATGAATAAAATCAATCAAGGACTTCAGACTCAAATGTCTATATCTCAGAGTTCTACAGCACAAATTGCCTACTCAAGCACAGCAGGTCTGTGTTCCACCATATCTTCATCTCATTAGATTATTGACTTTGGAGCACTACACATAACAAGTAAAAAGGACCTATTTCCTTCTGTCAATCCAAGTCTTATCCATCGTAGTGTATATCTAGCTGATGGATCTACTTTCATTATAACTGGATGTGGTGACATCTCCTTATCATCTACTCTGTCCTTGCCCTCTGTTCTATTTATTCCTAAGTTTTCTATCTGTTTATTATATGTTAGTCAATTAATTAAATTCCTAGGATGCAATATAACCTTTTCCCCTAATTCTTGTATCATCCAGGATCTCAAGATAAAGAGCACGATTGGTAGAGGCCACAAGAAAGGACTACTATTTTGATAACTTCAGGAGATCTATTCCTTAGTATATTGCTACCGCTTCTACTTCTACTCATGATGTATCTACCTTCAATAGCATGCTTGTTCGGGACATCCATCTATTCATATTTTTCGTCAAATGATTCCTTCCATCACTAGTAAGTCTATTATTAAGTGTGAAGCCTGTCAACTAGGTAAATACACACATTAGTCCTGTCCCAGTAGTATCAGGTCTAGAAGTTCTATACCATTTGATGTCATCCATTCTGATGTCTAGGGCACTTTACCGATCCTCTCTATCAATGGTCATCGTTATTTTGTATCATTTATAGATAATTACTCTTGGATGACATGGCCTTATCTTTTAAAAAGCCTATTTGAGATGCTTGACATATTTACTTCTTTTTATCATGAAATAAAAACTCAATATGGTGTCTCTATCAAAATTTTTAAATCTGATAATGCTTTGGAGTATGTTCAATCTGAATTGGCAATCTAATGTCAAAACCATAGTATTGTCCACCAAACATCTTGTATTTATACTCAGCAAAATAAGATAGCAAAACATAAAAACCATCATCTTTTAGAAGTAGCTTGAACAATCCTATTTCATATGTCCGTTCCTAAGATATTTTGGGGTGATGCACTACTTATTGCATGTTTCCTGATTAATCGAACTCCATGTGTTCTGAATAGAAAATCTTCTTTCCAAATTGTCTTTTCCTAAGAGAATATTATTTTAATTCCACCTAAAGTTTTTGGCTATTATTGCTTTGTTCATTTACATAATATTTTAAACAAGTTGTCCCCTAGAGCTGTTAAGTGCATCTTTATTGGATATTCTCGAACTCAAAAAGGATATAAACGTTATGATCCTGTAAGTACGAGAACGCTTGCTAATTTTGATGCCATATTTTTTTGAAACCACACCCTATTACTCATCCAAAGGAAAAGCATTAAATCAGTCTATTGTTTCTAGTATAATTCTCTTGCATGTTATCTCCATGGAGATGGAAGACCCTACTTTGAAGGTTTGCAGAGTCATCAAATCAGATTGAAAAACCTCTATAAGTTTACTCCAGGCGCAATAAAACTGACTATGGTAGATCTTCTGAAGTTGAAGTACTTACTCATATCTCCAGCGATCCTCCTCCTAGTCTTATAAATCCAACTCAGCCTGAACTTGATGTTCCCATAGCCTTGAGGAAAGGTAAAATATCTGACTTATCCTATATCAAACTACACTTCTACCTTCCATCTACCTTAAAGTATTAGTTCATTTATATCCTCTATCCTCCATTACTATTCCCAATACATTTGCCGAGGTTGTTGCTATACCAGGATGGAAAGATGTTATGGATGATGAGATGAAGGCTTTGATGTCTAGAATTCTTGTTGACCTATCTCTAGAAAAGGTGATAAAATATTATGGATGTATACTGTCAAGTACCTTTCTGATGGATCTGTCGAAAGATTAAAAACAAGACTGGTAGCAAAGGACTTTTCATAAATATATGGGATAGATTACTTCATATAAATATATGGGGTAGGTTATTTTGAAACATTTTTTCCTGTAGCTCGTTTAAACTCTGTGCGAGTCATACTTCCACTTGTCGTCAACTTAGATTGGACTTTTCATCAGTTAGATATTAAAAATGCCTTTTTTGAGAATTGGAAGCAAAAGTGTATATAGACGAACCTCCAGTTATGTGGTTAAGGAAAAGGAAAGGAAGGTCTATCGACTATAATGAGCTATTTATAGTCTTAGGCAGTCATCAAGGGCCTGGTTTGATAAATTCATCAAGACTATTGATAAATTTGGTTTTATCCAATGCTATCAAGAATTTAAGATCATTCAATTTTTGCCTATCGTTCAGGTAACAGTATAGTTATACTTATGATATATGTCGATAATATCATTGTGACAGGGAATAATGTGTAGCGGATTACTCAAACTAAGAAATAGCTCGAGGATGCATTTCAAATAAAAGATCTTGGAACCTTGCATTACTTTCTCAATATTAAAATTATTCGCACAAAAAATTGGCTCAATCTCTTTCAACGCAAGTATGCCCTTAACTTATTAAAAGAGACTGGCATACTTGATGCTAAACCTACTGATACTCTAATGGACTCTACTATTAAAATAAAATTTGGTGAAGATGACCTATTTGGAGATTGTACCCAATACAAATAGTTGATTGGAAAGTTGATCTATCTCACGGTGACGAGGCCTAATATCTCTTTCTCTGTTAATGTTCTGAGCCAGTTTATAGATGCACCCAAACAACATCATTGGGAAGTTGCTTGTAGAGTGTTACGGTATCTAAAAAATTCTTCTCGTAAAGGAATTACTTACAAGAAAAATAGTCATTATCAACTCACTGCCTTTACTGGTGCTGACTGGGCTGGTTCTTGCGATGATAGGCACTTTACTACATGCTATTATATCTTTTTAGTTGAAAATCTTATGACTTGAAAAAGGAAGAAATAGAGAATAGTTGCCCGTTCTAATTCAGAAGCAGAATATCATGCAATGGTTTATACAGTTGGTGAACTTATGTGACTGAAAATACTATTGCTTGAACTTGATTTTTCTCATCCTGATCTTATGGAAATGTTATGATAATCAATCGGCTATTGACACTGCTGCCAATCCAATCTTTCATGAACGAACAAAATACATCAAAATTGATTGTTACTTTGTTTGTGATGTTGTTCTCAAAAAAATTATGGCAATTCCGTTTATTCCTTCAGCTGATCAAACTACGGATATTTTCATAAAAGCTCTATTCTTCCTTTTAGAATTGCTGCTTCAAGTTGGGTCTACAAGATCTATATACTCCAGTTTGAGGAAGAGTGTTGAGATTTAGCCATTTATGTTATTTATTTCTCCTCTACCTATCTGACTCTTGAGTAATTATTATGTTATTGTATTATAACAAAGGTAACTTAGAAATATATTTTACTTATGTTGCCCATATAAAGACCCTTTTGCCTAGTAGTTTAGGTCATGTCGGCTATTTTTCTGCAACACATTTATTACCAGCAAAGTAATTGATGATCCACTATGATAAAATGAAAGCCAACTTAGTGATATTTATTATTATATAATTTCATGAATCATGATAATCCCATAATGGATCTCGCTACAAGAATGTCTAAATTTGACCAGTTTGGTTCAGATCATAATTAACTTTGGATGTGAACCCATTGTTAGCATTGTATATGGACAATTTAGACTTGGATTGTTATGATTCATTGCCTAAAATGATGTAGCTCAACCAACTTAAGCTGGACATAGGTTCGGACTCAAATTAGGCACACGGAAAATTTGAGTTAAGCTGAACATGGTTATCTGATTTGATAGCGCTTAGGTCATGTAAAACATGTCCATGTGCAATGGACATCATAACATTATTATTACCCTAATATCTTAGGGTCATTTTTTAACTCTACAATTGCAGACCTAGTTAGACTAATTAGGTTTGCATCCAAACAAAATGAACTTTATAAATGTGTATTTGGTTCAAACATATACATGTCCAAACAGGTTGATTGCATAACATGGTCATTTTTTTAACATTATAAATACCCTAAAAAACAAGCATTGAGAAAAGTTAGTTTCACAAAAGGTAAACCACATTTTAAGACAAGTCCCAGTTGGGTCCAAAATGAACTAGGATCGATTTGAATCTGTCAGGTTTAAACATTAACCTAAACTTTCATAATTAAATAAAAAAAGATCAAATCTGATCAATTAACATTGGAAAATACCTTGTAACCATTTAAACATATGTGGGGATCATTTGGTAAAATAACCAAGTTGCCCTTTAGAATAAAATATCTTAATATTTTGCAAAAAAAGTTAAAATGTAACTTAGAATGATTTCAAATCACAAATTACTGCCAAAAGGCATTTCCTGATGTTTTCTTATCATTATAACCCCAAACCATAAATTATGCTCAAGGGTAGTTTGGTTGTTTCAAATCATATCTACATATCTTGGACATTTTTTTATAAATTGTAAGAAGGGTTATTCATTTCCAACTAGCTTAATTGGAGGTTGCTCGTATAAATGAGCATAATTAACTAGGATTCTAACATAAACCTAGGAAACATAGTCTCCAAATTCATTTGATCCTATCTAATATCTATGTTCTTTGATCTTCATGAGGCTAAATCATTTTTTGTTCCACCTTTTGTGTCGCTTCACAAGATCTACAAGGTCCGCAATGTTCGTGAATTTTTTTTAAAAAAAATCACATGTTTTCATGACTTACTTTCCTTTGCATAAACCTGTTCCAAATTAATAATTTTGATGATGTGATATGGTGTGTCAATTTTCAGACAACTTGATGCAGAGGGAAGAAAATCTTGAAACATAATGATTATTTATTCATACACATTTTAGATCTTGTAAATCATGTCTAATGATTCAAATTATCATTTTACATCTCTCAGCATTGAATCTAGCAATGCGTGTAATCTGCTCACTTATGCAATGAGTGTACTATAACCACACCCATAAATGTGTGCATGTATATATGTACAAGTGTGTATGTATCTATGTACCTCACTTATGCAATGTGTGTACCATAACCACACCCATAATGTGTATATGTATGTGTGTGTGTGTATGCATACATGTGTACGTATGTAACTATGTATGCATATGTATACATATGAGAAACAAGAACATGGGTTATCGGGTTGAATGGAGAGTTATGTGGTTTCTTGCCAATATACAACAAAAATGCATTTGCAACTACTCCCAAGCCAATTAGTAGCTGACCATGTTGAAGTACATCAATTGCACTGAAAAAGAAATGGATAACAAGAGAACCAAACTAATAAAGAGGAAATTAAAGGAACTTTTACACACAATCTCCATATACAATTCATGTCGCACTTGTTACTTCTGTTTTCAGCTTAAACTCCTCTTGCTTCCCTGTTGTTTCATGACCATTGAAGTCTCACCATTCCTTCTCAATTAGTCTATGAATGCTTATGACATATGCGGATGATTTGGGTGATTTAACTCATAAAACTAATCTCAAGTAGAACATAACCATCAAAAAAAGCACGGATTTAACAATCAATAGCATTTAAATGTTTACATCAAAACAAAAAAACTCAAAAAAAAAAAAGCTTCCATCTTCTCATTTTGAAAGTTTTGACTAAAAAACAATGTAATGGAGTAAATCTATACCTTTTCAAGAGGCCCTGACGATGAACTATAAGTGCAGGAACCAAATATACTGGTAGATAAACAGGCAAGGCCCTTCTATATGCTTGTAGAAGGAAAGAAAAGAAATGGCCAACACAAGATTGATTACCATGAACAATCTGCAACAAAAAAATCATGTGTTCATTGATTAATGACATTAATAGTAATATGACAATTGCAAAGATGGGCGGCTCCTTTTAAAGATCATCACCAACAAAACTATAAATATGAGCTCAATATTTATGCATAATACTCAAAAAAAAAAAAATGTTTGAGGTACATGCTAGAAATATATATGTTAAATTAAGGAACCCACCCTAAATAGCACAAGAAAAACTATAAGTGGACAGCATTGGAATAGTCAACAAAAACATAAAAGGTGCTGAATATTGTTTATCATTTTCCATATTGTTTTAATCCATATTCAGCTAAAAACTGGTATAAATAATTTAATTAGACTGGATTTAGATATGAATGGATATGAGGGTGGCCACCCAAGAAAATTGTACCAGATAAGCACTAACAAAAAAAGTCATGACATTGCCTTTCAGAAAAAGACAACAAAGAGAGAGCCAATTTGACATAACACACTCTCTCTAACCTTTGACTTCAATTGTATGAAGGAATGATGATGCCAAAACATAATAGGAGGAAGAAAAGAAGAAGACAGACAGTAGAACAAGGATAAGAGGAGATTATGGAGAACAAATCAAAGAAAATAGACAGGAAATTCTATAATTCAATTCTCCATCAATAAAAAACATCCCACTGATGTCTTACAAGCCCGTATTTACATGCTTAAGCAACATGCCTTAACAAAATATAGAAATATCCAAATAAACATATTTTTCTGTAAATAAAAAAAATCAAATCAAATCAGTAAATTAAAGAAATCCTGATCAAATCAGGATTTGCAGAATCCTATAAATAAAGAAAATCAAATCAAATGAAATCAGCAAATTAAAGAAATCTTAATCAAATCAAGATTTACACCCATGCTTGGTATAGGCACATAAAGGTAGCTTAGAATTTTCATCATTTCTCTCCGGCTAAAAAGAACTTGACTCCAACGAGTAATAATATTGGCATGACTTCAAAAGATCAGAATTGAGATAACAAAACTCATCCTCAGTAATCCAAGTAGCATCAGAAATAGCATGTCCCTATCAGTGCACTAGGCAACGCTGGAATCCACCATGTGTTGAAGAGATAATCTCATCCTCCATGACACTCTCAACATGCTCTCAGGTTGACTAATGAACAAGTGGAAGCTTAGGGATAGGCACAAAAGAAGCTCGACCTCTACCTGTAGAAATACCTACGGACACTTTGGAAGGCTCGAAAGTACCTCGATACAAAAACAATTGCTCCACATTGAAAACACGACTAATAGCCATATCAGAAGGTAAATCAAGCAAATAAGCATTAAGTCCCAATTAATGAATAATACGAAAAGGTCCAAAGATTCTAGCATGTAATTTCTTGAAAAAATATTTAGGATAGTGCCCATAACGCATACACATCATTACATAATCACCCTCATTAAAATTTTGATTTTTGCAGTGAACATCAATAGCAAGTTTATAAGTCTCATTACTCATTGCAATTTTATGCTTGATTTCAAGACGAAGGTCTCGAATATAGTGAGCAATGGACTCTGCAGACTCAAAAGGACAAAAATCATGAGATAATGGCACAAGGTCAATGGGCTAATGAGGGCTAAATCATGAACAATCTAAAAAGGATACTTACTAGTTGACCTATAATAGAGACTCGATAGTGGATAACAATAAGTCCCAATTTCATAATTTTTTTCCCACAAGGCATCTAAGCAAATCCCCTAGACTATGATTAACAAACTTAGTTTATCCATCCGTTTGGGGATGGATAGTAGATGAAAACTTCAGAATGGTTCCAAAGTCCAAACGACTTCCAAAGCATCTTCCAGAAATAGCTAACAAACTTGATATCTCTATCAGACATTATAAAAAAGGCAAGTCATGCAATCGAACAATCTCGCAGAAGAACTTAGCCACATGTGAGGCGTTAGTTATCTTCGCACAAGGTATGAAATGAACCATCTTAGAAAACCTATGTACAACAACTAAAATAGAATCATGATCTCTAACAATCCTAGGCAATCCAAGAATAAAGTCAATGCTAAGATCTTGCCTAGGTATATATGGAACAAGCAATTATATATACAAACCAATATTTCTTTTTCTAGCCTTAGCTAACTGACAACTGCGACACTGGGACACAAGCCGAGCAACATATTTCTTTAAAGAGGGCTAATAAAATCAATCCTTTGATATGGCTATGGTCTTATGATGCCCAAAATGATCAACAAGGCCACCAACATGCAACTTCCAAACAATAAAATCTCTAAATGAAGAGCGGGGAATGCATACCCTAAAATCCCTAAACAAGGAACCATCTCTAATAAAATAATCTACATGGTCACGACGATTATCATCCATGATCTCCTGATATATAAGCTTAAAATCAAGACAAGTGGTGTACTCATCCTTCAATCTCTCAAATTCATGCAGCTGTTTGACCTCTGAAAAAAGGTCAACTTGTGATAGAGACGGACCTTGTGAAACCTCTTTGGCTACTAACACTAAAACAATGCCCGATTTTTTGTCCTCTTTATCAAATTCCATACGCATTAAAAGATGGAGGCGTTCCTTTCCAACTCACTGAGAAGAGGAAGAACTCGAAGCATGTATACATTTAAAAAAAACTCAAAGCATACAAAGAGATTGGGTATCGGAGTCCTACGTGCTATCTTCTTATCCAACTAAGAGGGTTTAGTGAGCTAAAACCATATGGTTTTGCTTTTAAATCTTAACACAAGTATTGTCTCGTTCATAATGAGTAGCATTTAGATCATATAACCAGGATCAACCTAACAAGACATGGAACACATCCATAGAAAAGATTTCACACTAGATTTTATCCAACTAATCACCCATCTGTAGGAAAACGAAACATCTCTCAGTGACTAGCAAGGAAGTCTTGTCAACCCATGCCACTCTAAATGGTTGAAGACGTGGTTTAGGCTGCAATTTTAGCTTTACAAGAGCTGACCTTGAAACCACATTCATGCAAGTCCCTCCATTAATGATGACTTTGCACACTGCATCCCCACATTTCACATAAATGTAAAACATGCAAGTGCACTTCCATTCATCGATGCTCGTAGAGGTAGACAAAATATACCTCATGACCCCACAAAATTTATCATCATTGTCTTATCTTTCCTCATTGTTGTTCTCATACTAAGAGATTACTCTGCCTCAAATTTCCAGATGTCATCCTCAGTTGGTAGGGTTTTAGTTTCATGATCTAAAGTCAGAGTACAATAAGGACATCAACCTATGATATGATCCCTATCATGACAGTTATGGCACTCAATTTAGAGATATCGTGATGAGGTTTGGTGACACTGGCATCTCTACCCTAATATGCTGAGGACCTCTAAGGACATTACTTCTCCGAGAAGCAACAGGACCAGAGAAAGTACTCCTAGTGACTCTAGATTGAGATGACTCCCTAGCTTGGAAAGCGATGCACTTATGAGTAGACAACATGTGAAACTTTTCAATCTTTAAGGCCTTGTGATAGGCCTTCTCAAGAAAATCAGGTAAATAGAGGCTAACTTCCTTTTTAATTTCTAGTTTAAGTCTAATGATAAATCGAGTGACCAACACCCATGGTTGCTCATCGACATCACATCTAGTGAGTAGCTCCTCAAACTTAGATAAATATTCAGACATGCTAGAAGATAGTTATTTAAGGATGAGCATTTGCTCTATATACGTGCGAATGTACTTATCTCTCATCTCTCTTTCATCTCAACCCACGAATCCCATCCTCGATGCACTAGGTTCATCTGCACTCCATGCCAATATCATTTGGCAGAGCCAACGAGCTTCATCTTGGCAAAACGAGCTCGCTGATTATCGATCATGTCATATCACTTAAAAATCCTCCATGTCTGCTAACCAGTCTAAGAAGGTATTGGAATCTAGTCTACTATCAAAACTAGGGATCTCAACCTTTACCCTCTCAGCAATATCCCATGTATTATCAGGATAATACCCCCGCTGGTTGTGGTGGTATCGAGGAGGGGAGTGCCTTTATGGTCTCTTATGACTTCTATCATGGTATCTAGCATAGAGATTTTGAGATCTAGGATAGGCTCCTAGGCCATCCTCTAGATAAGGATCCTCGTTTATGTGTCCTAATTTTGGTGAGAGTCCTTTGTGATAAGTAGCTTGAGAAGCTCCCCTAACATTAGGTGTCCTAACATGATGCAATGAAGAAATGGCAGGAGTAGGTAGCAAGCCTGGGTTAGCGCCTTAAGTCCCTATGGGATCATGCCTGCTACTTGTCCTACCAATGTGCTCAACATTCGAGAAAACTGAGTTATCCTCAGAGTGACATTTGCCTAAAGCAACTTGAAATTGAAAAAACCATTTAGTAATCTCTTCTCGAAATTGGTCCAAGGATATTTGGAATTTATCAGCTTTATGTTCAAGGGTGTTAACCCGCTTGTCCAACACATCCTAGGCATCGAAGAGGTCTCGAATGATCATCGTGATTTCAATGTGAATTCAATCTTAACAATTTATGATTTTAGAAATTTGGATAAAAAGATGAATGCTGGGTTTTGGATTCAAATTGCAAAAAATAATGATCCTCCAATTACTATATTGTACTTACAAAAATCACAAAATTAATGATTGCAATTATGTGAAGTGATATGCAAGAAGAAATTTCCTTTTTTGTGCAAATAAATAGAATAAAGAAATTCTAAAACTTAAGAGAATAAGGTGCAAGCAAGCAAGATTTTGAATAAAAGGAAAGGCAAATAGGCTTTAGTGATTTATTTGGACCCTTTGCAATTTGCTAGTTTACCAATTAAAATGGGATTAGTCACAAATTTCAAGTATGGAAAAAGCATACCTTGTATCGGAGTTTCCAAGGATCCAAAAGTAAGTACGTACTTGAAAGAGATTGATAAAGCTGCAAAATTCTCATAATGGATACCAAATAGATTCCTTTTTTCTGGCCAGGTCGGATTCGGGCTGAGATTGGGTCGATTCTAGATCTGGAGTCTTAAATTGGGTTGGATCCGGATTTGGTTGTTGGTATCAATCTGGACCTGAGTTCAAGTCAGCCAAATTATAAGTTGACCTAATCTAATAGTTCATGGCTATTCAAGTGGTCCGAAGGGTTGGAGTAGCAGCAATGGCAACAATGGTGGAGAGTTGTTTATGTGATTCCTCCGAACATGTTATTGGCAAAAGTGGATGGGTATGGGCTGTGGGTTTTGGTTGCGACTAAGGGGGAGGCAACAGATAACACACAAAGTAAATTGATATGATGCAAACAACAATTGTGGACCATAATTTGCTCTGATACCAATTGATGCTGAACCAGAATAGAAGAAAGAAGAAGATAGACGGTAGAATAAGGATAAGAAAAGAGACCAGAGACGAGAAATTAGAGAAGATGATAAAAAATTCTATAATTCAATTCTCCATCAATAAAAAATGTTCCAATGATGTCTTTCAATCCTATATTTATAATCTTAAACAACATGCCTTAACAAAAAAAGAAAATACCCAAAATAATTTTCTATAAATAAGGAAAATCAAATCAGATCAAATCAGTAAATTAAAAAAAAAAAACTAGTCAAATCACGCCCACCCCTAGTATAAATGCGTAAAGGCAGCTTAGAATTTCTATCACATGGTCTACCATCAAAAGCTCTAAAGATGTAAAAAGAGCAAGCATCTCTCTCCCTCTCTCTCTCTCTTCCCCCCTTCCTAGTGACACACACAGCAACAACAATATATTTAACAAGGGCTCCTTTCTGTCTTACAAAACATTAAAAAAAACAACCAATATGCAACTAATGGATATAAAATAAATGACACTAAAAGTTCACATATAAATTATTTCCTCATGTAAGCCCTTTTGAAAGAAAATGACATTAGAAGTGTCGAATACATACTGAACAGGGTACTTTCATATTAGGGTCTAGTTTTACGTCAACACCCAAGGACCTGTAATACTTCTCAGTCGCCTCTAAGTTGGTGAAAGGAATGTTACATGCAAGATCCTTCACTCCCCGCAGAATAACAGCATCCTTTGCACCATGCTTATTAAGAAATGACTTGTATGATGATGGCAAACTGTCTTGCTTCAAAATGTAAGCAGACCTGGAAAAAAGAATTAAAATTGACCAATATTATATGCCTACTCTATTTTATCCTTAGGTCCTAGAAAAAATGGTAAAAACATCATGAATTAATGCAGGTGAAGCCAGAAGTTAAATAAACTTTTACCTTCAAGAGATGAAAATTTATTACTGCCATATTCCAACTACCAATCATAAAATACAGACAACTCCAAATATTACTTATCTTATTATTTCATTTTGTACAACTCTGTCGTATCATGTACAGTGTTACTCTAACAAAGCTGACAATTATCAGTTTAGTTGCTTACAGACATCCCGACAGCATTCTTTGGAGATGATAATAGATGAATGATATAAGATTGTAATAATCACTTGTAAAAGATGGCATAATTTGTCACCACTTGAAAACACTAAATGAGAAAAACAGGCATCCATAGAAGTATAAATTTATAGCCAGAGAAATGTACAAACAGATAAGAGCTGAGCTAATCCACTGATGACCCACCCACTACCTTCAGTAATGAACAATGCTAGCATGTAGTGGTAACTATCAGGCAGTCTGTTTCACTGAGTAGGTTAAAAAAAAGGGAACCTTTAAATTAAGGGACCTGGAGGCCAGAATTTATACAGCACTGCCTTTTGTATTCATATCTGGCTCATTCACAGGGAAGAAAAATTCTTATCCGCCACAGCAGTTGAACTGGCCTGCAAAATCGGTGGTACTAGCTAGTGCGACCTTGACAAGGCAACGTACAAACAGGTAATGGCAATTCAGCATCCAGATATTCATTTCAGTGCCATATTTGAGTATTAAAGCATGTTGTTTTGATGTTATAATGATTGTGCAGCAACATGAACAGTTATTGCAACCAAGATATTAGTTTGTATCAGTGCCCATATAATATTATTGACGTTTGGCCCTTTTATCGACGTTTCAATAGACCACCGTATCCTGTGATATTGGCTAATACATTAACAACATATAGGCCGAGATATCTATTCTTTTCCTCAGTATTTTATTATTTACTAAATATTATACTGTATGCCTATAAGGGTTCTTGATCTAGGTTCAATTATATCAACCATCGTTCAACATCTTTGTCATAATGTATCAGCCAAGATCTCAATAAACATTGTTCTCTTAAAATTCTTCCAGCCTTCCATCTTGGCTGATATAAACAAATCACTTACTCATCTTGGTACCAGTCACCCAGTGAAACAGCTAATACATCAGCTCACTAAAAACTTGCAAGCATGGAATTGAAGTATGGAGAAAGAAAAAAGAAAGAGGTCAATTCCTTGAAGTATGTACCTGCATTTCTTTTACTTCTATAATTAAGAAAAATGAAAAACGTGTGTCTATTGAAAATGCATATGAAGAACTGCAGAAGCATAACAACTAAATTTCAATAGGCATTATGAAATCAATGATGTTAGACTTGCTAGTTGCTAGTGTAGTCGATAAATATATAAATAAATAATTGACATAGTTTTATGCTTTTCTACAGATTTTTGGTTTTCCACAATTTTTATTATTTTTATGTTTTCTTGCTTTTTAGATTTTTAAGTTAATGCTTTTGATCCCTAAACATGTAAATACAGTTCATGACATACCCACATGCCAATTAGGTGATGCTTTCATTGCATGATAAACTAATCATTACTTACATAGTAGCCAGTACTAGTAACTGAACCTTTGTTAGTAGCCTACAATCATGGGCATTCATCAAAATGGATGCACATTTCCTATGTTGTCTCTTGGTGTATGCTTTATTTTTTTATATGAAAAAAATTCATTGAATGCTTACAGTCTAGAGATTCATGAAACCCTAGCGTGGCACCTTCCTCTTAAGGTGTAAGATATCCACAAGAATTGCCCAACAAGTATATTGCTTACGTTCAAACATCAGATTGATTACTTATAAACAACATTTTCATTTTTAAAACACTTAGACAAAAAGCAAAATCTAGTGACAATGTCAATTTGTTTCCCAACTTCCAGGCACATTTGTGCTAGTCACTACAACTCCCTAGTTGCTTATCCAAAACAACGTACCCTATAAATAGGATTACAGTTTTATTGAATACAAAAAGTGGCGAGTAAAATAAGTTTCACAAGTGACATGTGAGATTGTTACTTCGAAGGAGCCTTTTTGAAGTTCAATTTTGTTCAAGGCCTAAGTTTGTTTACGATCGCAAGCTCTTTGCTTGGAAAACAATGTTGACTACATGAAAGTTCTTATAGATTTTTCAACATATTTTGCTAAATGGATCTCAGAAAACTGACAATTTGAACCTTGTTGGTTCTATTCTAATGTTATTATCTTATATCCAACTTTTGAGATCAAGCTAGGGAAACTACCAATGTTATGACCCTTAAATAGAAGTAGAAGTCAGATAAAATTTAGCACCAACTTCAGTCATCTCTAACCAAGATTCAAGTTATAACAATCATAATCAATTCATTTTGAGATGGGGGCATAGAGACATCTAAAAATTTGAACCACAAATTAAGTCATATCAAATCTGTAAAACCAATACCAATAGAGATCTAACTGGAAGAATGATGGATTAGAGCCTCCAACTTTTCAAAAAGCAAGTGTAAAAACAACCAGTAATTTGAGATCAACAACACTGGAAGCAATCTGATTCTATACATTTAGTATATAACAACCATATTTAACAGAGAAGCATTTTACAATGATACAAGTTTTATAAACATTAAATCAGTATCACAACTAAGTAGAGTCACATAGTCACCAAGTGCAATCTGCAGCAGGGTTTGCGGTACCATCCCGTACTGTCCGGTACGGGGAGTACTGTATCATACCGGCCAAGAGCCGGTACGGTTCACATATAAAAAATGATGCGGCACCCCAGACCGTTTAAAAAATAAAAAAATAATATCCGTATGGTACGATATGGTACTGTAGCGTACCATACGGTTCAGCACGGCTCAGACTCGGTTTGGCTCGGTTCGAGTCTGGTTCAGGTCTGGTTTAATAATCTTTGCTTGAGAGGGAGGAGGAAGAGAAGTTTTTATCATTTTTTTAGCCTCGGTACACGTACCGATACGGTATGGACCATACCGTACCGTCAGCTGATCGATACGGGTCCCGGTACCGGTTCAATGATCCTTGATCTGCAGTAAATAATTTATAGTTTCAACCGAAAAGTTAATGGTCTCTAGGCTGCATACAAAGAACTTCAAATAAGTGTTCAATCATAATGTTATCATCAATTCATGAAATCACTTGGCCACCATAACATAAAGTAATTCAAATAAAAAGATTTCTGCTTCCAACTACATTTATGTTGTTCAGGTTACATTCAGCAACTTAACTAAGCCTTAATCACAAACTAGCTGAAGTTACATTCAGCACATTATTATAATTATTTTACATTTTTACTGCTGCTGTTCATTACTCATTACCTCCATGTAACATGGATGGCAGTTAGTTTTTTTCAGGGTACCTGAATTCACACATATCTTGTTATTCCATCATTTCTTAACAAGTCCTTTTAATTAGATATCTATTAGTATGGAATCAAGAGACCTGCAACTCAAACCCAGGTGCTAAGCCACATATAGCAATATTATCTTTTGGAACAAATTGATCTAAATATAAAATATTTTATGCTCAGATAAGATGTTGAATGAAAATGAGATGTCCAGAAGGATGCGTACAATATTTGTGAAGAGGACAGGCACATAAGGAATATATCACCATACGACCAAGCCAAAGGTTTACAAACATTTCCAAATCGTTTGCTCTTTATCCCACAGCGAGATGCTAGTACAAAAGCACGCATAAGAATGTATGTAGCCAAGCTAGAGTGCTGTGTATTTGGGCCTGTCAAGAGCATTGATGGACCAGCAAATAATCCTGCTACCAGTGCCCTCCAGCCTGCAGTGCTGAAGCAAAATAAGATAAACCATGATATCATTATTGCAGAATCAGATTTGGAAAAAAAAAGGGACAAACACACACACACACACACACACAAAGTTTAAGTCAGCCCTATCATTATCACAATTTATGTTACAAAAGACTTAGCAAACCAAACATGTTAAGGAAGCAACAGTACCAGGATATTAACACAACATCAACTAACCTTTATAAGTTTGATATATCTGCAACTAACTAAAATACATCAATAGCACATTAAAAAGTTGTATGTTGTTTATCTTGTTACAAGAGCATGTTGGCATTGATCCACTCAAGATCATGAGACTTAAATTGGTATGCCTATTCTCTATTTATAAACACAAAGTGATTATTACTCGCATAAAACAGAACATTTTCAAAACATGATGATGTTCTTGATAGTGCATTTGAATGACAAATTTCTATGGAATAAGAATAATAGGAAGGCTCTTGAACTACAACTCTAATATTCTACAAATATGGGGAACATGAGTAGGCTGCATATAATGATAATTGTGGGTGCCACACACATATAGTCTTCAAATTAAAGCATGCCAAAATTCTGGGTCTTATTTCAGAGCTTCTATGTAGCAATATCACTTTTTAAATAATTTAAAATTTCAAGAACAGATGCAAAAAATATATTCTTGAGAAAACACTTAGTTTCATCCATGACATGGCAAAGTCCAAATGAATCCATCTAATATCAATGAAAATGTATAAGGAGAATTTGTGAAGAAAAAAGAGGATATATTGAAAACTTCCAGATAATTACGTATTGGTAAGACATCATTCGCATAATTAAGATTATTTAAAAGAATGTTCAAGTTTTTTGTAGAATTTATAACCATCAATAGTAACAGTAATTTTTAACTATCAATCATTAATTTAAATTTGGAGTACTATGCCAATCATTCTTTTTGACTCATTATGATACTTCTCAGAACTTACATCTGCTTATTCAAAGCTTTTGACATATCTCTACCAAGTCCTCATCCTTCAAGACATATTGAAGCCCTGTCCTTATTGGGCTACCACCAATCATTGTTGCATGTGTTCATACTATTTCAGTTTTTCCTGCTCTATTTCTTAATTGGTGCAACTGTTATGTGTGCACTAGTGTACTCATTCCTCACCATTCCTCCCTAAATTGTCACATATCAACAAAATAATGCCCACCTCTAACTCACTTATCTTACTTTGACTCTCTTTATTACTAGCAAAAATGGTGTAAGAAAAACTTTAGGCAGCCTGAAAATTTGCAATATATGCTAAAGAAAAAAGGATTAAAGCACCAATCATGCCACATGTATTGCCTGTATAGGCAAAATCATGAGTGGATAGGGGCTACCATGATAGGTACCATGGAAAGTCACTAGTATGCCCTCATGCTGCAGTACTTCAAAACTTGGATCAAAGTATATGTTGTTCCTGTGCCGATTACAAGCTGGTATGGTACAATACATTACCATGCCTTGTTGTGCCAGTCATGTGCCTAACCACCTATCCACATGCCAGGATTCATAACAAGAACAAAAATGAGGCCAGTTTGTACCACCTTATGCTCTGTCGACCAGCACCTTTAGAAGAAGGATTTTTAATTTATTGTTGTACTCCATAGCTAATCTCACCATGATAGGATAGCCTAGGCTACCTGTTGTTTGTGTGTTGACTGATGATACTGGGTGGAAGACATGAATTAGACTCTCTTCTCTTCATGGAAAATCCTTGCACATAACAATGATGCAAATGAGAGGATATCATAAACTCTTGACATGCCAGAGAGAAGTTAGGGACCATCTATTATATGAAAGCAAATTCATTAGCATGGCTGGACATTTGCATGAGACTGTGAGGTGTACCTCTGTATATCCACTATAATGCAGCTCAAGTGGATAATCAAGCCCATGGTTTGAAAGGAGGATATTATGAATGTCATAGATCTAGAGATTTCCCTAAGACTTGGGTCAATCTTAGATCTTAGATGTTCTATAACCAGAGTTTCAAGTTACTTAAGTAGAGTATTGCTGTTTAATTGATGGACAGTTTGGATTATATCTCATGGTGTCTTCATATATTTATGTACCCCATAATTTATTCCAATCAGCCATTAACTCAACCACAAGGTTGCCCATCTCTACCATGCTCCATGTGAATGAAGTGATGCATAATGTATCCTTCTTTTGCCAGATGCGAACAATAAGATGCTAGGGCTTAAACAAGGGAAGCATGTGAGGATCAGTGCGGGCATCTGTTTAGTCCCACTTTGATTATTCATTAGATAAATCTTCAATAGTTATACAAGGAAAAAAAGCTAAATAACACCTTTTAGCTAGTTTTTTTAGGTGAGGTCCCGGGTTGTACAAATGGTACCAAAGTAGACCCAGCCCAAGTGGACTAATGTGCCCATTTGGATTGACCATGGATTAATCATCCTATTTGTGATTGGATTTATGGTACTTGTACATGGATTTGGATTCTTAGCTTATCAAGGATACCGGGATTAAATGGAGGGAGCATATGAAGACCCATATAATTATGTTTAGTCCCACATCAGCTACATACCGGGTAGATCTTGGATACCATATAGAGCTAAGGAATCCAAATAGTGCCTTCTTGGCTATCCTTTTTTGGTGAGGTCCTGGATTGTTGCACAAACATGACAGAAAAAGAACAGGAAAGGAATGAAAAGGGTAAGGAGAAGAAAAAGGGGCAGGCAAGCTAATTTTATCAAAGATTGTAGGTGAACTCCTTTCTCTTATTTGAACCTTCCTTGCTTATTGGTTTGTAGCAGCTGATAAAAAATGAGACACCAGAGCCATAAGATCTCATCTAAGTCTGTTACAATTTAAGCACGGAGGAAGTTTTCCTTCTCTCTCCACCATTTTCTTGCCTTCTCCTCTCATATTCAATTACTTAAGTTTGATACTAAGTGCACCTAACTGTGTCCAGAAGGAAGTTGAATCCATTGTGCTGAAGTTTTTAGCAAATAACAACAAAGATTCACAAAATTGAATCTGCCATATATCTTCATGCCTAGATTTCCCAAGATATGTCCGACCGGGAACAACAACACATTACACTCCTGCTTCAAATAAGCCTATCTCAATTCTGCCTCTCTAAATAACGTTTGAGAGAGAGATAAAGAAGAGACAGAATAAAAAAAGCGCGTCAATGAACAGCAGAAGCATATTTCTTAAATTATATATCAAATGTTTAATGGGATTAAAGCAATCTTATAAGGACCTTTTCTTCCTTGATCAGTCACATCAGTAATGCATGTACACAGCATTGTTTTCATACAAGATTACGACAATAGAAGAGCCAGCAACCACATACTACAAAATAAAATTACATATAGTTGACTTCATGATCGGGTAAGTTTCATAAGATACGCCACAAGTTCTACCAAAATTATAAAAATCCTTTACCATTGGACACAGCAAAGCAATTCTTGGTCAAACAAGCATGGACTAACAAATTCCTTGAATAGAAGTAAGCAGAACCAATGTCAGAATTGGACGGGTGCAAAATAGAAACAATTGGAGAGAAAAAGGAATTACGTCTAGCACCCACCTCTTATCGCCCCCAATAGCAGCAATGCATTCATCAACTGAAACAAAAGTTCCGGCAAACGTACCCAGAAACAATCCATATCTTAACGTCCCCTTCGCCGCCTCCACCACCGCCTCCTCATTCGTAATCGCCCCCATCTTTCTAAAACCGACAAATCAGCATTAGAGAGTAAAAGCCACACCATCTTTCTAAAACCGATAAAACAGCATTAGAGAGTAAAAGCCACAAGATATTAGAAAACAGAAACTCTAATCGGCCGCACCTGGCAGAAGATCCCGAGGATCTGCGGCTCCGCAGCCGGACGAGGATCGAGAAGAGAGCGAGGCCCCCCTTGAGGCCGGCCCCAATGGCGAAACCCTTACCAGCGGCCTCGGCGCACCGCCGGAATCTCCTCCACTCTTCCCCCGTTCTCGGAATGCGAGTTGGACGAGCAGGACGGGGGGCGGCGGGAGTGTCCGGGATCCGGCATCTCGGCAGGGCCGAATCCGGCGAGGTCTCGCCGGAAACCACCGCGTCCTCTGGCGATGGGCTGGCGGGGCGGTCGGCGCTTCCGCGGTCGGAGGGCGGAGACATTGCAGAATACCAAAGAGAATTAAACACACCGGCCGGACGAGCGAGAGAGAGAGATATGCGAAGGAACGGACGTCATTCATTCATGTTTGAAACTGGAGTACAGTGGGTTTTTTTTTTTGTTCCTTTTTTGGCCGTCCGAGGGTCGTCCCATGGGAAGCCCCGTCACTCTTCAAGAACCCATCCGGTTAATTTCCAAAAAAAACTAAAACATTTTTTTTTTAAGATAAAATAAAAAAAATTGGAGGGATAAATTCCGAAATATATATAGCTACCCGTAAGCTCCCATCCAGTAATATTCGATTCAATTAAAATATTTTATTAATATATATATATTATATAAAATGTTATATAATATTTTTATTTATTAATAAATTTATATCAATATCGATTTTTATCCATGATAATATTTTAAATTAAACTGAAATTTTAAATATCAAAAAATATTATATTAAAATTAAACTAGATCGTACAAATAAATCATAATATTTAAAATTAAAAAATAATTTATAATAAGGACTGGAGTAGGGAATGGAACGGTACGGTGAAGTATTTTTTTAGTACATTAAAATACAGAATAGCAAAAAAATAATAATAAAGGACGTAAACTGCTATAATAAAATACAGCATCGTTATTAATAATTTATAGAGATTTCTTAAATTAATAAATTTACATATAATGAAATAATTCTTTGTTAGTGTAATATAGAATAATTTAGAAAATCATTGTATCAAAGAGAGCTGCGAAAATAATTTGAGATCTTTCTTAATTATTTGGAAAAATACTGCTACCATTTGCGGTGGTGCTTAGGGTGCAAGTCACCGGAGAGGGTCCAAGGGTTTCTGGTTCACACAACGTATTCAGCAGGAGCATAAGCTAATTTAAGGCCTTGCTTTGGCTATCATTGTGAGCCCCCAATCACGCCATGAAAAGACTCTATTTGATGTAGCTCGAAGATATCATACATGGTGGGGTCCTGACGTATAAGTTATAACTCATAGCTATATATTTCCTAGCTCATTACCTCACTAGCAATAAATAAATTGCCATGCAAATAGTTTGTTATACCCAATCACATCCCCATCAGCAAGGTTATTGTCATGCGCATAGGATGTAAGAAATTTCTGCAACTAGTATAGCATCAAAAAAATAATATTCCTTCCATCTCTCTCAACTGATTGTATTTTGTTTTGAATTTCTAGGCAATCCAGGTGTCAATCTCCCATAAAAAAATGTTGGTATTTTAGATAAGTTTAGTTGATTTCTTCTTGAGAGGTTGTAGGACACTGACACCTAGCAAGCATTTGTCCATTACACTGCAGAGGGTGGCATAACTCCCATAAATATCACACGATTGGAATTTTGACTTATAAACATGTTGCCAGTTCGACTTCTTCTTCAAAGGCTCGTTAGAATATGCAAAATGGTCCCCGAGACTTGCCAGATTATGCTAGTTTCATTCTTTATTACTTGTTCCCCTGGTACTGATGCCGCTCAACCGTTAGGGCAGGTGATGTTTTATTCAATTCTTAGTTAATAGTTTGTGATATATAAAATATATTTTGTTTGTCCTATATACAATTATTTGATATTTTATATATAGGACAAGGACTAAAAATTAAATGGCTATCAAACCAACCTCAAATTGTTCAAAGCAACAAAATCAAGAGCTCAAAGGCTGTTTCGATTGTAAAAAATCCTTAAATCAACGGGAATTCTACGAAGGCTCTCAACAGTAGGCCATCAAAGAGGAATTCCTCAACGTACATCTCTACAAATATTTTGATCATGCTAAAAAAAAATATTATTAAAACTGAAATTATCGATCATATGGATAATTATAACAACCAGAATAATCTTCAACGGAATGATTCGAAAAAATATTGTGAAGATATTTTGATCATGCTAAACAAGTATTATTGAAGCTGGAACTATCGGCCATATGGATGGTTATAATAACCAGAATAATTTTTAACGGAATGGTTCAAAAAAGTGTTAGCTATATGCTTCGAATTTATCTCCTTCGGAATGAACCAAAAAATAAAAAACTACTTATCATGAAGCCGAAAAGATAAATAATATATTTAAAAGTATTCCCTCGAACGGGAACATGAAGTCGAATAAAATAATAATATATCAATGAAATAATAATATATTATTTTTATTGAAATAAAATATAAAATATTATCTGATCTGATTGACAGATCAAAATTAAAATTGATCTAACTAATAAACTAATAATTATTTTATATTAAATTAGATTATCATAATAATAACCAACCAACTCATCCCGTCAGACAACAAATTTTGTAGGATTTACCGATGAATGTTATTTTGACAGGGTAGTGTATTGGCTATCGATTTCAGAATATAGATTTGACGCATTTATCATAGAAAATGCTTCATGACTGCTGGTATTAACTAGCAGCTGCAAATTGCGGCCCACGGATTGACGCATTTATCATAGAAAATGCTTCATGACTGCTGGTATTAACTAGCAGCTGCAAATTGCGGCCCACGGACAAGACACGAACAATTATCTTAGACAATACCCCACTAGTGTCTAGTGTTAACTGCGCTCCCTTCTAGGAACATATAATTGTTATTGGCTGATTTTTTTTAAAAAAAATCATTATATTTCGAAGGGTGCTCTGACTCGAGGACATCGTTACAATCCCAAGGCAAGTAATGGATCTCGAGGGTGCTCTGATTTTGGGGATATCAGTGTAGCCCCAATGGAGAATTTTTTTTAAAATAATATTTTTTAAATAAAAAATTATTAAAATAGATGTTTCAGGATATATTTATCAAAATAGATGATTTTGATCGACGTGACGGTAATGAAATCTGAATTCACATTTTCAAAAAATAAATTCAACTTCATTTTTGAACAAATAAAATTTGATATTATTTTTTTTAAATTTAATTTTAAAATTTGATATGACATGAATTAAATAGATATAATATTGAATTCGTTTTATGGAAAGACAAATTCAATTTTGAATTCATCTTCTCAAAACCAATTTTTTTTTATAATTTTATAAATATTATTATTAATTTTAAATAAAATTAATAAATTTTAATTTTAAATAAATAAATAAATAAATAAAAAATTAGTATTAATTAAATTTTATATATTTTTTGATAATATTAATTATTATATTATTTTAAGATAATATTAATTAAAAATAATATTAATTAACTATATAAAAATAATATTAATTTAAAATTAATAATAATTTAACTAAAAATAATATTAATTGAAAATAATATTAATTAAAAGATATTATAATAATATATTATAATATATATTATATTGTAATAATTATTTTTTATTCTAAAATATAATGAATATATTATAATTTATTATATTATATATTATAATTTTTATAATATAGTATAAAAAAAAAATAAAAAAATAAAAAATAATCATCATGTCGATACTATTTGGTCGCTAGCCCGGTACCAGTTCAATCGATAGCCCAGTATCAATCCGATCCCTTGCTTAGGAGCGGTGGCAGGACCCCGACGACCGGACCGGCGATCGGGTCTATGGCATGACTGGGGCTAGACCGGTGACAGGATCTTGGCGGTGGACAGGTAGTCGGAACCGGGTGGCTAGACCGACACCGGACTGGGGGCCGGACCGAATGCAGGACCGGGGCCGCACCGGGGACCCCGGTCCGGCCGTCGGTCCGGCCCCCGATGCGGGCCCCGGTCCGGCCCCCGGTGCCGCCCCGGTCCGGCCGCAGGTCCGGCCCCCGGTCTGGCAGCCGGTCAAGCCCCCAGTCCGGCCCCAGGTGCGGCCCTCAGTCTGGCCGCCGGTCCGGTAGCCGGTCAGGCCCCAGTGCGGCCCCCGGTCCGGCCCCCGATGCGGGCCCCGGTCCGGCCACCCGGGTCCGCTACCTATCCGACCGCCAAGATCCTGTCATCGATCTAGCCCCAGTCATGCTATAGACCCGATCGCCGGTCCAGTCGTCGGGGTCCTACCACCGCTCCTGAGCAAGGAATCGGATCGACACCGGGTTGTCGACCGAACTTGTATCGGGCTAGCGACCGAATCGACGATGATTGTCGACCGAACTTGTATCGGGTAGCGACCGAATAGTATCGACATGATGATTATTTTTTATTTTTTTAAATTTTTTTATACTATATTATAAAAATTATAATATATAATATAATAAATTATAATATATTCATTATATTTTAGAATATAAAATAATTATTACAATATAATATATATTATAATATATTATTATAATTTCTTTTAATTAATATTATTTTCAATTAATATTATTTTTTAGTTAAATTATTATTAATTTTAAATTAATATTATTTTTATATAGTTAATTAATATTATCTTAAAATAATATAATAATTAATATTATCAAAAAAATAATATATAAAATTTTAGTTAATACTAGTTTTTTATTTATTATTTATTTATTAAAATTTAAAATTTACTAATTTTAATTAAAAATAATAATAATATTTATAAAATTATAAAAAAAAAAATTGGTTTTGAATTCATCCATTGGAAAGACGAATTCAAAACTGAATTCGTCTTTCCGTAAGACGAATTCAATGCCACGTCCATTTAATTCGTGTCACATCAAATTTTAAAATTAAATTAAAAAAAATAATATCGGTTTATAAGGATTTCGTCTTTTCAAAAGACGAAGTTGGATTCGTCTTTTAAAAAGATGAACTTAGATGCCCCGTCACCGCCATGTTGGCTGAAATCACCTATTTCGATAAATATATCCTAAAACACCTATTTTGATAATTTTTTATTTAAAAAATATTATTTTAAAAAAAAATCCCCTAACGAAAGGAACAAAAATCATATAAGATAGACACTATAAAATATTATATGACCGGATTTTATTATTTACTATATTTTTAAATTATTAATTTTAAAAAATAATCATAAAAATTAAATATTTTTTGTTATTAAAATTATAGTTATGTAATTATGTTTTTTTTTCATTTTTACCATATTTTAGCAATACATAATATATATTTACCAACCTTCTTAGATTTGATTATATATTGCATATTAATGAGCATCATATTTTACAAACTATGTATCTATCGTGCCCTAGTTCGATACCGGGCCAGACTTGTAACAGATAACCACATATCCTCAGGATTCAATCCTATCGAATATGCAAGGCTAATCTTTATAAATTAATAATTAAACAATGGTGAAACATAAAATCACTGAATTTTATTATTTTTAGAGCATTTCAATCCAAACTAATAGATGAAATTTCACAAAAGTTTTAGATACAATATGAGCATAGTTTAACAAAAATTTAAAATAACCATGAATTAAGTACTAAAATTCCTAAATCTTAACTCTTCATCGACTGGTCCCAAAGTTCGATAGATCTTCCGAATCTATAACAAAGGTAATAAAAATAAGATGTGAGCTTGACAGGCTCAGTAAATTATCATCATCTCTAATATATATATATATAAATATATCAATAACGAACAGCCAGCATAAATAAATCATGTAAACAAGATATCCAGCATCATGATAAAATAAACAACAACATCATGTAAATGTGCATACTCAATTGTAAACGACATGACTATGGATGGCCAACTATTTACTTTACTCTTCTATTCCCTCTGACTATGGCCATGATCAACCCGTGGCTAGCTTCGAAAGAGAATAGAATCCTGACTATACATATCAAAATCGGTCATATGCCAGTGATCGCCCCACTGGAGGCCTGGAAGGAAAATAACTTTGATATCACACGAGAAAATATGAATCCTCAGCATGTGCCAGCAACTGCCATGCATGACTAAAAATAAAAGACAACTAGTTCTTGACTCACATACCATACATCGGTCATGTACCAGTAATCGCCCCATTAGAGGCTCGGAAGAAGACTAAATCTTCGTATGATCATAGTCAGACTAGAGAGCGATAACACCAATACACATGACAATGAATGCAATCCAATGCAGATCACACACTTAACATTGCACAACAATTATAACATATTTAGCATGTAATACTAGAGATCAAGATAACTTACCTGAAAGGACTCTATACTGCCTATTTGAATCTCAACTCTGATACTGCTTTATCGACAAGAAAGATGAAAACACTGACAAGATTAATTATATAATCAATTTTCTATCTAAAATAAACTAACATAGGAGAAAAGCTCTTAGCCCAATCTGGGTTTTGGCCTAAATTACCAAAAGGATCGATTCAAATTTTACTATTATTTTTTGATAATTTTTTCTCTTTCTCTTTCCTCTCTCTCCCTCTCTCTTGTTTTTTCTTTTTTTTTCCGATCCTCTTCCATTATTATTTTTTTCTTTCTTCCTCCTTTCTTTATTTTTTTCTTCTTTCTTTCTTTTCTCTCTTTCCTTCTTTCTTTCCCCGATCCTCTTCCTCTCTCGGCCCGAACTAGACTTCCTTGTTTCGACGAGCCGGAGGAGAGCGGCGGTCCACTAGGGGCTTCCCGAACGGAGCAAGGATGGGGTTGAAACACTACCGGCAATGGTCGACCACCAGTAGAACAACCAAGCAGAGAGAAAAGATGGGGCTCCGTCCTTTACTACCACCATACCCGTAATCCAAGAACTATGGAAGGAGAAGAGAGAGAGCTTACCAGCGACGGTCCCAAAGCAAATTGACCACCAAAGGAGGAGAAAAGATTGGTGGAAATCTCAGCTATAAGGGGTTTTTAAAAAAAGAGGAAACGAGAGCTTCCTTACCATATGAGGAAAGAAAACTCAATCGATCGAGTCCCCCTCCCCTCCATGATTCTCCACCGGCCATCCCTACCTCTCCACGGCTCTCCTTTTGGGTATTCCGACAATTTTGGTGGCTGGATAAACAGGGACTCTGTCCCCTATTTTCAGAACTCTTTTTTTTCTGGGTTCGATCTGAAGTCGATGAAGGTTATCGGCTTCAGTCCAAATAGCCCAAGAACAAGTGGGCTTCACATTCTCCCCTCCTACAGAAAAAAATTGGGCCTCAAAATTTAATATACCTGATTCATGAAATAGCTGAGGATATTTAGCTTGCATAGACTCTTCAAGTTTCCAAGTTGCTTCGCGCTCCGAATGGTTGCTCCGCTGCACCTTGACATAAGGAATTATACGTCATCTTAAAACATGTTCCTTCATGTCTACAATTTTTACTAGTTGCTCTTCATAGGATAAATCTTCTTTTAGTAGAAGTGGTCCCACCTCGAGCACGTGAGTAGGATCGGGTACATATTTTCTTAGCATTGATATATGAAACATGTTATGAACTCCAGCCAATGATGGTGGTAAAGCAAGACGATAAGCTACCATCCCAATCTTATCTAAAATTTCAAAAGGTTCCACATACCGAGGACTTAGTTTACCTCGCATCCCAAATTTCATAACTTCTTTATGAGGAGATACTTTGAGAAACACGTGATCTCCTTCTTGGAATTCCAATTCTCTTCTTCTATATATGCATAGCTTTTTTATCGGTTTTGAGCCGAAAGAAGTCGCTTCTTAATAAATTGAATTTTTTCCATTATTGAATAATTTCTGGTTCCAAAAGTTTTTTTTCACCAACATCATCCCAACAGACAGGAGTTCTACATCGTCTTCCATAGGGAGCTTTAAAAGGAGCCATTCGAATAGAAGCTTGATGATTGTTATTATATACAAGTTCCACTAATGATAAATGTTCATTCCAAGGCCCCTTGAGGTCCAATATGCATGCTCTTAATATATATTCCAAGGTTTGAATAGTTATTTACGATTGGCCATCCGTTTGGGGATGAAAAGCTGTACTAAATTCTAACTTGATCTTCATGGCTTGATGTAAACTTTTCTAAAATTGTGATACAAACCTTGTATCACGATCAGATACAATTGATACTAGGATACCATGGAGTCTGACAATTTCATCTATGTATAATTTAGCTAACCTCTCCAAGGCATAATTAACTTTGATGGGTAGAAAATACGCTGATTTAGTAATCGATCTACAATCACCCAAATGGTATCAAATCCTTTAAGAGTTTTTGGAAAACTAGAAACAAAGTCCATCGTGATATGTTCCCACTTCCACACTGGAATGATAAGGGGCTGCAACGGTCCTACCGGCTTTTGGTGTTCAGCTTTCACTTATTGATAGTTTAAGCATTGGGCAACATATAATGCTATTTCTCTTTTCATACCACTCCACCAGAAATTATCTCGAAGGTCTCTATACATTTTTGTACTTCCTGGATGCATAGTATATGCAGAATTATGAGCTTCTCCTAAAATTTCTTTTTTTATGTCTGCATCATCTGGAATACATAATCTATTTCCAAACCTTCAAGATCCATCTTCATGAATTCTAAACTCTATTGCCACCCTACCTTCTTTCTATTTCTTTATGTTGCCGCCTGGATCGTCGTGGCTTGCAGCTCCGGCACGGCATCAGACGTCGCTCCCCTCGCCTGGGATCCCTCGCACTTTTCCTGGTCCCTGCAAAAGAAAAGAGACCCTAGCCGGGGATTCCGGTGGGGGCACTTCGACGATCAAGTCAGTGGACGATCCAGGAGAATAGATCCCCCTCGGTGGATTCCGGTGGAGTCTCCACATTCGAGGGTCGTTATTTTTTGGAAAAGAAAGTGAGTGTAGGGAGTTAGCAGAGAAGGAAGATTGGAGCAGAGTCAGTTGTGTCCATGGGATTCTTCCGACGAATTCCTCGATAGCCCCCAGAGCATTGCGTCTGGCTTGCTCTCCCCTTCTGCCTGCTAACCGTTACCTCCCTTACCCCTTGCTGGTTTTGCCTCTTATCTCTCCTCTCGGTCGGAGGCCCCTCTCTTTTTTTTAGGGTGGAGGGGTCGTATCCTTATCAAGGGAGTCCCAAGGGTTGATATCTAGTAGCACGCAGGAACTGCGCATGAGCTCCTGTTAGCCCCTTTGAGGTGGGGAATCATGTTGCTGGCTCTGATGTTTTGGTTGGTCGCCATGTTTCGGAAAACTTGGCAAAGCACTAGCTGCGGGCGGCTGTCCCAGGGTATGAATCCTCTGGCGCAGCCTCCTATTAGTGGATGGTGCAGACGGTGGACTGGGGAGCGCCATACCTTAAGAGGGACATTCTTTCCTGATCGGTGTGAGCTGGGGTTTGAGAAGGTCCTGGTGCTCCGACGAGGCACCTTCCTCTGTATGCGTCAGGCGGCAGGCTGCCGCCTGTCAGTTGTACTATCTCAGAGGTGGGGTCTGGGTGAAGGTGACCCTCTTTCCTGCCATGATTTAAATATCTGTTGCCTCCCATTCTTTGCTCGGTGGCATCTTGAGTTTGACCTTGACCGAGGACTGACCTCGACAGGGGATTCACTTCGATTTCTTGCTTGGGTGCTAGGCTTAGGTGGCGCCTCCATCTGTGACTAACAACTGGCGCCTAGGTAGGTTCCATGTCAGCGGATACAGCAGTATCAGTTGCCTCCCACTCTCGAGCCCAGAAGACGAAGCGGCGCTCGAGGCGTGGAGAGTAATGATCATGCTGACGTGGACCGGGGCATCCCTTTACATTGCCGACATTTCCATGCATCTGTACTTTAAGGACCACGCCTTCACATTGATGGGGGTTTCGTGGTGCTTCAGCTTCTCGATGGTATCCATAAATGCTTCTCCTGGGTCGATGCAGATTCCTCTGAGGACGAGGCGCACGTTTCGTCTGGTGCCAGCACGTGGCATCTTCCGGTTGGCCTGGCAATTAATGATGTGTGTACCTGCAATCGATACGAGGGATCGGCAGGATCCGCTGCAGAGAGGCCATCCCCCACCTTTTTAAGCATAGGGGGACGGACCTCAGTGGAACATCTTCTTTTTTTTTGACCCTTTTCTCCTGGCTTTGCCCTCCTTGCTTATGCCAAGGGAAGTCTTCTGGTGAGCTTCAGGTCTGAGAGGTTGCATGGTGCTTCTCTGGGAATGCCTCGTTGGCGTCCAGGCGGGGGTGCCCCAGTCGGGGAAGAAGTCGCTGGGCTCGAGATTCCCATGAAGGAGGAGAAAGTGGAAAGGCCCTTGGGCAGAGAAGGTAGTTGCTTATGTAATGGGAGTAGCCTACTGCGAACCTCCTGGGTTAGCCTGGTCGCGCGACTGAATGAGGGGACGGTCGCGGACGTAGGTGACGTGGTGAGGGCTGTGGTCATCACAACGCTACTGAGAGTGGCCTGATGAGAAGCAGCTGCGGTTGATCTTGGAATCACCAAATTGATGAAATCCAAGAAGGACAGTGCGGTCGAGGAGGAGGCGTGCACCCTTCCGTGGACGAACATCTATGGAAGGGGTATAACGGCACATCCTCTAGGTGGAGCCGGTGCCGGGCATTAGAGACCCGATGACTTCCGGGAGAGGATGGGGCACCAGAGGCGGAGGCACCGCCGTCCTCCTTCCCGGTAAGCCCATCTAAAAAAATGACTAGCACACCCCAGTTGCTTCCGGGAGTAGCCCACTCTTAGAAATCCTTCTTAGGATGTAGAGACTTTTGATCAATGAAGGTTTTTTCTTTGGCTACTACACGCCTCTTCTTCCCATCTCCTTCTTCTTCTCCGCTTGAGCTGCTTCGAAGGGGGCCCGCCGGGGGCCTTAACTGCACGCTCCACGAGTGTGCACTTTGAAGGAACTGGCTCGGCGGGAAGACTTGGAGTAATGTTTAGTTTCTGCTAAAGTCTCGACATGGGGGGAGTCAGACCTGCAGAAGGGCTTTGAGGTGGAGTCTGACTTCAGCTAGGACCGGGCTTCTACTAAAGTCTCGACCTGGGGGGAGCCAGCCTAGCAAAGGTCTTCGAACTGGAGTCTGGCTTCGGTTGGAACCGGATTTCTATTGGAGTCTCGACGTGGGGGGAGCTAGCCCAGCAGAAGGTCTTGATGGAACGGAGCTTGCGATAGCAATCTCCGCCAAATGGATCCATGCAGGACCCAAGGATGTCACTTCTTCATTGGTCTCCTGCTTCCAAGTCCTGACAAAACATCATGCTCGGGGCTAAGAAGGTAATTACAGAGCTGACACGGAAAGGCTAAGATCTGGCGCCATTCAATGCCACGATCGTCGCCACTTCGCGCGCCATGCCCTGAGGCTAATATGGGGATGCCATGTCAGCGGGTCCGAGGAAGCATGAAGGTGGATGTACGGCTCGAGGCTGTTGCCATTGCATCAGGGCATCGCCCTCGATCGATGTTGCCACGTGGTGCCCATCCGGTGGCTGGGGTACTGAAAGGATGTATGGTTGCAGTCTGGCGGCCTTGAAGAGAGGGTCAGCTTTTTCTCTCGATCATCTCTTCCAGAACTTTCCCGCTCACCACCGGGCCAGAGCTTCTTCCTTCTCTTGACTGTCTTTTTCCTTAACAACCAGGTTAGTCTCCCTCGGCCTTTTCCTTCCTCTCTGTGCACCTCCTTTTTCTGATCTTGGATGGCTTCGTCTGGCTGGCACCACCATTCTTCTGACGATCCCCATAGGGCAGGGACTTCTCAGCTGAGGACTGCATCTTCAGACGAGGAGGAGGAGGCCCCTCTCGTCATTCATAGAAGCCTCTGCCCGACCGAAGTAGTCATCGACGGGCACAGGGCCCCTCCTATTGCTTCTGATTCTTCTACCCCCATTGCTTTTTCTAAGTCTTCGCATCCGACCGGGCCTTTGGGTGTAGCTTCGACGATAACCTGGAAGGATCTCTCTATGATCCGGGCCACCTACGGGATCCCAGACTCTATCCGACTCTCGATCCCGTGACCGGGAGAACATGTTACCTCTAGCGGCCCGGGACGAATAGCCCTCTACAAGGAGTTCTTTCTCGGGAGCCTTCGCTTGCCTTTTCATCCTTTCTTTCTCTCTTTCTTGAGCAACTACCGTCTTGTTCTGGCCCAGTTGGCTCCCAACGCCATCAGGGTCATCACTGCTTCATCATCTTCTGCCACTTTCACGGGATTGTCGTCCACTTTTCCTTGTTGAGGGCCTTTTTTATCCTGAAACGCCACCCAACCGAGGACGAGTGGTGGTGCGTTTATCCTCGCCCCAGGGGGATAAAATTTAAGCACCCTTCTTCCATCAAGGGGTGGAAGAGGAAGTTCTTCTTTGCTTCTATCGAAGGGGTGGATTGATCTGGAGTGACCCGGATCGGACCCCCTAGGTTGAGGCCTCTGATCGGAAGGTATATGACCGCTCATCTCCGATCAGATCCTCCCTCTCAAAGTTTTATTGTCAAAGTGGAACTTATTCGATGTCGGGATCAGCCCAAACTCGAGGCTAAGTGAGTCCGGAGGGATATCTCTTCTTTGATGAGTTTTTTTCGGACTGTTGATGAACTTTATCTTCTTCTTCCAGCAGGCATGAGATTCTCGATGCGGGAGCTTCTGGAGTCTGCCCACAGAAAGAGCTTGCCGTTTGGGTCCGGGGAGGCTCCACCCAAGAGGGCCCAAATTGGCCCCAGCCAAGAGGCGGGGCTTGCTTCAATTTCTGGTCCTATGGGGTAGGCGATCGAACAGGCCCTTGGGCCTTCGGGATAGTGGGTTGGGCTTCTGGCTCGAGAATCTGGCACGAGCATGCCAGCCAAGCTGACTGCAGCAGCTATGGCCCACCCTCCCACGGTCATCGAGGTGGGCACAGAGGGAGAGAGGGTGGTGGAGCAACCATCACTAGCACCATCGCCTGTGGTGACAAACTCCCCACCGTTAGATGAAATGCCTTTGAAGGTGGCTCCCCTGGATGTGGCGGCGCCCTCAGCTCCGAGGAGGACCGCTGTCCGAAGGGAAGCACTTGGGGCGAAGGCGGATTTGGTCGTCACCCAGGGTCTTGAGCTGGCAGAGCGCATGATGGAATTTGTGCTCCAATCGCGTGACCGTCGCGGGAGGGGAGGCAGGACATTGGAGGATGCCCTTGTCGGCACCCTTCCCCTCCTCTTCACGATAGTCCTCTGCCTTTCTGTTATTTCAGTTTGACTGCCATGGCTGACATCTTTGATGATGCAGATCGAAGCCGACATCCTTCTCGTTCACGACCTCTGCAACCAGCGGGAGCAGGAGAGGACGTCGCTGGCGGCCAAGGCCCAGGAGCAGGCTGACAGGGCCCAGGCCTTGGAGGAGAAGAACGAGATCCTCCAGGCCATAGTGGTCAATGCTGAGAATTGGGTTGGGGACCTCGAAGCATCCTTGGCCCGAGAAAGGGATCAAGCCTCTCGCCAGGGGAGGAGCTCAAGGCCAATGCTGCCCGGGTGGAAGGGCTGGTGAGTGACCTCCAAGTGCGGCTGAGGTGGTGCAGGCTCGGCTATCGATAGTTGAGGAGAAAGTTGCTGGGGCGGTAGCTCTGATGGAGGCTGCCAAGAAGGAGGCCGTTGAGGAAGTGCCCAGGTTCAGGGCCTCGATGGAGTTTGCTGATGAAGTGCGGGAGGCAGCCATGGATTCCTTTGTCAAAGGATTCGGGGACTGCAAATCCCTGGTGGCTTATCGCTTTACGAAGTTGAGGCTGAATGAGATTGTAGTCCCGAGCGACCTTAAAGAAGGCTTAAGTGGAGCTACGACTCCCACTGCCGTGGCTGAAGTAGAGCCTGCTCTTGTTGATGAGGAAGTTTTGCCGGTGATGGCTATGGAGGCCCAAGAGGATGCCGGCGCATCTATGCGCCATCCCAGGAAGGAGCCTGCTGAGGGATAAGTTCTAATCTCCCTCCGGAACCTGTCCTTTTCTCATTCTGTTCTTCTCTCTTTTGTTTTTTAGACCGCCCGACCTATCGGGGGCCCTTTGATGATGTATCTTTTTCATACAACCTCAATGAAGTCCTTCTCCCTCCATCGGGTTTTCACTTTTATGGTTGCCTTGAACCTTTTTAGTTGAGCCAGGGGCTGGCAAATGGTTTGAGGAGGGGGCCTGCACGGCCCTGAGAGATAATCAAGTTGGGGAACTTGATATGGAGAGTCTTGGGATGGTCCTCACTGGCTATGGATCTGGCCGGCGAAGTGTGGGCTTTCAGGAGTGCCCCACTTTACCGTTACTTCAGGCCAGGAGTCCAGCGGGCTGAATGCGAGACTTCTGGAGTTTCCTAGATTGAAGTGCTAGGCTATGAGTCAGGCATAGATGGCGGGACTTTTGAGGGGTCCCGCAGATATCTCCGGACTGTGAGCATGGCGACAGGTGCGGAGCTTCAGGAGTTTTTCGGGTTGAGGTGCCGGGTTATGAGTCAGGCGATAGATGGCGAAACTTCTGGGGGATCCCACGGGCATCTCCGGACTATGAGCATGGTGATAGGTGCGGGGCTTCAGGAGTTTTCCGGGTTAAGGTACCGGGCTGTGAGTCAGCGATAAATGGTAGAACTTCTGGGGGGTCCCGCGGGCACTCTGGACTATGAGCACGGTGACAGTGCGGAGCTTCAGGAGTTTTTTGGGTTGAGGCACCGGGCTGAGTCAGGCGGTAGATGGCGAAGCTTCTGGGGGGTTCTGCACATCTCCGGACTGTGAGCATGGCGACAGGTGCGGGGCTTCAGGAGCTTTCTCGGTTGAGGCACTAGGCTGTGAGTCAGGCGGTAGATAGCGAAACTTCTAAGGGTCCCGCGTGCATCTCCGGACTGTGAGCACGGCAACAGGTATGGGGCTTCAGGAGTTTTCCGGGTTGAGACACCGGGCTGTGAGTCAGGCAGTAGATGGCAGAACTTTTGGGGGTCCCGCGGGCATCTTCGGACTGTGAGCACGGCGACAGGTGCGGGGCTTCAGGAGTTTCTCGGGTTGAGGCGTCAGGTTGAGTCAAGCGGTAGATGGTGAAACTTCTGGGAGGTTCTCGCAAGCATCTCTGGACTATGAGCCCGGTAATAGATGCAGGGCTTTCGGAGTTTCCCGGGTTGAGATGCTTGGCTATGAGTCAGGTAGTAGATGGTGGAACTTCTGGGGGGTCCCATAGGCATCTTCGGACTGTGAGCACTGCAACAGGTGCGGGGCTTCAGGAATTTTTTGGGTTGAGGCACCGGGTTGTGAGTCAGGCGATAGATGGTGAAACTTCTGGGGAGTCCCGCGGGCATCTCCGGATTGTGAGCACGGTGATAGGTGCGAGGCTTTAGGAGTTTCTTATGTTGAGGCATCGGGCTGTGAGTAAGGCAATAGATGGCGAAACTTTTAGGAGTCCCGCGGGCATCTCCAGACTGTGAGTAGGTAACAGGTGCGGGGCTTCAGGTGCTTCCCGGGTTAAGGTGCTGGGCTATGAGTCAGGCGGTAGATGGCAACTTCTAGGGGATCCCGCGGGCATCTCCGGACTGTGAGCACGGTGACAAGTGCGGGGCTTCAGGAGTTTCCCTTCATGAGGTGCCGAGCTTCGGGAGTTTCCGAGCTTAGAGTGTTGGGCTTTGAGAGTTTCCGGGCTTAGAGTGCCGGGCTTCGAAAGTTTTCAGGCTTCAGAAATTTTCAGGCTTAGAGTGCCGGGCATCGGAGATTTCGGACTTAAATACGAGGCACTGGTGGCTCTCGACAGGGTGCTATATCCCGACTTAGGGTGCCAGGCTTTGAAAGTTTCCATACTTAAAGTGCTGGGCTTCAGGAGTTTCCAGGCTTAGAGTGCCGAGCGTCGGAGGTTCCGGGCTTAGAGTGCCGGGCTTTAGAAGTTTTTGGACTTAAAGTGCCAAGCTTTAGAAGTTTTCGGGCTTAAAGAATCTATTGTCGCTAAGATCGCCGTGGCCTGTAGCTGCTGTTGGCGTCGGAGTGCACCTCCTTCGCTGTCTCGCCGTCCGGTGGTCCTGGACCTGCAAAATAGGGATTAGTGACACGGGCCGAAGTTTCCAGCGGGGGTACTTTGATGGTTAAGTCAGTGACGATCCAGGAGAACAGATCCTCCTGGTCGAGCCCCTCTTGATGGACTCCACACTAGGAGGAGTGATTAGTGTGAGAGTGGGATGCAAGTGTGTCGGGGGAAGATTGACCTAGCTAGAGGGAGTCTCTGTGTGGCCCTTCCACCCGACCTTGCTTGAGGATGCTGGTGGTACCATGCTCTTTTTGGTTGAGCTTGCATTTGTGTTCTAGTGGTGTGGCTTGCGCTTTGATTGTATTGTGGTTGTTACCTCCAAGTTTAAGTTATCGTTGGACGTTCGTCTTGGGATCTCCACAGGGCTATCAGGCGCATGCAGCGGTGTCCCGAGGAGCCTTTCCCAATCCATGATAAGGGAAGCTGTCATGTACTCTGACATTTCTCTTAGTCATCTCATTATGGAAAACTTGGCAATACCTCGATCGGTGGGCCGCCGTCCCTGGAATTCGAATCTCCTGGTTAACTTCCTCTCTCGGGTGGTCCAGGCGGTTGGTGAGGAGCGTGGCGCCTTGATCAGTAGATTTCTCTCCTTTCTGGTGTAACTGGCGGTCGCGCAAGTGGTCAGTACGGTCTAGCAGGCATCCTAGTGTACTCCTCGGGTAGCTCACCGGTGTCCTGTGACGGCGGTGCTCACGTCTGAGCTGGGGCTGAGCTGGAATGATAGGGCTCGCTCTGACCTAGACGCCCCGAGCTTGCAGGATCGCCTCGGTGGAGGAGGGCAGAGTGCGGGCCCGGTCCAGAGGGCTTGGCCTCAAGAGGCTCCACGTGGCGGAGGAGGGCTGAGCTTGACTCCGACCACAGGGCTCGATCTCCGAGGGTCTCACTCTGGAGGGCAGAGTGTGGGGCCGGTCCAGAGGCCTCGATCTCGGAGAGGCTCCACGTGGGAAGGAGGGCTGAGCTCGACTCAGACCATAGGGCTCGATCTCTGAGGGTCTCGTTCTAGAGGGCAGAGTACGGGCCCGATCCAGAGGGCTCGATCTCGGAGAGACTCCACGTGGCGAAGGAGGGCTGAGCTCGACTCCGACCACAGGGCTCGATCTCCAAGGGTCTCGCTCTGGAGGGCAGAGCATGGGCTCAATCCAGAGGGCTCGGCCTCAGAGAGGCTCCACATGGCGGAAGAGGGCTAAGCTCGACTCCGACCACAGGGCTCGATCTCCGAGGGTCTCGCTCTGGAGGGCAGAGTGCGGCTCCAGCCTAGGCATCCCGAGCTCGCGGGACCGACCTGGCGGAGGACGGAGCTCGGCTTGTCGTCTCGAGGGAGCTCAGCTCGGCGGAGGAGACCAGGCAGGAGAATTGACGTGGCATCCGACGCGGTGGCTTCTTTTGACGTGGCACCTGTCAGCTCTTTCATGTCAGCGATCCTGCCACATCATTTGCCCCCCACTTCCGAGGCTCGCTAATGCACGGCGCTCGGGCTGAAGGAAGTAATTATGGTGCTGACGTGGAAAGGCGGAGATCTAATGCAATGATGGCCATGATTGCTGGCACTTCTTGAGACGATCATGCAGATCAATACGGGGGTGCCACGTGGCCATGTCCGAGGAGTAGTTAATGTTGGTGCAAAATTTAGAGCGACCGGGATGCCGTTTTCGTCGATGGGCAGCACGTGGCGTGGATCTATTAGCGGAGGGGTCGTATCGAGATGGATCCATCGGGTCATTTCGAAATGAAAAGGGGGCCTTATCCGAAATATCCATTCTTTTGAATTCTCCATGCCTGCTACTGTGTTCGAGCTTTCTTCTTCCTCCCAGTCACCTCAGATCTTCTAAGGAACCAGGTTAGTCCCCTCTTTCTTCCCCCTTCGCCAGAGTAGGGTCCTTCTAGGGTCTCCTTCGAGTCGAGTCCGCTTTTTCGTCCTCCACTTCGAGTTCTTCACCTCTCTTATTCTTGAGGATGTCCCACTTTGGCCCGGGCTTCCGCCCCTCCACTGATCAGGGCGAGGCCAGTCCCTCTGAGCGGAGGCCGGTGTCTTCTTCTTCCTCCGATGAGGAGGAGGATGCGGCTCGCTTCGAGTTCAGTAGGAGGCGTTCTCCCAGTCCGGTGCTCATCAGGGAACCGGGGTCCGGTCCTTCTCTCCCTCCACCTTCTTCTGTACCTGTTTCTGAGTCTGCCCGATCCACAGGTCCTAGCGGGGTCGCCTCGACGATCATCGCCGAGGAACTGGGGACCGTTCGGGATGTCTATGGCATCCCACATTCTGTTCGGCTTAAATCCCTCGTCCGGGGGAACGGGTCACTTCCAATGGCCCGGGCCGCATTGCTTTTTATGAGGAGACCTTCTCAGGGGTCTCCGCTTTCCTTTCTATCCCTTCTTCATGTCCGTCTTGGATAACTATCGTTTGGTCCCTGCCCAGTTAGTGCCAAATGCCATTAGGATCATCTTCTCCTTCATCGTGCTCTGCCACCTCCACGGGTTTGTTGCCCGGTTCTCTTTGTTCAGGGCTTTCTTTGCCCTGAAGCGCCATCTGATTGAGGATGGGTAGTGGTCCTTGTCTTCCTGCCCGAAGGGCATTAAATTTGAGCTCCCCTCTTCCATCAAAGGGTGGAAGAGTAAGTTCTTCTTTGCTATGGTTGAGGGGGTCGATTGGGTCTGGAGTGATCCAGACCAGTCCCCCAACCGTAACTCTTTAGTTGATGCGGCTGACCGCAATGATTACGAGCAACTCCGTACCATTCAGATCCCTTCTCTCGAGATCCTATTATCAGAGCAGAACCTCTCCGACATCGAGGTCGACCCAACAAATGGGTTGGGTGAGTTCGACCTGAACTTTTCTTTTTCTTTCTTGCATTTCTTACATTGCTTCTTACGGGCTCTGATCGTTGTGTGACTTGCATACAGGGATGATTTTTACAGAGAGCGACCTGCTGGTGATCACCTGGAAGTGGCCACCAACCGGGTTGGTCGAGGAGCCTCCATCGAGGTGAGTTAGGGACGAGAGCGCATCTACGGTCGTTCCCGCCACGGTGGCTGACCTGAGCCGGTCGATGACCGAGACCGCTTCTGCTGCACCGGTCGGTCAGAGTTCAGGGGTGACCTGAACTATCTCTGCACCAATGGAAAGGGCGGCAGCCGTGGCACCAGGGCCAGTCCAGCGGGCGGCCTAAGAATTCCCGGAGCGGCTCGGTCGTCAGGGGGTGGCCCCCACCGAGGAGCCTGAGGTAGTAGCCCGGGCAAGGGCCGCAGCTGCTGCCACTGCATCTCCCAGTCCTCCGAGTCCATCTGTGATCAAGATCGGGGACAAGGAGGTTCGAGCCGAGACCAAGGTTGCGACTGAGGCGCTGCCTATATGGGTACCAGCTCCTCAGCTTGCCCCCAGGGGTCCTGCGGTTAGTGGGGCAAGGCCGCCTACTGTAGGAGAGAGCAGGAGGGAGGAGGTGTGACGTCGACTCCCTTTCAAGATGGGGCCAGAGAGCTTGTTCCTCCAGAGTCCTGTACTGGCCGAGCGCATGATGGATTTCTCAATCCAGATATGCGACCGGGAGGAGATGGTCGGACTGTGGCTGAACGATGTCCTCAGCACCATCTTCCCCTAACTTTACTTGGTGAGTTATCCTTCTTTCTTTCTTCCTTTTTTTTTTTAGCTGACCTCTTTTCATGGTACAAATCGGTGCCGAGGCCCTCTTCATTAGGGGCTGCTGTCAGAATTGGGAGCATATCGAGTGGCAACGAATGTTCGAGATCGAGTCTCTGAAGACCGATCTAAAGGAGAAGGCCGGGGCGAATGGGGCGCTCGAGCAGAAGGTCGAGGACCTGGAGAAGTAGCTCGCCGACGCTGAGGGGCGAGCGAGGAAACTCCTGGAGGCCCTTGACCTAGAGCAGAGTCGCTCAAAGAAGGCCTCCGACGATCTCTCCATGGCCAAGAAGAAGCTAAAATAGTACAGTGCCGAGGTTGATCGGTACAAGGAGGCCTCCCGGACTACCTAGGTGGAGCTGGCGGCAGGGAAAGGGAGGTTGGCCGCGACTGAGAAGGTGGCGGAGATGGCTAGCAAGTCGACGGAGGCCGCCAGGTTGGAGGCCGCCAAGGCAAGGAAGGAGGCTGCCGAGGCAAGGAAAGATGCTGAGGAGGCCATTGCCAAGTTCAAGGCCTCGGAGGAGTTCGTCGCTGAAATTCATCAAATGGCATCGGACACCTTCTATAAAGGCTTCATGTTCTTGCACGGCCGGATCGAGACGTCTGTTCTCGATAAAGATCGTGCTCGCCTCAGGTACTCCTTGGCCTCGGATGCAGAGCCTGATGAGGAGGTCGTCATCGAGGAAGCTGTGGCTCCTGAGCCTCCGACGCCAGCCGAGGCCGAGCCATCCGAGGTCGGAACCCTTCAGCCGGAGGTCCATGAAGGCGGGGCCCCTCAGCCTCAAGGCTCGGTAGGGGGCCGACCGGTGCAAAGTAGTCCTTTCTTTTTTTTTTATTTTGTACTTTATTTTTCTTTTTATACTTGGTCAGGGTCACCCAGCATGTCGGGGGCCCGTAAAATGTTTGTAACTATCTTTTGATCAATAAAATTTGAACTTTCTTGCAACCCATCCTTCCCTCTTTTTCTCTTTCTTTCCCTTCCCTCCCTCTCTTTCTTTGTTCTTTCTCTTCTCTCTCTCTTTTTTTTAGATGAGTGGGGAGATCAGAGAAGAGGGTCTCACCTTGCATGGGGCTTGATTACCAGGCTTTGGTGTCGGCGAGTCGGGTGCAAGGTTTTGGCAATTGTGAGCAGCTGGGCTCGATGGTTCCTTAGCCGGAGAGCTGGGCCTCGATCTAAGGTGCCTGAGGAATTTAGGTCTTAGATGCCTTGGAGCTAGGCTCGAGGCCTTCCTGGCCGGAGCACTGGGCCCTGATCCAGGGATTGCCTGAAAGCTGGGCTCAGGTCTTTGGCGCCTTGGAGCTAGGCTCGAGGCGTTGATAGGAGCTGCTTGGCTCGAAGATCCTTTGGCCGGAGAGTTGGGTTCCGGTCTTAGGTTGGCATCTCGGAGCTAGGCTCGGAGACGTTGATGATTGCGAGCGGCGTGGCTCGAAGGTCCCTTGGCTGGAGATCTGAGCTCCAGTCTTGGATTGGCATCTCGGAGCTGGGCTCGAAGATGGTTGATGATTGCGAGCGGCGTGGCTCGAAGGTCCCTTGGCCGGAGATTTGAGCTATGGTCTTAGGTTGGTGGCTCGGAGCTAGGCTCAAAGACAGTTGATGATTGTGAGCAGCGTGGCTCGAAGGTCCCTTGGTCAGAGATCTGAGCTCCGGTCTTGGGTTGGCGTCTCGAAGTTGGGCTCAAAGATGGTTGATGATTGCGAGCGGCGTGGCTCGAAGGTCCCTTAGCCGGAGAGCTGAGTCTCGGTCTTGGGTTGGCATCTCGGAGCTGGCTCAAAGATGGTTGATGATTGAGAGCAGCTTGGCTCGAAGGTCCCTTGGCTGGAGAGCCGAGTCCCAGTCTTAGGTTGGTGTCTCGGAGCTGGGCTCGAAGATGGTTGAGATTGAGAGCAGCTTGGATCGAAGATCCCTTGGCCGGAGAGCTGAGTCCTGATCTTGGGTCGACATCTCGGAGCTAGGCTTGAAGATGGTTGATGATTGCGAGCGGCATGGCTCGAAGGTCCCTTGGCTGGAAAGCTGAGTCCCGGTCTTGAGCTGGCATCTCGGAGCTGGGCTCGAAGATGGTTGAGATTGAGAGCAGCTTGGCTCGAAGATCCCTTAGCCGGAGAGCTGAGTCTCGGTCTTGGGTTGGCATCTCGAAGCTGGCTCGAAGATGGTTGATGATTGAGAGCAGCTTGGCTCGAAGGTCCCTTGGCCGGAGAGCTGAGTCCCGATCTTGGGTTGGCATCTCGGAGCTGGACTCGAAGAAGGTTGAGATTGAGAGCAGCTTGGCTTGAAGATCCCTTGGTCGGAGAGCTGAGTCCCGGTCTTGGGTCGGCATCTCGGAGTTGGGCTCGAAGACGGTTGATGATTGCGAGTGGCATGGCTCAAAGATCCCTTGGCCGGAGAGCTGAGTCTCTGTCTTGGGCTGGCATCTCGAAGCTGGCTCGAAGACGGTTGAGATTGAGAGCAGCTTGGCTCGAAAATTCCTTGGCCGGAGAGCTGAGTCCCAGTCTTGGGTCGATGTCTCGGAGCTGGGCTCGAAGATGGTTGATGATGCTTCCCTACAAGACAGATAGATATCCGTGCAAGGAAAGAGTCATTATCATTATTGTTGATGTGAAACCTTACATTACTGATGGTATCTTCGTGGATTGCAGGCATTCCATGTTCGAGGGAGCCTGATATCATCGAGATCTTCGAGGAAATAGGCTCCTTGTGAGGGAATTTCAACTACTTTGTACGGGCCTTCCCAGTTTAGTGAGAGCTTGCCGCACTCTCGGGGTTAGATGCCTCTACCCGGCGCAGCACCAAGTCTTTGGGTTTGAAGGCTTTTGGCATGACCTGGACATTGCAGTACCGGGCTGCTCGCTGTCAGTGAGCTTTGTTGAGGTCGGTGTAGTCTACACAGATCCTCGTTGTCTCTTGGTGGGGACAATGGTGTTGAGCTAGTTGAGCCCGGGCCGACCCAAGATCATGTTATAGTGGAAAGGAGCCTGTCGACCATGAAAGTCATCATAGCGGCGCTCTACCGGGGTAGGGTCCCGGTGGTGACCAGGAGAGTGATCTCTCCCTCCACCCTTGCAGAATCACCCATGAAACCAGCAAGGGAGGTTTGCACAGCTTTGAGTTGATCCAGAGAAAGGTTCATCTTGAAGAAGGCATCATAAGAAAGCATGTTCGCGGAGCTTCCATTATCAACCATGATGCATTTTACAAAATGCTTCGCGATTGTCCTCTTGGCAACCATGGCATCATTATTTACATTTTCCCCGTTTTTTCCTTCCCTCATAAAGGAGAGTACATTCTCAGGATCCCCTGCCCCCCGGGCTTTTTGGGCGCGCGCGCAGCTCCCCAGGAGATCATGCCCACCGGCTTCTCGGTGGGACGGTTATCGATGACTAGAGCTGGCGGGAGAGAGACGAGCGCCTGGGATTCCACCCGAGGTCTGCCCTCCACAAAGCTTTTGAGGTAGCCCCTCTTGATGAGTTCTTCAATTTTCCACTTGAGGTTGTGGCATTTCTCGGTGTCATGGCTGTGGTCGCGGTGAAAGCGACAGTACTTCGCTCTATCGCGGCCGGTGGAGGACTTCATCGGAGGCGGGTATCTCAAGTAGTCCTCGCCTTCGATCTCCATGAGGATTTTCATCCTCGGGACAAGGAGAGGAGTGTAACTCTCCTCAGGAACGGGAGCGCCTTTCGACATCGGCCCACTCTGGGAGTTCGGGACTTGGGATTCTGGCTTCCAGGTCCTGGGTATCTCGATGGGGGTTGCCTCTTCAATGGCTTCCCGTCGAGCTCCCGCCTCGTACAGTCCATCTCCTCGGTGCGGATGTACTTTTGGGCTCGGAGAAGGAGCTCAAAATAAGTCTTGGGGGACTTCTTGTCCAGCGAGTAGGTCAGGCAGGAGGTCCTGAGCCCTCGCTTCAGCACCAGCATGGCAACTAGCTCATCAAGGTTGTAAATTTCCAACACAGCAGCCTTGAAGCGAGCCACGTAGTCCCGCAGGGGCTCGCTGTCCTACTGCTGGATGGAGAAGAGGCTATCTACCTCTCGTGGCAACTTCCTCCAGATGTCGAAGTGGGCCACGAACTTCTGCTCTAACTGGGCGAAAGAGCTGGTGCTCCCGGCTCCAAATGGGTGAACCACATCCAAGATGCTTTCCGAAGAGTGGCAGGAAAGGCGATGCAGAGAAGAGCATCGGTGGCCCCCTGGACCCTCATGAGGGTCCGGTAGCTTTCCAGGTGGTCCAGGGGGTCGGTGGTCTCATCGTAAGGATCCACATGCAGCATCCAAAATCGATGTGAGATCGGCTCCGCTTGGATTTCTTGGGAGAATGGGGGATGGGCGTCGTAGCCCACTAGCTCACTAGCAGAGCCCTGCATGTTGGCAAACCGACGAGAGAACTCTGCCAGCTTGCACTCATGTTCCTCCAGGTGCTTCTCCGCTGTGCGCCTGATGGCTTCGTCAGTAGACCCCTCCACCGAAGGAGATGGAGAAGGTGACATGGATGCCTGGCACCCGTGGCAGGGGGTCTTGCTTTTCCTACCTCGGTGGGGCCTTGATACTGCCCGTTCGAGGTTTGGTGAGCGGCTTTCCCTGTCGGCAGACCCGGCTCGTTTCCTTTTCGTCGGAGTCTGATGACTACCCTGGTTGTCAGTGACAGCCGCGGCTGCGAAGGCCTTCCTTGGAAGGAACGTAGGCTATCACGGGGAGCTGCGGCATGGGCCACCGGAGTCCCTGGCTGCTGGTGGGTAGCCAAGGACCGGTGCTGATACTGAAGCTGGTGCACTTCTGTGGCGAGGATCTGCATTTGTTGGGTGAGTGCGGCCAGCTGAGACTCCACCGAGGTGGTTGAACTGGAGTAGATGGCCCTGCCTTGAGATTGTGTGGGTTCCCTCGGGAAGTGGAGTCCCCTGCATGGTTGGCGGAGGCCTCTCGCGCTCGTGTCATCACCATCCTTCCGTGGAATGCCAATCTGCGAAGAGATGGAGGGCTTGACCTGGATCAAAGATCGTCCACAATGTCGCCCGCACCCCCTACCTGGTGCGCCAATCTGTTACCGCCAAGATCGCCGTGGCCTGTAGCTGCTATCGACGTGGGAGTGCACCTCCTTCACTGTCTTGCCGTCTGGTGGTCTTGGACCTGTAAAACAGGGATTAGTGACCCGAGCCAGGGTTTTCGGTGGGGGCACTCTGACGGTCAAGTCAGTGACGATCCAGGAGAACAGATTCTCCTGGTCGAGCACCTCTTAATGGACTCCACACTAGGAGGAGTGATTAGTGTGAGAGTGGGATGCAAGTGTGCCAGGGAAAGGGTGGCCTAGCTAGAGGGAGTCTCTGTGTGGCCCTTTCGCCCAACCTTTCTTGAGGATGCTGGTGGTGCCGTGCTCTTTTTGGTTGAGCTTGCACTTGTGTTCCAGTGGTGTGGCTTGCGCCTTGCTTGTATTATGGTTGTTACCTCCAAGTTTAAGTTACCGTTGGGCGTTCATCTTGGGATCTCCACCGGGTTGTCAGGCACGTACGGCGGTGTCCCGAGGAGCCTTTCTCAATCCGTGATAAAGAAAGCTGTCATGTGCTCTGACATTCTCCTTGGTCGCCTCGTTCCGGGAAACTTGGCAATACCTCGATCGATGGGCCGCCACCTCTAGGATTCGAATCTCCTGGTTGACTTCCTCTCTCGGATGGTCCAGGTGGTTGGAGAGGAGCGTGACATCTCGATCAGTGGGTTTCTCCCCATTCTGGTATAACCGGTGGCCGCAGGCGATCAGTACGATCTGGCAGGTGTCCTAATATAGTCCTCGGGCAGCTCGCCGGTGTCCTGAGACGGCGGTGCTCACATCTGAGCTGGGATTGAGCTGGAATGGTAGGGCTCGCTCTGATCTAGACACCCCGAGCTTGCAGGATCGCCTCGGTGGAGGAGGGCAGAGTGCGGGCCCGGTCTAGAGAGCTCGACCTCGAAAAGGCTCCACATGGTGGAGGAGGGCTAAGCTCGACTTCGACCACAGGGCTCGATCTTCGAGGGTTTTGCTTTGGAGGGCAGAGTGCGGGCCCGGTCCAGAGGGCTCGGCCTCGGAGAGGCTCCACATGGTGGAGGAGGGCTGAGCTCGACTCCGACCACATGGCTCGATCTCCGAGGGTCTCGCTCTGGAGGGCAGAGTGCGGGCCCGGTCTAGAGGGCTCGGCCTCGGAGAGGCTCCACGTGGTGAAGGAGGGCTGAGCTCGACTCCGACCACAAGGCTCGATCTCCGAGGGTCTCGCTCTGGAGGGCAGAGCGCGGGCCCGGTCCAGAGGGCTCGACCTCGGAGAGGCTCCACATGGTGGAGGAGGGCTAAGCTCGACTATGACCATAGGGCTCGATCTCCGAGGGTCTCGCTCTGGAGGGTAGAGTGTGGCTTCGGCCTAGGCGTCCCTAACTCGCGGGACCGACCTGGCGGAGGATGGAACTCGGCTCGTCGTCTCGAGGGAGCTCATCTCGACGGAGGAGTCCGGGCAGGAGAATTGACGTGGCATTCGACGCGGCTGCTTCCTTTGACGTGGCGCCTGTCAGCTCCCCCATGTCAGCGATCCTGCCACATCACTGGGCATCAGAGGTTTCGGGCTTAGAGTGCTAGGCTTCGGAAGTTTCCGGGCTTAAAGTGCCGGGCTTCAAAAGTTTTCAAGCTTAAATGTGGGGTATTGGTAGCTCCTGGCTTCAATACGGAGCACTACGGCTATCAACTTCGGATCGCCAAGCTTGGAGTCAGGCGATGGTTTTTCTGCAAGGCAAAGACAACAATGCATTGAAAGGAAACTTTATCGAAAAGGGGAGCCTTACATCTTTGAAGGTAAGCCCTTGGGCTTTTGTTGCCGTCGATGTTAACGAGGCGATAGGCTCCAGGTGGAAGGACCTCGTCTACTTCGTAGGGGCCTTTCCAGTTTTGGGGGAGCTTTCCCCCCTCAGCATGTCATGCCCACGGGCTTCCCGATGGGCTGGTTGCCAATTGCGAGGGTAAGAGAAAAAGCCATAGGCATCCAGGGCTTCGTAGGGGTCGTGCCCCCCACGAACTTCCGAGGTGGCCTCTCCTTATCAGATCTTCGATCTCTCTTTCAAGATGGTGGCAGTCCTCGATGTCGTGGCCACAGTCGCGATGGAGTTAGCAGCGTTTCATCTTGTCATAGCTACCAGACAACCCCAATCGAGGAGGGCGGCGTAAGCATGGCTCACCCTCAATCTCCATGAGGATCTTCGACTTCGAAGCGAAGAGAGGGGTGCATACTCCTTCCAGAATGGGAATGTTCTTTGACTCAGGCCCCGCTCAGAAACTAGGGTTTGGCTCGAGCTTTCACACCTCTGGAGCCTCCCTCGGAGATCGGTCATGATCCGCGGTAGTGACGACCTTTCTCAAAAGGTACACGCATTGCCACAGAGGGTGGCGACTCGGGCCAGAGAGGTCCCTGGCTACTGCTGGATCGCCAAGGGTCATTGTTGGTATTGTAACTGCCGCACCACTGCGGACAGCACTTGCACCGTTTCTCAAGTGGAGTCGCTTTTGCGGTGGGGGGGAACTAGCTTGATTGACGTTTTCGTGTCCTGCGTCTCATCCCCCTACCTGGCGTGCCAATTTATTATCGCCTAGATCGTCGTGGCCTGTAGCTCCAGCACGGTGTCAAGCATCGCTCCCCTCACGCATTCGCTGGTCCCTGTAAAAGAAAAGAGACCCTAGCCGGGATTCCTGCAAGGGCACTCCGACGATCAAGTCAGCAGGCGATCCAGGGAAGCAGATCCCCCTCGGTGGATTCTGGCAGGGTCTCCATATTCATGGGTCATTATTTTTTAGAAAAGAAAGTGAGTGTAGGGAGTTAGCAGAGAAGGAAGATTGGAGCAGAGTCGGCCGTGTCCGTGGGATTCTTTCGACAAATTCTCTGATAGCCCCCAGAGCATTGCATTTGGCTTGCTCTCCCCTTCTTCCTGCTAACCGTTACCTTCTTTATCCCTTGCTGGTTTTGCCTCTTGTCTCTCCTCTCAATTAGAGGCCCCTCTTATTTTTTATTTTTGGGTGGAGGGGTTGTATGTGACCCTTGCTTTCCAAATGTTTCCCTTATCGGGAGAGTCCCAGGGGGTGACATCTGGTAGCACACGGGAACTGCATGTGAGCTCCCGTTAGCTCTTTTGAGGTGGGAAATCATGTTGCTGGCTCTGATGCTCTAGTTGGTTGCCATGCTTCGTGAAACCTGGCGAAGCACTAGCATGTAGGTGGCTGCCCCAGGGTCAGAATCCTCTAGCGTGGCCTCCTATTTGTGGATGGTGCAGATGGTGGACTGGGGAGCACCGTACCTTGAGAGGGACATTCTTTCCCGATTGGTGTGAGCTAGGGTCTGAGAAGGTCATAGTGCTCCGACGAGGCGCCTTCCTCCACAGGCGTCAGGTAGTAGGCTACCGCCTGTCAGTTGTATTATCTCAAGGCGGGGTCAGGGTGAAGGCGACCCTCTTTCTTGTCATGATTTGAATCTCTGTTGCCTCCCGTTCTTGGCTTGGTGGCGTCTTGAGTTCGACCTCGGCCGGGGACTGACCTCAGCAGGGGATTCACTTCGGATTCTTGCTTGGGCGCCAGGCTTAGGTGGCGCCTCCATCTGCTGACTGACAACTGGCGCCTTTGTGGGTTCCATGTTAGCGGATACAGCCGTATCACTTTGTAATTCAGAATCACATAATTGAGATGTTTTAATTTATCAATCAAAGTAGGTTGTACATTCAAAACGGAGAGCTGGTTTCAGAAATTTATATCCGTACTTCGATATTCAACTTTTCAAGATCTTGAAGAATATCCTTTTGTAAAGTGATCAAGGCTATTATATTACCTCCATATTTTCTACTTAAAGCATTAACTACTATATTTGCTTTTCCCGAATGATAGCTAATTATTTGATCATAACCCTTTATGAGCTCTAACCATCTTCTTTACCTCAAATTTAATTCTCTTTGAGAAAATAAGTATTTAAGACTCTTATAGTCCATAAATATTTCATAAGATACTTCATATAAATAATGTCTCCAAATCTTTAGTGCAAATACTACTGCTGCTAGCTCAAATCATGGATAGGATAATTCTGCTCATGGATCTTCAACTATTGGGAAGCATATACTACTACCTTCCATTTTGCATAAGGGCGCATCCCAGTCCCTTTTTAGATGTATCACTATAAATAGTAAAACCTCTATTTCCAGATGGTATGGTAATGATAGGAGCCGATACTAAATACTTCTTTAGTTCTTGAAAGCTTCGTTCGCATTCTTCGATCCATTCAAATTTTGTTCCTTTATGAGTTAACTGAGTTAAAGGGATTACAATGTGAGAGAATCCTTCTACAATCTTCTATAATATCACGCTAACCCAAGAAAACTATGGACCTCTGTCACATTGATTGATCAATCCCAATTCATAATTGCTTCTATCTTTATCGGATCAACAGATATACCATCCTTAGAGATTATGTGTCCAAGAAAAGAGATGCTCTCCAGCCAAAATTGACATTTCTTTAACTTTGCATAAAATTTTTGTTTTCTTAGTATCTGTATGTTGACTTTGATTTTTTATTATAACAAAGCACTTAAGTATATTTGAGTACTAATTATACGTTAAGTGTATAAATCAGTTACAGGTACTCAAGAATTGAATTTGAAAAAGTTTTAGCACTGGTGCAGCCAAGTATCGACTCATGAAATCCAAGTGTCGACTCAAGTATCGACTCATGAATAGTGAAGTGTCGGCTCAAGGCCTGAGACCAAACAGAAGACAGAACGAGATAATTTCAGAGTTTGGTCAAGTATCGACTCACAGACTCAAAGTATCGACTCAAGGTGTCAACTCACCAAAAGAAGTGTTGACTCATCAAAAGAAGTGTTGACTCACCAGTGCAGAGCAGAAGACTTCAGAAAACATCTTTGATCAAGTGTCGATTCAAGGAAATGAAGTGTCGATTCAAGAAAATGAAGTATCGACTCACGAAGGTCAAGTATCAACACTTTGACTGTAATGGCTAGTTTTTCTGAAGTGCAAAACTTCCCCAACTTGGCTCCAAAGGCTAGTTTTTCCTCCTTAACGGCTATAAATAGTCATTTAAGCGTTGGAAGGTTATTTAAATACTTGGGGAAGCAATTCTAAAAAAAGAGGAAAGAGGATCCATGGTTTGAAAGATAAATCCTTTGGTTTTCAAGTGAAAATATATGAAGGATATTTTAAGGATCCATTTGTTGAGATATTGAGCCTCCAAGGATTCAAAGATGAGAGGGAGCTTTCAAAAGCAACATCTTCAAGCATCCATTGAAGCTTCTACAACATTGAGACAAGCTCAACATCAACAATCAATATGCCTCAATGAAATATTTGCTTTGTAAGAAAGCTTTTTATTTTAATTCCTACATTATTGTATCTAGGTTGATGGTGAGCCTTGGAAAAACCATCTAGGTTGTTGGTGAGTCTATGTGATAAAAACCAACAAGGGTTTTGACTTGTTAGCCCGCAAAACAAGTTGGGTTGTTGGTTAGCTTGGAAAACCATCTAAGTTGTTGGTCATCCGTAAAACCAACTAGGTTGATAATAAGCCCGCAAAACCAACAAGATTTTTGGTTAGCCTGGAAAACCAAGAGATTTTTGGTTAGCCTATGAAAACCAAGAAGTTTTGATTAGTAAGCCCGGAGAACTAATCGACTATAATCTTGGTGATTATAGTGGAATTTCCAAGGAGAACTTGGAAAGTGAATGTAGGTGCCTTGGAGTGCACCAAACCACTATAATTTATTTTGTGTTTGTGATTGTTTTATTCTTGCATTTACTTCTTAATTTTCGCTGCATATTATCTTGATCTCACAAACACATGTTTTAAATTTGCACATTATTTGAAATATTGCTAAAAAGTTTTAAAGTCCAATTCACCCCCCCTCTTGAGTTGCCATCACCTACTCTGGCCTACACTGTAATACTATCTTCAAATGTTCTTCATGTTCTCTGTGATTCTGGGAATATACTAGAATATCACCTATGAATACAACTACACACTGATCCAAATAAGCCTTAAATACTCTGTTCATCATATCCATAAAAGCTGCGAGATCATTTGTTAATCCAAATGGCATGACCAGGAATTCATAATGCCCATATCTAGTCCGGAAAGCTATTTTAGAAATATCATCAGTCTTAATTTTTAATTGGTGATATCCAGATCGTAAATCAATTTTTGAAAACACTTGGGCACCTTGCAACTGATCAAAAAAATCATCAATTCTTGATAGAGGATACTTATTTCGAACTATCAACTTATTCAACTCTCTATAGTCAATGCATAACCTCAAGCTTCCATCTTTCTTCTTGACAAAGAGTACCGGAGCACCCCACGGTGAGACACTAGGCCAGATAAAATCTTTATCAAGTAGTTCTTGGAGTTGTTCTTTAAGCTTTTTTAGTTTCGCTGAAGCCATTCGATAAGGAATTTTGGAGATAGGTTTGGAGCCCAGTATAAGATCAATAGCAAATTCTATATAAGATCAATAGCAAATTCTATCTTCCTATCAGGAGTAATCCTGGCAAATATTTCAGAAATACATCAGGAAACTCTCTCACCATAGAAATATTTCCAACTTCACTTCTCCTTGCTGAGAATCTGTTACACTAGCCAAGAAACCCATGCAACCCTTTCTTAACATTTTACTGGCTTGCATAATAGAAATAATTTTGGTAGAAATGTTTGCTCCACTTCCAATAAAGCTTAAAGATTCTTGTCCTGGAATCTGAAAGACCACTTTCTTTCCGAAACAATCCACAGTAGCATGATAAGAAGCAAGCCAATCCATTCCTAGAATTATATCAAAGTCCATCTTCAATACCATTAAATTAGATAAAAGATCATGATCCCCGATGCTCAAAGGGCAAGATGGACAAATCATATCCGCCATAATAATATCCCCATTTGGAGTAGTTACACATATTTCATAATCCAATTTTTCAGGCATAATATTAACCTTTTGAGCAAATCCAGATGAAATAAAAGAATGTGTCGCTCCAGAGTCAATTAGAATAAAAGCATATGTAGAAGCCACCTTAATCATACCTGTTACTACGGCATTCGATGTCTAAGCATCCTGCTGAGTCAAGGCATAAACACAAGCTTAGGTCTTTAGTTTGGACGTCCCCCATATCCTTGCTCTGTGGGTTGGCCTTGATAAGAAGTCAGTGCATGCTGGATAGTCTGAGCATGTGGTCTAGATACATTTGGATAAGGTTGCTGATAACCAGTGTTCTGACTAAGTGGGTAATCTACAGCCTTGTGATTCTGCTGGCTACAATCAAAACATGCTCCAGAGAACCAACGAGAATCTTGTACCAAGTGAAAACCTCGACACCTTATACAACGAGGTCTATTATTCTACTGAGATCCTTTATTTTGCACAGGTGCATTTCGTGGTTTTGATTAATTACCAGAAGGTCGACTACCTTGTTGCCCATCAGACCTCAACCTTTTCTTTGTCGGCACTCTCTTTCTTATTGTATATTATTAACCTCTAGCTCGACAATCTTGGCCTTATTAACCACATCTCGATAAGAGTTCAATTGCATTGGCATTATCCCAACAAAGATTCTAGGTACCGGTCCTTTTTCAAATCTTCGAGCTTTGATACCATCAGTAGCCATTAGATCCGGAGCAAAGCAAGACAACTCGGTAAACTTGGCTTCATATTGGGTCACTGTCATATTTCCTTGAATCGGCCTTATAAATTCACTCTCTTTTTCAAATCCGAGGCTCTCAAAAAAATACATATTCATAAATTCTTGTCGAAACATATCCTAAGTAATTGGCCTGTCATAACTATGTTGCCTCTTGACAGCTTCCACCATTCAAAAGCTTTACCATGCAACTGATAAGTAGCAAAATAGACTTTTTCACGATCAGTGCAACCATGCTAGCAAAAGCTTTTTCCATCTCTTTAAGCCATTTCAGTGATTCAATGGGTTCGGTGGAGCCTTCAAAAATAGGTGGTGCTAGCTTCTTAAACTCACCAATCCCCCGATCCATCCTGGAAGACTGACCATCTCTATTTCCTTGCTGTCGCATCTCCTGAACAAATCTAGCTAAAACTTGTATGAGATTTGCTACGTGACCATTAGAACTAGTAATCCTCTGATTATTGGGCACATCATACTGTTGACGAATAGGGCTAGCTGCTCGACTTTCACCCTGATCTGGTGATGGACTACGAGCTACCCTAGAAGTACTAGTAGCTCGAACTGTTCCTGCTGCTCGAAAGGTATTGCCCTTAACTTGCAAAGCTCCATTTGTTGGGGAGATGTCCCTAGTCCACGAGGCACTACGGGTTCGAGAGGTGCGATCATTCGGGTAACTGTGATGTATATTAATAGCTTGAAAATTTTCTACAGTGTTGGATACCCTCATGGATCGAGTTTGAACCATCTCCATCTAGTTCACAAAAATATTAGATTCAACTAAATCAGTCAATCATATCCTAATCAATTCTATTCCATACTCACTATCTATTCTAATCTATAGGATCTTTGAACCAAGCTCTGATACACTAAATCTGTCACGCCCAGGCCCGATGCTTGGCCAGACATGTAACAGATAGCCGTAATCCTCAAGATTCAACCCTGTCGAATATGCAAGGCTAATCTTTACAAATTAACAATAAACAATGGTGGAACATAAAATCACTAAACTTTATTATTTCTAGAGCATTTCAATCTAAACTAACAGATGAAATCTCACAAAAATTTCAGATACAATATAAGCATAGTTTAACTAAATTTTAAAATAAGCATTAATTAAGTACTAAAATTTCTAAATCCTAACTCCTCACTGACTAATCCCAAAGCCCGATGGATCTTCCAAATCTATAACAAAGGTAATAAAAATAAAGTGTGAGCTTGACAGGCTTAGTAAGCTATCATCATCTCCAATATATATACATAAATATGTCAATAACAAACAGCAAGTATAAATAAATCATACAAACAAGATATCCAGCATCATCATAAAATAAACAACATCATGCAAATGTGCATACTCAATTATAGACGACACGACTATGGATGGCCAACCATTTACTCTCCTAGTCCCTCTGACTATGGCCATGATCAGCCCGTGGCTAGCCCTGAAAGAGAATAGAATTCTGACTACACATACCGAAATCGGTCATGTGCTAGTGATCACCCCACTGGAGGTCCGGAAAGAAACTAACTCTGATATCACATGAAAAAACATACATCTTCAGCATGTGCCAGCAACTGCCATGCATGGCTAAAAATAAAAGGCAACTAGTTCCTGACTCACATACTGTACATCAGTCATGTGCTAGTGATCGCCCCACTGGAGGCTCGGAAGGAGACTAGGTTCTCGTTTGATCATAGTCGGACTAGAGAGCGACAATACCAATACACATGATAATGAATTCAATCCAATGCAGATCACACATTTAACATTGCACAATAAGCATAGCATATTTAACATGTAACACTAGAGGTAAAGATAACTTACCTGAAAGGACTCTATACTACCTATTTGAATCTCAACTTTGATACTGCTCTATCGACAAGAAAGATGAAAACCCTGACAAGATTAATTATATGATCAATTTCCTATCTAAAATAAACTAACATAGGAGAAAAGCTCTTAGCCCAATCTGGGTTTTGGCCTAAATTACCAAAAAGATCGATTCAAATTTTACTATTATTTTTGATATTTTTTTTCTCTTTCTCTATCCTCTCTCCCTCCCTTTTTTTTTTATCTTTTTTTCATGATCCTTTCCCTTATTATTATTTTCTTTCTTCCTCCTTTCTTTCTTTCTTTCTTTCTTTCCTTCTTTCTTTACCCGATCCTCTTCCTCTCTCGGCTCATACAAGCCTCCCTTGTTCCAACGAGCCGGAGGAGAGCGACGGTCCACTGAGGGCTTCCCGGATGGAGCAAGGATAGGGTTGAAACACTATCGGCAGTGATCAACCACCAATAGAACAACCAAGTAGAGAGAGAAAAGATGGGGCTCCGCCCCTTACTGCCACGATACCCGTAACCAAGAACTACCGAAGAAGAAGAGAGAGAGCTTACCGACGACTGTCTCAAAGCAAATCGACCACCAAAGGAGGGGAAAAGATTGATAAAAATCTCAGCTATAAGGGATTTTTAAAGAAGAGGAAACGAGAGCTTTCCTCACCGTACGGGAAAAGAAAACTCGATCGATCGAGTCCCCCTCTCCTCCACGATTCTCCACCGGCCATCCCCTACGTCTCCACGACTCTCCTTCCAAATATTTCGACAATTTTGGTGGCCGAATAAATAGAAACTCTATCCCTTATTTTCGGAACTCTTTTTTTTTTCTGGGTTTGATCTGAAATCGACGAAGACTGCCGACTTCAATCCAAATAACCCAAGAACAAGTGGGCTTCACAGCAACGATTTATCTAAAAATATATATTAAAATGTCAGATAAATATTTTATCAGTATACAATATATGACTAATTAATATGCACATAATAAAATATTCATCTAACATCCTAATATACACTCAGATTTGTAAAAAATGATCCTCTTCTATATAAAATATATAATTAAATAATATATACTAAATGATTTACGGTTACATACTATATCTCGATAAAAAATATAAGCTGATAAAAAAAAACATATTATAATTTCAAAATATTTTTTTAATAAAAAATATTTGATTTTTATACTTTTTAAAATTGATGAAAAAACATGATAAATAATAAAATATATCTTATATGATATTTTATAATACCTGTTCTATATAATTTTTGTTAAACCTTGACAAGCATCCAATGCAGTCAAAAAAAGAAGCAAAAATCCAAAAACCTTGTAAGCCAACGAAAAATTAATTGCCAGATCGATTCAGTAGCAATTAGTAATAAAAAAACCAATGAACACCAGAGACGTGAGCGATCGTAACAACCAGCTATCACTGTTAAGTTTGGGACCAGAAAACAATGGCTAGCTCTATGGGCAAGGGCAGAAACAGGACTCGATGCTGATGGTGTATCCATGGGGGCACGAGAAACCAACATTCATTGTTAAAAACTTGATTTAGGATTAAAAACGACCCATAACAGCTCTCAGAATAGAGTGAGCTCCTGCAATCTCGACTTGAGTGTTTTCCCGCCCCACTTCAATTCACGGAATCGGTCATGGTCTTTTCTACCAATAAGAAAGTCAAAGAATAATAAATGATTACTGCAAAAGACCAGACAGCGAGTAAAATTAATCCAAAGCACCCATATCTATAACTTCATCTCTAAGTTGCATGCGACCAGTACATGTATATACAGCATATCCATTGCAAAACCCACGAAGCCGATAATTTACAGCAGCAGTTGGAACATATACAGATGCAAACCTTCAGCATATGAAACCAAAGAAATCTCAACCATATTAAGCTGTGGGCATGGGTGTGCCATCCTGCAAGAGCTCTTCCAGTTCAATCATAAATTCACCATGAGCAGCCTCCTCTGACTCATTCGTAATTCTATCTTGCATGGCCTGCACAAATAATTGCAAGGAATGTAAAATATCCATAAGGTGAACCACAAACAATAGACAGGACAATTAAACTAAGATAAGATCAATTAGTAGGCAGTAAAGTCATCGCTACGCCAACAAAACTGGTCCACCCGTTGGCCACCGCAGATGCCGGGTAGTATTTTCATCATAGTTCTCCACAAAAAAAGAAAAAAAGATAAAGAAAAAGGTGCAGCATATATTGTGACTAAACAACTACCAGACATTCTGAAATGTAGTTGCAACACTGACAGGTAGACAGGATTATAGAATAAATATTGCTTATATAATATAAAAATCTTATTAACCATACAGCACTCTTGTTATAACACAAACATATTAATGTTCCGTATATAAGATATAGCAACATCATGATATATTTAGTATTATGACATTAGTACTGATTATACCATATAACATTCAGTTAATACATGATCTTATAATAATAAGTGTATTATAATAGCATGATAATGTACGACTTTAATCATATCTGAGATGACATTTTATGTCATTGTAATTTTATACCTCAACATATCCCAACTACAATATATAAACTACACTACAATATTAAAATAATAATGATAATGATATTAATAATAATAGATAGGCCAAGATGATTTTGCGAGCATTTGACTCTTAAATACTTCCTGGTTAAAAACAATGGACCTCTCCAAATGAATATCAGCACCATTGACCATAATTTAAGATATATAAAATACTTAGAAACAGATTTTTTTAATTTCAAGGTCTCCTGCCAATGCATCAAACTGGGAAAAGATGGATGGTAGAAATATACCTTAGAGAGCAAAAAATATATAATCTGCATATTGTCCAATCCTAAACCATTGACCTTGATCTAAATATTTTAAAACATATACAAATTAGTTTTTAGATTATTTGGATGTTTCTAAATTATAGATCAAACTGAAATATAATATCATACCATTGAGATAGTCAATTTTGTTTCTATTTGATGCATGGGTGAAAGACCTCAAAGGATATGCTACCTGGATGCTCATGCTCACCTCCTAGAATCCAATGTTGGACATGTATCCAAGTCAAATACACGTCAGATATTTGGAAACTTATCAAAGTTCATTAATTTTAGTTTTTAGAAATTGGTAGAGAGTTGCTTCCTCCAACAATTAGTTTGACCCACTATAACAATGTTTAAAGTGAGAGCATGCAGCTTCAAATGCTTCCAAGCCAAAAAAACATGAAGGTCCTTTCAAAATGAAAATCAGCACCATTGATCATGATTTACAACATTTAAATTGACCATAAACCAAAAATTATGCACCTTTGAGTAGTATTGCATAGACTTGGACATGATAATTGGATTCAGACATGTGTCCAAGTGTCTAACTCAGCAAGAGAGGAAAAAAGAGATGCAAAGACGCATAGAAAAATTAACTTTAACTAAAATATGTACATTTAATTATTTTATAAAAGAAAATATTAAAAATATTATTCGATTATGCTCAACTCAGATGTTGGTGGTTTCAGCCAGATTCCTAGCTACAGCTAGATGGATGTCATTCACCCTTCTGGTTAAGTGCCGCACCCCTAGACCCTTGGTTACACTATACCCATATGAACATCCTTTTCCCTTCACTGTGCCCCTAGAGGGGTAATTAAACGGATGAGCCTCTAAAGTTCGAGAGCCACTTCTTCCTCTGCAAGCCACCCTTATTAAAAAAGGACCTTGCCCTTCTTCTTATCAAAAAAAAAAAAAAAAATCTTATTATAAATTAACATTACCATATTGTTAAAAGATAATATTACCACACATAATTTACACTATAATAGTATGGTACATATATATAATATTATCTTGATTTAATACATTGATGAACTATTAGTACATCAGCTAATATATTTTTGTGAAAATATTGAGTATAGCAATAACAACATAAACTACAATATTAATATAAAGTAAAATAAAGTTCTATAGTTCTCTCTCTTTAGTTACCGATAGCCAAACAATGTTATTCTATTTATTGCAAATGTACAGTTATGAATCTGACGTCTTAAAAATACTATATTTACAACCAATGGTAGCTCAATCTACACCATTCCTAATACTGTGCACCGAACACTACCTATTGGAAGCCCAGATTGCACAGAAACCAAGCCAATGCATAACAAACAGTACAATCTATAATTACACCCAAATCCTTAATAAACTTACTGGAATAGCAATTCCATGAACAATCCAAAGTTTAACACTTGTGAGATAAAAAGGCTCAGGAAATGAGAGAATAAAATGCTACCTTGGACTCCCGGAGCTCGGTGACAACATTTAGAAGCCTTCGGTACTGATCTCTTGCTTCTGGATATTGAACCATGGATCTAACCCTTGCAAGTGCTTTCTGTAGCCTGGCCTCAGTCTGTTTTCTACCTTCTTGCAAGAAGTCATAATCATCCTCTTTAGCTCCTTGGTTTTGCATGGTAGGACCCTCCAGTAGGCCTTCAGACCGGAAACCACGTAATCCGCTTCCTTTCCGCCTCCACCGCAATATAGCTTTCTCCACAATCAAAACTGACCAGATGATCTTTTTGTAATGTTTCCTCACTTGATGTCCTCGTACATGGGCCTAGTCAGCAAAAGGAAGTGATCGTCTGAGATGAAAAATATTATTGACAAAAAAATAAATGTGTTTTGATAAAAAATTATATATTGTGTGTAATAATGAACCACAAAATAGGGCAAATCAGACTTATACAAACAGCATAAGGTACCTTGTGAGAGCACAACAGAAATTTTCATTGAGTTGTCAGGATTCACAAAAAGAACATGAAATAAATAAATCACGGTTAGTAGAAAAGGAAAATTACTTTAACATATAAGGCATAATAGCTACTTGATTATTTATAGCTTCTGATACTTCAAGCATTCTAAAGACCACTGCAAGCAGGGCATGTTCTGAATATCATGCTATCAACAGCTCCAGTTAAAGGAACATATGTCAGACAAAGATATTATAAAATTAATAAAATAAAAACTAACTGTTTATAATCATGTGTGAAGATAATATTTCTATGATTTTTTTTAAAAAAAAGGCCTTTTGATCACGTTTCACGGTAATACAAACAATAAAGTAAAAAAATCAAGAAAAGTTCATTTCTGTCATTGTTTCCTTGAATAGTTATAGCTGTTGAAAGGAGGGTGATGGCTCTTTATTGCCACACTTATGAATTGAAAGTTTGATAAGGGTGGTGGCCTCAGTCACAACTGGATAATGTAATGGATTTTGATCTCAAACAGCCTACCTGTTTAAAGCGTATGTTCTAATAAAATGAAAAATAGATACAAGGCACGTGTACATATAATGCATGGCCCATACCACCTGGTAAAATGAACCAGGCTGACAAAATCTTGTTTGCATGGATGTCCAAACAGTTAGACAAAGGAAGTACATCTTTCCTGAGTCATATAGGTGGGCGAAGGGATAAAGTTTTGGTTTGCAAACCTTTTTAATCCCTTCAGCCTATCAGATGAGATTTTAGTCATGAAATCAATATTATTGCATGAAAGAGCTGGAGTGAAATTCTTAATAAGAAAGGCAGAAATACACTTATGGCAGAATTAAGAACTTCAAATCAGTTAGAAGCCCAAATCTCTAAAGATCTAAAACTGAAGTCAGAAAATGCCCCACATAATCGACAACATAAAAGATGAGAATTACTCAAGAGAGTGGTGATGGCAATCAACAAATAAATGGAAACAGTCAACAAATATAAACAATTGCAGAGACTAAAATATGACTATGGTGGAGATGGAAGCTCACACGAATTGTATGCAGTTCTTTTCCAATAACATAAGTGCAAAAAAGAAACATTGATAGTGCCTAATCAAGAAGGCTTGCAAAGGGGACCAATAGATATTTGACAGAATAAGATACTTGCAATGACAGTAAAGTGCAACCCAATTCACCGTCCATTAACCACAGAAGCAATAAATGAAGGCAAGTTCTATTTAAGTTGGCAATGCAATCAGACATGGGTATAATAGAGGCAAGCATGATTGCACAGCCAACTAAAAACACTTGCAAATTAGTCCCTGACTTACCCATTGCTTTATGTTGATCGCATGTTAATTGATGTGAAAAACATCGGCAACTTTGGCTTTGTTGTAGTCATAGGCATAAAACAAAATTTTAGAAGCAACAAGAAAAATCTGGGAACAAAAATGTTCTGGGATGCCAAAAAAAAAAAAAAAGGCACATCCCAGTGCATGAGGCTCTCACCGCTGCAAGGTCTAGGAAAGTCAAATATATGCAGCCTTACCCCTGCATGAAAAGAGGCTTTTTCCATGTTACAAACCCTTGACCTCCAAGCCCCAACAGAGAAGCCTTACCACTGAACCAACGCTCACCCTCTCATGGATGTAAAGAAACAGAAGTCATAAGCATCCCAATAGAAGTAATTTGTCACAAAAACACAAAATTAAGTAAACGCAGGGCTTGCCTGTCTTAACACAAACTAAATATATCAAAGACATCATCCTAGCCTAATAGGGACATAAAACAAGATTACAATCCTCAATTCCATCTGTCAATTCTAGTAACTAGAGCATCACAGATATGAGGGCTTGCAGCTTGCTAGAACTTTAATAGGTGTACAATATCAAGCATATCAATATATTCGAAGAAGAGAAAATGGGAAAGATTTGAAGTCAACTCCTATACATATCACAAGGTGGTTGTCGTTCTCTTTTTGAATAAGGTGATAAAACAAAAGGTACCTTTACCGTGACAAGAACAATGGGTGCCAACACTGTCAAAGATTTCAATAATGTAGGTTAACCATACACAGTTATTACATAGAATCCAGGTTTGGATTCATATTATAAACCAAGGTGCATTATTTGCTCCAACGCCATGTGTTAAATATTAATCATTTCCTGTTGCACTTTCATTAAATAATTTTTAAAAAAACATCTCCAAATGGTTCATAGTCATTTGTAGGACTTCATCTCAGGGGTTCCATGAATTTCACATAATGGGGAAACCCCTCCCCTCAAAAAAAAACAAAGGAAAAATTAAAAATAAAATATAGAACAAACAAATGTACACCGATTATTTATCCATGATTTTTCTAAATGACAGGAGTAGTTGATTGTGATGCAGCTGGCTCGAGTGTTTCCACGATCTAATCGAAGAGATGACTGCTGTCATTGTATTATATTCAAGTTGACTAGCAGTGGACTGTGTCAATCTGGTCTCCAAAAAATGGAAGATCTGAAGCCTTAGAAGGCACTAATAATCAATAGTAGAACTCCAGAGAAATATGATGAACCAAAACTAAACTAGCCTTATTGAGGTTCATGGGTAAGCATAGATAACTGATAGTGAAGTTTTATAAGATAGGTGAACAGACATGGTTACAATTAGATCTATTGCTGGAATCACCAATCTTATTCCAGGTATACCATTACGCACCATTAATAATCAGATTACTAACCGAGTAGAAGATATAAACCATCTTTTGTTCATGAGTTTATGAGCATCTAATATTTTCAGAATAGTATGAAAACAAGCTCATATAATTATTCCAGAATGTTACAATAAAGAATATTTTTCAAAGTGTTTCACTAACTCGATAATTTTAGCAGAAGATAAAAAAAGGCTTCCTGGGGGAAAAAATCTGGTAAGAAACAAAATAAATGTACAATATACAGGAAAAGGTCAATGAATCACAGAAGACATACTGAAAACTTTAAATGCATAGTTTTACAAGCAAACCTAGTAGGTGGGTCAATAATAATGCACCTGAATCTTAACAATATGCTGCCGAATAATCAAAAACTCCTTTCTTCCTTTCCACCCTCTAAACTTGTTTTGTATACGAATTGCAGCAGCATGCACAGGCATATCATGTTGTCCTGGCTTGGCTGTTTTGAGAGAGATGAGAGAAAGAGCACGCTCATCTGATATTCCGCATTTTTCATCTCCATACTCAATGACCTTCTTTCGGTGGAATGAATGAACTCTAAAAACTTGATAGATTCGAGCTGCAGCTAGAGAAGCATTGCGGAGAGCACTCAATGAATCCTTCAGTGAAAGTCCAGCCTGCACATCTCCATCAGCAACCTGAATGGCACTCTTTGCTGCAACATCTTCAACATCTGTAATATCAGAAATTTCTGCTACATCGCTGCCTTTTGACTCCTTTAAAGTGAGGGCTGAAAGATGGTTAGTCAGAGAAGACTCTGCAAGAAAGCCAGCAATCCCCTTGTGCCCATTTGCAGATGCTAGATCTGCAGGTGTTCTTCCAGTTGAGAACTCAGGAGTAGGATCTGTTAAAGCTCCAGGAGCTGCACCCAAGGCAATGAGGGCAACAACTGTCCTCTCCCTGAAAATAAAAGGAGACCAAACAGTATTAAATATCAATACACACCATACAACAAAAGTAATGATGACAATGACATTTCAAGGGTCCTTACCTGCCACACTTTGCTGCCCAGTGAAGGGCAGTCCATCCATGCACATCTCTGAAGTTAATACTTACACCTGCAGTTACCGTTGGTTTTATAGCCCAATCATAACCAAGGGCAGCTGCCAAATGAAGCACACCCTGCCCCTCTTATCCAAGACATTGGGGCCTTTACCATCTTCTGCTACTTTGTGAAGAAGCCAGGAATGCAGTTTCTCTTTCATTAATTTTTCAAGCAGGCGGTCCTTTGCACTGTCAGGAGAAAACCCCTCATGAGTTAGCTCGAGCAGATTGGACCACTCATCGTCAGCTTCCATCATCAGTGAACTAATTTTATTTCTTAAATGAAGATTCTCTTTGGCACTATCAGGTACAGCTTTTAGGTGGTCAACTGGTCCCAAAGTAAGTAGCTTTTCCAAACGTATATGAAGACGCATTTCATTTGTATTGTCACCATAGGAATCTGAAGCTTCCATATATTGAGCATCATTTTCCCGGAACTCAAATTCCCGCACTTCACTACATGCCAATCTGTTGGAGCAGGTGACATAAAAAGGAACCCTTCCAGATTTATGCGATGGAGCATGGCAACGAAGAGTTCCATCTGTTAAAATCTCTGCTGGAACTTCAATTTCCCCAAACATGCATGACCACTGACATTTTTCTACATCTGCTTTATTCTTCAAAAATGTTCCAGTGATTAAAACCTGTCCAATTAATACAAGACAATAATTAGGAGAAAGTTAAATGCTATTCTACCTTTACAACATCTATTTTCTGCAGATAATCATTTAAAATTTCAGGATCTATTAGATCATTAAGGAAGAAATTAAATTAATAATAAATCTGAAAGATCTGCGTGGACACACCTTAGTCTCCATGCCAGTGTATGCCCAGTTAGGAGTGAAATCAACTATACTGAAAAGCTGGTCTTGGGAAAGTGAAGGGCTCATTATATAAGCATCTAAGTGCTCACGATTAGACATGCTAGAATCTTCAACCACACTTTCACTTTCAACAGTGTTCCAATAAACCCCAGAACTGGGTTTCATATGTGAGTCATCTACTTCTCCAAGTTCATTGCTCATCCATCTTGAGAAACTGTCATATTTCTTTAGGCCTTCTCTTTCTATATTAGAAAAATCTAATGATGCCTGCATTATAAGGGAAGGGGAACCGACATTTTCCTCCATAGACGTACCATGTTGCAGATCAACATTTGATGTAACAAGCGGACCAATGTCAGCATTAGAAAGCTTCAACAGAAAATATTTTTGCATCATCTAACTGTTAAGTTCACAGTCGTTGCTTACACTCAACTACAACATTAAGTTTCTCAAAATTTATGCAAAGACTATTGCTGAACAATAATAACTACGCCATGAGGCAAAAAATCATACAGTGCATGAGAATGTTCAGTGAAGTACATGCAAAGCAATAGGCCCCATATGTCTTCTTTAACACCAATCTCAACACTCAAAACACTAGGTGGGTTATTCCCAAGGTATCTCCACAAGAAAAAGGCAAACTGACATGATACATACAATAATCCAAATATCCAATAATAAAAAAGGGTGAATAATGAATTTGTAGTGTAACGATATAATGAAATGCTTTGTTTTTCCATGAAGCTCCTGGAAACAACTGTAAACCATGGTTGAAGAATAGCCAAAGGGACAAAGTTGTAAAAAAGGTGGAGATGCTCAATTCCAAAAGGTGACATGAAGTGATGCATAAATGAGGGAGCACAAGAAATGGGAGGTAGGGCAAGCCAATGATGAACAGATGATAAGAAGGTAATTCTATAGGTCCAGCTGTGTGCTGAATTGGTATTAATGGAAAATGACACAAGGTGCCAGCTTGTCAAGCTGGTAAAGTCATTTGGCAATTGGGCCAATCATGGGATTGAATCCTACATTCACCAGGGTTTGGTAGGGGTATTTGAGGGAGCCCTACCATTGTGTAGCTCATTGCCTACGGGGTCTTCTATCACACAAGGAAGAAAAAGAAAGGAAAAAAAAGGCCCATCACGAGGGAAGAAATATGGTTATGGAGACAATCCAATTAAGATTGTTGAAACTTGCAAATGTGGTCTGACTTCTACAGGTTCCAAGCTACAGAATAAATAACCATGGCAAACTTCAAAATAATGACCCAAGCAGCATGGTACTAAGGATTGATTCAGTTGTTATCTTGCTGAAGTTGCTATATGAACAGGTTATTAACACCACTGAAAGTAAAGAAGGCTAGTCACCAATGTCAGCTAACAAAGAAATCAGAAGCTAAGAGGCATGAAGTGGCATTATAGAGTTGCAGACAAATTAAACTAGATACTTCATGACAGAAATGTTAGTGATGGAACTTAAAATATGGCCCGAACCTTAGGATGGCCAATTTAGTACATACATTAAAAAACCATCAGAATGTCCAGAGAATAAATTCATAAATTTGACAGTTACTAAATCACAGATGGTAAGCCATATGAATGCCCATTTGATGCTAGTCCGATGATGGTGTGTCACCGACCACAATTTCATAACAGATTTCATTTCTATCTTTTCATGCATTAAGGAAAGCCAAAATTCTATCACCTAATTTTAAAGTTCTGTGGTGGCTTCTAAACCTTTGATGGTTCAAACTGACATCCTTATTTAATCTGACACCAGACTAGGGCAAACTGGAAGTTTAACCTTATCAGATGGAAATAGTGGAAGTACCTGCCACAATGATTTGTCTTGAGCACTGGTAACATCCACTTGCTTGAACCCAAGGTCATCCATGTGTGGTTCCCCAAGTGTTGAAGTCTCAAGTCTAACATTGTCCTCCACTGTGGCAGACTCTGTAGAAGCAGCTGCTGGGTGGAAAGATGGTGTTTGGAACCCTGTTGTATAATGTTCCAGGACTTCATCCCATGATGTCAGGTCAAACTGTGTTCTGGACCCACTAAATGTTAATCCAAAGCCTGTTTCATCAAACACTTTAGTTATATTCTCTTGAACAACTGAATAAAAGTCTGACTTAGGTTCTGTAGTCTTTGCTCCCTGAATATCACCTGAAAGAAAAACATTCCAAACCAAGGCATTCCGTTAGTATGCCATCTAGAGTATATGCCTTGAACTGAACAGCAACAATGCTTACTGTCATTCTCACATTGGTTATTTACTGGATCAATTGGAACATAAGGGTTCAACAGATGAACATCCATCACAGGTCCATCCCCATACTGCTGCATCTCAAGGAAAGAGTTGTATCTGGAACTTGCTTGATAATTATCTGCTGCATCGAATTTCGCTTTAGATACACTGAAAGAAAGGGTGCATGATTGAAGTATGAATCAGTGAATCAATAAACAGTGTAAGATGATGCACGACAGATTCAAGATGGAGTGAGTAATACCAGATTCAGCATCTTCATATTCTGAAGTGTGAGTACTATTTGGGCTTTCAGCACTTGTAGTTTGTGAAGGCAGCTGGTTATGATTTGTGAACGAATTAGAACAGACAGGACAATCCATATTGGCAACTTGAGCAATTTCGTCAACGTCTCTGGTACGACTGAAACTTGGTTTGTTACCCTGAAGAGCAAAATTCTACATTATAACACAACCTATGAATGAATCAAAGCTAGTCCCTATTACATAAAAGAAATGCAGAAAAAACACACAGGATAGTTCCTGTTAAGCCAGCATCACCATAGCAATATCAGCATTTAACATTTTGAAATATCCCACTAGTTGAGCACTATTACCTCAGATTTTAGGTTAAAATATTTTTCATTTCAAATGCAAAATAACAAATAGAATAACGAAGAAAAATTACATGATAATATAAACATCTTCCACTAACATGACAACAAATACTTTTGACAAAATCGGATGGCATGTAAAAGTTCTATAACAGCTTAACATGGCTACATTGACATCCAGCCTGCTAAAAAACTTAATAAATTTTAAAATTTATTTGTATGCTGAAAGCCAAGCAATATGCTATGGTAAATACTTGATTACAAGAGTTATCAAGTATTCATCTTTTGTTTTTCCATTTCACATGTTAAAAGTGGAAGATCTTTGGATCAAGAATCCAAGGATATCTAATGCATTTTCCACTGCCAGCACCCCACCTCCCCACTCTCCACCCCCTCTTGCACTCTCACATGCACATATGCATGTGTATGTTGTGTGTTCAATATGAAACAACAAGCAATGTCACCAATACGATGAGTCAATTGATCTGACAACATTGCTTGGCTGCTCGGTCCAGCAAAACCTAGGAACTAAACAATGGATAATTTGAAGAAAGGCCATCAATAAATGGGGTGAATCGAGAATGTCTATACATGAAGACATTATTTATTACAAAACCATTGATCCAGAAATGGAACAAGCTAAGTAATAAGACAGTAGAACTTTGAAAAGAAGTTTGCTAAATATGAAGAGTTAAAACCCAAAATAAGCATTTAAAGAGGCAGTCTTGTGACAGGTTGAAATAAAAATTTTATTTCATGCAGAAAATGCATAAGATCAGCTAAAAGATATCCCAACAGACACAAGAAGCCCTGAAGAGATTACTGCTTATTATCAAAAATTTAGTAGATTGTTGGTTAGAATGCAACATCATATGAACAAATTTATACAGCTCTAAAGGGCTTGGTGAAGAATCCATGCAAACGGATGTGTTTATTTCCAAGGAAGTGAGAGAAGTGTGACAACTCTAATTCCTGAAAAGTTGAGTTCTGCTGGTTGTTCTGTTAGAAGTTAGTGCATGGGAACTAGGAAGCACAATATCTAAACACTATAATTATCATTAACTATGACTCATAATACTCACTTAAATATTGCTTAAAACCTTAAATGGTTCATCTATAAGGAAAAAATGAGTGCAAGAGAATTAAATGCACAAATGCTTCGCTTTTTCACTCAGAACTTGACTTAAGAGTCACCATCCATCCAAAGTTGAGTTTGGCCTTTTGCGTGAACAGCAAACTGGGAACTTGAGTTCCAAGTTCAAGCTTATTACAGGAAACAAATAGTTTGATGTGCCCATTTCCAACGGAAGTTGGCTTTGGGCCCCTCAGTTATCAGTAAAGAAACACACCCTAAGAACAAGAAAATGGAAAGAAGACCATGACCATGGAACTCATATTAGTTTCCTTAGGCTGGAAAAAAGATAAAAGCAAACAAAACTTGTATAATATTAAAACCGAACATGATAACATGCAATAACTGAAGGAGAGGGAACTGGATTATAACCTTGACTTCAAGATAGTGTACAAGAACAATATGCATGTAGTCCCTGCAACACAAGATAAATTACATGATTAATGTTGTCAAAAAAGTAGGATAACACTCTGAATAAATTATGTGCATTAGAGGTCATTCTGAATATTTTGTCTGTATATATTTGCATATTACAAGACAATAATGTAAATAAACAAAAAGGTAAATTAGTTGAGAGCCAATTATAACATGCATTAACAAAATAATAAAAAATTATTACCACAAAAACTTTTTGCTTAACTTCATGGCCAACAGGCCTTAAAAAGGAACATGAAGTTTGTTGATATTCTAGGTTTTCCTCCAATTGCATAAACATAGAATAGTGGCATGAAATAGTTTGTGGGACAGTCGGTATCAACCAGACAGCTTACCATGGATATCTGTTCAATTATTATGCGAAACCTTCTTGACCTAGAGTTGCTATTCATAACTACCCAACAAATCGTTCGTTAAAGGCTTGGATGTCACTATACAATATTCCTAAAAAATGCTTGTATATGTGAAACAAAACCAAGGAACTGTTCCAAGATTATTAATAATAACCATGTAACACAATTGCCTGGAAGAGACTGCTAATGCCTAAGAGCAGGCGACCAATGCAAGGAGTGCAAGCAGTTCAAGGATGAGCAATGTGGAGCTTAAAAGACCACAGCTTAAGCCATAAGACTACATAAGAAGGCATATAGTGGCCAAGTTGGATAAAAAAAAGAGCTTAATGAAGGATCTATGATGCAAAAGGTCACCTCAGTCCACTTCTGAGCTTTGTACTCAATTTTGGAATGAACAGGAGGCCAAATCAACACAATTTGCTGTAATAATAATGAGGGATTGAATAGTACTTTATGGCACTGTGCATGCGCACTTGAAGTTATCGTAGATTCCAATAAAAGTTTAAACTTCAGGGCCAGAAGTTAGTCAGGTCTGGAGAAATTGTTCCATTTTCAGGGGTCCAAGGACTTGAATAATAATGTAAAAGGTTGATCAATAATAAAATAAAATAAATATATGCTTAACTACGATCCTTGTACAATTGTGACACTTTATTAAAGATGATTGTTAGAAAAGAGGGTTGTAAGCATACAGCACTGTATGGGAGATAATAGCCTACATGTTTAGCAGACTAGTTTATGGTTAGAATGCTCATAGAATATTGGCTATGGCATTCAAAGTGCCAATTAGTGCAGCTGGAAAAGTGTTTGAGTGTTGGTACTTGGTACCAAGGACTTATCTTTGTATTCTGCTCTATCCCTAATTTCGGCCAGGAATATTTCTCCTATTCTAGTTCTATAAAAAGTGTCTATGGCAGTGTAATGAGGGGCAAAAAAGACACTGCAACAAACATGGTTATTTTTGGAAATAAACAAAATAGAAGGTTATGTTCAGCCTTTCCCTTCATCTCTATTCTTCCCCCCACTACAACCCTTTCTCAACTATTCTCTTGATCTTTTTTTTGCTGTTCTGATTTCTCTGCTGCAGTTATTTCTGATTACTGCAACAGATATAAAGCTAATAACAATTTCTAATTAGTGCGCCTTTAAATCTCTCACATTTCTTAAACCCTCAAACCAAAAATATTCAAATGTTTATTATAAATTTTACCATTGAAATTTTGTTTTCTTCCAACACATGGTCCAGAAACTGGTTCCTGATTTTGAGATCAGCTGCAGAACCTCTGCAGTCACTAAACAAAACCATAGAATAATTTCCCCAGAACTTTTTCTGTCCAGGTTGTTCAATAAAATTATATAACTCATTTTTAACATTCAATTAACAACATCTTTTCTCTCCTGTTTATGAATTTGAAGAGAAAGTAACAATTTAGCATTGCAAATTGAGGGGCCATCTTCCAACTATTCATGACAACACCACAGCACAATTCTTTAACCATATGTTGAATTTATAACATTCATTGATTGCTTGGTCTCCTTGAGCCATCATCATCTAGTCTTAAAGTTTCTAGGGATCTCACACCATTTTTATGAGATCCACACTCACCGACTAGCCTTTGGGCAGTTCCTTGCCATGCAGGGATCCTTCCACCCTTAAACTTCCCCACGTGGATGAATGAATCCCGTGTGTCATTCACACTGCACCACATTGTAAACAATTCTTCAAAACTAATACTTCTTATAATTAGCCCTCTCCTACACTTCAAGATTAGTTCATAATCCTCTAAAATCATTGGAGATTAAAATTTCATCCCCTATCATGCCATATTTTTTTGGACATGATCACTCATTCCTTTGTGGATTTTAATTAGTTTGCATCCTCATTCTTCCTTGTATTTCCTACTCATGATTAATTTCACTTTAACTAGTCAAATGATCATCTTCAGTGTTATCTTGTCATTATACCAAATGGTCAAATTGAGGTTGTTATTTTACCCAACTTATCAAAGTCACTCCTCCTTTTGATGTAGTTCATTGTTGTTCTCCGCATATTTATATGTGACCTTACTTCCGTTGGCCTTACTGGCATTGGAACTTCCATTGAAACACAAATTTAGTTATTAATTCTCTCTTCCTACAGGCATCAAATGTTGAACAGATAGCTCAAGCTTCCACAACATTCCCACAGCCTTGAAACATTGAATCTATAATTTAGTGTCATGATCTTGGGATTATATGCACTAGGTATATGTACATCTAATCACATTATCCTAAAACACAGTGACTTAATGTATATATATTCTTTATAAATTCCAAGACATTGGTCCAATATGATTGAATATATTCCAGCAAGAGACTAGCCTGAGTTTTTCCCCCCTGCAAGACTACACTTTAGTAGATGTTTTACTTTGCATTTGCTTCTCATGCCCAAAGCCCTCACAAGAAAAACATCTTATTCCTAGAATATCTTATTAGCAACCACAAAGTAAGTTGCTAGTTTTTTGCTCACTCACCCTCACTCATCTACATGAAACAAGTCCATCAAAGTCTGCATCAACAAGTTCCCTCAGAATTAACTTGAACAAGCAAACAATCAGTATCTGAGGTGAAACTAATGAAATAAAGCAAAAGACAAGTTACCATCGAGTTGCCAAAAAAATATAAGAAGACCTAAATCTATGATAGGAATATATAATAAGCTAATCCATTCATTGCATCATACAGCATTCTAAGGAACTGATGTGGTAAGATTAACATGAATTGTGAAAAAAAAAATTATAGTAAAAAATGGGCAATTGTTTGGTTAAACAGAACGACAAAAGTAACAAGAGATATTGTACAAGGAGGAGGTACTAAACAATGTTGCCTCCATACTCACTCTTCCAACATCCAATAACTCCGTCTTTGAAAATTTTCATTTTCTTCCCCATGAGCATAGTAGCAATGTAGAACATCAACACTTCCAGCCTGAAAAATGTAGACCATATCAGTTTTCTTACATCCATTCATGACACTTGTACTAAAACATCAAGAACATAATCTAAGATAAAAAGCATATATTCAATCACAGAATCTTGAAGCTTAAGCCCTTTGCATGATTTACCATAAACCAATTTGCGGCAAATAAATCTTTGACAAATGAAATATTTATACCAGAATAGCATTATTTTAAAAAATTAAAAAGATAAAGTTCGATAATAAAGACTTAAACTGCTAGCCCTAAACAAGTGTGCATGCACCACGTGCTGACACATTAATAATCAGATTTGCATATGCATGGCAAATGCATGGATCCCATGACCTATGCAAGGAACTTCAAAGTACCAACGACAATATTTCAACATCCATGGCCATACAAGATCTCCCAAACACTCAAGAATATATCTTTACAAAAATATACAACAAAGAACACCAACACTTATCTGTTCAATAACCATACACAACAAGCTTTCTCATCTGTGCTTTTTATATAAACATGGACAAATGCATGATTCAGAGACTACATACCTTTAGTCTCTCATGAGCTTCTTTCACAGTCTTTCCATCTTTTTTCTTTCTCCAGTTATGGCCATCCTTCCGAAGTATCTCAATACTTTCCGATCAAAAAGAAAAAGTGAACCACCTAGTGCAAATACATGCCAAGTGAGGATCTGCCTGTAGCAAATATTTGATTAAATAACACAATGTAATACATAATGTTTAGTTGATAATCATTTAATATCAGTCTCAGGAGCATTTACCCTTCAAATACTAATATCGATTCTATGCTTCACCAAGAAGAAGAATTTAAGCAATATAACAGCAAGTCTCTTGAGAAACAAGAGAAAGAAACCAAAATCAACCATATCCAAACTGAATATACATAGCCTTTTATTTAGTTATGGTGAGTAAATTTTGAAATACTGATAACATTTGAGTTGGCATAAAGCATTTGCTTTTCTTTTATGTGTATCAATTCATTAATGCATACAATTATTAATACAAATGCCCAAACTCAACTAATGCCAGCCAACTGATTACAGAAATAACCTGGATGATGCAATGGATGCAAATGACCCTGAAATGGAGAATAATATAAGAGGCATCAATGTTTAATAAAAACCCAGTAACCTGCAGATCTGCCTTCTATAACAAAACTTATAAATTATAATCAAATCCTAAACAGCAAATATTTCATTCAAATACAAATGCTGATCACCACAGCCAGTTCTAACAAGTACTGTCCCAGGCTTCCAGCTATAATTGATACAGGCTCTACCAATAAATAAATTGTGCCCAATCTAATAATATCTACAAGTAAAACAGAATAAATAATTTTTGGAAGGGGGGAGGGCAGGTTGAATACAAAACAGTCATAGCACATCTGAGGAAAGTCAAGTAATAAATTACATTAATGGATTCGTATAAGTCTAAAGATTGCTTATGTAACCAGCATAAATACATTGTATGCATATATGCGCACAACTATATGACTGCATGTATAAATGCAAGTGTAGATGCATGTGAATTTATTTGAACAGACATAATATAAATTAAAATTTAACATCATATATAATTATATACTCATCAACAAATATGTAAAAAATAGACCAGTGGACTGGATATACTACACACAGGGCTAAACGTTTTACTTGCCTGAATCAGGAGAAGGTAGATGATTAAGGATAAGGAGCAAGGGAGCAATAGTGAGCGAGCGAGCAAGCAAGAGAGAGAGAGAGAGAGAGAGAGAGAGAGAGAGAGAGAGAGCCTCATAGGCAGCTACAAGATTCTAGAGAGCTTTTAAAGATTTTGGCTACTAAGCAGGAAAAAACATGTTTTCTACTGTTGCAAAAGTGTCAGCAGGAAAAAATCTAACTGAAGTAACAATGTTCTATAATATTCCTACTAAGAAACAATTAAACTCCAAATGCAGAACTTTGTTCATGATTTCAATCATGCACTCATGTAGCCAAAAAAAATAGTGATGTTTCAAGCATAAGTAAATAAAGTTCATCAAGTATTTTTCAAAATAGAGGATGAATGAATTTAGATTAGTTAATCAAGTAACAACTGACATAACGAGAAGCTGAAATTAAAGGTCATACTAGGAGGTTTATTTGGCGATTCTGGGGCAATGTGAAATTTCCTGTAGTTTCGGAGAATTTCGCAGATTTCTGCAGGGCGTAACCATCGATGTTGTGCTTCCAAAAGTATCTGCTCAATATCTGTATATCCATGGTCAGTTACCAGTTTAGTGCCCAATAAATAGATAATGAATGAGAGACCTAAAACTGAATAAAAGGGATCTATCCACATGGTCACTACAGACATGCCAGAGTTAAAAAAACAAAATATTCAATTATTAAGCAAATGATTCTTTACAATCATTAAAACTGTAAAAATGAGGGAAGGAAAAGCTAACCTAGACTGGATTTTTTGGCAATGCAACAGATAATAATTGCTCATACATGAAAAATGAATGGTAGCAACTAAATCCTGAAAGCAAGGTTATGTGCATATAAAGAAAGAACTTTTTAATGAGGGAAAAAATGCAGAAATTATTTATATCAATCTATCATAATCCGATGTGACAAGAGGCCTTTTACTTCTATATGTGATAACTACTTGTGTGGCAGTTCTGTCACCTAAAAAGTTGTGCCACTAAGAACAAACTCTCTCTCTCTCTCTCTCTCTCTCACACACACACACACAAAGAGAGAGAGAGAGATTCTAAAAGATAGCTCTATTTTGCTATTGCTTTGGAGGGGAAAAACCTCTAATGAGGTTTCTAGGTTCTCATAAGATATTAGAAGCATTGGCATTACTCCCTTTGGATTTTCAACGCAACAAGAGTGCAGATTTCTTAGATGATCAGTAACTTGCAATAAACATGTCAATGTTACGGAGATTGATGAGGCAATACTTTTAATTATGTAATGGTAAAGCATTTCAAATGCTCATATAAAACGTAATCTCCACTGAAAGACCATAAAATGCAAATTTACCTGCAACCTAAAACATGAAGTGTTATGTAATTTCAAAAAAATATCAGTATTGTCATTATCAAGAGACTTAAATATATATATGCTAAGTAATGACAAAAGAGTCATTAAGAGGGAGAATCCACAGCTTAAATACTATAGATATAAAGAAAAAAATAGTGCCAAAATGTGCACAAAGTGATAGAGTGCTGAAGCTCAAATTATATTGCTTGAATAGGTATAACAAATTTTGAAAAAGCATAGTTTTGAGACACATGATCCAGTATAAAAACATGTTTCCACAAGCAATCATGCGATACAAGTTCCAAAAATTACATACAAAAAGATTATTCTACTTGATCCTTTATATATATCAAAGGACTATGTCTTACAAATCATTAATCAAAATTTATCTTACTACTGCAATCCATTGCACTTTTCAGAAATTATTTTCCATCATTTTTTCCCTCATGAAGGAATCCTCTCTCCTTTTTTCAAGGAAAAAAAGCTAAAACAGCAAAATCATCATGACTTCTCAAGGTTGATCCACATACAACCTGGCTGATAGGATTCAAATAATTGATGTTCAGCAGCCATCAGAAATACAGTTCTCTAAATGATAACATAACATCTTTCCTGTTTTCACTTACTACAGAATTTCAGTCTCCTCTAGTAATGAAGATCAATAGAATGCAATCCTGACAACACAATAGGATGAACAAGCATCCAGGTTTTACTCCATTCAGACCAACATATATACTGCAATCCTCATGCTTGATCTAATCAGCCATCCCATCCCAGACATAATTCATGTTGGTCGACAAAATACTCATTCCAATTATTCTTTAGTTTTCATTAATGATTGTTTTGACACCTTCAGTGGGATTCAACCATGAATACAGGACCTTCTTATATTTATTCTTTTAACAAGAAATCACATTCTATGTCAATAGTTATACTTATAAACTGTTCTTAGTTCGAAACTCCAGATATCTCTCACAGACTTGCCCAGAGAATATTTCATAAACTCTACAACACTCTCAATTGGATCAATATGGTTGATTATATTTTTAAAAATACAGACACAAGTTCTTGCGCACAGATTTTGAATCAGACATACAAATCTCTGCGTCAAACTTATATCAGAATATATTAACAGCAACAAGCATAACTAACATTTTGTCTCATATATTTGACATCTCAATTACTGTTTCTCCATCAGTTTTTAGTTAACACCACATCCTCCATCATAACAGATTTCCTAAGCTCCTCTCGTACTACTTCCATCTAGTCTCTGACAATCTGACCTCTATACAGAAATGAACAGATCATTTAAATGAAAATTCCTTTCTACATAATACATACACCACCAACATGTCCACTATTTTTTGCTCTCCTCAAACACCCATCACACAGTGCCAACCTGAACAAGCTCCTAGAATTCAATCCATAAAATAGTCCTAACTTCTACCGCTAGTTATATGAAAATGATCTCAAAGCATGACTTAGATTTATAACTGCGATTCCAATGGACCAAAAATACATAAATCAAAACATCAACTCCACTCATTGTCCTTGCACGTAATAAAGTTCTCATCAAAATATCAGCATCTAAGATTTAATTTTGACGTATTAAGTCATCCACCGACATGTAAAGGAGTCACACTACCAAATTCGCTGATATTTTACCACAAATCAGTTCATGCTGTACCTACTATTCCTTTTCAATAAAAAAGAAGAAGAAACAGATCATCAGATCACTCCAAAAACACTACTAAATTGACTGAAACACCAAGAAACGTCTGCATAATATACGTATAACTATAACACATGGAAACAGACCCGGAACAAATCACAGATCCTCCAAACCACTACCAAATCTGTCAAAACCAACACGAAATCCAAACTTCAAGATCGAAAAGTTCCAATCTCAGAGTAGCAACACAAAAAACAAGCAACTAAAAGCTAGCAGAATTTTCCCCCAATTCTCACCTAACTGAGGGGTCAATCCATACCGCCGAGCATCCGCCATCGTCTCACCCAACAATTAATCCCAAAACCACAACTCGATCTCAAAACCCTAGCTCTTCTCGCATCAGAACTCGAAGAGTGAAAGCCAAAAACTGCAGCGCAAACAGTAAAATTCCAGGCTAAATAGAAGGAATCGAGATCGGCGAATCTTCCACGAAGAAGGGATTCGAGATCAGAGATTTGGAGAGATCGGAATTCACTTTAATTTCGGAACGAGAGATAAGCGTGAGATTAGAAAGGGGGACCTTCGAAGGAAAGCCGATAATAGCCGCCGAGATGGATTTCGGGGGACAAATACGGAAAGGGAGAATGAAGACGGGCACTAAGGACGTTAAAGGGAGCATGACGCTGCATGTTTGACGAAAATGCTCCTCTCGGACAGGCGATAATACGATCTCCCCCTAGCGCATCCTATCCGTTCGTTCATGGCGTCGTCAAGGGGTGACGAGATTTATGGATGGAGAGGATGTGATTGGAGGTGGATCGGAGGGTAGAGATAGAGCCGCATGGAGTGGAATCCGAGTTGGGTTTATGGGATAAAAGCGAGGTGATGAGTGGCTTTTGTGACCGGGGAAGTCGTTATCGGTGGCTGTCAGGCGTTGACCGGGAGCATCCAATCGCGTCCTGCCGTCTTCCATCCGATCGGATGCGGTAACCGTCGGTGACGGTAATGTTTGTATCGGTCACGGTGCGTTGTCCGTTCGTCCAAAAAGAGGTTCGGGTTGTGTCTTTCGCGACAACCGTGGGATTACGCAACATCCGCATCCAGATCTTGGAAAATACAAAAAGGAATGCTTTGAAAGCTGTGCAGGTGCGATCAAACGGTTGATATTGCCAACAAAATAAAAAAAAAAAAAAAAAAAAAACGCTAATTCTTTCCCGCGACCGCGAAAGATGCAACCCAAACCTCCAAAGGAAAGATTGGGACAGGCAGACGATTGGTGTGCGCACTGGTAAACCACCTTCTGGCTTCTGCAAGAAAAATGGATACGCTAATCCTAGATTTCTGGGATAATATTTCTAGCTTGGTTTACATTATCCCTGAAGTTAAGGGATCCCGGACATGGAAGGCAAGGTCCCAACATCGTCATCGGATTTTTTCTGTTCCCTCCTTTCCATAGCCTACCGCTTGTATGGTAGTCGCCGGTCAGTAAACGGAGTCTTGATTTGATTACGAGACGTTCAACCTTCCGACGACGAGGTTTGCATACCCCGCAAAAGAGAGGAGGAAAAAAAAAAACAGGCATAAGCCTTCGGGTACATAGATAATCATGCGCAATGATTTTTTTTTTTTTTTTCTCCCTCGTGACACCAAGCATCGGATCCTGTCTCCTATGGATCTCGAAGGACTCTCGAATTATCTCTCCCCCCTTCCCCCTCCTAAAAAATTAAAAAAAAAAGATATTGTTATTCATTGCCAGACCTCTCGGTCAGTCTGCTATTCTATGCGGGAGTTGGCAATATTATTCATCAAGGATCATTCTAGGCCAAAAAAAAAAGGATATGGAATAACACGATAATGGATAGTATTTTTCATATGGTGCCTACCAAAAAGAGTACAATTTTGGTAATCGTTTTTATAGGATCAGCTAAACGAATGGAATAGCTAAATTTGATGGAGATTACTACCTAACAAGGGACGTCAGTGCTTTGCCTGTTTAACTTGATTCATCTAATTCGAGATCAGGATGAATTATCCATTAATAAAATAATCAGCCTTGGGTCTGAATTTTTAACATGTTTAAATAACATATCAAGTTTGGATTGGCAGATTTTTGATGAATATTGTATTTGAAGTAATTCGCATCTAGCACGGTCCAATCTGGTTGCCATTCATATATCTATTTTTTTTTCTCTTCTCTCTCTCTCTTCTTTTCCTTTTGTGAAGGTATAATTTATAATTATACCTATTGGTTCATCCCAGAAAAGTTAGTACAGCACAAACGACTCTTTATAATTATGTTGATAAATTTGTTGACCCCTAAAATTGAGGTGGACTTTGATAGTATTTTTGGTTAAAAAAAAGGATTCACCTTTTTTATCCACTATTGGATCACCCACCGCATGGATCTCAAAACATTCAAAATTCTATTATTTATCAACTTACAAGATCTCGAAGCACGGATGATTCATGAAAAGATGAATTAATTCTTCTTTTGTACAAAAGGTACAATTTAAGTTTGGTTAAGAGCATGTCCACATATTCAACCATGTCTCAATTGCTTATAGTCATCCTTGCTGCAACTATGATTCCATTGTGAAAGAAAGCATTTAATTTGAAGTGGTGATGGGATGTTTTCTTTTTTCTTTTTTTTTTTTGATGAACAAAAGGAGAAGGAGGGATAAATCCCGGTGTAGCTGCCCCCACTGGATCCCAACCCCGCCAGGCTATATTCGATTAGGATCGTAATTTTTTCGCGTACCCTCTTCACCATCGATGAGTACGTCAGCCTGACACCACTAAGACGCCGGAGTAGTGCGCTCTCTCACCATCCCAATCACGTGCCTTAGAAAAATTTCTGGATTTAATCGAGTCACACGCGAGGATCATACCTCGAACCCGTGACTGATAGCACATTTTTCATGAAAAAGGCATTACACTAATCAAATGCATGTAAAGTTCCATATGAAAGAAGTAGCGATCATGGTAGCCAATCTATGATGGTGAGAGTTATTTCACTTTATTACAATTTTTCAACAAGTTGTCTAAGCAATAAATCTATTTATCATTATAAAACAAGAATGTTTGGATCCTTTATGATGCATAAGAAGCATAAGCAATGCAATTGTGAATGAGTACCCGATCATATATAATATTCTAGCGGTAATCCAATCAAATATAATATATGATGGGAAATTTGAGAGATGAGAGAGAATGGATTCCATTCTCATTATACCTGATATGGGGGGCTAACCCCCATCCTTGATATCTCAAGGATTCTTGAATTGGATATTGGCATAGGCGATCACCAGCCATCTCTCAGACAAGGTAATGATGTATCTAGGTCCTTCTTGGCCTTCTCGATCCTCAGATTGGGCCCTTCACTTTGAAAGGAAAAACGTAGCAAGCATTCTTTCTATTTTAAAATTTTTTCAAAATAATATACAGCGGAAGCGTAATAAAGAATATTAACATTTAATCTAAGCATGCTTTTAGAACTTTTCTATGCTACTTAGTCCAAGATCTTGCATGAATGAGTAATATAAACTATGAAATCATGAACTCATGCTATGAACATTTCAAAGCAATATATCTCTATATGTAAAACCATACCTCGTATGAAGTGGAGACGCTATCTGCTACGGAAGATCCAGGAGGAGGTAGAAGAACTCTGCTTAGCCGCACACGTGTCCGGCCTCTACAGGTGGTTCACACCGGGGCTCTTTCAAGATCCACTTCCACTCCAAGTGCTAGCTTGTTGTAGAACGATTTGATCGTCACTCCTTTTCTTCTTTCGATGCCGGACTCTCTGAATGAATGAAAAAACTCAAGAGGTGGAGGATGAGATGTTGAAACCCTTCCCAAGCACTCAATCCCTCGACCTAGATCACTAGGTACAAATATGCACACTCTTTTCCAAAGTCCTCACACCCATACAAAACCTAGAACCTTTCTTAGTTTCTTCCCTTTCCTCCTTTTGATTTTTCAGCATTTCTTTACTGAATTATCAATTATTTTCGTCCTCCCATTTCAGTCCATTATATAAGTGGAGAGGGAGAGGGAGAGTGGGGAGTTATGGGTGGTTATGGAGAGGTTATGGGAAGTTATGGTCATAGGAGGTTACATAACTCCCCAAAACTGAATTTTAACCTATTTAAATTCAGATTAATGTCTCAATTAATTTCAGTTCATAACTGAAATCAATTGGGTCAGGTGTGCATACATTGGGTTCAACCTAATTGGACCCAAACCGATTTTGAACCAAATCCCATTTGATTCGTTCCAGATTTTTATAGCTCAATCAAATTGGGCTATCAAGTAATCACATTACTTAATTCACCTCCATGCATCACCAACCTTTAGTGAAAAATTTTATGTCACAACCTTTTGTGACATCAAGTGTCTACACTTGCGAAGTCAACAAGTGTCGACACCTACACAAGTGTCGACACTTTCAAGAATATTAAGTATCGACACTAGGGTAAGGAAAAATACTTTTTCTTTGTGAGTCCATGAACGATTTCCATTCGTTCTCCGATCACTATATCAAGTAGAAACCTCTATGGTATGTGACCCCATAGGTTCGAATACTAAGCCGGTAGTACTGGAACATTTCCAATACCAGTCAAAGTCGCCATCTAGCAATGAAACCCGACGTCCGGATAGGTCAAAATTGTAGAGCAACAATCAAGAACCAAGAGATACGGAAATCCTGTAATTAATCCCTTTGACCTCAATGCTCAGGAAGACTTAGGGTTAAACTGCCCAACCCATAAAGTCCATCAATAATGTGTCTCAACCTCACAAGTCCTGTAACACTTTACAGATACTACCTTGGCCAAGGTTTTGCTAAATTGAAATACAGTAAGATATCTGCTCCAAATACTTTGGAGGGGTCAATCCCATCTTGATCCGATCACTGCTACACGAGTACTTAACTGCACCTAGAAATCTTCAGCCCTGGATTAGAAATCCAGATAGTCCAGCACCAAAGTACAGTATGTTGCTCGCAAGCTACCATGACGATCTCATGTCTGAGGGATAACTATGTCCATATCAAAAATTCTAGGCAGAAAAAGTACAGACGGGTCACATTCGATGAAATGTCAAACACAACATCTGCATGCCATACCAGTGTCTCCACACTCCTTGGTTAAGAGGACAACCAATGATTATAGCACACAATGACCTATACTTGATATACTATCGTCCTGAAATAAGTGTATCATTTGGTCGCGAACAATTTTAGGACTATATGATATATCCTCTCTATATCATATACAAATAGTCCTAAGAACTTCATCACTCAAGAACTCATTACAGAAAGATGAAATAGTGATGAACTATCAGAATAAATATTTTATTCAATAATATAATTCATATACAATTACATTAAATATACAACTGTCTACGGTAGACAATTGGCTTTGGGACACATTTCCCAACATACTTTTGGAATGCTTATATGTAAAGCATTTGTTCAAATAGAATATCAACCAAATATCTATGACACGATCCATAAGAGGTGTCTTGATGAACTGGAGCCTCTAAAATTAGATATCGTTATTAGCTTTCTAGATAAGGAATTATCAACAGAGTTGCCTCTTAAGTTTTCTGATGAAACAATACCAGTTTCATACCGTGCCTCTATATATGAAAATTTTCAAATAATAAGGTAGGCGTGGAATCTTTAGTGGGTAAGGCTTCAATCCCCGTATTATTTGTTAGCAATCTTTGCATGGGAATGGTGCATGTCGAAGGTCCAATGCTAGAGATCCATATCTGGCACTCGAGGCAAACTATCCCTTAGATGGGACAAAGCTGCGCCACCGAGCCCCTTTGGTCTGATTGACCTTGAGTCCTTATAAAGACCACTATCCCTTCAGCATTCGAAGTTTGACCTCCTTTGGATGGATCAAGATAGCACCTTGAGACCCTCGATCTAGTTGACTCTCAGTCTCGATGAAGGTTCACCTTGCTCTCAGCAGTTAAGCTCCAGCAATCCTTGAGTACACCGGTATAGTACCCCGAGACCCTCGACCCTGCTCGACCTTCGACCTCGATAGTCGGACCAAGTCCGACCCAGAATCCTTGCTCAAGAAAAGTTAAAATTTCATAGCATAATACTTCCAAGCAACCTAGAATCATCCGATACTCATTTTTATTAACTGAATGGCAAGATCAGGAGACCATGACTAGTGATCTCCAACAACTCCTCTTAATTAAAGGAGAACGTGATCCATTTCAGGTCATAGTCCCTGTCATCATTAAGAAATACGACTGGCAACGTAAAAGAGATAAGGTTTCAATTAATGAGAGCCAGATATCCCAAGTAAATGGAATGATATTTTGCCAAGAACTCTTGACAGGATCTGACATCCTATCACTTCTCACCAAAATCACTGAGATTTTTACATTCCAGAAATGCTTTTATCGCTCACCTATAAAAGGGGACTCCTTGGGAGCTTCCAAGATATGCAACATAAGTGACACACTCTTACTCTCCTCTCTTTGCTTTACTTTTTTTCTCTTATTGCCTACTACTTGACTTGATCGTCAAAAGGCCTTCACTAGAGCAACCTTCAGCCAGAACTCTTCTTTCATATATACCAAGCACCTCTCCTCCAGCAATCTCCGATGCCCAAGCAGGAACAGCATTAATAGATAAAGGAAGGACATTCTTATTCATCCATTTTTAGGAAAAAATATTGAGCAGAGCTTCTATGACATATAAAGGTATATCCACCTGACATTCTAGTGCCACTACCTCCCAGCAAGTTAGCCAATTTGCCGGAGATCCTATCCTAGAACCTCAAGCTGGCATCACCCAGTAAGAGGATCAACCCAATCGCTTAAAGTAGCTCTCCTAATTGATTCAGGTATTGACAATCATGGTCTAGACAATCCAACACCAAGGCCTGGTGGTGTTGGTAATACCATTGGCAGCACCATAGCCAAGGCAAGCCAAGCGATGCCATCCTAGATCCTAGCAGCACTGGAAATAATACGACCAGAGCAATGGTGACTCCCACTCCCACAAAATCTCAAACAAAAGGAGCATACTCATCCAAGTGCATCGTAGAGCCCCAATCATGCAAGGAGGCATTCTCCTTTGCCTTGGTATGACAAGGGGTCGACATCAGCTCAGTCGCCCCCCCAACTCTTCAAGATGCATCCCGCCAAAGAAACTAAGGTAGATCGAAAGCTCCAGAAGCTGGATCAGCATATTGAAACTCTATGATGTGTTGCCTTGAGTAGAGATGAGGATCTTGGCTTCACTATTGATCCACTCTTTGGAGCCCAAATTATGCAAGAATAATTATCGAAGCATTTTAAGATGCCATAATTGGACATCTATGATGGATCTGCTAATCCAGTGGATTATTTGAAAAGTTTTAAGGCCATGATGCTTTTTTATAAGGCCACTAACGGAATTCTATGTCGGGCCTTCCCTTCCATCCTCAGGAAGTTAGCCCAATATTGGTATTCCAAACTAAAGCCAAACTCCATCCACTCTTTCAACCAATTGAATCAATATTTTATCTCTCATTTTACTAGTAGCAGGTTGCTCCACTAGGATTTTGATTCCCTAATCAACATCAAGCAAGCAAAGCGAAAGTCCTTTATATCTTATGTAAGCTGATTCAATGAAATGACTATGGAAGTATACAATTTAGACCATGTAGTCCTTATGATTGTCATAAAAGGTGGTCTCCAACAATGTCATTTCTCTTCTCATTGAAAAAGAAGCCACCGATAGACTTCTCCGAAATGTTAACTAGGGAGAAAAAATGCACACACAGAGGAGGCGTATGGTGCTCATGATCCACCATCTACCCCAGCAGCTCTGACTGCTCTGGTTGTTAAGAAATGGCCCCTGGCCCAAGAGTTCAAACCGAAAAAAGAGGATCTAGAAAAAAGGAGGCAGAGAAGCAGGTCTCCCCTATGATGCTGAAGATCTCCCTTTCGAATTCAGTGCTATTAGAATTTTCAAAACCAACAAGACATCCTATCACCAAGAAGTGATACGGGATGAACCCTGATCAGGATTATTTTAGAGGGTGGATTGTTGGTCGCTAGGAAACGACCCTTAGGTAGGTCAAACAATCCCTTTTTTATTCAAATAAAGGCCTTTTTTATATTTTTCTTTCATATTTTTTTCTCACTTTTTTTTTTCTTTTTTTTCTCTTTTTCTATTCTTTTTTTCCCTATGCTTGAAGTCGGCATTGGGAAGCTGGCTTTGTATTCATGATCGTGTGAATGCTTTCATGATCATGCGGACCAGGGGGCCTTCGGAGGGAAGTTCGATGGGTTTCGCCAGTAATGGCACTGGGAAGGCGGCGGTAGCATGGAGGCGGTGGCACGACTCCATTGATGGTGACAGTCCGGCTATTGGGTGGCTCGGGCAGTGGTGGACTTGATCTGACGAACGGTGGAGAGAACGGGTGGCCGACGGGAGGCAGGGAGGAGATCCAGTGGGGCACGGGCGGATCTGGGCTATGTCAGACCAATGGGAGGAGGAGGCCGGGGCGAGAACTTCAACCGTGGCTTGCATCTTCCAGATCGATGTCGGTGGTGCAAGCCGATGGTTGTGGGTGTCGCGTGGAGATCTGCTCTCGGGCAGAAGAGGTTCGGCGCGAAGATGGGGCCTTTACGGGAAATAGGGGATGGAGATGTCTCCGGTGGGATCAGGATGACGGTGACGAAGAGGAGGGCACGCTCCTTCGGCACGGGCGTAGGCATGCCGGGCGATGGCGTTCGAACGGATCCGGGGAGATGGCTCAGTGGTTGATTCACAAATTGGAAGGAGAAAGAGAACAGAGAGGGGGAAAAAGGAAAGAACACATATGAAAAAGAAAGACGAAGAGGAAGATCTAGGAAGAAAAAAATGGACCATGGTTGGGCTTCCCACCCAGGCTTCAGCACTCACTCCTTCCCGGAGCGACCATGTAGGGCTTTGCACCCTTCTCCTTTCCAGAGAAACAAAGGTTGGGATTCCCGCCCTTCTCCTTCCCGGAGAAACAAAGGTTGGGCTTCGTGCCCTTCTCCTTCCCAGAGAAACAACTCCTTCATGGAGCGACAATTAACGCCTCAAAAATAATCTTCTTCGCCATCCTTTATTCGAATGATAAACTAATTAAATAGACTAATCTGAGATATCGATATCCTGATCTCAAATGTCTTAATCCCAATCCTAACAAATTCAAATTATTTATTTAAAAACAAATTAATCCAACTAAGGGATGAAATAAATCCTAAAATAAACTAAACAGCCAATAAGATAAGATAAATCCTAAAAATTCTGGTAACTTAATCTTGAATTTGAATTCAAGAGTGGTGCTGCATCAGGATTAGTGCTACTCCATGATCCATGCTGATGATGACTTTAGGATTCGTGCTGGGACTGACTTTAGGATTTGGACTAGAGGCTGGCTTCAGATTTTGGGCTGAGCTAGCTTCAGGTTCTGGGCTAGGCTAGTCGATGTTCCCATCATTCCTCTGTGATGGGGAGAATTCGACTCCATCGAGTCAAGCTTCAACAATCTTCTGGCTCCAGGATGCGCATGGCCTATAGACTTATTTTTTTTATATACAAATAATGCAAGTGCAATAAAATTGACTAACCTAACCTAACCCTCACTTTGATACCAAAACTAATGTGGGACGAACCCCGATCAGGATTATTTTAGAAGGTGGATCGTTGGTTGCTAGGAAATGACCCTTAGGCTAGGTCAAACAATTCCTTTTTTATTCAAATAAAGGCCTTTTTTAAAATATTTTTTTTTCATATTTTGTTCTCACTTTTTTTCTTTTTTTTCTCTTTTCCTATTCTTTTTTTTCCTACGCTTGAAGTTGGCATTGAAAAGCCGGCTTTGCATTCATGATCGTGTGAATGCTTTCACGATCATGCAGACCAAGGGGGCCTTCGGAGGGAAGTCCAGTGGGTTTCGTCGGTGACGGTGCTGGGAAGGCGGCGGCAGCATGCAGGTGGTGTGTTGTACCGTAGCCCCTAACCACCATTCCAAAAGGGTCAACCCCGTTGAAAGGCTTGGGATCAAAGTCTTTCAAGGGCATAGAACCCACCCATAAGCAGGGCGGCGGGCCTAAGGGGCTTCGCACCAGAGTCGGACTCGGCAAGCCGAGTACCGACTCTAGCAATAGGATGGCTCGTCACACTCCAATTACAATGGCTGCACTAGGGGTAGTGTCAACATGCCCATACGAGTCGACACTCCCGAGGACTGCTGGCCACCTCAGCCGCCCACCGTGGCAGCCAACTAAGGGCCCACCAGTGTGCACTGGAAAATAGCCAACAATCCCCCCCTCCCAAAGCGACACCCGGGGGGCTGTCAAGGCTTGAACCAGCAACCTCGCTCTGATACCACTTGTTGGACCATAGCCCCTAACCACCATTCCAAAAGGATCAACCCCATTGGAAGGCTTGGGATCAAAGTCTTTCAAGGGCACAGAACCCACCCATAAGCAGGGCGACGGGCCTGAGGGGCTTCACACCAGAGCCAGACTCGGCAAGCCAGGTACCGACTCCAGTGACAGGATGGCTCGTCACACTCTCCAATTACAACGGCCACACCAGGGGCAGTGTCGACATGCCCATACGAGTCGACACTCCCAAGGACTGCTGGCCACCTCAACTACCCATCGTGGTAGCCAACTAAGGGCCCACCGGTGTGTGCTGGAAAATAGCCAACATGGTGGCGTGACTCCATTGATGGTGGCAGTCTGGCGATTGGGTGGCTCGGGCAGCGACGGACTTGATATGATGGACGACGGAGGGAACAGGTTGCCGATGGGAGGCAGGGAGGAGATCCGATGGGGCACGGACGGATCTGGGCTGTGTCGGACCGATGGGAGGAGGAGTGATGTGGAAATGAGATGAATGAAGTCTAATTTAGTGAGTGATTTAATTTGTTGAGCAATGATCCTTACGAGCATAAACTTAATTCAAACACAAAATAGTAAAGAGTCATATGAAGGAAATACTAAATAAGGGAATAACTCAAACTAGGACTGCATATCCATCCATGAAGATTGGAACTAAGGCATTGAGAAACCATCCTATCTAGGGCATAGACCATTCAACTATTCAAACTTAAGAAATAAGGAAGGTTTTCTTACCAATATTGATGTCTTAGGCCATTAGAAGGGATTCAATTTCAGCACTCCCAAATAGAGATTGGTACTCGAAAACTATCACCTCCAGAGATAAGACTTCTGGCTTGAAAGGTCCCAAGGGAAAGACCAACTTCCTCGTCGACTCGTGATCTTGGAGAACCTTAGAAAGAAAAGGGATTAGTGACTTGAGATGACAAGAAGATTGAAAATTAATAAAGCTTCAATAATATGATTGGAGTGAATAGAGTTGGAGGAGATCAATTGGCTTCATTTAGTGTTTGGACTGCAATCGCCTTGGAATCCTTGAATTGCAACTGGAGTTGGCATCCCATAAAGGCAAGGGATGACATCCAAAATCTGCTATAGAAGCTTGCTTGAAGATTGGAATAAGCGTCCTTGTAGAGTGGCAATGGGAAAGAAGACTTGGTTGGAATTTGGAAGATCTACTTAGGATGGTGGTGGGGCATCTTCTAGCTAGAATTTTGATGGATTTAGGGGAATACTAGGATGGCAAAGGATGATGTTTTGGGTCTCTCACCCACTCCCTCTCGGAGGACACATTGCATATAACAAGTGGAAGAAAAAGACTCTTTTGATTTCATTCCTCAAATAATCTCCTTTACAAGGGGTTTGGAGTGGTATTTACAGCCTCTCCAAAGTCATTTAAAATTTTGAATTCAAAAGGAGGTTACATAAATCATGGAGAGATAAATGGAAAAGTTGAAACCATCCTTGATTCATACCTTGATAAGTGGAGAAGTTGAAACCATCCTTGATTCATGCCTTAATAAGTGGGGAAGTTGAAATCATCCTTGATTTATGCCTTGATAAGATGGAGTGAGGTGGCCGCATGAGGTGGCTTCCATGTGGGCTTGGGAGATAAGGTGTCTTCCATATAAGTTTGATGATGTGGCACTCCAACTTGGCAAGGTTTGTTGAAGTGGTTTGCCTCACCTAATCTTTATGTCTTCTTGCTTCATTTGAACCCTAACCAAACCAAACTTGAATCCAACTTGTAAATTCACTAATTACAAGACCAGATTGACCTTAATTGGACTTAAAAGACCAAATTGATATAAGCCCAACCCTAATTATAGGACTCAAACTTGACCAGAGAAACAAATTTTCCTATTTACAGAATACATGTTCAATAAAAGAAATAAAATTGAAATCAAAAGTGGCATTAACTCAATCAATTGAAATCCATAATGAATTTGGCTTGATAAAATTGGATTGAAGCTTCTTTCGAACTGTGGTGCTCACACCAATTCTCCCGGGGTGGGAATGACTCGACCCTATCGAGTAAGGGTCTCTCTGACTCTGATAATATTCTAGTAAGTCTGGGTTGATTCGTTGTAGGTCCTTCCAAGTGATCCACGAGTTATCAGATTCTAGTCGACCTTGCCATTGCACCGAATAGCATTGATAGTCTTTATTTATGGTAGTGGTAGTTTTGTCATCCAGAATTCTCTCAATTTGGTCTCGCTACTCTGGTATAGAGGCTGGTGGACACTCAGGAGTAGGGTCACTCTCAACAGTAGGTTCAGCCCCAAAAGGCTCACTAGGTATCAATATTGGCTCCTTGTATTCTACTAAGTCTAAAACATTAAAGGTCGAGCTGATACCTAGGTCAGATGGTAGTTCCAATAGATACGCATTAGGTCCAATCTTCTTTAGGATTTTGAATGGCCCTGCACCGTGGTCATATAATTTTTTCATAGTTCCAGGTGAAAATCGTTCGAGTTTGAGTCTAACCATTATATAGTCTCCTTCAGAGAACTCTTTGATTTTCCTATGTGCATTAGCCATACGTCTGTAGGATTCATTGCTCATATTGATTTTTTTATTGATTTCTTTATGCAAGTCCTTAACATGCTGTACGTATGACTCAACAGACTCAGAGACTCATGCATGTATGGGTAAAGGGATAAGATCTAAGGGTTTCCTAGGTTTGTAACCATGGACCAACTCAAAAGGACTCTTCCCAGTAGATCTATTGGCTGAGCTGTTATAAGCAAATTCAGCACGAGGGAGTAAGAGATCCCAATTTTCCATACTGTCACCAACTAAACATCTTAGAAGGTTTCCTAGACTCTGATTGACTACTTCAGTTTGGCCATCAGTCTGAGGATGATAGGCAGTAAAAAATTTTAATTTGGTTCCTAGCATATGCCAAAGGGTCTTCCAAAAATAGCTAGTAAACCTAACATCTCTATCTGAAACAAAGGTTTTGGGTAAGCCATGTAATCTAACTACCTCATCAAGGAAAAGTTTGGCCATTCTTGAAGAATCTAAGGTTTGGAAACATGGGATGAAAGTAAGCCATCTTAAAAAATTGATCGACTATAAAGAAGATGGAATCGTGTCTCCTAGAGGTCTTTGGGAGTCCTAGTACAAAGTCCATACAAAGATCCTGCCATGGACAATCAGGGACTGGTAGAGGAGTGTACAACCCAGTGTTCTGCTTTTGTTGTTTGACAACAGCACATGTTCGACATTGTGCTACAACTTGGGCTACATTCCTCTTAAGACTAGGCCAAAAAAACTGATCTTCTACTGCTATGATGGTCTTATTTCTTTCAAAATGGCTGGCTAAGCCTCCAGTATGAACTTCCCAAATCAAAAATTCTCTAATAGAAGTTTGAGGAATACACAGTTGATTTCCTTTGAAAACGAATCCATCTAGGAGAGTATAGTTACTAAGGATACTAGATGGTCCTTGTTGGAGGGATTGATAAATCTCACTAAAGTCTGGACACTTAGGATATTCCTCTTTCAGTCTATCAAACCCTACAACCTCAGTGCTAACTGAAGTCAAAAGTATGGATCTCCAGCTTAATGCATCTACAACCCTATTCTCAGTGCCGGCACGATGTTTCAGGACAAAGGTATATACTTGGATGAATTCTACCCATTTCCTATGCCTAGGATTTAGTTTCTTTTGAGAACTAAGGAATCGTTAAGCTTCGTTATCAGAATAAAGAATGAATTCTTGTGGTAGTAAGTAGTGTCTCCAATACCTCAAGGCTTGTACCACCGCATACAATTCCCTATCATATGTTGAGTATCTCATTCTCATCTCATTCAACTTTTTGCTAAAGAATGCCATTGGATGACCTTCTTGACTCAAAACTCCTCCAATTCTTACCCTAGAGGCATCACAAGCAACCTCAAATACCTTTGAAAATTCGGGTAACCTCAAAATAGGTACTTGTGTCATTTTCTTCTTTATTTCTAGGAAGGCTCTATCGGTGGATTTTGTCCATTCAAAGGTTCCCTTCCTAATGCAGTCAGTAATGGGTGCCACTATTATGCTGAATCCTCTAATGAATCTCCTATAGAAGGTGGTTAAACCATGGAAACTACGAACATCATGGATTCTCTTAGGTATGGGCCACTCGACTATGGACTTGACCTTTTTAGGGTCGGCGGACACCCCTTCAGTGGTGACAACGAATCTTAGAAAGATAACTCTATGAGTCATGATTCACATTTCTTGTAGTTGGCATAGAGATTATCTTGTCTAAGGGCTTGGCAAACTTGCCTAAGATGGTCCAAGTGGTCTTCCTTTGTTCTATTGTAGATGAGAATGTCATCAAAGTAGACTACTACGAATTTTTCTATGAATGTCCTTAAAACCTGGGTCATGATTCTCATGAAGGTACTAGGTGCATTGGACAGACCGAAAGGTATTACTACCCACTCATATAGGTCATCTTTGGTTTTGAAAGCAGTCTTCCATTCATCCCCGGGCCTAATTCTTACTTGATGATAGACACTCTTAAGATCAATTTTGGAGAAAATCTTTGCTCCGGCCATTATATCCAACATGTCGTCTAAACAGAGAATAGAAAAACGGTACTTAATGATAATTTTATTTATGGCCCTGCTATCTACACACATTCTCCATGTGCCATCTTTCTTAGGGGTCATAAGGGCTGGTACTGTACATGGGCTTAGGCTCTCTCTAATGAATCCCTTTTGGAGAAGTTCTCCAACTTGACGTTGTAACTTAGAGTGTTCTGTAAGGTTCATTCTATAATGGGGGAGGTTTGGTAATGTCGATCCTGGGATCAAATCTATTGCATGTTGAATGTCTCTCAAGGGTGGAAGGTGATTAGGAAGGTCCTCTGGAAATATGTCTTGAAACTTTTTAAGAAACCTTAACACTTCCTGGGGTTGTTCCTTATGGGGTTGGTCCTGGGTTTCCTTAGCTATCAAAATCCACACGAGGGAACCACTACTAATCTCCTGTTCCAATTCCTTAGCACTAATTAGGTTTACCCCTTGTTTCTTATCCTTCAAGTGACTTGATCCTCTCTTAATTTGGTCCTTAGGTGGTGAAGAATTGATTACAAACTTTTTTCCATTATGAGTAAAAGCATAAGAATTAGAGCGACCATAAAGTATAGCATCATGGTCATACAACCATGGTCGTCCTAATATGATGCTGCTTATCCCCATGGGAAGAATATCGCACCAAACCTTTTCTTGGTAGGACTGGATTCGGATTGTAACTTGGCACCTAAATTTGATGGGAATCGAGGTCGAATCTATCCAGGATACCTTATATGGGTTGGGATGGAGCACGGTGGGCAATCCTAAGTTCTTGACCGTACCGGTTGATATAGCATTGACACAACTTCCGCTATCTAAGATGATCTTGCAGACTTTTTCCTCTATTTTAACAAAAGTTTGTAGGATGTTGGTCCTACGCCAATCTTCTTGTTCCTTATCCTGGGTCAAGATACATCTCACAACTTCTAGAAATTCAGATGAGTCTATGATCTCTTCATCCCCTTCATACTCATCAGCTAGGTTCTCTCCGGCCTCATATACCTCTTCCTCACAATCTTCTATGGGTTCAGGGGCCTCCTCATCTATTTCTCCTATGTGTAGCGCTCTGTTAGGACATTGGCTTGCAATATGACCTTCCTGACGACACCTAAAACAATGGATACTACCTCCTCTTTGAATTTCAGGGCTTTTTCCTTTGTCATCTCTACGGGCTACTAGAGTAGTAGGATTGGGTCTGTTGGATGGGCTTGGGTTTGGGCTAGGCCTGCTTCCAGGGGGATTAATCCTAGTGGGCTCAGGTCGACAAAATAAAGGTCTCCTCTGGAATCTCTCACAGTCCCTAGCAACTTGGTAAGCTTGGTCTAGGTCATGGACTTCTCTCAAAAATAGTTCTCTTTGGATCTCCTCATGTAGGCCTGCTCTAAACCTAGACAAGGTTGCTGCCTCAGACTCGACCACGTTGCATCTCATCACGAACTCATCAAACTTGGCAATATGTTCGGATACTGTCTTATTCCCTTGAGTTAATTGTTGCCATTGATCTAAGAGTCTTTGTTCATAGGACATTGGTAAATACTTCTCCCTAAGTTTCACCTTCATAGCTCTCCAAGTGGCTATGGGCATGTCATCCCTCTGTCGGCTCATACATTCAATGTTATCCCAATACAATCTAGCCTGACGGACCAATCTAAGTTTGGCAAACTTAAATTTCCTATCTTCCGACATTTCATACCAATCAAAATATTGATCCATATCACCCTCCCAGTCTATATACACCTTAGGATCCAAGTTTTCATCAAATGTGGGTGCATCTAGACGAATGTTTCTAAGGGCCCTTTCATCCTGGTCAACATAATCATGGTAAACTCTCCTTGGATGTGGGTCGGGAGTATATTCCTGGCGTTGGACTCTAGGATGGACTGGTTGCAATATGGGTGATTATGATTTAGTAGGGGTCAAATGGGTCTCTTCAAGGGTTCCTATCCTCTCTTCCATTTGATCAAACCTAGTGTTCAATTGCTTAAACTGCTCAGTCATAGTTCTTATCAGGGTTTCTAGATTGGGATCCATGCAAGAACTGGGATGGTCAAGTGAATGCTGATAGGGAGTTCCTGATCTAGTTGTCATGCACACAGACTCAAACTCGGGCTAGGGGTTTGCTAGACCTAGAGTCCAAACCAAATGTTAGGTCAAGATGACAATCTTGGTTGTAGTAACTTGGCACCTGGCCAGGTAAGTGTAAGGTTGGTGGAGGTCCCTCTTTGCTTGCCTTAGACATCAATTTGAAATTAGCCAGGTAAGCGGACCAACCCACCTTCCTTCGGGATCTTGTCCCTGAACCACTTGCCTAGATACCAGATACACAAGCACACACAAACAAGTTATCTAAATTGGCTTGACACTTGGTTCGACCCGACCTTGTGGGTATCCCTAGCTCACTAAAGCAAATAAATGTCTACTCAGTTTTAATTAAGGGTTAGGTTCGCTATGCAGGTTGATGATTTTTGGGCTAGGGACAGGTAATGAAATCCTGATCGTATGTCATATTGGTGCCCTTAAATTGATTTACCATGAGATGAATGCAAACATGCATAAGAACCCTAATTTCAGGTGTAGAAATCAATGTGTTGCAGTTCTGATGTGAGGCAAAAAAGTGATATGTATCAATGTCAAAAAATTCAGAAAAAATCATAGAACATTCCTAACTCATACATGATATACCAGATGAAAGAAAATTAAAAAATAAAATCTATGTTAGGCGTGGTAGTTCCTGGAACATAGACAATGCATGCTTGACAGAACAGCAGAAATTTTAAAGATGCTAGATTTAAATGATGCAAAGCTATTCTTTAGGATTTTAAACTTACCTTCTTGTGTTCCCCTTCAAGGGTCAATCATAATAGCACCCCAACACGCCTTAGGAGATCCTCGTGGAATGGGAAGAGAGGGTTTTAAAACCCTACTTTTCTCCTAAGACCGGACAGCCTGGTGAGGCACCCAAATCCAGGTATTGAAGATGATGCAAAGCCCTAACCTACCATGCTCTGAGGATCCCGTGCCTCATACTCGCCCGAAACCTGTCCGGTGACCAGCTGGGAGTCAATGAAGACCCTCAGGTTGGTCACACCAAGCTCACGGGAAACTCTCAGCCCCGCGAGGAGTACTTTATATTCCGCCTGGTTGTTGGTGGCGGCAAACTGGAGGTGGAGTGTGCATTCAGCCACGATTCCCTCATTGGCAAGGATGAGCCCGGCCCCGCTTCCATCGAAGTTAGAGGCTCCGTTCACATGCATGACCCATATGTCCTCCTCTAGTTCAGGCCCTGGTTGTTGACTCTGGGGGCTCTCTTCCTCTCCTCGCCCAGACCTGCACACTCAACTAGAAAGTCAACCAGTACCTGCGCCTTCATGGCTGACCGCAGTCGATAGGCGATGTCGAACTTGCTGAGCTTCAGCGCCCACTTCGCCAGGCATCCAGATGTGTCAAGTCGACTGAGCACAGCTTTCAATGGTTGATCCGTTAGGACCGCAATGGGGTGCACTTGGAAATAAGGCCTGAGGCGCTGGGTAGATACTATTATCATAAAAATCAACTTTTCGGATCGAGAGTACCTGAGCTCTGCATCGCGAAGGAGCTTGCTTATATAGTACATAGGTCACTTGATTCCTTTATCGTCCGTTCGGACTAAGATCAAGCTGGCAGCCTCTGGAGTGACCGCCAGATATAGGAGGAGCTCTTCTCCCTCCTCCGACCGGAAGAGTAGTGGTGGTGATGCTAGGGTCTTCTTCAGCTCCTCAAACACCTACTAGCACTCCTTCGTCCAGGAGAAGTCATGCATCTTACTCAACACCTTGAAGAAGGGCTGGCAACGATCGATGGATCGCGAGATAAATCGACTCAGGGCCGCCACTCGACTGGTGAGCTGTTGGACTTGCTTCTTGGAGGTGGGCGGCTCCATGTCAAGGATCGCCTGAACTTTCTCCGGGTTGGCTTTAATCCCTCTTTGGGTCACCATGAAGACGAGAAACTTCCCCGTCGCCACCCAAAAGGCGCACTTTGTTGGGTTCAGCTTCATTTGATGAAGGCGAAGGTTGTGGAAGGTCTCCCTCAGGTCATCGACATGGTCTGAGGTCGGCTTGCTCATCACCAGCATGTCATCCATGTATACCTACATGTTACGGCCAATTTGGTTTATGAAAACCTTGTTGACCAACCGCTGATACATGGCGCCAGCATTCTTCAAGCTAAATGGCATCATCCTGTAGCAGTAGATTCCGCGATCCGTGATGAAGGCAGTGTGCTCCTCATCCTCCGGGTGCATCCCGATCTGATTGTACCCGAAGAAGGCATCCATGAAGAATAGAAGGCGGCGACCCGATGTGGTGTCCACAAGCTGATCGATCTTCGGAAGGGGAAAGCTATCTTTTGGGCATGCTCGGTTGAGGTCGGTGTAGTCCATGCAAATCCTCCATTTGCCGTTGTTCTTCTTCACCATCACCATGTTCGCTAGCCAATTGGGATAGTGTACCTCCCGCACAAAGCCGGCATTGAGGAGCTTTTCCACCTCTTCGTTGATCGCCTTCTGCCTTTCTACAGCAAAGCTCCTCTTCTTCTACCTAATTGGGCGGTACTTCGGATCGATCTTCAACTGGTGGGTGATGACATCCGGGAGAATACATGCATGTCTGCTGCAGACCAAGCGAACACATCCGTGTTTGCCCGGAGGAAGTCCAACACGCGAACCCGCTCGTCCTCTAGAAGTTGGGCTCCTACCTGCACCATTTTCTGCGGGTCTGAGCCAAGGGGGTATGTCAGGAAACGCTCCACCAGGCCACCCCAGGGATCCTGCGCTCTCTGGTCGAGATCATCAACATCATATTCGAGCTCAGCATTCCGGGTGCCTGGAATGGCTTGCAAGCAATGCTGAACGGGCTGAACTGCCCCCCACATCTCTCCCACCCCGAAAATAATAGGAAACTGCACCAACAATTTTTTGATGGAGATGACCGCATCAAGCTGGTTGAGCCCTGGTCGACCCAAAATGGCATTGTATGGTGACGGGAGTCGACAACGGTGAAGGTCATCATGACCGTGCTCTATCGGGGCAGAGTCCTGGCGATAACGGGGAGAGTGATCTCCCCTTCGACTCCCATAGAATCTCCGGTAAAACCTACGAGAGGGATGTGCAACGGACTTAATCGATCACGAGATAGATTCATTCGGGATAAAGCATCGTAGAAAAGTACATCGGTAGAGCTCCTACTATCAACCATAATCCGATGTACAGGATGCTTAGCGATGATCATTTCGACTACCACCGCATCATTATTTATACTTTCATTTTCATTTTCACCTCCCTTTCCCTTTTCAAAGGGGAGTACACCTTCCAGATCTCCTCCCTCCCGGGCTCTCTTTGACATGCGCCCTATCCCCCAAGAGATCATACCCACTAGCTTCTCGGTGGGGCGATTATCTACAACTAGAATAGGGAGAAGGGCCGCAAGCGGCTGGTCCTCCGCCGGGGCTCCTCTTCCCACGAACTTCTTGAGATAGCCCCTTTGATGAGGTCCTCGATATCCCTTTTTAGTTACGGCACTCCTCCGTGTCGTGGTCGTGGTCGCGGTGAAACTGGCAGTACTTCGTCCTGTCGCGACGAACCTTCGGATTCTGAGGAGGAGGTTGGTGGAGGTAACCCTCACCCTCGATCTCCATGAGAATCTTGGTTCTTAGAGCAAGGAGGGGAGTAAAGGTCCGCTCTGGGACGGGACCATTCTTGGGCTTCGGTCCCGATCGAAAATTCGCGAGCGGCCCGGGCTTGCAAGTCCCCTGAACATCCTTCAAGACTGGCTTTTTTAATGGCTTCTCATCCAGCTCTCTCCTAGTGCGGTCAGCCTCCTCAGCTCGGATGTACTTATGGATGCAGAGGAGTTCGAAGTATGTCTTGGGCGGTTTTTTGTCCAACGAATACGTCAAACGGGAGGTCTTGAGCCCTTACTTCAATGCCAGCATGGCGACGGGCTCGTCCAAGCTATAGATCTCCAGGGTGGCAGTTTTGAAACAGGTTACATAGTCCCGCAGGAGCTCCTGGTCTTGTTGGCGGATGGAAAAAAGGCTGTCCACCTCTCTTGGACCTTTCAGCAAGCATCAAAGTGTGCCATAAACTTTCCTTCCAACTACTGGAAGGAGCTGATAGATTTAGGCTCAAGGCGGGTGAACCAAACTCGAGCGGCCTTCTGGAGGGTGGTCGGGAAGGTGATGCAAAGAAGGGCATCTATCGCCCCCTGGACTCTCATGAGAGCCCTATAGTTCTCCAAATGGTCCAGGGGGTCGGTGGTCCCGTCGTAGGGATCCACCTGAGGCATGCGGAATCGACTCAAAATCGACTCCTCTTGGATCTCTCGAGAAAAGAGGGGTCGAGCGTTATAGCCCATTGGCTCCCTGGAGGAGCCCTGCATGTTGGCGAACTGGCGGGAGAGCTCCGCCAGTTTGCGCTCTTGCTCTTCTAGGTGCCTTTCAGCTAGATGCCTGATGGCCTCGTCAGTGGAACATTCCACTGAGGCCACCGGTGAAGAGCGTGCCAATGGTTTGCGGTGAGGGTCCTTGCCGCGGTGGCGCTTGTCGTGCCTGGCAACATCATCGTTGCCTGCCAGGGATCGACTCTCGTGGTTCGCCGACCCATATTGATTTCTCTTTGCGGGAGTCTGGTGACTCTCGCGGGGATTGGTTGCTTTTCACGGATGGGATGGCCTACCCTGGATGGAGCGCAGGCTTCCGCGGGGGCCGTGGCTGTGGCCGTAGTGGTCCCTGGCTGGGGTTGAGTTACCAGGGAGCGCTGCTTATGCTGCAACTACCTCACGGCCATGGTCAGTGTCTGCAATTGTTGGACAATGGCAGCATACTGACCGTCCGTCGAGGGCAGCTGAGGAGGTGGAACAGGAGCGGGGAATTCCCTTTCCGGGCTACTGGGATCCAGGGGAGAGGGAACTTCCCCCGCTCGGCTGGTGGAGGCTTCACGTCCGCGAGTCACCACCATTCTTGGAATCGAGCTACTCTCGAGCTCGAGGGGGGCTTACTTGTCTAGGGGCCTCGTCCCCCTACCTGGTGTGCCAATCTATTGCCGACCTTATCGCTGTGGCCTGCAGCTGAGGAGTTGGCACCGTACTAGAATCCCCTGTGCTACAGAATCCCGATGCTTCCAGACCTGCAAAAATGAAGTTAGAGACTCAGGCCAAAAATCCCGGCGGAGGCACTCCAACAGTCAAGTTAGAGAGCGGTAAAGTGGAACAGATCCACTAAGACGGAAACCCACTGGGCTTCCATACTTAGAGGAATCTCTTATGAGAAGAATGAGAACGAGAGGGATCAGCATTTTGGTTCCTGCGATCGGGCTGGTTGAACTTGGTCCTGTGAGTTCTGTTGAGCCTTAGGCTCAGGATTGCCTCCTCTTCTTGTGCGCGTGCTTGCCCTCTTGATTGCTCGCCCTCCTTCTTGCCCCAAGTCCTCCTTTTTAGGTCACCGACCGTCGAATCCCTCCACACCTTGATTCCCCCTTGGGCTTTGGAGGTCAGCGATTGTTCCCCCATCTCGTCCCCCTTACGATCGAGAGTTAAGTGGTGAATCGGTTTAGTCGACCGTGCAGTCATGAGAGGGGGAACTTGGCGGGATACTGGTCCTTGCAAAGGTGCCCTCGGGCCTGAGGCGTTGACCGTGGCCCAACCTTTTTGGAATACCAGGCTACCAGACATTGGGTTCGGTGTCTCGGGCAAGGTTCCCTTTCTAAACTGGTGCCAACGAGATTCTGCGTACCGTTATAGGTCTAGGGACACCGTACCGAGTGCACCGCCTGTGCGCACCATCTTCAACAGCTTCCTCGGGGCTCGTGCCCCTGGTCCTTTGGTCTTCCATAGGAAGGGCCGACTTCGACTGAGGTGGACCATGCCTGGGTTGACACCTAGCGAAGTGGCAGAGGCAGGGCCACTCCGATCGAGGTGGATCCCGTCTGGATCGATACCTGACGGAGTAGCAGAGGCCAGCTTGACCTCGATCGAGGTGGACTCATCTGGGGGTGCCACCTGACGAGGGAGCAGGGAGAGCCCGGCTCGACTTCGACGAGGTGGGCCCATCTAGGGGTGCCACCTTGCGAAGGAGCAGAGGCAGGGACACTCTGGCAGAGGTGGATCCCGCCTGGATCGACACCTGGCAGAGTGGCAGAGGCCAGATCGACCTCGACCGAGGTGGACCCATCTGGGGGTGCCACCTAGCGAGGGAGCAGGGAGAGCCTGACTCGACTTCGATTAGGTGGGCCCATCTGGGGGCACCACTTGGTGAAGGAGTAGAGGCAGGGACACTCCGACCGAGATGGATCCCGCCTGGATCGACACCTGGCGGAAGGGCAGAGGCCAGCTCGACCTTGATCGAGGTGGACCCATCTCGGGGTGCCACCTGGCGAGGGAGCAGGGAGAGCCCGGCTCAACTTCGACGAGGTGGGCCCATCTAGGGGCGCCACCTGGCGAAGGAGTAGAGATAGGGACACTCCGACCGAGGTAGATCCCGTCTGGATCGACACCTGGCAGAGTGGCAGAGGCCAGCTCGACCTCGACTGAGGTGGACCCATCTGGGGTGCACCTGGCGAGGGAGCAGGGAGAGCCTGGCTCGACTTCGACGAGGTGGGCCCATCTGGAGGTGCCACTTGGCGAAGGAGCAGAGGCAGGGATACTCCAGCCGAGATGGATCCCGCCTGGATTGACACCTGGTGGAGTGGCAGAGGCTAGCTTGACCTCGATCGAGGTGGACCCATCTGGGGGTGCCACTTGGCGAGGGAGTGGGGAGAGCCCGGCTCGATTTCGATGAGGTAGGCCCATTTAGGGGTGCCACCTGGCGAAGGAGCAGAGGCAGGGACACTCTGGCTAAGGTGGATCCCGCTTGGATCGATACCTGACGGAGTGGCAGAGGTGCCGAGCTTGACCTCGAGGTCGGTTTTACTACCAGACGAGCCACTTGGTAGGAGGGTCCGGAGATGACTCCACGTAGTGCTGCCTGGCGGCCAGCTGGATCTGACGTACACTCCATGTCAACGATATTGCCATATCAATATGAGTTCATCCTGTAACTAGTGGACCTTGGCATAGGAGTCTTCCCTCATGTCTGCAAGTTCGGTGCAAAAGCTTTCCATCAAATTGGCAATCTCTACTCTTGCTTCTTTGGTGACCCAGGCCTCTTCTTAGCAAGCTTCGTTCATTCGCTTGTACATTGATGCAAGCCATTCCATTGCCTCTTTGAGCTTTTTGTCCAAGCAAATAACCTCTTCAACTGTTGCATCGCAATACCTTTTCATTTATTAGAATTCTTGCTCCACCTCCAATGCTCGTTCTTTAGCCTGATAAACAAATATTTCAATGGAAGTGGCCTTCTGTTCAACCACCATCACTTTCATCTTCATAGCCTTGACTAACTCCATGAAGAAATTGGAATATTGTCCCAACTGCAAGATAAGTTATTATTCGAACGATACAAAGATGAAATGTCAAAAGAAATACATTATTACACTTGGATAATTGATTGAAAGGCCCTGCACCTGTAAAGTTCAGGGTTAGCCTCCTGCATCTCTAGTATATCAGCGAGCAAAAGAAGAGATGAGAACCGAGCTGACGACTCTAGGTGTAACCGCTAGATGGAGCAGGAGCTCCTCCCCCTCTTCCGACCTAGAGAGCAACGGGGGAGAGGCGAGAAATTTCTTCAGCTCCTCGAAGGCCGTCCTGCACTCCTCCGTCCAGATGAAGTCATGAATCTTGCGCAGCGCCTTGAAGAAGGGAAGGCAACGGTCGGTCAACCTCGAGATGAATCAGCTCATGATAGTAATACGCCCCCTCGTTAGGCGATGGACCTGCTTATTGGAGGTTGGGTGCTCCATGTCGACGATCGCTTGGACCTTCTCTGGATTTACTTCGATACCTCTCTGGGTGATCATGAAGTCGAGGAACTTTCCTTCCGCCACTCCGAAGGTGCACTTCGCTGCATTCAGCTTCATCTGATATTGCCATAGGTTGTGGAATGACTCGGCGAGGTCAGTGATATGATTCGAGCTCGGCTTGCTCATGACAAGCATGTCATCCACATACACTTGCATGTTCCAGCCAATTTGGTCCTTGAAGACCTTATTGACCAGACGTTGGTATGTGGCTCCTCATTCTTCAGACCGAAGGGCATCATCCTGTAACAGTATGTCCCTTGGTCGGTGATGAAGGCGGTGTGCTCCTCGTCCCCCGAGTGCATATGGATCTGATTATATCCGGAGAATGCATCCATGAAGGAGAGCAGCCTGTGCCCAGAGGTGGCGTCCACCAGCTGGTCAATCTTCGGTAGGGGGAAGCTATCCTTCGGGCATGCCTTGTTGAGGTCGATGTAGTCTATACAGATCCTCCACTTGCTATTGTTCTTCCTTACCATCACCACGTTTGCCAGCCAGCTCGGATATTGGACCTCCCGAACGAAACCGGCGGCTAGGAGTTTGTCCACTTCCTTGTTAATGGCCGCCTGCCTCTCTGGGGCGAAGCTTCTCTTCTTCTATCGAACTGGCCTGTGCTTCGGGTCAATGCTCAGTTTGTGAGTAACGATGTTAGGAGGGATACCTGGCATGTCCGTCGCTGTCCAGGCGAATACATCCGTGTTTGCCCGCAGGAACTCCAGCAGTTGAGCCCTTTCCTCCTCGGGTAGCTGGGCTCCAATCTGTACCATCCTCGCGAGGTCATCCCCGAGCAGATAAGAGAGTAGGCGCTCGACCGGGCCTCTCCTGGGTTCTTGAGCCCTTTGGTCGAGATCATCTACCTTGGGATCACCCTCAGGGACCTTGGCCCCAGGGAGGGTTCTGGAAGCAGTGCTGCACCGGCTAGGGTGCTCCCCTCATCTCCCTGACATCGTAGGGGGTTGGGAACTGTACAAGTAGTCTCTTGGTGGAGACAACGGCATCGAGCAGGTTGAGCCCGGGCTGGCCCAGGATCATGTTGTAGGTGGAAGGAAGCCTGACAACCGTGAAAGTCATCATAACAGTGCTTTGCCGAGGTGGGTCCCGGCAGTGACTGGGAGAGTGATCTCTCCCTCCACCCTTACATAATCACATTTTTTCCCCATCTTCCCCTTCTCTCATAAAGGGGAGTACATTCTCAGGATGGCCTGCCCCCCGGGTCTTCTTGGGTACACGCATGGCTCCCCAGGAGATCATACCCACCGGCTTCTCGGTAGGGCAGTTGTCGATTGCTAGAGCTGGTGGAAGAGCGATGAGGGCTTGGGGTTCCACTTGAGGTCTGCCCCCCCACGAACCTTTTGAAGTAGCCCCTCTTGATGAGTTCTTCAATTTTCACTTGAGGTTGCGGCATTCCTCGGTGTCATGGCCGTGGTCACGGTGAAAGCGACAGTACTTCGTTTTATCATGGCTAGTGGAGGGCTTCATCGGAGGCAGGCATCTCAGGTAGCTCTTGCCTTCGATCTCCATGAGGATTTTTATCCTCAGGACGAGAAGGGGGGTGTAACTCTCCTCAGGAACAGGAGCGCCCTTCGGTCTTGGCCCCCTCCGGGAGTTCGGAGCCTGAGATCCTGGCTTCCAGGTTCCAAGCATCTCGATGGGGGTCGGCTTCTTCAGTGGCTTCCCATCGAGCTCCCGTCTCATACGATCCGCCTCCTCGGTGCGGATGTACTTTTGGACTTGGAGAAGGAGCTCAGAATAAGTCTTGGGGGGCTTCTTGTCAAGCGAGTAGGTCAGGCGGGAGGTCCTGAGCCCTCGTTTTAGTGCCAGAATAGCAACTAGCTCATCAATGTTGTAGATCTCCAATGCGGTAGCCTTGAAGTGGGCCACCTAGTCCCGCAGTGGCTCACGGTCCTGCTGCTGGATGGAGAAGAGGCTGTCTGCCTCTTGTGGAATTTCTGACAGGCATCGAAGTGGCCCACGAACTTCTGTCCCAACTGGGTGAAAGAGTTGATGCTCTACGGCTCTAGACGAGTGAACCACACCGGGCTGCCTTCTGGAGAGTAGCAGGAAAGGCGATGCAGATGAGGGCATCGGTGTCCTCCTGGACCCTTTGAGGGCTCGGTAGCTTTCCAGGTAGTCCAGGGGATCGGTGGTCCCATCATAGGGATCCACCTGTGGCATACGAAACCGACCCGAAATCGATTCCCCTTGGATTTCTTGGAAGAAAGGGGGACGGGCATCGTAGCCTGCTGGCTCGCTAGCCAAGCCTGGTAGATTTGCAAATCAGCGGGATAACTCCACCAACTTGCGGTCATGCTCCTCCAGGCGCTTCTCCGCCGCGTGCCTGATGGCTTCGTCAGTGGATCCCTCCATCGAAGGAGATGGAGAAGTTGACATGGGTGCATGGCACCCGTGGCGGGGGGTCTTACTTTTCCTACCTCGATGGGCTTGGATACTGCCTGCCCGAGGTTTGGTGAGCAGCTCTCCCCGTCGGCAAACCTAGCTCGTTGTCTTTTGACGGAGTTTGATGGCTACCCCAGTTGTCAATGATGGCCCACAGCTGCGAAGGCCTTCCTTGGAAGGAACGCAAGCTATCGCGGGGGGCTGCGGCATGGGCCGCGGGAGTCCCAAGCTGCTGGTGGGTAGCCAAGGATCGATGCTGGTGCTGAAGCTGGCACACTGTTATGGCAAGGATCTACATTTGCTGGACGAGTGCAGCTAGCTAGACTCCGCCGGAGGTGGTTGAACCGGAGCGGATAGCCCTGCCTCTGGGTTGCACGGGTTCCCCCGGGAGGGGGAGTCCCTTGCACAACTAGTGGAGGCCTCTCGCGCCTGTGTCGTAACCATCCTTCCGTGGAACTTGCTTGTAAAGGGGGGGCTTGAACTAGATCAAAGACTGTTCACAGGTCACCCCTTCCTGGCGCGTCAATCTGTTACTGCCAAGATCATCGTGGCCCGTAGCTGCTGTCGGTACCGGAGTGTGCTCCTTTTGCTGTCTGGCCATCCGGTGATCCTGGACCTGCAAAACAGGTGTTAGTGACCCGAGCCAAAATTTCTGGCGAGGGCACTCCGACGGTCAAGTCAGTGACGATCCAGGAAAACATATCCTCCTGGTCAAGCCTCTCTTGATGGACTCCATGCTAGGAGGAGTGAATGGTGTGAAAGTGGAATGCAAGTATGTCGGGGGAAGAGCAGCCTAGCTAGAGGGATTTTCTATGTGGCCTTTCCGCCCACCCTTGCTTGGATTTGCTTGTGGTGCGGTGCTCTCTGGTTGAGGTTGTACCTGTGTTGGAATGGTATTGCATTACATTACCTCATTTGCCTCGCTTCTTTCGGCTTTGTAGTCTAGGTTACCGTTGGGCGCCTGTCTTGGGATCTCCGTCGGGCTGTTAGGCGCGTGCGGCAGTGTCCCGATGCGCCTTTCCCGATTCGTGATAAGGGAAGCTATCATATATTCTGACATTCCTTCTAGTTGTCCCATTCCGGGAAACCTGGCAGTACCTTGATCGGGGGGTCGCCGCCCCCGGGATTCGAATCTCCTGGTTGACTTCCTCTTTCGGGTGGTTCAAGTGGTTGGTGAGGAGCGTGGCATCTCGATCAGTGGGCCTCTTCCCTTTCTGGTATAACCGGTGGCCGCAGGTGGTCATTGCGGCCTGGCGGATGTCTCAGTGCAATCCTCGGGCAGCTCGCCGGTGTCCTGGGATGGCAATGCTGTCCCTTTGTTCGCCGGTGCTTACACCTGAGCTGGGGGCTGAGCTGTAAAGGCAGGGCTCGACTCCGACCTAAGCATCCCGAGCTCGCGGGGTTGCCTTAGCGGAGGAGGGCAGAGCGCGGGCCCGATCCAGAGGGCTCAACCTCAGAGAGGCTCCACATAGCGGAGGAGGGTGGGTTCGACTCCGACCACGGGGCTTGATCCTCGAGGGGCTCGCTCTGGAGGGCAGATCGCGGGCCCGGTCCAAAGGGCTCGACCTCGAAGAGGCTCCACGTGGCGGAGGAGGGCTGAGCTTGACTCCGATCACGGGGCTCGATCTCCGAGGGGCTTGCTCTGGAGGGCGGAGCGCGAGCCCGGTCCAGAGGGCTCGATCTCGGAGAGGCTCCACGTGGCGGAGGAGGGCTGAGCTCGACTCCAACCACTGGGCTCAATCTCCGAGGGGCTCGCTCTGGAGGGCGGAGCGCGGGCTCGGTCCAGAGGGCTCGACCTTGGAGAGGCTCCACATGGCGGAGGAGGGCTGAGCTCGACTCCGATGGGCTCGATCTCCGAGGGCTCACTCTGGAGGGTGGAGCGCGGGTCCGGACCAGATGGCTCAACCTCGAAGAGGGGCTCGATCTGGGGGGCGCCTCTCGGCTCCGGCCTAAGCGCCCCGGGCTCGCGGGTCCGACCTGGTGGAGGATAGAGCTCAGCTTCGACGGGCGGTCCCGTTATCCCGAGGAGCTCGACCCGGCGAAGGAGTCCAAGCAGGGAATCTAATGTGGCGCCTGGTGCGGCGGGTATCTTTGATGTGGCGTCTGACAGCTACTCCACGTTAGCGATCTTGCCACATCACCATGTAAGAAAAATTTTGCAAACAAGGGATGATAACAGTTGCAGAAAAATAACATGAACCAACTCTGAAACATCATGAATCTAGCATCCTAAATAGAGACAGAATACGAGAGCCTAAAGCTAAAGAAGTATATTGTATGAGGCTAAAGAAGTATATTGTATGAGGCCAATGAATTGCCTCCTAAGTAGAAAGAAAACAACATCCAATGTGGCTTTGATCTCAAGCACGACGATGTAGCCCATATTGAGGAAACTGATTTGTGTTGCAATAAGTATCGGCTGTAGCTTGATAAAAAAGCATTATAAAGAAACTCGTGATAAACAACCAAAGAGATGAAGAGGTAAACAAAGATAAAATAGACAATACTGAAATAGCAGAGCTATAAATACCGAGTATAAGGTAAAGCATACTGAAATAAAGCATGATGAAATGATAGAGCATTAAATGTCCATGATGAAAAGCCCGATGCAAGAGTAACACATGATGAAATAATAGAATTATATAGCCATATGCGAGTGCAGCATAATGAAGTAAGCCATAGAGTGACAGGAGCATGTAATAGATATCCAAAGTAGCATCTTTTAAGATATTGCTGAAATAGTGTGTTGATGCCAAAAAATGCAAGAGAAGACAGCTGTAGAAGCACATCCGATGTAGTTATAGGTGAATGCTTATAAATATGCAGACTCAGCACTGAGCAATACACTTATAATCCTTGCTTCCGTGAGGAAGAATAGTATAAAGATACCGATTCATAGAATAAATACCAGCTCCAGTAGCTTTGTAGATATGCATTATAAAATTAATGATGTTGAAAAGCTGAAAAGATGAAGCAGCAGATGTTGCGAATTATCCTGAAGGAAGACAAAAGAAAGAACAGAGAAGGGTGGCAGAACCAATGCAGAAGAAGAGTAGAAAATAAAAATAAAGGAGAGTTTATATATCTCGATTCCATAAAATAAAAATAATAGAATATTAAAGAGTAATTTGGCAATGTTCGAACATAAATAATACATGTATAGAAAAACATAAAGGTAAGAAAAATCATTTAGTGCTTCTTTTTTTTCCTTGCCGATTCTTTTGTTCTAATGTAGTTTTTTTCCTGCTTTTTTTTTTTCCTCTTTTTTTTTTTTGTTGCACAATTTTCATCAATTTTCTTTTATTTTGAACTTTATATTTCATTTTTTGTGCTCTTTTGTAGTAAGGTGGAAATGAAATAGGCTGGATGATTTATGAACAAAGAGCCACTCAAATAATCCATAGAAAGCTGAGATAGAATTTTAGCATAACCCAAGTTGAGCTTATAGTCCAGCAAATTAGGAGTCATTGCTTATCAGGTTTATTTTGATTGAATCATTGCTCATCAGGTTACTGGCAGATTTAGGATCCATTGGATTGGCTATCAATGCGGTGGTATACTCATCCATGGTTGCACTAACTTCTGCAGTGCAGGGCCACAGAGGATCCAAGATTCCCAGCCTATAATAAGCCTTATTGGACCGAGACGATAAGATTCCCAGCCCTATAAAGAGCCTTATTGGACCGAGACGATCTCCCAGAATCCATTCAATGGTTCGTGCTATCTTATTGCTCTTACACATCGCCTGTCCAGTTGGAAGCTCCATGAAGCGATGTACTTCTTAAACATGCATCTCCAGTAAATTCAGAGGTCTAACAACGCACCCACAAGTTGAACGAAGCCATAAGATGCGTACAGTTAGTTTGACCACTTGATAACCCATGTAGAGCAATTAGAGAATATATTTCTTGAAACTTAAAATGTTTTTGAGATAGTTGGTCTGGAGAAAGTACGGGAGACTCTGATCATAGGGAACACATTGCACGATATATGTAAAATATGAAAATGATCTTTATGAAATATGCAACCACACATGGAGTTAGAACTTATCCTTTCACATTAATTGTCCAGTGCATCGGCTGAGCATTCTTGATGACCTCCATCGTCAATGCTGAGAACAAAACTAGCATAATTAAAAGCGAAGTATTAAAGGGACAGGACTCTCCTCGCTATTACATCTATGTGCAAGTGCAAGAATGTAATCGTGCAGTAGTAACTCCATCAGACTGCTCTGACATTAAAATTCATACAGGGAATGGAGTAATGCTAACGATTTCATAAATGTTTTTTTTAAAATTAATCTCCATAGATGAAGGAAACAGTTTTCTGAAAACAATTAGTTGCTCAAACTACACCACCCAGAGCACCCTCCAAAACGCTTTATCTGTGGGGGGCAATTAGCCTATGTTCATTGTACTTTCAGAACTATCTTCATGAACTCGTATACAAAGTAACTAATAGAAGCAGAGGGCAAAACCTGAAACGACAAAAGGAGATTTGCTGAAAACCTAGAAACTATCATCTGAAAATTTATATAGAGATGATAGAAAAAAAAATGAATCAAATCCTAGATACTGGTATAAATACCTGCAACAAGCTGGGAATCAGGCCAGCATACAGTGCAGGGATGCCCCCTTGCTCAACTATTTTCACAGTCGTAGCAAATGCATTTAGTTTTGTTGCCTGAACCTGCATTTGTAGCTGTCGTCTGACTACTTCAAAAGGATATGTAGCAGCCTCAGCACAAGCACCGGCAATCGCCCCATACAAAAAGGTCCTCATGGGACCCAGCTCTAATTGATCCAAGACATTCACATCTTCACCTTGATGTTGCTTCATCACAGATATTCGCATCTTTCCTTCAGGTGAATGAAGATAAGCTGACTTCAGTATATCGTAAACACCATAGAAAACAGCACCAGAAGGGGCCATGCTAATAAGAGAAGGAACTAATCCCTTGTAAAGAGAAAAAAACCCTTCAGTTTGCACCATGTGGCAGAAAACACCAATAACACCACCTAAAGCTTCCCCTCCAGGTGCTACCATCTTTGTGCGGATCTGAAATTGAAAACTTCTATGTAAATAGATGTATTTAAGAGGGAAAAAAAGGGAACTTGCAGAAAGTACATACTACTTCTTAAACAAATAGTCATGATATTCTTCTCAGAAGAGACTCACAAATTTCAGATTATGCTGCTTCATGAGACTATCCATGATATCATTCAGCTAATCCTATCTAACAATAAATAACAACCCGGACAATTTTTTACTAATAACCTTGTTACTTCTTACCTAAAACTGCGAACAAAGCGCTACACTAGTACACAGAACATATCATGGAACTAAGAATCCAAACCCCCCAAACTGCTTTAACACAAACAAATGAAACATACCGTGTCCATTGGCAGACATAGTATTGTAGCAGTAATGCCAGCTGCAGCACCTGCAACGAACCTTTCGAAATTTGTTGTTTCTTCATTTCCAGACATTTTGAGAAGTTGTTTCCTATATGTATCATATGCATAGAAATTTACTGCCTTAAATGGAGCAGTACGAAGAATGTTGACAAAATTGCCTTTCCAGAAGCCTTTCAGACCTTGTGTTGTTGCAATTTTATGGATAAGTGCAAATAAATTCCTCTGTTCACCACGAACTATATACTCCAACTTTAGTCTCTCAAGAGGAGCAACAAAGGTTCTGATACACCAGAACATCATGTTCAGGAAGGATAATATATTGGTGACATCAACAAAAAAGATGACTAGTTTTTAAGATCATCAACACATAGGACAGCAGAAATTTATTCAAGAAGTAAGTGATTCAATGGAAAATTTGTTTATGCAAAAGAAAACATACTAACATGTTATGGAGTAAAAAATATCCAGAACCAGAAAGCCGATTCACTAGACATCCAGCTAAACATTTAACAGTTAGTCCATAAAAAATTGCAATTTTTCTAATAAGAGGAATTTTGTCGAAACAATAAGGGAGTCATATGCAAAGAGTACTTTGGACAATTGATATCAGAAAATATCATGAAGTTGTTTATAAAATGATAAAATAAATGTGCCAAATGTCATATCCTAAACAAAAACCAGAACAGAAAATATCATATACTTACAGCCAAAACAAACACCTAAGATCCCGAGATATGAGATGCTAGTATTTGCTTCTATAGCTCTAAAATTTCATTTTCAGGACCAAAGTTCATCTACTACAAATAATTTGAGTCTTAATGACCAAAAAACATGTAACTATCATAGTTCTGCCTATCATTGTGCTCGCTCAAAGCACAATGACACCCCAGAGTCCCCAGAGAAGCAGCTGGGACAGAGCGAGGCTGGCCCGTCGAAGGTCACCGAATCCGTGACTCAACCAGGGACTTGGTTTGATGCATTGGCAAGTCCTGGGCTAGTCAGCGCTGTACTAGGCTAGCAAGCAATGGGGGCAATGAATGACTTACCTATGTCTGACTCGGGCTCGTCCCACTTCAAACAGGCCAGAAGCCCAAGCACGAAGACCCGGCTTCAGGAGAAAGGGAAGGATGTTTCTAATGGACTGGGTCCTGTGGTCCACGCGTCTTTGCCCAAGCCCAAGCGGCTGAGCGTGAAATTGCTAGGCCGAGCCTAGGAAATAGGATCAATGGCAACCCAACAGCTTTCTTCCACTCCTCGCCAAGGTTGCCCTACTTATTTATTATTTACACTGATACACTCTCTCATGCACTGCGAGCTGCCACTAGAGCAAACCATTGATCCCTATTTGCCAGCTCCGAGTGCCTAGCTTATCTCGCACTTGCTCTTTATAGATGATTGTCTATTGGTTTGTCAGGCCACTATTTAGATGGCTTCGATGCTGGCAAGGATCTTTGCAGACTGCTGTGCAGCACGTAGGCCGAAAGTGAACCTCTACAAATCGGCAATTTATTTTAGTCCAAGGACCAGAGTGCAGGTCAAGCAGGTGATTAGAGAGAGGCCAAGCATCCACCAGCAGGACAGTGTTTGCATTATCTAGGGGTTCCGCTTAAAGGTCGGAGATTGTGAAGGATAGAGTGCTTGTAGGTAGAATAGGCAATTCGAGAGCACTTTAAGGGCTGGTAGGCTAATGCTGTCTATGATGGGCAAAATTACGTTGGTGCTTTCAGTCCTTACTATTGCTCCGATTTATGTGCTATCTAATACTCTCTTGCTAAAGACTTCTGTGGCAAAGCTTAAACAAATATTCAGAAGTTTCCCTAGGGGTGCACAGCAGGGGAGGAGGGTGCATATGTAAGCCTTAGACAACTGATTAGGGATGGGGGCCTTGGGTGGTCCTTTTTGGAGAGGCACAGGGCTTTACTTGCCAAACAGGCTGTGAGGTTTCTTCACCAACCTGATAGCCTGTGGAGTGGGGTGATGCGGGCCAAGTATGGCCCATGGTTGGCTTACGAGGATATCCAAGCCACTCACAGTAGTTCCTTTATGTGAAAGGAGATCTGTAGTCATGTCCCAGAGGTGATGGCCTATGTAAGATGACTGAGAGGGGATGGGTGGTCCATCAACTTTCTTCAAGACTCTTGGATGGCCAACCTCCCCAAGGCACGTTGGCCTACTTTTATCGGTGTAGAGATTGGTGAGATGATGCAAGTGTCTGATTTGATTCTCCTAAGTGGAGGGGGCTAGGACACTATGCTAGTGACACGTCTGCTTGGTGAGCAACTCGCTGAGAGAGTTCTTGCTCAGGATGTCATGGTCGGGAGACTCTTCTAGTCCAAGGGTAGTGACCAAGGACCTTTATGACCTTTACAAGAGGGAGCCAACCAAGAGGATAGATGGAGATTGGATTTGGAAGCTTGGTACGCATCCCTGGTGTTGCCGATCCCGCCGCCGCGCCTGTAGCTTCGGAACCGCCGATCCGACTAGACCGTCTCGTCCCTGGGGTCTCCTGGCTTGATCAAACCTGCAAGGCAAGGTCAGAAACCCTGGCCGGGGATCCGGCGAGGGAGCTCCGACGGTCAAGTTAGTAGATGGCGAGAGGGAACAGATTCTCTGAGACGGGCCCCCGAAGGAGTCCCAGACTCAGAGAACGCGCTAGCAAGAAAGGTGCCAGAAAGAATAGAAACCCGGCTGGGTTCCTCCGCCGAGCTCATGCCAAAGGGCCCCCTCTTGGGACCTTGGATCTTGCTCTTGGAGCGGAGTCTCCAGCCTTTCCCCGTCTTTGTTCCTTGCTTGCTTACTTACCTTGTCGTCTATTCTCTCCTTCCTTGTATCTCCTCCTGTTGCCCTCTCATTTTCCGCTCCTGGGAGGCTCCTTTGTTGCTTTCATCTCCTCCCCTCCATCCCTTTCTCTTTCCCCTTCTGGATCAGAGAGCCGGGCGGCTTTCCGGCCTCGTTTGCCGAGCCTAGCGAGGAAAGAGTAGGGGAGGGGGGCGCCGGTCAGACCACCGACCAGGCCTCAGGCCGAGCGTGAGCGCTCTCCTTCCCAGGCGCCGACGCTGTCCGTTATTGGGTCCTGTTTTGTCAGGGCCTCGCTTCTCGACTGCGGAACCTGTCGGACCGATGTAAGTGATGTTTCGCGTGTCGCCGCCGACCGTACGGGGTGCCTTTCTCGGAGTGCGACGCGCACGGCTCGAGGGGCAACCTCGGAGCTCGCGCTTCCATTCTTCGGGAACTTCTCTGTACAGGCTGGCCCGCGTCGGCCGAGGTGGACCCCTCCTGGGTGGACACTTGGCGGAGCGGCAGAAGGTTGCTCGGCTTCGGCCGAGGTGGTTCCGTCTCCGGGTGCCACCTGGCGAAGGAGCGAAGGAGCCCGGCTCGACCTCGGCCGAGTTGGACCGTCTCAGGGTGCCACCTGGCGAGGGAGCAGGGGGGGCCGCTGACCTCGGCCGAGGTGGACCTCTCCTGGGTGGACACCTGGCGGAGCGGCAGAAGGTCGCTCGACTTCGGCCAAGGTGGTCCTGTCTCCGGGCGCCACCTGGCGAAGGAGCGAAGGAGCCCGGCTCGACCTCGGCCGAGGTAGGACCGTCTCAGGTGCCACCTGGCGAGGGAGCAGGGAGCCGCCGGCTTCGGCCGAGGTGGACCCCTCCTGGGCGGACACCTGGCGGAGCAGCAGAAGGTCGCTCGACTTCGACCGAGGTGGTCCCGTCTCCGGGCGCCACCTGGCGAAGGAGCGAAGGAGCCTGGTTCGACCTCGGCCGAGGTAGGACCGTCTCAGGGTGCCACCTGGCGAGGGAGCAGGGGAGCCGCCGGCTTAAGCCGAGGTGGACCCCTCCTGAGCGGACACCTGGCGGAGCGGCAGAAGGTCGCTCGACTTCGGCCGAGGTGGTCCCGTCTCCGGGCGCCACCTGGCGAAGAAGCCCGGCTCGACCTCGGCCGAGGTGGGACCGTCTCAGGGTGCCACCTGGTGAGGGAGCAGGGGAGCCGCCGGCTTCGGCCAAGGTGGACCCCTCCTGGGCGGACACCTGGCGGAGCGGTAGAAGGTCGCTCGACTTCGGCCGAGGTGGTCCCGTCTCCGGGCGCCACCTGGCGAAGGAGCGAAGGAGCCCGGTTCGACCTCAGCCGAGGTGGGACCGTCTCAGGGTGCCACCTGGCGAGGGATCAGGGGAGCCGCCGGCTTCGGCCGAGGTGGACCCCTCGTGGGCGGACACCTGGCGGAGCGGCAGAAGGTCGCTCGACTTCGGTCGAGGTGGTCCCGTCTCCGGGCGCCACCTGGCGAAGGAGCGAAGGAGCCCGGCTCGACCTCGGCCGATGTGGGACCATCTCAGGGTGCCACCTGGCGAGGGAGCAGGGGAGCCGCCGGCTTCGGCCGAGGTGGACCCCTCCTGGGTGGACACCTGGCGGAGCGGCAGAAGGGCCCGGATCGAACTCGACCTCGGCCGGGGCGGAGCTGCATCTGACTCAGCCGAAAAAACTCCACGTGGCTCGAATCACGCCCAACGAAATCTGAGACATGCCACGTCATCGTTACGGCCGTAACACCTGGATTTGCCCATTCATGTGGAAGGTGGCTTGGGGCCGCCTTCCTACCAGGATAAGTGTTGAGGGACCGAGGCCTAGATCTCCCTTCTATTTGCCGTCTATGGGTAAATTGATGAGACGGTGGACCATGTCCTGTTCCAATGTTTAGTGTGCCAAGTAGGTATGGCAAAGACTTGGCTTCTTTTGAGATGTCAATCCAGTTCTTTCTTAAGGCCTTGTAGAGGAGTGTTGGCTCTAACACATTAAGATTTTCTGGTATTAAAGTTGCTTACATTGCATACCACATCTAGCTGGCCAGGAACAACCTAGTCTTCGAGTCTAGAAGGCAAATTGTAAGGATTACTTTGGAGAGGGCTATGGCCTAGGCTGTAGAGATTGTATAGCCATCTTTTGATTCGACCTTGACGACCTGGGACACCTAGGACTCTCATTGTACCCTTGCGGTGACTCGTTTGGTGTTCATCACCTAGAAGCCCCCACCCCTGGGTTTTATTAAAGGCCAACTTTGATTGCAATGTCTCTAGTAGTAGAGGAGGAGCTAGGTTTGTGATTCGAAGCCCGGATTCAAGATTAGTCACGATGGGAGGCAGCCACCTTTGAATGTCTCGATCTCAGGTGTGGAGCTTCGAGTAGCTGGGGCAGGTATCCTATATGTGTGGTTGACCTTGAGGACACAGCATATTATCATGGAGGGAGACTCCGCTACCGTAGTGAGCTGGCTGCAAAGGTGGATTCGAGCGACTCTAGCGCATCTGCTTATGAGGATATCTAGTTCTCAATAAGAGGGTGCACTTCTTTGGACATCTGACATGTTTATCAGGAGGTGAATAGTGATGTTAATTAGGTCGCTATTTTTGTTGCAAAACATTCCGGCGAAGTATTGTGGACTAACATCTAGATAGCCACCATTTTGTTTCATGATGTTCTTTCTAACCTTTTTTATTGGATTCATACTATAGTTGTATGACTGCATCTACCTTATCAAAAAAAAAAAAAAAAAAAGCACATACAAGGATATTGTTATTCTCTTTCTATAAAAAAATGGATCATCAACGATCTTCATGACTCCAAAAGTAATATGGTACCTCATCCAATAAAATATCCAACAGATTGGGGAGATAACTTCTTCTAAAACTTTAATAAATGCTATACATCTATCAAAATCATCACGATCAAGTTTTTGAAATATGGTTTTGCTTTCAAGTCCCCCGCATAAAGTTTCTGTTTCGACAGTTTTCAACAGTTTCACTCAGTTGCCATTGCCAGAATCTGGAGCAGATGCAGGGGGTGTGCCAATGCAGGTGCACAGAAGCATATATTTTAGAAACACTTTTAGCAAGTGTTTAGCAAGCAAGTGCGGGTTCGAGAATCTAGGAAGATTCTAAAATGGATACATTACCTAGGTAGAAAACCCCAGCAGCAAAGATTTCACTCATTCAGAATTTCAGTCAACAACGTTAAAATAAAATCCCAGAAAAATGAAAAATGATGAAAAAAAGGACACAAGCAATTTATTTCATATCATTTTATTTGAATTTTGAATTATCTAGTATCATAATCTGTATGGTTCAGAAAGTTTTGAGTTGAAACTAAATTGTACTGAAGCTAAATGAATTACATTTAACAGAAAAATATACCAACATAATACATGGAAAAACTCAAAGGACACTACTTACAAATTAAGAAGAAACACCCCATGCGTCTTGCTTGTTTTTACATTTTTAATCACTTGGCAAATCTTTTCTCAAAAAAAAAAAAGACAGCAGAAAGGTTAAATATCTTTACACCTTGAGATCTTGATTTTTGTTTTCGATGATGATTTGTGTCAATCTAGTATAATTTGGTAAACAATTCTTCTTCTACAGCTAACTTCTTTTTTTGTTGAGGAATAGGATGGAAGAAAGCCAACCAAAATTGGGGCCAAGGTGAGATCAACCTAATTCGCTGACTTCCAACTCTTGGTAACTTTACAAACTCAACCAAATGGCACCCCTTTTTGCAAGTCATCTTATGTGTGCCACTTCTTGCAAAAGTAACTATTTGTGCCTTTCTTTTCCTTGAACATGTATTAAGATATATTTGTTCTCCAAATGCTTCACATAACTCTGGTGAAAAACAGCAACCCACCATTTAAACCATTCTTTCTAACAGGCAAAGAACTTGATGATAATTGTCATGACATAATCTCCCTCAATATTAGGGCTTAAGGACACAACTCCTCTGGAGTGAAATAATGCACCATTTGAGTTCGTCCTATTGAATAAGATCGCAAATGCAAAAATATATGCAATGAAATCCATGTCACTTCCTAGATGGCAATTTGACAGCTGTCTAGACAACAGAAACTTACAAGTCAAATGACTTTGCTTTTTTAAATACTTCCTTAACCTGAGCTAAGCAAAAAATGTACTAGGGTTCAAAAAGGAGCTCATGGAATCATAGAACTCAAAATAGCAAAAAGAAGTAAGGATAGAAAGGATTAGAAAGAACAACAAAAAGTTTGAGCATTTACTGCAATAGCTGATATTCATAATGGAATCTTTCTGTACTAATTAAAAAGATACCTGAAAGGTAGTTATGAGAAACAACATATGTAGCAACAATCCAGAGAGACAAAAAAACTTGCATACATGAAACAATTTCCTCTAGTATATTTGAATGCAAAAAAATAAGAAGAAAATTGAACTATCAGCAATATTAGATCCACTGAAAATCCAAGGATCTAAGAGACCAAGGATGCTCAACTTAATACTCTTAATCCTTCTATAGTCACTATAAATTCTCATGTGCTACATGACCACTAACATGAACTTGCCCGGATCATTAAATACTGTTCAATTAGGTTTATCAATTCTTGATGCATGTAGATCAAAACTTCTTTAATATAAACAACAGAACATGGCATATCTGCAACAGAATCTCAAGTTACAATTCTTAGAAAGTGGGAGAACTCCTATAGTTTTATTGTACATAGGAAAGAACCTATAGTACTCCAACCTTTTCATTCCACCTCGAATAAATCCTTTGTTAGACCATTCATACAAAACCTCAGACTTTCAATCAAAAAGATAAATGCTCAAAAAGATGCAAATGTCCATTAGGCTAATACTACTAGCAGCAAGACTAACTAAAGACATGCTCTTTTGATCATAAGGACAACATGGATTATCTAAATATAATATGAAATGCGACTGAGGCAACGCAGCCATCAACAAAAACAAAATGCAATTATTTTTAGGAGCAAAAGTTGAGATCTTAAATATAAATGAGCAGCAAACTTAAAAGTTTCTTTTATGTCATCCAAGTGAAATATTGGTACATATTACTCAGCATTTAATAATAACTATTAGCAGGAAAAGTCATGATAAAAAGCAACAAATAGCTACTCTATTACCTCAAAACCATTGTGGCCACAGCCCCCGACCACAGATCCTTGGTGGTGTTCGTCGCACCACCTCCAGCCCCCTGTGTTCCATCCTCCTCATTCTCCACCTCCTTTACCACCACCTCATCCACCTCCTTCCCCTCCGATGCCAGTTCCTCCTATCTCCTCTGCCCATTCCACTCGAAAATCCCCTCCACCTCCCCAACGAACCCCTCCCCTCCCTTGGAACTTTTATAGTTTTATTCTACATTAAGATTGACATCTCTATCTTATAGCACTCCACCCCTTTGATTACTCAAAGAAACCCCTCCTTTGTCAGACCATTCATGCAAAACCTCAGACTTGAAAAAGAAAAGGTCTAATGCTTAAAAAGATGAAAATGCCCATTAGGTTAATACTACTAGCAGCAAGACTGACCAAAGACAAGACTCTTTTGATCATAATGACAACATGGATTATCTAAATATGATATGAAATGCAACCGAGACAACGCAGCCATAAACAAACACAAAATGCATTTTTTAAAGGGAAAAAAGTTGAGATATTAATTACAAAGGCACAGCAAAGTCATGGAACATATTACCCAGCATCTAGTAAAAGCTATATCAGGAAAAGTAATGATAAAAACCACCAAACAGCTATTCCATTACCTCGAAACCATTGCGGCAACAGCCCCCGCCCACAGATGCTTGGTGGTGTTCATGGCGCCCGCTCCGGCCCCATGCGTTCTAACCTCCTCCTTTTTCTCCACCTCCTTCACCACCAGCTCATCCACCTCCTTCCCCTCCAATGCCGGCTCCTCCGATCTCCCCTCCCCATTCTGCCCCAAAAACCCCTCCGAATCCCGCACGAACCTCTCTCCTCCCTTGACCGACAAGCTCACCGACAAGAACTGGCCCCCACCCAACCTCCCACGCCGGCACACCCCCAGAACGAACTCCTTCTGGCGAGAAGCCACCAATCTAACGGCCGAGGCCGCCGGATTCGCGATCGAGATGGAGGAGACGATGGAGTTGGGGACGGAGGAGTCGAGGAAGAGACCTCCAGCGACGAAGACAGTGGGGTCCTCGTCGGAGAAGGGAATCCAAGAGGGGATGAGGGCATCGCGGAACCAGATCTCCAGCGGCGGCATCGCGAAGGCGGAATCGAAGAGACAAGAAGGCTAAGATCGAGGAAACGAGGGAGGGGATCGGATTCGGAGGAGGAGAGCGTTTATAGGGTTAGGGTTTTGGGAGAGGAAAGAGGATTGTGGAGGCATGGGAGGGGAGTTCGAGGGGAGAGGGCGAGCGAATGTGGGATATATTCTCAATTCTTTAATTCTCTATCGGGAATGTATTGTTCGTTTGATGGTGGCGAAGATGCGGCATGGGTTCCATCGATCTCCCACGCCCACCTTGTCTTTGTGATTTTGGCTTGCGGTGTCTGAGACAACCAACCGGGCTCCCGGCGGGCGCCAACGTGTGCAGGGACATGGCGGAGTGCCGTGGTACTTGCTCGAGATTGGCTATTTGGCAATTGCTGTGGGGTTTGGTGGTCGGGCACGTGGGGCACACGTCTGAAGTACCTACTCTTATCTAGGAATTAGTGAAGGGGCACGTTTTATTCGTGATAAAATTGTTAGTTATTTTTTTAAGAATTTTTTTTTCTTACCAAAAAAAAAAAAAAAAAAAAAAAAAAAAAAAAGGATTACGATAATAAATGTGTAAATATCTTTAACCGACTTGTTAGTTTTTTTTTTTATTAAAAAAAAAAAAAGTCGGGCGGTCAAACAACTTGTTAGGTGTTTCAAAGCCCAAACCTGCCAGGTATATGCAGATAATTAATTAATTTTTTAATTAATCTTATTTCTCTGGACTCTAACCCACCAAGCCCATTCAAGATGTTAATTTTAGGTGTCTCTATATTTTATACAATCATTTACATTCCTGAATGGTAATTTATGTGACAATATGCCCCCTATTATCATGTATTTGTATGAGGTTGGTGCTCTATTGTAAAGACCTACTATAAATTGTACCAACATGATGGATTGTGCTAATTCACTTATGATTGATGATAAGCAAGTATAAATGGAGGGCTGGCCTTCTTCCAAACAATCCAAACTAAAAAGGATCTCATCTTTCAGAGCTCATCCACGATTGGATGGGGCAGCATAATCTAGATTTTTTTTTTTTTTTTTTGATGGAATATTTATTGGGGGATTGCTTTTTGGACAAAAATATTTGGATACCTCGGATTATATTTACAAGTTGCAGTTTAAATGCCAAAAAGTCAAAATATTTGTAATTGAAATTGTAATAAAATTTGACCGTAGTTCCAACTAGGCAACTACATAGAATTTTGTAATTGAAAAAATTCTTTAAAAAACAAAATAAAAATCTTATAAACGGCCTCACCTAATGCACGATATTGAAGGCTATTTCAACGCGCGCGCACGCGCACCGTGATATAGAAGTAAACTAACAAATAAGATAAAGGAGCATCTATGTGCCGTCAACTTGTCATCCCTAGTGGATTGGTTTGTTTGGGTCTTCGAGAAAGAGTGCTGGGAAGAATAAAAGGGAATAAGTATTTCATCATAGACAAGTAAAATTTTATGAAAATTCAGTTGCTTTTCAAAAACTTTTCCTACCGGGAACCTTAGTTATAGAAATTTCATTTTCATTTGTTATACCCGATCGGCTCATCTTCGAACCGGACTGGTGCAGAGGTCCGACCGACCTACTTCTGTTGAGGTTCGTCGATCCATTCCTATCGAGGTCCTAGCGATCCACTCCTACTGAGATCCGATCGACCCACTCTTGCTGAGATCCGACCAGCCCACTCCTGATGAGGTCCGGTCGGCCTACTCCTGCTGAGGTCCGACCAACCCACTCTTGCTGAGATCCGACCGACCCATTATTGCTGAGGTCTGGCAGGCCCACTCCTGCAGAGGTCAGAGCGACCCGCTCCTGCTGAAGTCCGACCGACCCATTCGTGCTAAGGTCCGAGCGATCCACTCCTGCTGAGGTCCGGCCAGCCCACTCCTGCTGAGGTCTGACCGACCCACTCTTGCTGAGATCTGACCAACCTACTTCAGATGGGCTTGTATTGATCCAAAGATAGCTCCGGGAGACTCCAGAAGCCTCCTCCAGCTGGTACCAGAATTATGTTACAATAGAATCCTGATACTTCAGCACCACTACTCCACTAGCTCTATGGCACTGCCTCATCCTGGCGCCACGTGGCCACTCCCGGATTCTCCTAAGGACAAATCGTCATTCCATGCCTAGCCCCTAACAGATTCTGGTAATGTTCTGCACTTATATAAGGTAAACCGGGAGACTTTGGGCGGTAAGGACTCTCTCCCTGCTTCATAGCTCATCTTCATTAATTCCTCCATTTAGTTGCCCTCAAGCTCCCGCTAACTTAAGCATCGGAGTGTCTCCCGCCGGAACACCACCGGTTCTTGGAAACTTTTTGCGAGAACCGGAAGAGGAGCGCTCCAGCCAAGTCAACCGAACCTGGTTCGGGAGAAGTTGCAGCAACAGATTGGTGCTAGAGGAAGGGCACTTTCCTTCTCTAAAAGGAGGAATCCACCTACCAAGCAAAGCAAAGGCAAAGAAAAGAGCCCAGAACACCTCTACTAGGAGAGGCCATTCCCCGTCAAGTTCGAAAGGCCCCCTCAGGGAGAACGACACCGCCGAACCCACTGTCACTCTGGAACAACAGCAGTTCTAGACCCTTCTGAGCCGCATCGACATCCTTGCTGCCGCGGTCCAAAACCTCCAGGATGCTGCTGATGCCAGATGGCTGCCGCAGGCGGTGTCCCAAACCAGTCATCGACTTGCTGCTGAGGGAAGCCAACAGTGTGAAGCGCCTCAGCCCCATTCCTACGTTGCTCCGGAGCCCCGAAGGTCCCAAATGGCTCATGTTGATGGGAAGAGAGTGAGGTCCGCCTCACCCTCTTCCGCTGACTCAGTCTCCGACAGCGACCAGTATTGTAGCGAGGTCCCGAGAGACTATACCAGCAAACTCCAGTGCATGAAGGAGCAGATCGTCGTGTTGGTCGATAGGCAAAATGTTGACGGGGCGCAAGCATATGACTCCCGTCCGTCTTTTCTGCCGAAATCATGGGGGAGCCTATCCCCTGCCACTTCAAAATTCCTTAGATGGACGCCTACGATGGTACCACCAACCCACTGGACCATCTGGGCACCTACAATGCCCACATGATGGTACAGGGCACCTCCGATACCCTCCACTGCATCACCTTCCCTGTAACGCTCAAGAAGGCAGCTCAAATGTGGTTCTCTACCATCCGTCCAGGTATGATCCATTCCTTCCCCCAGCTTGAAAAACTCTTTCTCTTCCATTTCAGGACTTGCAACCGGACGCCGAGGAACATCGACTGCCTCTTCCTCGTGCTGCAAAAGGAAGGAAAGACTCTCTGGGACTACATGGCCCGATTCAACCCAGCGGCCATGGAGATCCCGGATCTAAATGAAGATGTAGCTATGTCGACCTTCAAGAGAGGGTTGCACTCGTCCAGGCTCACATTCTTCCTAGACAAGAAGTTCCCGATAAGCTACCCCAAGCTACTAACTCAGGCGCAGAAGTGCGCCCTAGCAGAAGAGCAAGTGGCGAGCCGATGCCAGGCTGAAGAGAGGTCGGCTCCCAAGAAGCAGAGCGACAAGGCTCTCAAAGTCTGACCTCCAAGCGATGGCAACAATTTGGCCCGATGCATCAGTCCAAAGCTGAAAGACTTCCCCAGGAGGTTTGAATCTTATGTGCCCCCTCCCTTTCGAGGGAGAAAATTCTCATGAAAATTGAGAACGAAACCTTCCTTCAAACGCCTCATCCGATGAGGAGCCCCTCTGTATCCAGGAGCAGAGACAAGTACTGCCGGTTCCACAGGGACCACGGGCACAACATTGAAGACTACCTCCAGCTGAAAGATGCAATAGAAGACTCATCAAAAGGGGGTACCTGCATAAGTACGTCCAACCCCAGAGGAATCAGGCTGAAACTTTGACTACCAAAGATCCCCCGGAGGAGATGGAGCTGTCAACCAACGTCCGACCGACGGGAATGTTGGCATGCTCCACCGTCGGTCCGATTGGAGGTATGAGGAAGACCAGGATATTGTGAAGAGGTCTAGGGGTTCTAATGTAATTAGCTTCTCCAACGAAGACCTCCTTGAATCCCACATCTCTGGGAATGATCCTGTAGTTGTGTCGATAGTGATTGCCAATTATGGCGTAAAGAGGATCCTAATTGATAATGGAAGCTCCACGGAAGTGTTGTTGCATGATACTTTTATCAAAATGAACCTATCCAGGGCAAGGCTACAAGAATCCCCCATGCCGTTGACAGGCTTCGGGAAAACTCTATCGGAGTGGAGGGAGAGATAACTCTGTTACGCCCCGAATCCAGCACCAGAATCGGCACGCGACTGGCCGCACAAACTCTAGGTTTTATCCTAGAGATCATGCAAGGCCTGGGTACACAAGAGTCACTTACCTCAAAAAAATCTCATTCATCACCAAGCCCGAATATCTGCATGACTCTGTGAAAGAAGAAAGTAGAGTTGTGAGCTATACAGCCCAGTAAGGTTTTCATATGATCACACCAGTAATAATATAATTCTGAAAATAGCATAAACATACTAGAATATCATATCATGCAGTCAAACAACTCAAATATCATGTAGTTCAATCCATTCAATAACCGGTATCGTGGTCCAACCCACTCGATAACCGGTATCATGGTCCATTCAATAACTGGTATCGTTGTCCAACCCACTCGATAACCGGTATCATGGTCCCAATTCACTCAATAACTGGTATCGTGGTCCAACCCACTCGATAACCAGTGTCATAGTCCAAACCATTCAATAACTGGTATCGTGGTCCAACCCACTCGATAACCAGTGTCATAGTCCAAACCATTCAATAACTGGTATCGTGGTCCAACCCACTCGATAACCAGTGTCATAGTCCAAACCATTCAATAACTAGTATCGTGGTCCAACCCACTCGATAACCAGCGTCATGGTCCAACTCATTCGATAACCGGTATCGTGATCCAACCTACTCGATAACCGATGTCACTTTCCTTTAAAATATGGTGTATGAAATACAAACTATAATAATAATAACTGTTGCCGCCCGGATCATCGTGGCCCGTAGCTGCTGATGGCGTCGGGTGTGTCATGTCCGCCCGCCTGGGAACGCCTCCGGTGCCTCGGGACCTGCAAGGAAGCAACGTCAGTGACCCGGGCCGGGGATTCCGGCGAGGGCACTCCGACGGTCAAGTCAGTGACGATCCAGGAGAACAAATCTTCCTGGTCGAGCCCCTCTGGATGAGATCCATGCTAGGAGTGAATATAGTGTGAGTGGAAGATGAGGACGAGCTGGGAATGGTGTTGGCCGAGGTAGTCTTGCCCTCCTCTCTGGCCTTCTTCTCTTGTGTCGCTCTGGTTCCTCTTTTGAATTGATAAGCATGCTCTGGGGATCTCTCCCTTTGGGGTTAGATGTCGATACCTTTCTTTGCTTATTTTTTGGCGGGAGTTTCTACCTTGGTTTGCTTCGGGATCTTTCCCTGCTGTCGTGTACGGCGAGGTACCATGATGTGGACGAAACGTTTCTCCTGTTGTGACAGTCGGGGAAGCCTCCGTAGATTTCTGACATCCCTTCTGCTTATCCCTCTCTTGGGAGTCTGTCAGGGTCTCGATCGGCGGACCGCTGATCTTGGGATCCGTGCTCTCCGATAGGGTATTTTTTTCGATTGTACGGCAGATCGGCGGAGGCTATGGCACCTTGATTGCGGCATGATTGGTGTCGTACGGCCCTCGAGAGCATCGCCACTGTCCTCGGAGGAGAGGTATGGCTCCCTTGGCAGCCAGCGTATTAGCTTGAACAGAGGACCGAGCTGGAGAGGCAGGGCCTGTTTGCGGTAGACTCGCCTGGGTGCTGCTCGGTAGGATGGAGGTGGACCGAGCTCGGTCACGGAGGGGCACCTCGTGGCAGAGGAGGCTGAGCTCGACTCCTGACCATGGGGATCGACCTCAGACGAGCTCGGTGCCGGGGTGCCACCCAGCCCAGAGGACCTAAGCTCGGAGCGGCGCCTCGTGGCAGAGGAGGCTGAGCTCGACTCCTGACCACGGGACCCGATCTTGAGGGATCCGCCTTGGGTGGGAACTCGGACTCGGCTCCGGCCTAGGTGTTTCGGGCTGGCGGGAACGGACCTGGCGGAGGACGGAACTTGCCTTTGGCGGGCAGAGGTGTTGCCTCAGGGAAGCTCAACTCGGCAAAGGCGCTCATGTTGAAAGCTTGTCGTGGCGCCTGATGGGGACTCCACATCCGCTGCCTCGTGCCACGTCAGCATTCTGGCCACATCAATAACAATCATAATGTCCATCACAAGAAATCAACTATGCCATGCGAGATAACACCATGTGTCAAATGTGTGTGTATATATATATATGCTTAGATCAAGTCAAATCACGTAAAATACATGTATAAACGGGTGATCAATATAGAATTCCTTACATTCAAGCACTAAACCAAATACTTGGTAACAAAACCATGCCATGTAAAATAATATGTAGAACTGGCGATCATGTCCAGAATCCTTATCTTCAATCGCTAATCCCAGATATCCGGTATCAATCTATAACCGAAATTCGTCCAAATCCTTCCTGCTCAAAAGATTGATCTCGTACTATAATAAATAAATTCATTCAAACCAAATCCTAGTTTCACAAATTTTGAGAAAGAAGGTTCCCCCTAATTTTCTCTTTCCTCATCTTCTCTCTCCTTCCTCTTCTCTCTCATCTTTATCTCTCCTCTTTCTCTCTCTATCTCGAACTCCAGCATATCCCCAAAACTAATCACTATCCCATGATATCATAGCATGACAGCCTTCCTCTTCTCCTGAACGGAGATCTCTTTCTTCTTCCCTTCTCTCTTCTCCTCTTTTTCTTTCTTCCTTCTTCTCTCCTCTTTTTCCTTCTCTTTCTCACTCTTCTTGACTCCCTGGCTCTCTGCATCGAAAAAATAATTCTCAGCATCTCAGCATCCCATAAAAAGAGATCGAACCAGTCCAAAATCATATCAAACTCCTCTCAGAAAGTCCCTAAAACCATTAAAAACCTTTCAGGCCGATAGATCAGATATCAACACCTCAAACTACATCAAAATCCAAATCCAAAAGTCTCTGATCAAGCCTAAACTCCCTCGGATTCATCCTAGCCATTCGATCAGGTGATCGGACGGTCCATATCACTCAAAAATCTCGTGGACCGCTGTGAGCCGTGAGAAACCTTGGGGAAACGCCTGAGAAATGCGTGGGAAACGCCCCTACGCGCGTCGCTTCCAGCTGGGCTGAGCCCGCGCGCGTCGCGCACGTGGGCTTGGGCCGTGCCTCGCGTGCCCCCGCAACAAGCCGGGCCGCGTGCCCGCGCATCGCGCCCGCCCGTGCTCCAGCGGTCACCAGCACCTCGCATCCACCTGCATCGCACGATTGCGCGCTAGCGTCTACGCGCCCACGCATCCCGCGCTTGCGTGCTCTCTCGGGCTCGCACCTGGGCCGCGCTCTGACCCGCACGCGTGGTCTGAGCTGGCCAGGTTTTTTTTTGTTTGTAGGGTATTACATTCTCTCTCCTTAAAATAATTTCGTCCTCGAAATTAGCTTGATTGAGATCTAAATTAGTGCTCCCATCATAACACTTCAAAATCACTACGCTTCCACTGCGTACTCTGATATAATTTACTAAACCATCTAGGTTCACTAATAAATCCTTCTATAAATTTCTGTCATGTCTTACTACTCATCATGTTAATTCCTTAATCTTCTATAGCATAATTTCAAACAATCATGACCTGCATTCAATACCACTCATATCTATCATAATCACTTTTGCCACACTCCCAAATCACCATAACCTAAACTCTGGCACTATTCTTGTCATATCTTAATAACCATCAAGTTATTATCATTTTAACCATTCATATCACTATCCCAAATGATCATAACCTAAGCTCTGATACCACTCTGTCACGTCCCGAATCCAGCACCGGAATCGACACGCGACCGGCCGTACAAACTCTATGTTTTATCCTAGAGATCATGCAAGGCCTGGGTACACAAGAGTCACTTACCTCAAAAAAATCTCATTCATCACCAAGCCCGAATATCTGCACGACTCTGTGAAAGAAGAAAGTAGGGTTGTGAGCTCTACAGTCCAGTAAGGTTTTCATATGATCATACCAGTAATAATATAATTCTGAAAATAGCATGAACATACTAAAATATCATATCATGCAGTCAAACAACTCAAATATCATGTAGTCCAATCCATTCCATAATCGGTATCGTGGTCCAACCCACTCGATAACCGGTGTCATGGTCCCAATTCACTCAATAACTAGTATCGTGGTCCAACATACTCGATAACCAATGTCATAATCCAAACCAATCAATAACTAGTATCATGGTCCAACCCACTCGATAACCACTGTCATAGTCCAAACCATTCAATAACTGGTATCGTGGTCCAACCCGCTCGATAACCAGTGTCATAGTCCAACTCATTCGATAATCGGTATCATGGTCCAACCCACTCGATAACCAACGTCATGGTCCAACTCATTCGATAATCGGTATCATGGTCCAACCCACTCGATAACCAATGTCACTTTTCTTTAAAATATGGTATATGAAATATACTATAATAATAATAACAACCATAATATCCATCACAAGAAATTAACTATGCCATGCGAGATTACACCATGTGTCAAATATATATATGCTCAAATCAAGTCAAATCGCGTAAAATATATGTATAAATGGGTGATCAATATATAACTCCTTACATTCAAGCGCTAAACCAAAATACTCGGTATCAAAACCATGCCATGTAAAATAATATGTAGAACTGGTGATCATGTTCAAAATCCTTACCTTCAATCGCTAATCCCAGATATCCGATATCAATCTATACCCAAAATTAGTCCAAATCCTTCCTGCTCAAAATATTGATCTCCTACAATAATAAATAAATTCATTCAAACCAAATTCTAGTTTCACAAATTTTGAGAAAGAAGGTTCCCCCTGATTTTCTCTTTTCTCACCTTCTCTCTCCTTCCTCTTCTCTCTCATCTTTATCTCTCCTCTTTCTCTCTCTATCTCGAACTCCAGCATATCCCCAAAACTGATCACTATCCCATGCCATCATAGCATGACACCTTCCTCTTCCCCTGAATGGAGATCTCTTTCCTCTCCTCTTCTCTCTTCTCTCCTTTCTTTCTTCCTTCTTCTCTCCTCTTTTTCCTTCTCTTTCTCTCTCTTCTTGGCTCCCTAGCTCTCTGCATTGTAAAAATAATTCTCAGCGTCTCAGCATCCCATTAAAAGAGATCGAACCAGTCCAAAATCATATCAAACTCCTCTCAGAAAGTCCCTAAAACCATTAAAAACCTTCCAGGCCGTTAAATCTGAGATCAACGCCTCAAACCACATCAAAATCTGAATCCAAAAGCCTCTGATCAAGCCTAAACTCCCTCGAATTCATCCTAGCCATTCGATCAGGCGATCGGACGGTCCAGATCACTCAAAAATCCCGTGGACTGCGCTCTGACCCGCGCACGTGGTTTGAGCCGCCAGGTTTTTTTTTTGTAAGGTGTTACAAACTTTGCCCGTGACAATCGAGACAGAGCCTTACCAAAAGATTCTCTCCATCAACTTTGTGGTCGTACGTACGACTTCGGCTTACAATATCATATTTGGACGACCGGCCCTCAACAAGTTTCGAGCCATCGTCTCTACTTACCACATGCTGGCAAAATTCCCGACCCGGAATGAGGTCGGAGTAATGAGGGGAGACCGCAGGATGGCCAGGCAATGTCTGACCATTCAGGACAGGCGATCTGAAGACCGTTCCACTCTGGAACAGCTTGATCACAGGGCTGAAGCCAACTCTTGAGGACAACCGATCGAGAAGATCTTGTTCGTACCTCTTCGGGAAGATGATCCCACCAAGGTCCTGCAAATTGGGAGTATACTCAGCGAAGAAGCTAAGTTAGAGTTGGTCAGCTTCTTATGGGAGAATGTCGATGTCATTGCTTGGTCGGCATTAGACATGCCAGGCATCCTGCCGGAGGTCATAACTCACCAGCTCAAAGTGGATCCATCTTACAAGTCCGTCAAGCAAAAGAAAAGGAGCTTCGCCCCTGAAAAATAGAAGGCGATTGACGAAGAGGTCAAGAAGCTCTCTGATGCTGGCTTTATCAAAGAGGCCCACTACCTCGACTGGCTGGCGATGTTGTAATGGTGAAGAAAGCTAATGGAAAATGGAGGATATGCGTAGACTACATCGATCTCAACAAGGCTTGTCCGAAAGATAGCTTCTCCTTGCCAAAGATTGACCAACTGGTGGACGCCACGGCCGGTCATCAGCTTTTGAGCTTCATGATTGCCTTCTTCGGTTACAACCAAATCAAGATGCACCTAGACGATGAAGAGAAGACATCCTTTATCACCGATAAGGGATTGTACTGCTATAAGATGATGCCCTTTGGCCTTAAGAACGTTGGTGCTACTTTCCAGAGATTAATCAACCGAGTCTTCGAGAGGCAACTTGAAAGAAATATGGAGGCGTATGTTGATGATATAATAATCAAAAGCCTCCACAGAGCCGACCACATCAAAGACTTACAGGATTCCTTTGATGCCTTGAGACATCATCGGATGAAGCTGAATCCGGCCAAGTATACCTTTGGTGTGACCTCCAGAAAGTTTCTTGGCTTTCTGGTTACGCAGAGAGGGATTGAAGTCAACCCAGATAAGATCAAAGCTATCATCAACATTGGGCATCCGACCAACAAGAAGCAAGTGCAAGAACTTACAGGCCGAATAGCCTCTCTCAACCGCTTCATTTCTTGATCGGCTGAAAAGTGCCTCCCTTTCTTCAAGACTCTACGATGGTCGGACTGCTTTCAGTGGACCGACGAATCTCGGTCAGCCTTCAAAGCACTGAAAGTTTATCTCAAGAACTTCCTTTGTTGGCTAAGCTGACGGAGGGAGAGCCCATGTACTTATACTTGTCGACGTCAGACTTGGCGGTAAGCTCCGTCCTCGTCCAGGTCGGAGAAAGCAATCAACAAAGGCCTATCTACTATATTAGTAAAATTCTCCACAATGCCGAAACAAGATACCCCAAGATGCATAAACTTGTTTACTCCTTGGTCATAGCAGCCAAGCGACTACGGCCCTACTTCCAAGCACATCCGATTGTCATCATATCCGATCAACCTCTCAAGGCGATCCTTAAGAGCCCAGACATATCCGGTCGGCTTGCCAAGTGGACTATCAAGCTTGGTGAATTCGACATCTCTTTCCAACCTCGGTCGGTCATGAAAGCCCAGGTAATCACTGACTTTATAGTAAAGTGTACCTGGAGATAGGAGGCACCCTCACAAATAGCCGACACACCTGGAGATGACAATGTTGAACAGGCAGAGCCCGCCTGGACCCTCCATGTAGATGGAGCATCCAACCTTGCAGGCTACGGGGCGGGCTTAATCTTAGCCATCCCCGACGGACAGAGCTTGGAGTATGCTTTACAATTTGCATTTCAGGTATCAAATAACCAAGCAGAATATGAAGCCTTCCTAGCGGGACTGAGAATAGCCAATGAGCTGAGCATCAATCGGATCAGGGCTTTCTCCGACTCCCAACTGGTGGTGAACCATGTGAAGGGCGAATTTGAGGTGAGAGATCCGACACTGGCCAAATACTTGAGCAAGGTACAAAGTCTCGTAACTCGACTTAAGTTTTTCGAGATCCTCCATATACCTCGATTACAGAAATCCCAGGTGGATGCTTTGTCATGATTGGCTACAGCCATTACCAACACCTCCGACCGGACCTTCGTGGAGTGTTTGTAGTACCCAAGCATTGCTGAAGAGACGACAGAAGTCCACCAAGTGGAGCAAGAGGCCTCTTTGATGGATCCTATTCTTGCGTTCCTTGTCAAAGGGACCCTACTGGAAGATGGGACCGAGGCCAAGCATGTACGCTGGACGGCCTCAAAGTACATCATCTTCGACAGCACTTTTTACAAACGGTCATTCTCGCAACCATTGCTAAAGTGCTTGGGACCGACTGACTCCGACTACGCACTCAGAGAACTGCACGAAGGCATCTGTGGTGACCACCTGGGAGGAAGATCCCTGGCTTATAAAATCATCCGACAGGGATATTACTGGCCGACCATCCAGAGGGACGGTCAGACTTTGTTAGAAAGTGTGACGCATGTCAAAGATACTCCAACATTCAAAGGAGGCTGGCTAGTCAGCTGATCCCACTCACCGCCCCTTGATCGTTCGCACAGTGGGGGATGGACATCCTAGAGTCATTCTCTTCGACATCTGGCCAGCGAAAGTTTCTGATTGTGGCCATCGATTACTTTACCAAATGGGTAGAAGCTGATCCGCTGGCACATATCACATAAACCAAAGTGGAGAATTTTGTCCGGAATTGCATCATCTTCCGGTTTGGCATACCACAAACGATCATCACATACAACGAAAGGCAGTTCGACAATCCCAAATTTTGGAAATTCTGCCAGCAATATTACATTTTCCATCGGCTAACATCAGTTGGTCATTCTCAATCCAACGGAGAAACCGAAATCACCAATCGGACGATTATGCATGGACTAAAGACCCAATTGAACGACACCAAGGAACTTTGGGCAGAAGAGCTTCACTCAGTGCTCTGGGTCTATCGAACAACCTTCAGAATGGCGACTGAACAGACTCCACTTAGTCTGACCTACGTGAGTGAAGCAGTCATACTTGTGGAAGTTTCATTGCAATCCCTGTGGATTGATCATTTTGCCGAACCGACCAACTCAGAACAAAGAAGGGCTGACCTAGATTTACTTGAAGAAACTAGACTCCAAGTGAGTTTGAAGATGGCGACGTACCGTCAGAAGATGGCCAAGTACTACAACTCTCGAGTCAAGGCTCGAACCTTCCAGGTCGGGGACCTGGTTTTGCGAAAGGCAGAAGTCTCGAGACCAATCGAGCAAGGAAAGCTCTTCCCAAATTGGGAAGGCCCTTATCGAGTTGTTGAAGTAATTCGAACCAAAACTTATCGACTCGAGCACTTGGATGGACGGCAAGTGGCGCATCCGTGGAATGTAGACAACCTTCGAAAATACTATCAATAAAGGCTACAACTTCTCCTATGAGGCAATTCCGAAAGTCTGACTTCGGTCGGTAGAGGCTCTAGGGCAGCCCACTTCCGAAAGTCCGACTCCGGTGGGTAGAGGCTCTAGGGCAGCCCACTTCCGAAAGCCCGACTTCGGTCGGCGAGGCTCTATGACAACCCACTTCCAAAAGCCCGACTCCGGTCGGCATAGGCTCTAGGGCAGCCCACTTCCAAAAGTCCGACTCTTGTCGGCAGAGGCTCTAAGGCAGCCCACTTCCGAAAGTCCGACTTCGATCGACAAAGGCTCTAGGGCAGCCCACTTTCGAAAGTCTGACTCTGGTTGGCAAAGGCTGTAGGGCATTCCACTTTCGAAAGTCCGACTCTGGTCGACAGAGGCTCTATGATAGCCCGCTTTCGAAAGTCCAACCTCGATCGGCAAAGGCTCTAGGACAGCTCGCTTCTGAAAGTCCGACTTCGATCGACGAAGGCTTTAAGACAACCAATTTGAAGGACCAACATCGCTCGGAAAATGCTACTTGAAATCCTTAAGCATTTGGAAGATTGCCCTACAAACGGCTAAGTTTAAGGTTTCCTTAGAAATACTTCCTTGAAAAAGGGGAGTTCGGACTAAAGCCGACCCTCCCATACTTAGAAATATTTCTAAGGATTTGGGGTTCGGACTAGGCAACTGTTCAATATTTATTTTGGAAGACTAGCATTCGGATTGAGCCGACTGCTCAACACTTAGAAATATCTTCAAGGAGAGGAAGGTTCGGATCAATCCAATCGGCACACATTCAGAAGATTGAACAAAAAAGACATGTCAAGAGAAAGTATCTTTTATTACTTAGACAAAATTCTTTACAAGAGGGGCAGACTTTTACAAACAACCTAAGTCTGACCCTGTGGGTGTACAAGCGGGACTTCGGCTTCGACCTCCTGAGCTGCACCCGAAGTTTCGACCGGGGCATCTACCAGTCCTGCATCGGCTACGACCTGGACGTTGGCTCCGAACTCCGAGGGGCCCCCTATCCCCCCTCCGTCGGCCATGATCTGTGTGTCGGTCCCCTTGGCGGTCGGGCCCACTCTCTCCTTTTCCACTTGCCTTGGTAGCTGCAGGAAGTAAAGGTCTAGTTCCGGGAATACATCGCCGACCTTCGACAGGCATTCCTCGTAGCCAAAGTCGAAGCCGACCGCTCCAGCCTCATCCATCTCCTCCTTAAAATTGATGGAGGCTTTGTACTTTTCCATGGCTTCGTCGGCCGCTTGTGCCATCTGCTCTTCAGACTCCTTTAGCAAGGTCATGTACTTCCCCGCTACAAACTGCTGCTCCCGCCAGTTTTTCTCGTTATCGGCTGCCCACGCCTCCTCCTTCTCAAGCCGACGGGCAAGGGAACTCAGCTTCTTCTTCTTCCTCTTCAGACTGGCCTCCTGATCGGCCAGCCAGGTCTGTAGGTCTTCCACCTGCTTTTTATATGCCTCTACCTCGACCCAACAGGCAGACAACTCTCCTTCGGTAGTCTTTCATGCCACCTTTGCTGCAGCTCTGGCTGCCTCCGTCCCTTCGACCGTCTTGATCGAAAACTCTCTCAGGAAGAGCATCTCACCGAGACCGTCATCCATTAGCGAGATATCATAGAGGAGCTACAAACGACAGGACACCACTTGTCATGCACAGGAGATGAAGGAAAAGATAAGGACTTGGAAGCAGGTAACTTACCCCATCAAATTGCAATAGGCGCTCCTTGCGGCATAATTCAGAGTTCGCTGACTCGACTCATCCCAATCAACGTCTATGACAGCCCTTTTGAGCATGTCTTTGGCCTGCTCGGGGTTGTGTAGGGCGCACCAGTGCTGGTGTGCCTCACGACCAATTCTGCCGACTCCCTCTCTGTCGGCTTCCCCTCCTTCGGCTGCCCTTTCCCCTCCGGCCGTCAGGAGAACTCCTTTTACCAGCTCAACGAGCAGCGAGGTTGGGGCCGTCTCCGCATCGTTCAACCCCGATGGCTCCTCCCCTAGCCGAGCGACCGACTATCCGATTGAAGACGAATGCTCAGGCGCCCTCACCACCCAACACTTTGATAGAGGTACATGGTCATCAGAATCCACTGACACGATGGTAGCAGTCGGCTCCTCCGTCTGATGTTTCTTCTGCCTTTCGGCCATCGGCTCTGCGACCCGGACACCCCTCTTCTTGGCTGCCCATGCCATGATCGTCGCTCGATCAGGCTTCATCTTCTCTCCTGTCACAAAACAAAGTCAAGGTTAGCAACGAAGAAACAAGGTCAGCAAAATAAACAAAATACCTACGATAGTGGCTTCTACCCTACCCAAATATTGCTGTTGGCTAATTCCAACTGAATAGAGGCTATCCTCCCGAAGCAGATCATATGTAAATGTCGGGCCGACCCCCTCTATTTTATTAAAGTCAGCCTCATCGGCCCTCAACACCTTTCTCCCGTCTACGGCATTCAGCCTTGGCTCCCTCCACATCGGCTCGAAGCCCCAGGGCTGCAGGCTATCTACGAAGAAGAACCGAGCCTTCGATCCATAGATGGCCGATGGAAGACCCCCTAATATCTTTCGACCAGGACGGGGACTAAACATCCACTACTCCTGACTTCGAAAATCCCTCTTTAAGAGAAAGAAATTGACGAAAAGGGACACCCTCGGCTCGGCTTCGGCCCTCTTGCAGAGGACCATGAAGCAGCTGAGTGCCCGAATACTATTCGAGATCAACTACGTCGGGGACACCCTATAAGTATTGAAGATTCGAACAAAAAAATCATGGAGGGGAAATCGGAGGCCGGCTTTGAAGTGGTCCTCGTACACCGGGAGGGCTCTCGGACTCAGCGGACCAGTCACCCTTCCCTCCCAGTCCGGGATGGTCAAATGCAAGGTGGAGGGTATATTATATCTCACCCTAATGCCCTCTATCCTCTCCCGGTTCATCTCCAATGGGATACTATTTGGGCCTGGTTCCCTATCCTTATGGGTAGAGCTACGGCTACCGGAAACAATTTTAATGGAGGATAAAGAGGAGGCTGAGGAAACTAACCTGGAGGTTAGGATTTCTAAGAAGGCGAAAGTGAAAGAAGGGGACGTTCTCTCTTCTCAGGCAAGATGCAGCAGAAGACTCCCCTCAGGCCTTCACCCCCTCCTTTTATAACTGCTGAGAGGCCACTCCCCAGCATCCCTCGAGCACCGCAATCAGCCATCAAACGGTGCGACTTTCCAATCCAATGGAGAAGCCGATGAGACGCGACGAAGCACGTCCAGACCATGATCTGCGTGATCACCAGACCAGCAGCGGATTACTTGCCTCGGACGCGACAACAATCACCTGGATCTCGCCACGTCACCCAAGTCACATCTGAAGCTCGACGATCCAACAGGCTAGGATGTCCACTCGTCATTGCGCCCTATCTGTATTAACTACCTCTCCCCTCGCTTCCAATGCGGTGTTGACACCTATCCTGGGTGCAGGACTTCGAAGTGGGAAATGACCAGTCACAGTACACTTGATCAGATCCGCGATCATTCCAAGGGCAGACACATTAAAAGCCAAATGATGCTCTCATCCTTCGAAGCCGCAGGTCCCCTCGAAGGCCAAGAGCAAGGGGGCAACTATTATACCCGATTAGCTCACCTTCGAACTGGACTGGTGCAGAGGTCCGACCGATCCACTCTTGCTAAGGTCTGACCGACCCACTCCTGTTGAGGTCCGGCCGACCCATTCCTGTTAAGGTCCGAGTGACCCACTCCTGCTAAGGTCCGACCGACCCACTCTTGCTGAGGTCCGACCGACCAATTCTTGCTAAGGTCCGACCGGCCCACTCCTGCTGAGATCCGACCGACCCACTCTTGCTGAGGTCCGACCAACCCATTCTTGCTGAGATCCGACCGGCCTACTCCTACTGTGGTACGAGCAATCCGCTCTTGCTGAGGTCCGACCGGCCCATTCCTGCTGAGGTCCGAGCGACCTACTCCTGCTGAGGTCCGACCGACCCACTTCAGAAAGGCTTGTATTGATCCAAAGATAGTTTTGGAGGACTCCAGAAGCCTCCTCCAGCTGGTACTATAATTATGTTACAACAAAATCCTGACACTTCGGCGCCACTACTTCACTAGCTCCACGACGCTGCCTCACCCTGGCACCACGTGGCCACTCCCGGATTCTCCTAGGGGCAAATCGGTCATTCTGTGCCTAGCCCCTAACATATTCTGGTAATGTTCCGCACCTATATAAGGTAAACCGGAGGATTTTGGGCGGTAAAGACTCTCTCCCTGCTTCACAGGCTCATCTCCATTGATTTTTCCATTATGTTGCCCTCAAGCTCTTGCTAACTTAAGCATCAGAGTGTCCCCTGCCGGAACACCACCGGTCCTTGGGAACTTTTTGCAGGAACTGGGAGAGGAGCACTCCAGCCAAGCCAACCGAACCCGGTCCGGGAGAAGTTGCAGCAACACCATCTATATGCACAAAATTTTTAAACAATGCTCAATTGCAAAGTCCTGCGGAGCTAATCCTGATCAAACAATTGAACCTGGCCATAAAAGACAGATTGCAACATCAAAGCTTTTAGCCAATAATAAAAAAACTCTCAAGTTGTTGATGTAGGGATTTTGTGGTGCTTCCAAGTATTGGAGAGACTTGGAAGGCCATCGCAAGAATGTTCGAGGATCCCTGGGGCTTGGGGGCGTGTCCCAAGCAGGTCCTGGATATATTCCAGGATTTCCGGGAGGTGTTCCAGGGATGCTCTAAATTTCAGTTTTATCTTATGTGACTTGGGGAAGAGTTTTTGAAAATCTGTAATATAACCCGGTTTGTGGGTTATTGGGTTTAAGTTCAAGTATTAGTTGGTTGCATCACGAGGAAGAAGGACTTGAGCGTGAAGGTTTAGAAAGAAAGTTGGCATCATCATATCAGGATCTCTTCCACGATGCTTCTGCGACATATACTTTGATCCAAGAATTTTTAACAGTTGAATTAGTGCTAACCGACATAAAAGCAAAGAGAGGTGCGGGTTTCATACTATTGGCTTTTTAGATAAAAGAAAAGTCTTCCACGATGCGTTGGTATTGGAGTAGCCAGCGATGTTTGAAAGAATAGGTAATTAGAAGAGTTTTATTATATTCTTACATTCAGTGTCCAAGAAGGAATAGCGAAATTTCTTTTAGAGCAAAACAACACTTAGCTTTCGTAGATTAATACTTTCTCATATAGGAATCTGAGATAAAAAATTGGAAGAATACCCTAACCATACCAGATGTTGGAGGCTGTATGCTTTGCATTTTTATCTCAGCCTTATTAACATCTAGAAAGCACTTGCATTGCTTTGGGAATGCATGAAAAAATATTTCAGAAACAATCAAATCTAACATCCCCAGGGACCAAGAAAACTAACTGAAAGCCCTTGGAAAAAAAAGAATACAGATTTGAAGAAGTGGGGGGGGGGGGGGGGGGGGGGTAAAAAGCAAAACCAATATTCTTGCCATCTTTCAATCTTTTATAAAAACGAAAATCTGAAATGCATTCCGATCATCTCACCAAAATCTCCCTTTTCCAATCATCTCACACAATTATTCTCTCTTTCCCATCAATTTCCCATTTTTCTCACGGTAGACAGTTCAAATCAAGCTCAAGAGCAAGAAGAAGAAGAATAGTCCCTAATCAAAACCCTGACTGAAATCTCTAAATCAGCTCCGTCCAGATCAAAACAAGTAACAAAGAGAAGCACAGCATCATCGCCAGAAGTGCAGCATGAAGCATTACCTCGTTCTCAACAAAGCACTCCAATCGCCTCCTCCTCGCACGCTCCGGGACCAGCTCCGTCCTCAGATCGGCCACGTACCTCCGCAAATCCTTACTCTCCTGATAGAAATCTTGGGGTGAAAACGAGGAGTCGTTGCAGTCGGTTGCTTGGGGTTATAAAAAGAGCGCAAAGCACCGGAAAAGTGGAGAAAATGGGGCACCGAAGGGAGTTTGGGGGAATCACCGGACGATGTGCCGCCGCCGGAGGGCGGTCGATCCGACGGGGGGACGATCGGAGCTCGGCGAGCATGTAAGCGACCCTCGCGCATTGGATCGCGGTCTGGAGCTTGACAGCAGGTTCGGGTTCGCTGTCCTTCTCTCCCATCTCGCTCCTGTTTCTCCGCGGACGCCCCTGGCGAAGGGCGAGCCTTCTTTAAACCTTCTGGTTCCCGCTCCTTCTTCTTCTTCTTCTTTTCTTTTTTTTTTTTTTTTTTCCTCTTTACTTTTACCTCTCAAAAAAAAAAAAAAAAAAAAAAAGTTTGACCTTCGTAACCATGTTTAGAGAGTTATTACTGATCATTACAGCTATAATAATAATTTTCAAATTTACGAGAAAATAATATTTTCAAGTTCTTTTAGAAAATTATATATAAAATTTCTGAATTGTTAGGTACATTTTTTCTGTGCTTAATTGTTTTGTAACATAATAGTTAATTACCATACCATCCAGGTGATAGCCATGATGAAAAAAATGTTATCATATATTACACATCTCTAAAATTCAAGACATAATATTATAATTTATTTAGTATCATGCTGTATTGAATATTTTTTAGTAATATATGATTTCCCATTTCCATTCTTTTTTTATAAAAAAATCATCATAAAAAAATATGTTTTAAAAGCTCATAATTGCTATATTGTCAATCTCCTGATCAATTAACTTGTCTAGGTTGGCAACAAATCAATAGATGGCATCAATCCCTCTTTAATAATAACAAACAAAAAAGTATTATTCTTGCATATATACTTTGTAAAGCATGTAGCATTTTTGATAATAATCAGTTTATAATGAAAATCATATCTTTGTGTTCTATAATTTCACGATTAAGCGAATAAAAGTAATATATTTAATTCTAGTGTTCATCTCAATTCAACAATAAAATTTATAAATAGTGAAATTATCAAATAATACCGTTTATCGCGCATGACTTATATTTTTAACTTACAGTTGATTATAACAACTAGTGTCTCAACTCTGAATAACATTACTTCATCTCCTTTAAAACCTTCCAAAAACGTGTTCAACTCGTGATTTTGCTTCAAAACCATGGGGTAAACTATCACGGCTAAAATAATTAACCATTAACCCATTATATACTGTTTCTAAAGGAGTTTACACCCATATTGGTGAGATTTTTTTTTAAGAGGTTTGCTTTTTAAAGATTATTATGTTATTGGGATTTTGTCAGTTACCAAAGCTACGTCACTTTACAACTCATCAATAGGAATGGCAATTTTTATCGATCCAATGGATATCCAACCCAATCCGATCCTAATGAGATGGGTAAAACCTGACCCACCTAATTTATAAACAGATATGGGCTATATAAAAAAAAACCCGACTCAGGTTCGGATCGAGTACGGGTAGTAGTATGCCCCGACCTGAACCCGACCCGTTTATATATTAAAAAAATTATGTTTATAAAATATTTAAGTAAATTGGATATGGGACGGATATATCCGACCCGACCCGACTCGACCCGACCCATTTAGGTTTTAAGTAAACTAGGTTTTATGAGACTGGATATATCCGACCCGACCTGATCCAAACGTGATTTTTTTATACTCGATCTGATCCAACCCGAGACGGGTATTGAGCCGGTATGGATGGATAATTTTTTAGCGGGACGAGTATAGATTTTGGATGATCCGATCCAAACCCGACCCGTTGCCATCCCTACTCACCGGGGGGGGGGTTGGTTTTTCTTACTTAAGCCTACAAATAAGCTAACTATAAACAATTTGGACTTTGCTGTGCATCATGCTCATATAACCTTCTTCTCTCCGAACATCAGCCAAGCTCAATTTGCACGCCTACCCCAGCTTTGCAGGCAAAGCCAAGACTTTATGTAAAACAAGCAAAACATCTGGTTTAATTTGGGAGCAAGCTTATTCATAACTCAGCTTGGCTTTAGCTCCATTCAAGCTCAAACATCCCTTCAATAAATCTCAGCCCAAGGCCCAAAAACCCACTGCTGAAGCTTGATTAGTTGCTGTCGTCCTTTGGAATTGGAGCAAGTAAGATGCTCTGCCAGGGACAAGCCATTTACACATGAATTATAATGAATCTCGAAGTTGTAACTTAAATGTGTCGACCGTTATTTTTGAGTGAAGACGGTATCAAGGGTAGGCCTATCATCATATGTAACAATTCGTAGTCAAGTTTGACTGATCAAAAGATGCAAGGGGTTAACTGGATGTCAGCATCTGGAACTCTGTAACCTACTTCAAGTCCTATTCTGGGAACCCATGCCTGTCACAGGGGGTCAGAATTCTCCACTTTGATGTAATCTTGAGACAGGTATTTGTAGTTTCCTAAGAAACCATGGCAATCGCGAACTTGGATTTCACCCTGCATGCCGATAGGTCAAGCAACTCGCAAGTTCATCCCGGCTCTTGACCAACTTCAAAGTCTAGAGGCGCTGACGGAATTAGGCTTACAATTCTCATCGAGAGTAGCATAAACTGATTTCCATACAAATCTAAATTTTACCAAGATCTGCCACAAACCTTGCGTTTCTTGCTTAAAACCTACATGACATCCATGACGAGCAAAATCCTGTCAGCCTATTAAATATACCATCATCAGAATAGGCAGTGAAACTAATCCACAGATTATTGCTGGAAAACAATCTTTTCCAAATCTTTTAATTTCATTAGATCGAGTCCTGCTTATCTTCTTTCTTTCTTCTTCTTCTTCTTCTTTTCTTTTCCTTTTTTTTTTTTTTTTTTTGACAAACATTGGCAGCTCGGATGGCACGATCAGTACGTAACAGTGGTCTTGGAGGAGCCACGGGCACGCTTGGTTAATGATCTCACATGCATTCCATCTTTCCATGTAAGTTAGATGGCTTGGTCATTCTCGTGAAGGCATCAACTTTAATCACGATCATAATGATCTTGGCTAGAGCAGCAAGAAAACAATAAGTCAGCTGAGATGCTATAATTAGAAACACGGGCTGCAACGTAATGATACCATCCAAACTAATCAGCATTAAATATTGGACCGCTCTACCTCACCTAAAAGATTGAGAGCTCATTACTCCCACCAGGAAAAAAAAAATAAAAAATAAAAAGAAAAAATGTAATCTTCTTTGGTGGAGTTGCTACAAGATTTAAACATGGGACCACCCCTTGCTGCAAGCCCCATTAATCTAGTCTTTTTCACCTTTAATAAAAGTGAGCTTAAAAACAGCGGTACAACTTAGTACACTGTTGATCAAGTTTGGATTTATCGCACGGTAAGCCTCGCGCAGGGACTTGCATTAAGAAATCCAAACTGAGAGCTACTTACTCTTGATAAAATAATAAGCCATTAGAAAGAACCGGGGAAACCCATCTACTACCGGTGAAAAAGCATTTATAACCACCAAGCTTGCACCTTTATGTCAGAGAAAATAAAGACACCTTAAGTGCACATTGTTTTCAGCTCCAACCATCTGTTAATTACTTGAAAGTCGAAGGCGAATCGATTACACAGGCAATACTTGATATCTAAACTTACCACTACTAAAACACATTTCTGTTTGTATATTTACATCACCCTAGGAAGCCCTTGCTCCTTATATTTCTTCATGCTCTTATCCTCCTTCCTTTGAATTATATTCTTTCCACGTTTATGTTTGTGCGCTTTTCCTGATGAGACAAAGGCCATGACATCAAATTAACAGCAAGTTCTTCGATGATGGTCTGTCACGAATTCTCTATCTGGATCCTTAATCCTTGCAGCATAAAAGCTTAAACCCTGGCTTGAGCAAATTCGAGGAGCTATAATTTGGTGGGTGCACAAACTTGCAATTCGGGCATGAAAGGGTGGCCTTGCACATCATGACCAGCATGTGGCACCGCATGCACACAGCAGCCACCATCTCCTCCTGCTCCGTATCGAGGGATGTCCAGGACAAGGACCTCGACAAGCTGCCAGAATTATCCTTGGAATTGCACCGAGTGCCACAAGAATCCTGCTTTATTCTCTCTTCTCCGGTGATGTGGCCTCTTGGGGGATCGAACGTGAGGTTGAGCTTGAGGTCTAGGCTTGGACATGAAGCTGGTGGCTCCGTGCTTTCTCTAGGATCTTTATAGGTCCTCTTGTGTGTCCTGGTATTGTAGAAGTGAATCTGGCCCGACTGCAATGACAAAGTATGGGTTATTGCATGCATGACCTCTTATTAGTCATTTCCAACCAATACTACTCTATCCCAAGCATGCCTAACTTTAAAAGATATAATTTATCATTCCATGCACGGTTATAAAACTGAATAAAATGGCTTTGCACGGCGTGCTAAACTTCTCCGAATTTTGAATCTACTAATTGAATTCTGCCGTTAAGACCTATATGTCGAAAGATAGAATTATTTATCTACCTTGATATCAAGGCATCGTTGCCATTCCATGGGCAAGGGAGTGTCAAGATGGAGCTCGATGTCAAGTGTCGTATCCTTTGCTTTCGACGACTTGAGCTCCTTTGCAAAGTTGTCATCATCTCTCTCTTCACTGTCTTCCCTCTTCCTTTTCATCGATAGCGGGTTCTCCAGGTTAGAGTGCTCCTTTTCCTCTGCAGAGAGGGCTGCTTGCAAGGACACCATGCTTTCTGATCAGAAGAACTAAGCACTTCCTTTTCCAAACTCTCTCTCTCTCTCTCTCTCTCTCTCTCTCTCTCTCTCTTTATGTGCGTTCCTCTCTTCCGTCGTTTGTAACCTTCGACCTTCGCTGTTTGTGTATCTGATGCTGGATTTTGGATTGCTTTTATAGACCATATTAGGAGGCCCATTTAAGAGCAGGGAGCTGCAAGCAAGCAAGTATCCAATAGAGAAAGCCGAACACAGGGAAGGGCCCACAACCCCCTCCCCCGACGCACGTCCACTCTAGCCCTCCAACGATACGGTCACCTCCCCTTTTTCCATCCCTTCACATGGTTCTCGAGGCTGCCAGGACTTTCTAATTTCCCATCATGTCACATGTCGCAGACCCCAAACGCCGGACATGGAGAGTGGCAGATACGGAGATGGCAACGAGTCGAATCGAAACATTCAAAATTTATATTTATTTTATTAAAAAATTATTTATTTTATATTTATTTCATATTTGTTTCTGAATTGAATCGGATATAAAAATTTATATATCGAATTGGATCGAATATATCCGGTCTCATAAAATTTAATTTATTTAAAAGATAAACAGATCGGATCAGATATATCCGTTTCATATTTCATTTATTTAAATATTTTATAAATATATTTTTTTATATATATAAACGGATCGAGTTCAGATCGGGACGTACTACTATCCGTACCGGATCCGAATCCGAGTCGAATTTTTTTTATATAATCAATATCTATTTATAAATTAAACGGATCAAATTTTATCCATCCCATTAAAATTGAATCACATCGAATAACCATTATATCATAAAAAATTGTCATCCCTGATGACAATTTTCTGTGCCAAGCGCTATGGGAAGTGTCCCGCTGAAACAAGAGCCATTTTATTGAAACAGGGAGAAATCGAGCCTATTTGACCGATAGGGAGAAGTGGGTGAGAGAGGGTGCAAAATTAGACGGTGACACTAAATAAAGGAGATGGGTATACAGTTGAGAATGGATTGAATGCTATAGCTCTTCCATTAACTCCAACTTCCACATTGGCATCGCCTAAAGAACCCAAATTTAAAGCACCCCAACATCCCCTTTAAACCCTAATTTATAAGAAGCACACCCCGTGAAATAAATAGACACCCTCCCCCCTTCTCCTCCTAATAAACCCCCTTCCTTAAATTCCTGAGGTCAGATTTTCCGAATTGCCCCATTTAATTCACGTAAAATTATTGCTCATGCCATCGATTGCCTCGTCCGGTCTCTCCACCCTTTCGACCCTTGCACCTTACCTATTAGTTGTGGCCGACGCACGGCAAGAGGTCCGGATTTCATATTAAATCCGTGGCTGCGGTGCGAGTCTCCGTTCCTCGATCGACCTTGCGTGCAACCGTGGAGAGGCATCGTGATCAACTACACCTTAGCGTGTGCGATGCATGTGAGAGAAGGAAGGCGGACGTAATTTTTCTTCATGCTTAGTCATCGATATATTAATTTTTTGAAAGCTAAAGAAGTTTATTTTCCCGGATGCATTTTATGTTCGTTTTCTTTGCTCGGTGGCATCATTAGGAGGCTAAAAATTTGATCAGTGGTTGTAATGGCTTTGTTTTTTCATGTAAATATCTTTCCTCGAATGATCACGTGAGAGATAGATACACGAAGAGGATGAGTGTCCAACTTACATTTTGTCCAGAGAGCCAGGGATGGCAAAATATAGCTAGACCCGTCAACATTCAACTTGCTATAAATATATTTAGATTTGGAATAACAGGTACAGATCGTAAATAGATCGACTTGTTTGACCAGTTTATTATACGGATTGGATTCGGATTTTATATGTATGATTTATCTAACCTGTTTAATTTTTTGATCATATCGGATTAGGTTGGATAAATAAGTTAAACAGGTCGAGTCGTATGGGGTTGGTAGATTACTCATTTAATAAAGGATTGAATAGGTTGGATCGGACTATCTATTTATTAAACATGTCAGGTCCATATTTTAAATTATAACTCGTTTAATAAATATGTTGGATTCGAGTTGAGATTTTTATGATCCGATCCATATCTAACCCAACATGTATATACTTGACTTGACCTGACCTGATCGCCATCCCTCCCTAGAATTTATTAAAATATATTTAGACTAAAAATATGTGCCAGATTATATTCTTGGATCAAGTTTAGGTTCGGTAGAACAATACATGGCTTAGGTAGGCACTAAAAATGTAGACTCTATTTAATGAATTCAAATTATCCATAGAATTTGTTGATTTTGATCTACATCGGCATAATTTATACATGCTAGTTAAACAAATTAAATGACTTTAAATATATGATAAATTCAATTTATATTAGTCAAACCATTGTTAGTGCAATTAATCGTATCCATTTGCAAATCAGATTAAAACTGTAAGAGCAAAACATAAAATTTAACAAATTAGTTTGAATAATTGGTAAAATTGATTGAAATTTCCATCCATATGACCTTAGAACACTTACAAGATTTCAAGTGTTTATCAATTATAATTCTTAAAATATCATTGGTGGTAAGCCCATCAAATAATTCTACTCATATTTGAAAGAAACCAGGAAAATCTTGAATGGCAAAGTACTTTATATTTCAAATGACTTGGTTACCTTATATAGCTAGAACAATAAGTTAGCATCAAAATATTGAAAACCCTGCGCGTCCACAACCATCCTTAGCAAAAATCCAAGACCTTATTTTTTAAAACATTATGATAAAGAGCATAATCGATGTTTTTTGTTCAAGAAAATTATGAATAAATGTAATCATTATTGAGGATTCTTAGATACTGATCCTACTTGTTGGAAGATCCGGACCAGCACCTATATGTAGCGGATGCAGCGAAAGGATACAATTCAACAACCTGTTCTTGGATTCAACATTTACGGACAGATAAGAAGAAAAGACGTAGGAAAAAAAAGAGATATTGCTTTATTTTTTTGGAAAATAACCTTATTACAACAAACAAGATAGCACTCGACAGTCCTTCTAAAAATCCAGAAGCTTCTCGCCGTCCCGCACGTCTTTTCTCTTGCAGGCCTCATACCCCAAGAACCCACGTACGCCACGCACGGACAATACCTCAACGTACATCCCTTCTTCAAAGCCCCGTGGAACATCCCACGACACCAAGCCCTCCACGTGATATCTCCCTCGCGTGCACCTCTCTGTAGCCCATCACCGTGACCTCCTTGAAACCCAGGAGGTCTTTCCACGGTCCCCGCCCCAAGGGACGGCCCTCAAGCCCTCACAGTCCAAGACCAGGACCGTGAAAAGTCCTCATGGACTCTACACCATGAGATATTCAAACCGCACGCCCTATCCTCTCATATATAGGCACATGGGGCGGTCTCCTTATTGGATTGGGCGTCATGATCCTTCTTGGACTTCACATGGGCTTAACCACTTCTTGATTAGTTTGGCTACAATTACATAGGCGATTAGGACTTGGATTTTTGGGCCAATAACAAATTGGTTAGAACTCCCTAGGTAGTTAAGCTTCCAATTGGTTACAACGAACCAATTCGGTTAGGATCTTAGGGATTGGGCTAACCAACCAACCAACTAACCATCTAACCAACTAAGCTAACCTTCTAACCAATTTAACAAACTTGGACCCAACCCCATAACCCAATTGAGTATGTTACAATCTCTTAAAAAAACTCTCCCTCTAAGCCCATATGAAAACACTAATCCTTGGATCAAAACCCCCTGATCCAACATGCTGCAATCCAAATTGACTCAGAGACCTGGGAAAAATTCTAGAAATCTCCTGGAATACCTCTTGGACAGCTTGGGACATGCCCCTAAGCTCCAGAGATTGCCTCCAGCATCCCTGCCATGGTCTCCCAAGTCTCTTCAAGACTTGGGAGCACCATGCAAAACCTTACAATCTCCATCTTGGTGCCCCAAGCCATGACAAACATGGCAATGTCCTCCTGACAACCCCGCTGTAAATGCGTTCCTAACAGCCTCTTGTACGGACCTCCTTGCTTCTACCAACACCCTTTAGCTGCTGCGCGCCCTTGGAGGCCTTTGGAATGATCGTCTCCATAGCTAAAGATCATTGCTTGTATTCTTACACCACGATTGTAGCCTTCCTTCTGCCTGGCACCTGTATCGGACTTTTCCTTGGACTTCCTTGGAGAGAACACAGCGAACTTGAACCGGTACTCGCTATAATTGGAGCTCTACCTGACACTATCTGCACAGAGCCATGCCAATCTCTGCATACTCTGCTCTACCTGGCTAAGTGCATCTCTGGCACTCGTGCTAGGACATGGCCAGTATCCTTGCACCTCCCACTCTGAACTCGTATTGAGTCTTGCTCCACCCGAGAAGCCACCTATCACCGGTGCTCCACCTGAGACTGAAGTCCTACTGATGCCACAGAAAGAAACCCCGAGGCCAGTTACTCAACGCTGCCCTGCTGAGCCTACACCTGAACCTCGTATCCAGTCACTGCCTCCTCGGACCCTCCGCATCACGCGGACCCCTCCGAGACTATTTCGGATACACTGCATCCTGCAAGCTCCTCCAAAACTAATAGCCCATCCCAACTCTTCTGCTAACCCAGCGACTGAACCCAGTAACCATCTCCACCTGGCTGCTCCATCATTCCCAGCCTGTCTCTTGGCTGCATGATATCCCTGGCGCTCCCTGAGACCTATCCCCGGTCTTCCTGAGCTGCCATCTCCATCAACTCTAGTCTCCCATCCCTAGGCCAAAGCCATCATACCGGGACACTCCAGACTGCCCGATACCCCCAGTTTCCCCGAGACTATCTTCTATCTCCCTAAGCTGCCCCTGGCATCGTATCTGCTGATGTACTCCGGTGAACTTGAGAAATTCGGGCTTTTCCTTTCTCCATCCATGCGGGATACCATACCCATGTACAACTCCACCTGCCTCGATGCACTCCTTGAATCCTCTTCTTCCACCTTCAAACCAACGGCTCTAAAATGCTCCGCTTCCGCTCGAACAATGGCTCAAACCAAGCTCTGATACCGGTTGTTGAGAAAATTTCAGGACACTGATCCTACTTGTTGGGAGATCCGGACCATTACCTATATGCAGCGGATGCAGCAGAACGATACAGTCCAACAACCTGTTCTTGGATTCAACATTTACAAACAGATAAGAAGAAGAGATGTAGGAGAAAAAAATGGAGATTGCTTTATTCCTTTGGAGAAGAACCTTGTTACAACAAACAAGACAACACTCAATAGCCCTTCTGAAAACTCTGAAGCTTCTCGTCGTTCCGCACGTCTTCTCTTTTGCATGCCTCACACCTCAAGAACCCACGTACGTCACGCACGGACAATACCTCAACGTGCGTCCCTTCTTCAAAGCCCCGTGGATCATCCCATGGCACCAAGACCTTCACGTGATATCTCCCTCACGTGCGCCTCTTTACAGCCCATCATCGTGGCCTCCTTGAAACCCGGGAGGTCTCCCTATGGTCCCCGCCCCAAGGGGCGGCCCTCAAGCCCTCACGATCCAAGACCAGGACCATGAGAACTCCTCATGGACTCCACATCGTGAGACATCCAAACCGCACACCCCATCCTCTCATATATATAGGCACATGGGGAGGTTTCCTTCTTGGATTGGGCGTCATGATCCTTCTTGGACTTCACATGGGCTTAACCACTTCTTGATTAGTTGGGCTGCAATCACAAGGACGATTAGGACTTGGATCTTAGGCCATTAACAAACTAGTTAGAACTCCCTAAATAGTTAGGCTTCCAATTGATTACAACGAACCAATTCGCTTAGGATCCTAGGTGGTTGGGCTAACCAACCAACTAACCATCTAACAAACTAAGCTAACCTTCTAACCAATTTAACAAACCTAGATCCAATCCCATAACCCAAGTGGGTTGTAGGCTCAGGTAGGCAATCCAAGAGGAGGGGTGAATTGGGTTTTATAAAACTTTTGTACTATTTAAAATATGAACTAAAGCAAGTATGTGCTAATACAATTCAAGTGCTTGTGTATTTCAAATAAATGCAGCAGAAATAAATAAATAAAAGCACAAGAAGAACAATCACACAAATACAAAGGTTTATAGTGGTTCGGTGCCAACCAAGCACCTATATCCACTCCCCAAGGCACCCTTGGGAATTTCACTAAGTTTGGTTTTATAACTTAGGCTCACCAACAACCTTTACAACTTGTTTTATCTTCGGGCTCATAAGCCAAACCCTAGTTGGTTTCAAGGCTCACCAACAACCATCCTTAGTTTTACGGGATAACCAAGAACCTAAACAACTTGTTTTGGCTTCGGGCTCATAAGTAAAACCCTAGTTGGTTTCAAGGCTCACCAACAACCACTTTAGTTTTCAAGGCTTACTAAAAACCTCTTTGGTTTTTCAAGGCTCACCAAAAATCTTAAGTAAAACAATGTAAGAAAAAGTATAAATGAATACAATAAAAGCTTTCTAAAATAAAGCAAATATCTCTTTGAAGCCCTTGAATGTTGATGAAGATCTTGTCTTCAAGTTGATGAAGCCTTTGATTGATGCTTGTGGATGTAGACTTTGATTGCTCTCTTTGAAACTTGGAAGCTTGAAGGCTTGAATCACTCAACTCTTGAATCCTTTAAGAATATTCAAGAAACTCACCAAAGGATTACTTTTCCATTTGATTCTTGAAGTTTATATAGCCTCCCAATACTTAAATGACCATTTATAACCGTTAGGGAGGAAAATATGGCCGTTTGAAGTAGAGAAGTCTGTAGCTTTAGAAAACTAGCCGTTACTGTTCAAGTGTCGACACTTGAACAGTAAGTGTCGACACTTGAACAGTGCAAGTATCGACACTTGCTACAGTAGGTCGACACTAGAATACTATTCACAGCCAATTTGATTTTTCATATTTTATGTATTTTTCTTGTTCTCAGGCCTTAAGTCGACACTTCACTCTTCAAGTGTCGACACTTGATCCTCAGGTGTTGACACTTCATTTTCAGGTGTCGACACTTGCCTGTGCCATGCTGAAACTTTGTTGATACTTCTTCAAATTGAAACTTTAACCTCTTCAAGTTCTTCCATATTAATTCCAAAGTCCATATACTTGATTTTTCATTAATTTAATGACTTTTTCAACTGAAATACAAGCATTTCTTCATTCAACATGGTTGAGTACTGAGATCTAAAAAATATATTTAAAATACAGTTAGTACTCATATATACTTAAATATTTTGTCAATCATCAAAATCAAGACCAGAGTCAACAATCTCCCCCTTTTTTATGATGACAAAATATTTAAGTATATGAATAGGGTAAGCTTAAAAGGATTAAGAATAAGTTAAATATGTAAGCTCAAAACAATAAGCACCAAGCTCCCCCTCAAAATATGATCCAAAAAATCTTCAAAAACATTTTTTAAAATATGCAAAATTTTCAAATTTTCAATATTTCTTTTACTAATTCTTCCCTTTCTTGAAAAATATTTTGCATTCTTCTCCCCTTTTGTACTTTCTTTCATTTCTCAAATGATTTTTCATATTTATCCAATCTTTTCCTTTTCATACTTAACATTTTTCTCTCCCTTTTTGATATCATGAAAAAGGGTGAAAGGCAATACAAAGTGGAAATGAAGTCGGAAAGAATAGCAAGTAGGTCATCAAAATAATAAACTTCGATATGCACATGCCAAAAATAATGATACCACTTGAAATTAATTTATCATGATACCACTTGAAATTGTTATAGATTGAACATAATATCCCAAAAAAATGATATGCACATGCAATAAATAATTCAATATATATATTATCCATTCACCTTACTTATTCATAGGATAAGGCTACAGCGGTATCCCAACATGTCATAAGAGATCCTATTGAATGGGAAGAGAGGATCTTTAAACCCTACTTAGCTCCTATGACTAGACGGCCATGGTGACTAACCCAATCCAAAGCAGTTACTAGGAATTCTTTTAAAAATAAATTTTGATACCAATTGAATATGATACCACATGAATGTAACTCCCCTCAAAGAATTAGATTTAAAAACAAGGAAGAGTATCAGAGCAATATAAGTACAGCATGATATCAAGTAAAATATTCAAAGCATCAAATGTATGATAACAAATCTTTAGATAATCCCCCTAAATGTTATTCCCTCTTAAAAATATGCATTCATTTATGGAATAAGAACATGAAAGCACATGCAACATAATTTCAGACAATTTTGATATATGAATATAAATTCTAAGTCTAAAATCAAAGATTTGAGTTTTTCAAGATATTCGGATTTTCAAAATACAAATGATTAATCATTTAAACTTTTAGCATGATTTCAAATTCATTTAAAATGATTTGGTATCCACACAAATGCTAGAAGTAATTTAATAGCAAGTGTAGCTACTAGAGCAAGGGTTTATCAATATGCATACCACCCTCTTCTTAAATATAACCTTTAACTACTAGTTCTATACTTGATCTGAATTATTTCTAGATTAAGCATAGATGTCAAACATGAAAACACATAAATCGTAACATTTCACTTGAAGTAATTCAAAAACTATGTTAATCAAAATAAAGTAAAAGTCTAATAATCATAAGTTGAAATCATGAGAGCATGAAATCCATCAGCATTAAAATGGTCATGATTACAACAAATGACTATTAGTCTAAGCTTGATTCTAATTAATCAATTAAAACATTTTTCAAATCAATATGCATCTTTGAAAGTATTTTTCATGAAATACATTAATCAAAATCAAGTGAAAGTCTTACACTCACAAGTTTAATCATGATAGAATGAAATTCATCAACATCAAAAAGTTCATGATCATAACCAATGATTATAAGTCTAAACTTGATTCTAATTAAATATTTAAAAATAATTTTTCAAAGTAATTGATGCAATAAAAATTCAACTATATTTTTAATTATGGAAGGAGATGTTTAGAATTTACCAATATACATAGTTCTTCCTTTTACCATTTAGTCCAACATGTAGCTTGTTCACTTCTTCAAATTGTCTTGTACAGCCACTTTTCAAGAACTTCATTTCTTCATGTTGAGCTACAAGACATTCCTGCAAAACAAATTAAGTGGACATTTTTGGTACCCAAACTTTCTTGGATCCTTAATGATTAGTAATTATGATTCCTTTTGGAATCCAAACTTTTATTAATCTAGAAGGATAAGTATTAAAACCATATTTATAAGACAAATTGAAAGAAGTAGGAATAGAGAAATTCTTCAAATGATATTGCTTCTTTTCTTTAATCAAAATATTTTTCTCTTTCAAAAATTTATCACATAAATCTTTCAAAACATCATTTTCTTTTTAATTTTTTTTTCTTTAGAAAAAATATTCATTTTATTTTTTAAAATATCAATCTTGGTATTTAAATCATCATTTTTATTGACAAGATTGGTGTTATTAAGAGAAAATGAATCTACATGCCTATTTAATTTCTTGTGCTCAATTTTTAGTAATTTATATTCATGCACAAGATCATTAGATGCATCATGTAATTCATCAAAGATAAAATTATAATCATTTTCAGCACATACCTTTTTCTCATTTGCCATTAAGCAAAGATGGGCAACTTTATCATCCGAACTTGAATTTTCGTAATCGCTCCAAGTTGCCATCATTGCCTTGAGTTTTTTTTTGGCCTTGAGGGCTATTATCTTCTTATTTACATCAACTTCCACTATCCTTTGTCATAAGTTCAACTCATAGATCATGAGTGAACCGATAAGCTCCTCCAAAGATAAGGTTTCTACATCTTTAGCTTCTTAGATCGTCGTCGCCTTTGGATCCCATGATTTTGGCAAGAATCTAAGAATTTTGTTTACCAAATCAGCATTAGTATAGATTTTGCCAAGACTTTTCAATTCATTAATAATAATCATAAATCTAGTATACATATCAGAAATAGATTCATAATGCATCATTTCAAAAATTTCAAAATAATGTTCAAGCAAATTAATTTTAGTATTCTTCACTTGAAGAATACCCTCATGAGTAACTTCAAGTGTGTCCCATATTTCCTTCGTCGATGTGCATGTAGAGATTCTATTAAATTCATACAAGTCTAATGCACAATAAAGCAAGTTCATTGCTTTAGCATTGATTTCAGTTTGTTTCATGTCATATTCATTCCAATCCTCTTCGAGCTTTGGAATGGAAATGCCATTAACCAAAATGAAAGGAATATGAGAACCACTAACAATAATTTTTCAAAGATGATAACTAATAGATTGAATATGGATGCGCATGCGAGTTTTCTAAAATATGTAATTTGTGCCATTGAAAAACGGTGGTCTAACACTAATACTTACAAGGGTTGCCATGAACTTTAGCTCAAAATTGTTAGATTTTCAAACAGAGCACCTGTTCTGATACCAATTATAGGCTCAGGTAGGCAACCCAAGAGGGGGGGTGAATTGGATTTTATAAAACTTTTATACTATTTAAAATATGAACTAAAGCAAGTATGTGCTAATACAATTCAAGTGCCTGTGTATTTCAAATAAATGCAGCAGAAATAAAGAAATAAAAGTACAAGAAGAACAATCACACAAATACAAAGGTTTATAGTGGTTCGGTGCCAACCAAGCATCTACATTCACTCCCCAAGCCATCCTTAGGAATTTCACTGAGTTTGGTTTTATAACTTAGGCTCACCAACAACCTTTACAACTTATTTTATCTTCGGGCTCACAAATCAAACCCTAGTTGGTTTCAAGGCTCACCAACAACCACCCTTGGTTTTACGGGATAACTAAGAACCTAAACAACTTGTTTTGGCTTCGGGCTCACAAGTAAAACCCTAGTTGGTTTCAAGGCTCACCAACAACCATTTTGGTTTTCAAGGCTTATCAAAAACCTCTTTAGTTTTTCAAGGCTCACCAAAAACCTTAAGTAAAACAATGTAAGAAAAATTATAAATGAATACAATAAAAGCTTTCTAAAATAAAGTAAATATCTCTTTGAAGCCTTTGAATGTTGATAAAGATCTTGTCTTCAAGTTGATGAAGCCTTTGATTGATGCTTGTGGATATAGACTTTGATTGCTCTCTTTGAAACTTGGAAGCTTGAAGGCTTGAATCACTCAACTCTCGAATCCTTTAAGAATATTCAAGAAACTCACCAAAGGATTACTTCCCTATTTGATTTTTGAAGTTTATATAGCCTCCCAACACTTAAATGACCGTTTATAGCCGTTAGGAAGGAAAATATGGCCGTTTGAAGCAAGTTGGAGAAGTCTGCAGCTTTTGAAAACTAGCCGTTATTGTTCAAGTGTCGACACTTGAACAGTGCAAGTGTCAACACTTGCTACAATAGATCGACATTAGAACACTATTCACAGCCAATTTGATTTTTCATATTTTCTATATTTTTCTTGTTCTCAGGCCTTGAGTCGACACTTCACTCTTCAAGTGTCGACACTTGATCCTCAGGTGTCGACACTTCATTTCCAGGTGTCGACACTTGCATGTGCCATGCTGAAACTTTGTTGATACTTCTTCAAATTGAAACTTTAACCTCTTCAAGTTCTTCCATATTAATTCCAAAGTCCATATACTTGATTTTTCATTAATTTAAGGACTTTTTCAACTGAAATACAAGCATTTCTTCATTCAACATGGTTGAGTACTAAGATCTGAAAAATATACTTAAAATACAGTTAGTACTCATATATACTTAAACATTTTGTCAATCATCAAAATCAAGACCAGAGTCAACATGGGTTATGTTACAATCTCTCAAAAAAACTCTCCCTTCGAGCCTATATGAAAACGCTAATCCTTGGATCAAAACCCCCGGACCCAACATGGTGTGATCCAAATTGACTCAGAGGCATGGGAAAAATTCCATAAATCTACTGTAATACCTTCATGACAGCTTGGGACACATCTCCAAGCTCCAGGAATTGCCTCCAGCATCTCTTTCATGGCCTTTCATGTCTCTCCAAGGTTTGAGAGCACCACGCAAAATCCTACAATCTCATACATTGATATTGCTTGCTTCGAGAAGAAAGTAAGTACAAGATCAGTAGTAAACCTCATGCAAGTAAAATATTTTAAGAAATATTATATGAATAAAGAATACTTATGCAAGCAAAACTTACTTACGCCAAGCATGATCATTCTAATAGAAAGCTATTATTATAAACTATTCTTGGCACAAAATCATCATTTATATATATATATATTTTTTTTTCCTTGATGAATGAATTTGCATCGATATCCCCGATCAAAAATATTTTCGACTACAAATTATGGTCAAAACAGAACATAAAAAAATAATTTCGTGGCACAGCCAAATTCTAGTTCCACATCTCATTCCAGAAACAAGTGCAGCTAGTCGTGTGAGTTTTAGAGGGCTACATTTTAGCACCTCAAATGGAGGCAGGGAAAGTTCCCCAAAAACACCAAAAATATGGCAGGATGGCTGGTGGACGAGGTATGGATGCTCGAACACAGCCTACAATGAAGGGCATATCTGGAACTACTGCGCAACACCGGAGCTTAGGCTTGAGAAGAACATCGTCCACGGCCAGAGCCAGAGGCAAGCTTCTCAGTCCTCAACATTAAAAGCTGGAAGAAGACGGTCATAGGTCATGCGTTCGAGTCCACCTGCCGCCATTAACTCTCCTTGAATTCTCCCTTTAATGCTGGCTTCAAGTGAGAGCCTTCCGCTTCCTCAACAGTCATCACTCTCCCCTCTCGTCACCACCGGTCTCTGTTAAATGCCAACACCCCACACCTCTCTCTCTCTCTCTCTCTCTCTCTCTCTCTCTCTCTCTCTCTCTCTCTCTCTCTCTCTCTCTCTCTCTCTCTCTCTCTCTCTCTCTCTCTCTCTCTCTCTCTCTCTCTCTCTCTCTCTCTCTCTCTCTCTCTCTCATGATGATGATGATGATATATATATATATATATATATATGAAGCTATCTATCTTGGTGCCCTCCGGCCGTTACCATCGGAAGTCTAGACCAGTGCGCAGTTATGTGGTTCTGGAATAAATGTTGCAAGCTATCTCATCCCCAAAAGGTGCTCATTGGGAGTGCCCTTGGATAGGACCCATGACCCTTCTATTTTAAAGGTTCAGCTGGCCTTCTGAAAAATTTAGATCGGTCACATTGTGTTGCACGCAACCAGCATGGTTGCATTTAACTTTGTGGCAAGTTTCGGACAAGATGAAATTGTGTTAAGTTCAATTTTGCACCATAAAGATGGGCTTCTTTTAGATAAATTCTAGAATTATTCTCTTTATAGACTATAGCTTCTGATCCACCACTCTATATTTAATATTGTTTTTTTTTTTTTTTTTACTCATTGTATAGCATTTTTTTTTTATTATTTTTTTATATAGATATTTTTTATCTCTAATAAAAATGATGGCTGCCTTCTAGCCCCATCATTTAAAAAAAAAAAAAAAAATCTTGTTTGAGTTGGACTTGGAATTTTGTCTGCAATATGGCTAAATGAAAGTGATGATGATAATTTGAAATTTTCTTTTTTCGCACTATTTCGGCGGGTGGTGAATAATTTAAGACCTTTAGGTGGGGTTTGTTCTTGTCCAATCTGTCGGTGAAATCCAAATTAAATCGGTTGATATATTTAACTAGATTGGTGACTCATAACTGAAGATGGGTCTAAATTTTGGAAAAAGATGCTGTACTTGGGAGACTAAAAAATAGTTAGGTTCATTGATTTGAAAAACCTATAAAACGTACTCCAAGAATAAATGTCAAGAGGACGTGAAGCTTTCCTGCACTGGAAATTGATTTAAAGGAAAGTGCTTCGACCTCATGATCAAACAACTTCGCTAGACTGGAAATTGTTTTCTGGCTTCCTTCCATCATTTTTTCCTCAAAATCAGTGCCCCCTAAGCCATTGAACTTCGAGGCAAAGTTGCTGGAGCATCAACCCCATCCTCTAAATAATTAAATCCAGTGTACAGGATTGGATCATTTTGATACTGACTCATCCGCAATGGTTGAATTATAAACATATAAAGTAGTTTAGTATGCCAAATATTCATATAGGAAGACTTTATAATTGAAATCAGATATAAAAAGCACTGCAGGATACTCCACCCTCTGCAATATGACAACGTTTTTTTTTCTTTTTCTTTTTTTTTGGGGGGGGTGGGGGGGGGTCATACAAGATATTTTACAATACTCTAGAGCAACCATCATCTTAACGTCAATTCTAATCACCGGTATAGTCGTGAACAAATAAAACAGTTCAATCGGTGACGCCGTTAGCTTTCCAAAAAATATATCGAATAACCATGACGTAAGAAAAGTCGAAAAAGTTCCAAATATCATAAAGAATTGGATGGGCATCTAAATACTTCGTCCTAGTATGAATCTAGATAATATTAATGATAGAATCATTCTCAAGTACAATTCTTCGTACCTGTAGGTCCTGCTACGCGCAGATAATATGGCAATATTGCAGCACAATTTTTTTCCTTAATCTAATATTCAAAGAGGCCAATAATGCTGCGATATAACAATACATGAATTTAAATAAATTCCTCGAAGCAATGGATCAATAAATATCGTGATGAAGTGTTAAAATTGTTTGTCATGGATGGTATGGCTCCGCTTAATATCCAAATTGTTAGTTGTTTTATATTGTTCTCGTGTCATCGTATTTGTGTGCTTGGTAGCCAAGTTTAACCACCACAGAGAAGGAACAAGAAGAGGACTTTTAAAATATTATATTAGCATGCATATTTTATGTAGATTCAGCTTGCATGAAATCTGCATGATATATTTTAATGCATGTCGGGCTTCTATGTGCACTCCAAGTTACAAAATGTGTAAAAAGTAAATTTTATCTCAAATTAATGTAGAACCTAGCAAAAGGTAATTCAAAACTATGGCATGATTTTTCTGATTTCACCAATTTTATCCTATTTCAGGCATAAAAATGAGAGAAAAAAAAAAAAAGAATGAAAAGAATGAAGGGAATTATACTTGAGTTTGGGCTTAAAATTAGGAAATCTTCCATCTTTCCTTTTCATCACAAAATCCACTCACTATTTAAGGAAATAGTGAAAAAAGCTACATGATACTTTCTCCTTTATTATTAAGATTATTTAAGGGTACAAATGAATTGGATCGGATTGGATCATGAATAACTTTGATTCGATCCAGTTCTTTGATCGGGTCCTGATATTGACCCGGATCCAATTCACTAGAAAATCGATAAAGTCGGATCGGTCCACCATCAAAACTTTCAACCCGGCGGATCATTCGGGTTGGATCGTATCCATATATTATCCGATTCTAATATAAAAAATTTAGATTTAGATATGATCCGGATAAAATATAGACAACTATATTTTAATTATTACATAACCAACTATTAACTATAAAATATATAACAAATAATATTATTTTTAAAATAAATTAAGATATAAAAAAATAATTATAACTCTATCTCTATATTAAAAATAAGTTTTATAAAAATTTTAAATTATAATTTAAGGATCAGAATACATGGGATTCTAATAGTATTAGTATGTTCGAATCGGGTCGGGTCCAAATTCAACAAACCATACCTGACCTGAAAAATGAAGCCGATCTAATTTTAGGACCCGACCCGGATGCACGTATCTCGAAAAAGAGATTAGATCGGGTCTTAATGAATAGGATCATGTTGGATTACGAGTCAACCCGATGACCCATTTGCAACCTTACTTACGGACCTAAATAACCATTTGAACCTGATTCCTCGTGGACCAAGCAAACAAAAGATTTATCTTATCAATTCCTTTAGAAATCAGCTTTTGATATGCTGAAGGACAAGATGAAATTTTTTTTCGAAAAACATCTCATCGATGTGCGGCTTGGTAGGTGAGAGACAAAAGAAACATATTGGTATTTTCTTTGATCATCGTCATCACCGTTAATGAGAGTCTCCGGTCCTAAGTTATGACCAAGCTTGGTCTCTTATATGGAGATAAAGATCGGTCATCTATTGACATGAAAGAATATTTTAATGGAAAGCTCCTTTATCAAGAAAACCTACAAAGAAATTCATTTACCGGACATTCTTTCAAGAGAGATAATCTAATACTTAAATTAGCCGGAGCCTTAGCAATGATAAAATATTATGAAAGATATTGCTCTTTTGCTCTCTTTATTTTTGAGAATCTCTTTTATATCCGCTAACAATTTTGAAGAATCTATATCCATTATAGGTAGCGGGGCGCCGGCTTTGTCACCGTCGAACTCGATATAAATTTCAGAGAATCGACTCATTAGAAATAGTGAGGATGCCTGCTACGTGCGTTACGAGGCATGAACAGAAATTTGACATATTATTAATAAAAATTTTATTCAGCAAATAAGACCGAGTCCCGTTATATATTGGAGAAAATGGTCCCAAAAACTTGGAACATGTAACAAACTTTGGTTGCTTTGCGAGGAGATCGATCACCGCCGTTTATCGAGGCCAATCAATTACATACCGTTGATCTAACCAGCTCTTCAATCTAGAGAACCAATAATAACACACGACGTACAAACATATTCACCTAAAATCAAAAAAAAAAAATATATCTTAAATAATTTATATATTTTTAATAACGTGGAATATAATTTTTTGATAATTTATGGACTTATACCGTTCTAATCTTTATCATCCATATCCTTTTTTTTAAAACTTCCAATTCCCCCCCCCCCCCCAAAAAAAAAAAAAAATAAAAAAATTAGGAATATAATTTGTTTGGAAAATGTTCCCTAAAAAAATATGATCCCAACTATATTTCCAAAAAAAAACTAAGACATTGCATGCATTCTAAATCTGAATTACCATCGGTGTATTTTTTCCTTTTTTTTTTTTTTTTGTGATAGGTGGTGCTAGCGATATTTTCTTGAAAAAAAGAAAAACAAAAATTATATAGATGTATGTATGTATATATTATATTTTTTTATTATGAAAAAGATAAAGGAGTAGAAACTAATTAAAGTATTTTGATTATCAAATTGTAGTTGGAGTTTTTTTAAGAGTTGTATATTCAAAAAAAGATTATTATAAATCTGTCTCTTGGGAGTTGGCATAACCGACTCTTGATAAAGTTAGGACGAAGAAGGGCCAGCAACAGAATCCTATTATAAATTATCATATTATAATTTAGCCTTCAGAAATATATTGGTTATCATGAAATTGTAAATATTGCCATTAGGACTTTGGAAACTAAACATGATCTAAAAACATAAGTGCAATCGACAATGTTCTTGATAATGGTTGGAAGGTGGAATTTGTCGTATTTTATGTTTATTATAAGATTAGCAGCTGAATTGCTAATCAATTGTTGCACTATTTTTTCAAAGATTATAAAATCACTGCATCAGTTCTATCTTCAACAACACTATTTAATTTACCCCTTCAAAAAATAAATACATAATAATTGTATTTAAACAAAAACAAAGCTATCGTCTTTTTTTTTTTTTTTGAAAATGAAATATAGGTTTAAAAAAGGTATTATAAGATAATCATATATAGCACGGGGGATTGAACATCTCTACTACATTAATTGCACCAAAAGGATCGCCATAAATTTTTATGGCCACCTTGTAGTGATAATATGCATCGTACCGATGATCATGGGAGATGTCCATTGATTTTATAATTGCTTTGTGTTGCTGCAGATTTATCGGGTCACATCTCTTTCAGGTTCTTTCTCTCCCGAGAGCCTGTAAAACAGAGAATGTCTCGTGCCAGGATCCCGCGAAGACACTCCGATGATCGAGTCAGCGGGACTATCATGGAGAATGGGAGACCTCTGGTATAGAGAGCTTGGGGGTCTCTCCGAGTACTAGAGGGTGAGAAAAGAAGACCCAAAATTGAAAGAGATAGGTTCTGTCATCATGTGGCGGTCGATTTGCCCGTCTAAACCAGGTATTGAATGCTGAGATCAGGTGTGGGCAGTCATCCACATTGCGGGTGGAGAAGCTGAGGCACTGTTGCAGCGATTCTTTGGCATCTGACATGGGCAAGGTGGATATAATCCTTAGAAATGTTTCTTCCATCTCCTGTCCGGGAGTCAGGATCGACCCGGCAGCCACAGCATTGGCAAGCCGACTGGTGCACCTCATCACCAGCGACGACAGGCCAGGTGCGATGTTCCGCCATGCATCATCCGTGACATCCTCTGGAGGTCAGCCACGAGCATTGCCTGCTCGCTCCACTCGCTCACCGCCGTGTCCGTCACCCTCAGCTCGATCATCCTCTCCACCGGCCACAGCAGGTGCCTTGCATTGACCATTGCCTTGTGGAGACTCGGCCATTTGATATAACACTTTGCTTGTATATTTCATCCTCTAAAATAATCAATTTAATAATTTAAAATATAGTGCATGCATATTAGCACTCCTGATAATGAAACATCATAGTGTGTCTGAAAGTTATAATGATCTAGTTTCAGCAATTCTTTTATCATTTTTTTGTTAGCGGCGGATTTTTGCTGAGGGTCAGGTCAACAAGAACTCTTTGCTCTACTTTTTTTAAACTCGATCAGGGCAACGTGTGCAATCATCCCATACATCATTGAAGAAATATACTATGTTTATTGTATTTTTTTAGTAATTCATTCTATATTCACGTAACATAACATTTTAAAATGCTTGGATAATTTACTATTTCTATCATTTGCACATAAATATAGAATCATGATACCAAAGATATTGATAAATATAGTTATTTTATTAAAAAAATAATGGAAAAAATATTGTTAACTATTATAACATAATATTTTTAATAAAAAAATCAGAAAGGAGAATTATTTATCTCTATATATGTTTTCATAGTCATGCTAGTCAAAATAATAAAGGCCGGGCCCTTTCTTTCCTTTTTCACGGGCAATATTTGGGTGAAATTCTTCTGTCAATTTGGCCCAAAAAAATTGGTGAAAAATTTTTGATTTCTAATAATTCAATAAAATTATTATAGATTCATTATGTTTTTAAAGTAGAAAAGTATGTTTACATAGTAATAACCCAAAATTTAAAATAAGTTATTGAAACTTACCATAGAATCTCTATTTCCAAATTTCTTTTTCTTACCAACTTCTGCATAACATGCACTTGATCAAGAGAGATTCGACCAATGATGTCTAAAAAGCAAGTTCAGTAGTATAGCAGACTTTTTTTCCATTTTCACATAAATGAAACAAAAAAAAAAAGAAAAGCTTTTTTTATTGTGTGCAACTTTTAAATAAAAAATGTTATAATTTCTTTGCTACAAATTATCGAAATTAATGAAATTGAATTTGTGAAGTGGTATACAGCTGTTATCTCGTTCAATTTGCTGTACACTTGTCCATCTATTGATATATATATATAATATACTGAAAAATACCCCTTTGGAATTATTTCCATTCAAAGCAATGCTAAAATTTTCAAAACACACATATATATATATATATATATATATATATATATATATATAGCATATCAATTATAGCTATGGCTATAACAAGCTACCCAAGAGATGGCAGCCCACTGTGCCTCATTGCTTGGTTTGTGAGAAAGGTTTTTATGATTACAAGGCTTATTGTCCATCAGGCACATGTTCAACAACTGCTCCTCTTGGTTTTCAGATGGCTGTATCCTCTTACAAGGGAGCAAAATCATCAAGTGCAACTCTGCAGATTCATCCAAACAGCTCACCTCACATTGCTATGTTTGTTAATGATATTGCAGGAACTATACTGCGCTTCACAATCAGCATGCACTGCTTATGGATGAGTTTCTGAATTAGCTTTTCGATTATATTATCATGTTCTCCACAAAGATATTTACGGTATTCCTCGCTGCTTTCTCCATAATCTGTTATGTTTATAACTACTAATTTACAAGGATATATTCAAGTAAATCAAAGGTCTACAGCTAAAATGATGATGACTTTTTTTCATACAAAGAACCTATGTTCTGCTTCATAATCCATTGTCAACTTCTTCTTTATGTCAGGCTTTGAAGTCAATGCATTAATAAATATCATGCTATGTTCTATGCTGTGCTTTGAAGATACTTACAAGTTTAAAGTGCTCTTCAACTCTGCCTGCTGCTGTTCCTATATGCCTTATTTTGATCTATGTTACACTGACTGCTGGAACTTCTTGTTTGGGACAGTTCTATATCTATTTTATGTTTATTTCGGTCATACATTTACAAGAATGTGTTCAACTAAATCAAAGGTCTACAGCTAAAATGATGATGCCTCTTTTTCATACAAAGAACCTATGTTCTGCTTTACAATCTAGTGTCAGCTTCTTCTTTATGTCAGGCTCTGAAGTCAATGTATTAACAAATATCATGCAATGTTCTATGCGTGCTTTAAAAATACTTCACAAGTTCAGAGTGCTCTTCATTCTCAGCCTACTGCTGTTTCTCTGTTCCTTATTATAATCTATGTTATGTTCACTACTGGAATTTCTTGTTTGGGACACTTTTATATCTATTTTATATTTATTTATGTCACACTTATATTAAGACTTATGAGCATCTTCTATCTTCACTGGGGACAATCCTATATCTATCTCCCAGTCTTTTGTTGTATATTTCAAATCCGTATTGTATACTTTAAACTTACTGTTGTATACCTTTATTTCTTTATATTAATCTAGCTTTCTCATTACCAAAATATATATAAAAAAAAAAAGCAAGTCCTAGAATTGTGTCACATTTTCCTTTCGAATTGATGCTTGAATTGCAGTGCCCTTTACAAAATAAATATATTACAAATATTAAGATATTATAGTATAAAAAAAATATTTGTAGCTAATTATTATAATATTTCAGTCAATTATGTTGTAGTCAATACTTAGCAACTAAGGCATTTGAATTCACTGAATCCCAAATCCTTGTAATCTTGGCTTTTATTTTTTCCAAATATGCTTTTCGAGTGCTGACTGCGACAGTAAATTGTATTCCATTTTTCTTGCTAATCTATTAAAAGAAATACATATAAATTTATTTCACCACAAAGTAATGAACTAAAAGAATAAAAAAATAGTAATCCATGATATGTTCTTGCATATTACAAAAAGTTACTTAAAGGAAACTCATGTAAAATTATATCATAATAATATTCTTAATTGGTATAATTTTTGTGCATTGAACAGTCATTTTTTATTAAAAATTTAGCCCATGATGCAATGTGGTTTGTGAAGGTGCAACATACCGTTGGTCCTGAGAAAACATGCATTGGCCTTGTCAAATATAATCTGATTATGTTTAATATTTTATACTGACTTTTATTAATTATCATGGCATAACATATGCTAATTGAAAACTTTCTTCTCTCGAAAACAAATAGCCATTTTGTTTTTGCTACTTGTATAACAATACATGAAATATAAACCTTACTACCTATATGGCTGCTAGCAATGACCTTTGCTTGGATTACTCCTGCGCACAATTACGTTGCTATTAATATGGTATCATGTTTTGGACATATTTTGATTAAAAAACTCGAAAATAAAATAAAAAAAAATTTAATAAAATAATCCTGAAGTTCTTGTTGGCTGGTGGTAGTGAAAAAGTTGGGGATATATATAAAGAATTCCGTTCACTCGACTGACGTCAGTGATAGTCAGGTTGACGTACTCATCTTCGGATGAGGAACGGTTGCAGAAAATTAATATGCGCTGTGTATCAAACATTTCCTGGCTAGGATCGAGGGATTGTCTGGGAGTGGCCATGCCCGGGGTCTAACTTCTCCCCCCATCTTCTTTTTTTATCAAAAAAAAAAAAAAAATGGTACCATTACAAAATCCTATACTTTTGACTAATATTTCACAATAGCATTATAGGTATACTTTTCTTTAGCTTTAATTCATGATGCGGTACACCATTAAATTTCAAAGAGTTTAAAAATTTCACTAGTTAAAGCATTTTTTTTGTTAAAGGTATTTGTTAATATTCTATAAATTGTATTAGAGCTTAAATAAACTCTCTTCACCGGACATCAAAGAAAAATATATATAATTATTTCATCTATAATTTCATTTTTAGGCATGACATAGCTCTCTCTGTTAACAGGATCACCATTATTTGCAAAAAAATTAGAATAAACTATAAAAGCAATATATTGAATATGATCTTTCTCTATTCGTAAAAGCAAGCTTTCGGGAATCTCTATTAAACTTGATTTTTCTGCTCTATGATCAGGTTTGAGAGTAGGTACTGTATCATTGCTAATATCCAAAATTTATTTGTCAAAATTAGCTATTGATATTCTAGATTCTTCATCCTGATGAGCATTTAGTAGCCTTTTTTTTTTTTTTTTTTTCAAAACAAATATTTTATAATATTTTTATAAGTATGATATGCTTATTGATGTATTAATTATTTTGATTCTGCTTCTTCTAACAATAATAGAAAGTATCTATCTTAAATCATGTTGGGATCGGTATCAACTCGCTCTGATACCGGTTATTGCGAAAGTGAAACAAGGTTGTCGATTGTCGATGTCGATACCACAAGAGAAAGAAGAAAAGATAACAAATACAATTTTTCAGGCATGTAAAAGGTTTCATTATGAAAAATAAACTTACAAATTGAACTCTCTCTTAATCCCGTATAAGTATCTCTCAACAAGAAATCCCGAATCCTTCTTTTAAGCTCTCAATCAGCCCTCTATAAAGATCTCTTATCACTTTTTCGTCCTCCTCCTTCTGTCTGTGTATTTGCCCATGAATTTGTAGCCTCCACTATCTAGAGTATCTCACTAGGAGTATAACGGTCCAAACAGAATCCAAATTGGAGTCCTGTAGCTCTCCCAATCGCAGTTTGATTGCAACGCTACTCGTAGTCGTCGATCGCATTGAGATCCATGCAAGACCTTTAGAACTCCATCACCAGCTCTTCACCTGTAGCCACTTGAGTCAAATTTGTCGAGGGAAATTAGATTCTTGCTAAAACTGGGTACACATCGGACCTCACCCAGTTTCTTCACTGTCCTATCATGTGTCTTCAAGCTGACTGTCCCGATGCCCACGATCGCACAGCTCGATCCATCTGCTATATAGACAGAACCCTCTCTACTGTCTAGAGAGTCAAACAGTTCCTTTTTGCAACAAACATGGTATGGACAGGCAGAATCCAAAACCCACTAGAAAGAAGTGGATACCTCGTCGGATGCCAAGAGTATATCGCTGATGTATCCATCATCATCGCTATCGGCCATCGTCGTAGTAGCCCTCGTCCGATCTCTGAGCTGCGGGCAATCTCTGACATGATGCCCCAACTCATCGCACTGGAAACACTTGATCTTGCTGGCATCCTTTGACTTGGACCGTCCTCCTCGCGATCCTGTCACTCCGCCTCTGGTCGCCTACACCTCCAGAAACTGTCAACGCTGAGTTTCCACCTGAACTCGAAGCCTGGTTCCCTCTCTTGAGAACCTCGTTCTGAAGTAGCGCCGATGTCACCTCCTCCATCTTGATGGTGCTCTTTCCCACTAGAATAGCAGTTACCAAGAACTCGAAGGACTGCGGTAGGGATGAAGCAATACAAGTGCCCAGGTCTTCTCCTCAACTTTTTCACCGATACTGAGGAGATCAGTAAGGATCATCTGGAAATTGCTTAGGTGCTCCTGCACACTCTGTCCCTCAGCCATCCACAATTGATAGAACTACTTCCAAAGGAACAAGATGTTGGTGAGGGACTTCGCCATGTATAGCTCCTCTAGCTTCTTCCACAATACCGTCGGGAAAGACTCATTCAGTACATGGATCACCACATCATCCGCTAGGTACAAGCAGATTGTACTTACCGCTTGCATCTGAAACCGTTTTCAGGTATTCTGCTCTATGGTGTCTGGTCTCTCCTCGCATATGAGAGCATCGATCAGCCCTAACTGGATAAGCACGTCTTTCACCCTCGCTTGCCTGAGGGAGAAGTTGCTCTTTCCATTGAACCTGCCATTGAACATGCTGATCTCCACTTTAATTGCACATGTCTTCTCCATCTTCTTCAATCTCGATCAACCATGGACAACCTGGGCTCTGATACTAGTTGTTGGGATCGGTATTAACTCGCTCTGATACTAGTTATTACAGAAGCAAAACAGGATCGTCGATTGTCAATGTCGATACTACAAGAGAAAGAAGAAAAGATAACAAATATAATTTTTTGGGTATGCAAAAAGTTTCACTATGAAAAATAAACTTACAGATTGAACTCTCTCTCAATCCCGTACAAGTATCTCTCAACAAGAAATCCCGAATCCTTCTCTTAAGCTCTCAATCAGCCCTCTACAAATAATTTCTCACCACTTTCTCATCCTTCTCCCTTTTGTCAGTGTCTCTGCCCACGAATTTGTAGCCTCCACTGCGTAGAGTATCTTACTCGTGGCCGTCGACCGTATTGAGATCCGTACAAATTTTATCTCCTTCTGGGTTTCCTTCTACTGGGCCCCATGTATGTGTTTTTTTTTGCCTTCGTGGATCGCGCTGGCGTTGAGGCGCCGCTGGTCCAACAAATCTCTCACAAGAATATTATTTTTTCATCGAAAAGTTTTTCTTCATTATCTATATTTTCTGATCTCAAAATATTTTTTAAAAATCTACTAAGTAATACAAAATAATTTATATGATTTATAGGAGCTTTATCCCCAATTATCAAATTTGTGAACTCGATTAATCTTGCAAGTTGAGTGCCCTTTTTTATTTCACATACAGAAAAGTATACATCAACTTGGATAGGGATTTTGAATCTTGAATATGTTGTCCATTCATCAGGTAATAAAAATGGTATTATTTTAGAAGAAATAACAGTCAAAATAATTTTTCTTTATGATCTTATCTTCAAAAATATTGTTTGTCAAAGAAATATCTTTTTTGTTCCTCCATGGCCAATACCAAAAAAAAAAAAAAAAATCACATTTGCCCTCATTTACAAAATCTAAAACAATATCATAAATAATTTTTTGTTCTTCAATTAATATTTCAAACAATTTTGAGTGCTGCTGTTCCAACTCTTATATATCATAATTCAACCATTTTCTTACAATCTATTGTCCACTTCCTTAGCTATAATCCTGTTTGATACAAGAAGGTTGAAGCTGGAAAGGGAGCAATAATTTTATTAAATAATTTTTCAAATTTGAATAAAACATATATAGTTTTTCAATTTTAATTCTAGTATTTACAGATTTGATAGTCCCGACAGATTTTGTAATTTATAATCAATATCATCTAAAGAGAATTTTTAATATGCTTCCAATAATTTATTAGGATCGATTACCTTACAATAAGTAATCAATATCATGAACAATTGCATTAATTCAAATATTGTTGCCCAATTAGAAGCTTTGTCCAGTGCTTCATACAATTCTGTCATTACTTAATAGCCTAAGTGTATTACATGTCGATTGAAATGTAGGATGCAAGATTTTATCTATAGTTTTGATTTCATCGTAATTTCTCGATCCTTTAATTTCATTTAGATGCATTCTTAAGTAATATAATTCATCATAGCTCGGATGAAAATAGGCAATTCTTCCAATTTATTTTTTAATTTTCTTTTTGTCCAAACTTTATCTTTAGAGTTCTGCATCCATCTAGTTCAAAATTCTGTATATACTAAGTTTGAGAATCATCAAACATTTCATTAGCATGCCTTCATGTAAACACGGGTCCTGGGATGAAGTCGGCAGACCCGGCCGACTTCAACCCAAACTGTGAAAAAAAAAAATAAAGAAACAGAGGAGACGGAAAAGGGGGGACTTCGCCGGATTTTTCGCCGGAGGACTCGGAGGGAGGAGTCGTGAGAGGCAAGGGAGGAGTTCGGTGGAAGACCCGTAAGGATTTGGGATGGGTGGTAGGGTTTTTAACGGCGAGGGGATCTCGTTGTTTTTTTTCGTTTTAAATCCCTCACCGCCACTTCTAGAACCACGATCCCGCTCTCTCTCCCTCTCCGACGAACACCGGAAGCTTCCTCAACGCCGCCGGTAAGGTTTTTTTTATTATTTGCAATTTTTTTTGAGTTTTTGTTAATGTTTGGATGAAATTTTGGGTTCGGTTTGGTTTGAGAAGTCGCCGCTGCAGCCGCCGTCGCCGCCGCCGCCGCCGCCGCCGTCGTCGCCGCCTTCGCCTGGTCCGGGAGGGCCCTGCGACAACCATGGTGTGGTTGCCGGCAGGTGGGGGGGGGGTGAGATGGTGGTCGGCCGAAGAAGAAAAGAAGAGGAAGAAGAAGAAGAAGAAGAAAAAAAAAAAACGATTGGTGTTCGGGAGAAGAGAAAGAAAGAAAGGAGAAGAAAAAAAAAAAAAAGAAAAAAAAAAGAAAAGAAAAGAAAAAGGAAAGAAAAGAAAAGAAAAGAGGAAAAAAAAAAAAAGTTCGGTACGGCCAAGAAGGAAAAAAAAAATTAATTAAATATATTATATATATATATATATATATATATATATATATATATATATATATATATATATATATAATATATATATATATATATATATATATATATATATATATATATGATAAAGAGGAGAGAGAAGGAGGAGAGAGAAGGAGGAGAGAGAACGAGGAAAGAGAAAGAGGAGAGAGAGGAGGAGAGAGAGGAGGAGAGAGAACGAGGAGAGAGAAGGAGGAGAGAGAAGGAGGAGAGAGAAGGATGAGAGAGAAGGAGGAGAGAGAAAGAGGAGAGAGAAGGAAGGGAGAGAAGGAAGAGAGAGAAAATCAGCGATTTGTTTTCAAGATTCGTGAAAAATTGAGAATTTAGTTTAATTAAAATTATTTATCTATGTAGAGAATCTGTCTTCTGAGCGAGAAGGCGTTACACCGATTTCGGGTTCGGATTAGTATAAGCGTGGATAGTTGATTTGTAAGGAATTCTAACCTAATCACCGTATTTATTAATATATTTTACATGATCTGATGTGTTTCGAGCATAAATAAATATTTTTCATGCATAGTGGTTTTCGGATAGCATGATTTGATTTCCGGGTTACGGATCAAGTTTGTGGTTAGTATTGTTTATATTTGCCATGTGATCTTGAAATGTATTTGATCGTGATAGCGATGTTTGTATTTGCCATGTGATCTTGAAACGTATTTGATCGTGATAGCGATCGCTGGAAAGTGACATGATTCGATTATGTGAAGAGAAATGATAATGTGTTAAGAGAACTGGTGTTTGGACTAGCCATGCCACGGCGGTACCGTGGTTTCTCAGTGTGCCCGTCACAGGCTGGAGTGTGACAATCTGTGTGCCCGTCACAGGCTGGAGTGTGACAACAGTGTGCCCGTCACAGGCTGAAGTGTGACAACAGTGTGCCCGTCACAGGCTGGAGTGTGACAATAGTGTGCCCGTCACAGGCTAGAGTGTGACCGTGGTTAGTCCAGAACCATAAAGATAATGATTAAATAATTAGAAATTCTATAAGAAGAAAAAAATAAAGTTTCCAAAGTTTTGTTAAACATGAAATCGGAATTGTTGATTTCGTCATGGTAATGTTTACTGCTTTCATATACATGTAAATTTTTATTGGTGATTATTTTGGAACCCTTACTGGGCTATGTAGCTCACTCCCTACCATCTGTTTTCTTTCAGAGACTCAGGAAACTTAAGGAGGATCTGGGCTGAGCGTGAGACGGAGCATCATGTTTGTTGAGATATATAGTTAGTTTGTCCGGTTACTGACTTTTGAGTCAGTGGACCATTTTATGATCTCGAGTTAATTATGAACTATACATTGTTAATGATTTATTTATACAAAATTCATTTACTTTGGATACATTTGAATTGTTGTGTACCTAGGCCTTGCATAATCTCTAGGATAAAACCTAGGGTTTGTGCGGCCGGTCACGTAGCCGTTTCCGGTATTGGATTCGGGGCGTGACAGAGTGGTATCAGAGCAAACCAGGTTCTAGGATCTTAGGATAAAAGCTCAACGAGAGAGAGTGTGGGTTGATCCATATGTGGGGTAGATATTATGTCATGATTGTTTTGACCATCTGAGTGTTAGTTGTTTACTGACAACATTGGTGTAGGTTTTCCATGGCGCGTGGTAGTGGACGTGGACGTGTTAGGAGGCCCACAAGATTTGCAGATGGAGCAAATGCTTGGGATCCTATTGAGCAGCATGGGAATGCTGGAGCCTTATCTGATAATGAGGAACGTCCACAGGACCCAATGCCGAATCTGGTGGACAACACTGGTAATGAGGAGCATCATCATGAGCCAGTGCCCAATCCTTTGGATAACACCCCGGAGACTGGAACTACTGAAACAGGAACACCGGGTGGATCTGGAGTTCAGCCTGGGGATCAAATGGGTCTTCCTCAGCTATTACAAATTTTAGTGCAGCAGCAAGCTACTGCAAGAGCTGATACACTAAGATTTATGGAAGCCCAACAGCAACAGCAGCAATTTATGCAACAGTTATTACTACAACGACAACAGCCAGAAGTCAGAATTCCTCAAGAACGGCCAATTACATTAATAGATTTCAAAAAGTATGCGCCACCGGCATTCAAGGGGACTTCTGATCCCATGGAGGCAGAGGGATGGCTTAAAGCTGTTGAGAAAGTTTTTCAAGCCTTGCGGTGTCCAGAAGAGGAGAAAGTTACATTCGCTACCTTTTTATTGCAAGATGAGGCAGCTGCTTGGTGGGAGCTGGAGCTCGGAAAACAAGGACCAAATGATACACCTTTTACCTGGACAGATTTTAAAAAAATTTTCTATGAGAGATATTTTCCTCAAAGTGTTCGGGTACAAAAATTTTGAGAATTTGATCGCTTGGAGCAGGGTACTTTAACTGTTTCTCAGTATGCCTCAAAGTTTGAGGAATTGTCGAGATACGCTCCATCACTCTTAGCTGATGAAGGAATCCGGGCCAGGAAATTTGAAAATGGACTTAGAAGTCGGATCCAGCATCAAGTGATTGCCTTTGAGCTACCAACTTATAAAGAGGTTGTTAATAAAGCATTAATTATTGAAAGGGGATTGGATGTGGCTCAAGCTGAAAGGGAGAAAGCATTAAAGAAGAGATCTGGAACAAGAGGGAATCAAGGCCAATTCTATAAGAGAACCAATGCAAAAACCAGAAAGCTTGACAATATTACTTCTGATGACAAGACCCAACCAAAGAATGATGTCAAGTGCTTTAAGTGTGGTGGTTCTCATTATAAGCGGGATTGTACGTGGCCAGATGAGTGGAAGTGCCATAACTGTGGTAAACCGGGACATAAGGCAGTTGTATGTCCATCTGGTCAGGGGTCACAGCATCAGTTATCTCGTGGAAAACAGTAATTTGAAGGGCAACAGAAAACAGTAACTCAGGGACGGGTTTATTCACTCACCCAGCAGGATGCTAATGCTTCAAATTCTGTAGTGACAGGTATGATCAAATTATTTTCCAGTAATGTTTATGTTCTTTTTGATACTGGTGCTACACACTCTTTCGTATCTGTTAGATTGGTTAGGGAGAATAATGAGTTAACCCCGACATCTTTAGAATTTGAACTCTGTATTTCCACTCCTAGTGGGGATGTTTTTGTGGTTAATCAAATATGCAAGAAATGTAGATTGAATATCGAAGGTAGAACGATGGAAACCGATTTGATAGTCATGGATATGAAAGACTTCGATATAATCCTTGGAATGGATTGGCTGACAGCAAACCATGCTTCCATCAATTGTTTTGAGAAAATTGTAAAATTTCAAATTCCTGATCAGTCAGAGTTCTGTTTTAAGGGAAACAAGTTAACTCTTATGAGGAGGATAATTTCGGCTTTTATTGCCAAGCGACTCCTCAGACAAGGTTGTGAAGGAGTTCTGGCAACGGTGATAGATACTCAACAGCATGATCTTAAGTTGGAAGACATACCTGTTGTGAAAGAATTTTCGGAGGTCTTTCCCGATGATCTGCCAGGATTACCTCCTGATAGAGAGATTGAGTTCTCTATCGATCTTATACCAGGTACAGGTGCCATCTCCAAAGCTCCTTATAGAATGGCTCCGGCAGAATTAAAAGAACTTAAGGAGCAATTGCAAGAAGTGTTGGATAAAGGATTTATCAGACCTAGCGTGTCTCCCTGGGGTGCTCCAGTCTTATTTGTAAAGAAGAAGGATGGAAGTTTTCGGCTTTGCATTGATTATCGAGAATTGAACAAAGTGACTATAAGGAACAAATATCCCTTACCAAGGATTGATGATCTATTTGATCAATTACAGGGGGCACAGGTATTCTCTAAAATTGATCTTCGTTCTGGTTATCATCAATTGAAGATTAAGACAGAGGATGTACCAAAGACAGCTTTTAGAACCAGATATGGACACTATGAATTTTTGGTTTTACCTTTTGGTCTGACGAATGCACCTGCAGTTTTTATGGATCTCATGAACCGAGTGTTTAGACCATATCTGGATCAATTTGTAGTAGTATTCATTGATGATATACTGATATATTCAAAAAGTCTACAGGCACATGAGAAGCACTTAAAGATAGTATTACAAATACTCAAAGAGGAGAAATTATTTGCCAAGCTAAAAAAATGTGACTTTTGGTTGGACAGAATTTCTTTCCTTGGCCATGTTATATCAAAGGATGGTATTTCTGTGGATCCAAAGAAGGTGGAAGCAGTGGTAGAGTGGGAGAGACCCACTAATGTGTCCGAAGTTCGTAGTTTTCTAGGATTGGCAGGATATTATCGAAGGTTTGTTGAAGGATTTTCTCTTATTGCTATACCCTTAACTCGCCTGACCCAGAAACGAACAAAATTTGAATGGATAGATGATTGTGAGCATAGTTTTCAAGAATTGAAGAAACAGTTAATCACTGCCCCAGTATTGACTGTTCCTGCGGAGACAGGGAAGTTTTGTATATATAGTGATGCATCCCGAAAGGGTCTCGGTTGTGTGCTAATGCAAAATGAAAAAGTGATAGCCTATGCTTCTAGACAGCTGAAATCATATGAGTCAAATTATCCCACTCATGACTTAGAGTAGCAGCTGTAGTATTTGCTTTAAAGATATGGAGACATTACCTGTATGGTAGTCGTTGTGAAGTCTTTACAGATCATAAAAGTTTAAAGTATATATTTACTCAGAAGGAATTGAATTTGAGACAGAGAAGATGGCTGGAACTATTAAAGGATTATGATCTGACTATCAGCTACCATCCAGGAAAGGCAAATGTTGTAGCAGATGCCCTGAGTATGAAAACCCCGAGTAAGTTGGCAACTTTAATTACTAATCAAAAGCACATTTTAATGGATCTGGAAAGATCAGGGATAGAGGTACGAATTCATAATTCTGGGATGCAATTGGTAAATATTATGGTACAACCTATCCTGATTGACAAAATTAAATCAGCTCAGAAGGAAGATTTAGAGCTTCAGAAAATTAAAGAGACAGTTGAGTCTGGTGTACAATCAGAATTTACTATATATGAAGATGGTACCTTGAGATTTGGTAACAGGTTATGTGTTCCTAAACTTCCAGAATTAAAGAATGAAATTATGGAAGAAGCACATAGTTCAGTATATACGATGCATCCGGGTAGTACAAAAATGTATCGAGATCTACGTGAAAACTTTTGGTGGTCTGGTATGAAGAAGGATATAGCTCAGTATGTGGCTCAATGTTTGGTGTGTCAACAGGTAAAAGCTGAGCATCAAAGACCTGCTGGGCCATTGCAGTCTCTTGCGATTCCTCAGTGGAAATGGGAGCACATTACTATGGACTTTGTGACAGGGTTACCCAAAACTCATAAAGGAAATAATGCGATATGGGTGATTGTGGATCGACTAACGAAGTCAGCTCATTTCTTATCTTTTCGTATCGGACTCTCTCTGGAAAAATTAGCAAATTTGTATATAGAACAAATTGTGAGACTACATGGGATTCCAATTTCTATTGTATCAGATCGAGACAGTAGGTTTGTTTCACAATTTTGGAAGAGTCTTCATAAAGCATTGGGGACCAAATTAAATTTTAGTACAGCTTTTCATCCCCAAACTGATGGACAGTCTGAGCGAACCATCCAGATTCTGGAAGACTTGTTGAGAGCTTGTGTTATGGACTTGGGTGGTGCTTGGGACTGTCATCTATCGTTAATAGAATTTGCTTACAATAATAGTTTTCAAGCTAGCATTCAAATGGCGCCTTTTGAGGCTTTATATGGTAGGAAGTGTAGATCTCCTATCTGCTGGGATGATGTGGGAGAAAGAAAATTGTTGGGTCCAGAAATAGTACAACAAACAGTGGAAAAGGTATAAATGATCAGAGAACGTTTGCGTACTGCTCAGAGCCGACAGAAAAGTTATGCTGATAAGAGACGAAGAGAGCTGGAATTCAATGTTGGTGATCATGTCTTTTTGAAAGTGTCTCCCACAAAGGGTGTGATGAGATTTGGTGTACGAGGAAAGTTGAGCCCGAGATTTGTGGGACCATTTGAGATTTTGGATAAGGTTGGTGAGGTGGCCTACCGATTAGCTCTGCCACCAGTTATATCTGGAGTGCACAATGTGTTTCACGTATCTATGTTATGAAAATACATTCCTGAACCTAATCATGCAATAGATTATGAGTCATTGCAACTTCAAGAGGATTTGACCTATGAGGAGGTGCCTTTACGAATTGTTGACAGTAAGGAACAAGAATTGAGACACCGAATCATACCCTATGTGAAGGTGCAATGGAGCAATCACAGTGAAAGAGAAGCTACATGGGAACTTGAAACAGAAATGCGAACAAAATATCCACAGCTTTTCAAAATACCATGTATGTAAATTTCGAGGACGAAATTTATTTTAACGGGGGGAGAATGTAAACACGGGTCCTGGGCTGAAGTCGGCAGACCCGACCGACTTCAACCCAAACTGTGAAAAAAAAAAAAAAGAAACAGAGGAGACGGAACAGGGGGGACTTCGCCGGATTTTTCGCCGGAGGACTCGGAGGGAGGAGTCGTGAGAGGCAAGGGAGGAGTTCGGTGGAAGACCCGTAAGGGTTTGGGACGGGTGGTAGGGTTTTTAACGGCGAGGGGATGTCGTTGTTTTTTTTCGTTTTAAACCCCTCACCGTCGCTTCTAGAACCACGATCCCGCTCTCTCTCCCTCTCCGACGAACACCGGAAGCTTCCTCAACGCCGCCGGTAAAGTTTTTTTTTATTATTTGCAATTTTTTTTGAGTTTTTGTTAATGTTTGGATGAAATTTTGGGTTCGGTTTGGTTTGAGAAGTCGCCGCTGCAGCCGCCGTCGCCGCCGCCGCCGCCGCCTTCGCCTGGTCCGGGAGGGCCCTGCGACAACCATGGTGTGGTTGCCGGCAGGTGGGGGGGGTGAGATGGTGGTCGGCCGAAGAAGAAAAGAAGAGGAAGAAGAAGAAGAAAAAAAAAAAAAAAACGAGTGGTGTTCGGGAGAAGAGAAAGAAAGAAAGGAGAAGAAAAAAAAAAAAGAAAAGAAAAGAAAAGGAAAGAAAAGAAAAGAGGAAAAAAAAAAAAAGGTTCGGTACGGCCAAGAAGGAAAAAAAAATTTAATTAATTAAAATATATATATATGTAATATATATATATATATATATATATATATATATATATATATATATATATATATATATATATGATAAAGAGGAGAGAGAAGGAGGAGAAAGAACGAGGAGAGAGAAAGAGGAGAGAGAAGGAGAGAGAAGGAGGAGAGAGAAAGAGGAGAGAGAAGGAGGAGAGAGAAGGAGGAGAGAGAAATAGGAAAGAGAAGGATGAGAGAGAAGGAGGAGAGAGAAAGAGGAGAGAGAAAGAAGGGAGAGAAGGAAGAGAGAGAAAATCAGCGATTTGTTTTCAAGATTCGTGAAAAATTGAGAATTTAGTTTAATTAAAATTATTTATCTATGTAGAGAATCTGTCTTCTGAGCGAGAAGGCGTTGCACCGATTTCGGGTTCGGATTAGTATAAGCGTGGATAGTTGATTTGTAAGGAATTCTAACCTAATCACCGTATTTATTAATATATTTTACATGATCTGATGTGTTTCGAGCATAAATAAATATTTTTCATGCATAGTGGTTTTCGGATAGCATGATTTGATTTCCGGGTTACGGATCAAGTTTGTGGTTAGTATTGTTTGTATTTGCCATGTGATCTTGAAATGTATTTGATCGTGATAGCGATGTTTGTATTTACCATGTGATCTTGAAATGTATTTGATCGTGATAGCGATCGCTGGAAAGTGACATGATTCGATTATTTGAAGAGAAATGATAATGTGTTAAGATAACTGGTGTTTGGACTAGCCATGCCAAGGCGGTACCGTGGTTTCTCAGTGTGCCCGTCACAGGCTGGAGTGTGACAATCTGTGTGCCCGTCATAGGCTGGAGTGTGACAACAGTGTGCCCGTCACAGGCTGAAGTGTGACAACAGTGTGCCCGTCACAGGCTGGAGTGTGACAATAGTGTGCCAGTCACAGGCTGGAGTGTGACCGTGGTTAGTCCAAAACCCTAAAGATAATGATTAAATAATTGGAAATTCTATAAGAAAAAAAAAATAAAGTTTCCAAAGTTTTGTTAAACATGAAATCGGAATTGTTGATTTCGTCATGGTAATGCTTACTGCTTTCATATACATGTAAATTTTTATTGGTGATTATTTTGGAACCCTTACTGGGCTATGTAGCTCACTCTCTACCATCTGTTTTCTTTCAGAGACTCAGGAAACTTAAGGAGGATCTGGGCTGGGCGTGAGACGGAGCATCATGTTTATTGAGATATATAGTTAGTTTGTCCGGTTACTGACTTTTGAGTCAGTGGACCATTTTATGATCTCGAGTTAATTATGAACTATACATTGTTAATGATTTATTTATACAAAATTCATTTACTTTGGATACATTTGAATTGTTGTGTACCTAGGCCTTGCATAATCTCTAGGATAAAATTTAGAATTTGTATGGCCGGTCACATAGCCGTTTCCGGTATTGGATTCGGGACGTGACACTTCATTCTGTAAATATCATTTTCTCTATATCTTTTCTTGCAAGAACAACCGTCAAATTCTGACTTTCATGACAAGTAACTCTATTTATTAGTAAAAGATGAAAAACTATTTTTTTAATCATCAATTTTCTGTAATGAATATTAAATTAAAATAATTTTTATTTTTCTGAGTTTTTTTATTTCATTTCACTATCCCAGTATACCTCGCCTCCCCGTTTTTTGCTGCTACGTACGTTGAGATATCAAATTGGGTTTTTTTTTTTTATTATTCCCCCACTGCTGATCTCTTTCATTTCTCTACCGTGCTTTATAACCGGAGAATTTTATTTTCTTTTAGATTTTAGCATTCTATGCGAGACGGTTGTTTTTGAATAGAGAAGAAATATTTATAACCGGAGTATTTTATTTTCTTTTATGTTTTAGCGTGCCATGTGAGACGGTTTTTTTTTAATAGAGAATAAAAATCAAGAATAAATCCGGTATAGCTATTCTTAAGCTTTCATTTTATCAAAACAATATTCAATTTAAAGTATAAAATTTTAGTATTTTTTTATATTACGTTAATTTGATATTATCAAGATGTCAACGGGTCAAAATGAAAAAAAGAGAAGTTCTGATATTTCATTTAGGGATGGCAATTTTTACCGATCCGATGGGTATCCAACCCGACCCGACCCTAATGGAACGGGTAAAATCCGATCCGCCTAATTTATAAACGGATATGGGTTATATAAAAAAAACCCCACTCGGATTCGGGTCGGGTACAGGTAGTAGTACGCTCCAACCCGAACCCAACCCATTTAAATATAAAAAAAATATGTTTATAAAATATTTAAGTAAATTGGATATGGGACGGATATACCTGACCTGACCCGACTCGACCCGACCTGTTTAGTTTTTAAATAAACTAAGTTTTATGAGACCAGGTATACCCGACCCGACCCGATCTACACGTGATTTTTTTATACCCGACCCGACCCGAGACGGGTATGGGACGGGTATGAGGTGGATAATTTGTTAGCAATACGGGTATGGGTTTGGGATGACCCGATCCAAACCTGACCCTTTGCCATCCCTACTTGATGGGAAACGGATCAGGATATGATCATCGGTGAGCTGAGAAGTCGCCAAAGATTAGGGTATCTTTTTTTTTTGTTTTAGATTTTCTATGGTGGTGGCAAAGGAAAAATGGAGATGGAGGATAGGAAAATTGGCAAAGGAAAAATGGAGATGGAGGATAGGAAAATTGGACACTCTATGATTGGGGACTTACATTCACGGAAAGACCTCTCACCTCTAGGACATCTCACCCATCCTACTACATGTAGTCTAGGACATCCCACCCATCTCATTACATGCGGAGCCTAGGGCATCCCATCCAAATCGCTACGTGGGGCCGTAAAGGAAAATCCCTAAGACCTAGAGGGGACTCGACGGGAAAGGGGATAACTAGGATCTCATACCCCTCGACGCCCAAAGGCGAAGGACAGACGGGCCTCTCACCCTCCCCATACGGGGCGAACGAAAAAAAAACTATTTTCTAAAAACTCACTTGATTAACCAAACTATTTTTTTTACAAAGGATCGAGGATGGTATTTATAGACTTGTCCAACCTTCATTTGAATTTGAATACAAGGTAAAAAAGATAGGGATGATTCAAATTCAAATACAAGATAGGATAAAATAAGCCTATCCATATCTCAATCCTAACCAACCAAATCCTAATTTAAATTTCAAACAAAAAGATAAATCCAAATTAATTTATTCTAGATATGCTTCGAGATTCGTGTAGCTTCAAGATTTGTGCTTGCTTCGGGATCCTTGCTGGCGATGTCCCCATCATTTTCCTGAAGTAGAGAGAACTCGACTACATCGAGTCAGGGACAGACTCCAGTCTTCTGCTTGATGTGTTTTCCCTAGAACTCCAGACTCTAGCTTGAGAATATATTTATATATTTTTTTTCCAGCTCTACTATGAGATTTGTGCACTGCTGAGATCCGTATAGCTCTAAGATCTATGCATCTTTGAAATCCGTATAGCTTTGGAATTCGTGTAGCTTTGAAACATGTGCTACTTTAAAATCTGCATAGCTTAGAAATCTGTGCTAGTCTGAAGTCGGCAACAGGAACCGGCAATGCTTTCACGTTCGTGCGCATCCCCTTCCTTCTCCACGAACCAAAAAACAGGGAACATGGGAGGTCTTCTGAGGGCAATCCGGCGAGCGTTCACCGGCGATGGTGCAGGGGCGGAGATGGCGGCTCGAGGAGATGGTGGCACGGACCTGTTTCGACGGCTGGCGGCAGAGGAAGGAAACCAGATCGGGCGGGGGGAAGGAGGCGACCGTGGCTTGATTCCGGGAAGGAAGGTCACCGGAAGACTCAGGCAGCGACAATCTGAGGCGGGAGGGCAACAGTCGACGGCTCTGCTCTGACGATGATGGAAAGGAGGGAGTAGGCATCGCTCACTCGACTTGGTCGACGTGGATCTCCCGGACAGAGGGAGGCGATGATGAAGACCGTGTCGTTGGAAAAGTGGAGGAAGCTAGCCTTGGGGTCACAGATGGTAGCGGTGGGGGTGAAGTCACACCAATCATGGGATTTCTTCTTGGAGGATAAGCGATGCCAGGAGTCACGGGCGATGGACTTGGAGTTCGTCATTCCTTCTGAACTGTTCCTGAACATCTCGAAGGATCCGGCATGGTAGTAGCGGATGGGCTTGCCGGAGGAGGTGGAGCGGACGACCTCGAAGAGGCGGAGGGCGCCGGTGGCGACGACGTCGGCGGTGTAGTCAGGGATCTCGAAGGAGACGGCGACGTGGGACTGGGCGGCGAGGTTTTAGACCTCGTCAGGGAGGAGGACGTCGACCCAGTGACGGGGGCAGGAGGCGTCGGAGAGGTCGGCGTAGTGGAGCTTCATGCGGGCCTTGGAGGAGTTGTGGGGATCCACGTAGAGGTGGTCCAGCCGGGAGGTGTTAAAGTTGGATGACAGCCGGATCAGGCCGTGGACTTCGTAGGATCGTTGGTGCAGAGGAGGCGGGGGTGCCAGGAGATGAGGATCTTGATGTGGGCTGGGTGAGGTCGATCTCCTTGCGGAAGCGGAGGACCGAGTCTGGGTTCTCGGTGGACTAGCATTTGGTAGGGAGGGTGTGGGAGGCCTTGAGGGCATCTTCGGGGACCATTCTTTCCAACAAGACCGCTGATGGTCCCTGAGCTCCCAACAACAGTACCCGGGATGTCCTGCACGAGCCTTTTAGAAATATGCCCGCAATACAAGCACATGAACCAGCCGCCTCCAGGGTTCTGATCGTGGTATGGGGTGAGGCAATTCCGGCAACGGCGGGTGGTCGTCTTCCAGAGCTTCTGCAGCTCCAAGGCCTTGGTCCGCTGCCGCTCCCGGAGGCGTGCTGACCGTCAGGCCCGCCATACCAACAGCTGCGGCATCAGGATCTTGTACCAGAACAGGGTAACGAAAAGAACAAGCACGCAGGCCAGTCGCAGCGAGATGATCTCGAACCGGAAGCCCGACGGGAGGAACTGCGACAACACCCAGGAGAAGATGAGAGGAATCACCAGCCACGGCAGCATGGTAGAGATGAGGTATTGGACCATGAAGTGGGCGGTTGCCGGTGGAGGAAGGACATGGGCTGATGAGGTTGTGGTCGGGGCTGTTGATTAGCGGAAGAAGCTTCATGTGGGCATCATCAGGGACTTGTTGAGGCCGGCGTCGAACTCAGGGAGGGCCATGGGGCGATGTGGAAAAAGGGAAGAGATGGGGATGATGGAGCGGGAGATCTAGGCGATGGCGGAAGCACTCTTGTGGAGCGGATGAACCTGGGATGTTTGGAAAAAAAACACATCATAACTTGACTTATGGGCTCTGATACTAATTTGATGGAAGATGGATGGGGATAGGATCGTTGGTAAGTTTAGAAGTCACCAAAAATTAAGATACATATCCTAATCATCGATGACTTCTAGACTAGTCGAGGATCCTATCTCCATCCATTTCATATTACTGTTTTCATTCATCCAACTGTCATGATTTTTTTTTTTAAATTAAAGAAAGGATGGAAAGTATAAATTTTGGTATAACTTTCATGAATTTTAAAAATTAATTTTTAAATTAAATTGAATCTTGCATAAAATCACGTGTCAGATCCTTAACGCATTAGCTGTGAGGCAACCCGTGACGTCTTTCACTATTCCACGCACCTCGTTTCTCCAGCTTTTGCTACCGCGCTTCTCCAATGATGATGACTGCCATCCAACGGCAGCAACATGCCAATGCTGCTAGCATCCCACAACATCCAAATAGATAATGACACGTTAATCTATGATAGCCGCCATCCAATGGTAGCAATATATTTGCGTTCTGATTTTAACACGTGGCAACATCAGCGAATGAAATGACAATGGACATCTCATAGCAAGCCATGTGGACCAACAGCTAGTTGACACGTGAATTTCCCTCAAGTTGACACGTGGTGTTTGGAAATTGCTCCTTACAGTAGGCCACGTAGGCCAACACCACCAGAATCTGCCTTCGTTTGATACGTGGCATTCTGAGAGCAAATGAGCTCCCCCTTTAATGCATTGTATGGATTTGGATGGGTTGGAGTTGGACGAACCGCGTCCATAATATCATAACCCCAAGCCAAGGGTGCAAATTCCTTGCTCGGCCGGGGTCCAAATATCAACTCGGATCAATTCAATCCAACGGCTGGAAATCCACGACATGTACCGCGCCCACCTTGACGGCTCTGATGAGTGATGGCGTTTCCCATGCATTATTGGTGAGTGCGTGCCGGCGACGTTAACCCAAGCGTTTTCTTTTTTATTTTCGAAGCGGTAGTTTGACCTCCGCTTGCCGCTTGCCTCCTCGTGGGTAGTGGAAACGATCCGCGAGCTGGATGATACACCACATACCAAACTCATACTCCTCAAACTCGCCACGTCACACAGATGGCGACCCAAGCACCGCTTCCCTATAAGGCTTCATTAGAAGGACTCTGATGTTAGGTATTTGAAGAAACGCAGCTAATCCGGCCCGGGGTTGGCGGGCACTCGCTCGTCATCTGGCTACCGTGGTCCGTTCGCAAATAAAAATGGAGCAAGGGTTCACCCGATCTCCTCCTTGGCTCCTTGTACGATACGTTTGTTCTCGTCTTTACAATCGGTGAATCCATTTTTTCTCTTCTTTCTCGCCGTTAGAGATCGGGCGGGGGAACAGAGAGAGAGAGAGAGAGAGCGACAAACGCGAATGGCGGTGGTATCGGCCCTAGCGAAGTATAAGCTGGTCTTCTTGGGGGATCAATCCGTGGGGAAGACCAGCATCATCACCCGATTCATGTATGACAAATTCGATATCACATACCAGGTGATTGATCCCTCAACCAATTTTTATGTACTTTTTGATCTTTTTTGGCTGGGATTTTTAAGAATTTTGGTGCGGTCTGTGCTTGATCTGTTTCTTATTTTGGAGAAAATTTGTACGGTTTTGGAGGGGGCAAGGGATTTGATTGCTTGATCTTGGTTCAAGGAGGTTCGGTTTGTAGTTTGGATTAGGCGAGGGTATATGGATCGAGTTTTCTTTGGGATAAGCACTAATTTTTTTTTTTTATTTACAGGAACTGTAGTTTTATTTACGGGAACTATGGTTGGATCTCAGAACCTTCGAATTGGATGACTTGGGCTTATATATAATCAAAACGTACTCAATGCTTAATGGAATTTAGATGGCAGTTATTCTTATGTCCGGTGGAGATTGAATTATAATTTCCTGCCGGTTTCATGGTAACACGGAGCTCCAAATATTATTAATATTAGACATTGACATGCTTGTAAATGTCTTTTGTGCTACATGTTTCTAAAATTGATCCATTATCCGTTTGTTTGAATTGTAATGTATCGTCTATTCGTCTATTGATAAGTTTTTCCACCTACGAATATGACTGTGGAATTTGATCTCGGAGACATTCGTACAGCATGATCTGATATTCTGATTTATGAGAAGACAAAAGACACTTCTTGGAATTACAAAGAGTGAAGTTTTGATCTGTCTCTTACAAAAGTTTGGCAAGTTAAATCAATTATAGTTTAGGTTTTTCCCCAACACTAATTCAATTTTCAACTATAATAACCTAAATAGGTCCATTTGAATCAGTCCCATGTAACCATTGATCTTGTTGTTCACATAGTGAATAGATCAAGCATGCTGGTGGATACCTTAAATGAAAAAAAGTGGTCATCTTAGAATTTATATGTGATTGTGGTCACTTAAGGTTCCAAAATCATCCTTAATGCTTAACTGCCTTCTCAAAAGATTTTAAGGATCTTCTGCGGTTCTTCCTTTAGATATTTAAATTCATTATCATTTCTTCTTTCGGAATCTTTCTTCTGGGAATCAATGGCTGAGTCTAAGGCTCATGCTTTTCCAATTGTTCCTCCATTAGATTGGATAGACATTGAGTCCGTAAAGTTTTGTCTTCCCTCCTGTATTATCTTTCTTTAATATGTTGGAAAGACAAAATTCCTTCCATAATTAAATTTATCTCTCTTTTGGTGTCAATTCATAGTATATCTTAGTCCATAGTTATCTATAAAAGCTGAAAGTATCTGGTGGCTTTATTTTTTATTTGAGTTACTAGTTCATGTTTCAAATGATTTGCAGGCTACAATTGGGATAGATTTTTTGTCAAAGACGATGTACCTTGAAGATCGTACAGTTCGTTTGCAGCTTTGGTAAGGTGTTGGATTTGCTTAGTTTCTCATGACAAAATTAAATTTACCCTATTTTGGATTACGTTACATTCATCAGAAACAAGCATAAAATGTAATATAACTATTTCTAGATAAAACTGACAATGGTGCTTGATATATGAAGTAAGGTGAATTGTACTAGTTTTGCACAAAACCTAATGGAAATAAATTGTGCAAAATTATATTTTGATAGCATCAAAAATTCATAATCACAAAAACAATGAAAACTCATGTGCCATTTTCTGCTTGACTGCCTGAGTATGTTAAATGGTCCTGTGGACCTTGCCTTTTTCCCTACTCCATCCTTCCTGTCTTTCCACACAAAGCTTTTTTTTCTTTATTATTATTTATTTTCATTGATATTAGTTTATAAGTTGATTTATCAAATAAATAATGTTAACTTAATACTTTGTGGACAATAATTTCATTTTCTAGAAATTAAGTGGTAGAAGTTAAGTTTTTTTTTTTTTTTTAAGTCCTTCATATTCTTAGTGCTCCTGTGACTAGAATTAATGTAAAAAGTTCTTTGCTTGTTATAGGTTGAGTGTGTGGTTGTAGACTTGTTGGAAATATTTCTGTTAATAATTATTCAGGCAACTTTTTATCCGGATCTCATGAGAATATAATTTTTTAATCCAATATAAATTATTTTGTAAGCTAAAAACTTGGAGTCACCCCTATCTTTTGCTAGCAAGTGGAGTACTGTAATTTAGGGTCAAATCATTTATAAGATCACTTTGCCCTTCTATTAAAGTTCAATAAAATTTATATGTCCTAGGTCCTATTGTTTATTCTTCTGTTTTATTTGCTCTTCTGTTGTGCCCCTTCTCTATGTTGCTGCATTACCATTACCTACTATATGTTAATCTGCTCTGTTCATCTTTCATTATTTTTGTTATTAAGGTCAACATGTGGTTGCAAGGTTGCTAATCTACTTCATGGATGAAATAATCTTTGTTTTTCATCTTTATTCTCAATTAATTTTTCCTTCAATTTTAAGAAAGAGTCATGTTGTATGTTATTTGCTGGTGGCTTTGTTTTTATTGATGACAAACAACAAGATCAAATGCTGGATCATGCAAAAAATTTGATTGGGTTACATTTCAAATATTAGTTAAACTAGTATCTAGTATTTGTGATGCAATGATATGTCGATACAAATGATAATAAGAAAGGGGTCAAGACATATGGTCTAATGACTATTTTTATAACTACAAATAAATTGAAGCATAAACAATTACATTCATGGCAAGTGATGTGAATGTCTTTTGGAGCATAGAGTGATCGTCACATGTAGGTGTGGGTAAATATAAAATAATGAATTTGGAAATAAGTTAGGTTGGCAATGCTACAAGGATTAGAACATAACCAAGGTAGAGGGATCAGTCAGATAGGATGAATGTCACGAAGAAAAAAGCATTAAGATGTATATGCGGTATGGTTAGGAAGGATTGACAGATTTATACTATATATTTTGTATGAATTGCGCAATGCACAATAAAGGATAATGTGATGAAGAACCTACTCAGATTTGTTTTGCTGAGAAAAAGGTTTCGATCACAATATTATGTGCAATGATGAATACAAGGAGGGCATGTTTTTGCGCTGAAGGACAAGAACGTGTAAAGGTTATAGCTACAAAAGGTATGGTGGAAATTATAATCGAGTATTTGAGAAAATTTGCATTCATGTAGGTTGTAGCACGTGAAAGCAGGTGGTGATAAGGATACCAAAGAGTTGTTGGATATGAACAAAGGTTTTAAATCCCGTGAGATGGGGATGTCTTGGCTTTTTCATGAAACGGGATGTGCTGGTATCCCGCCTCGTCCTGACACTCGAAACAGGGGATTCTGGTGGGATATCCTGTCCCAACACATAGGATGGTACCCCGTTCTGACGTCTCGTCGGGACCTGAATCCTTGATATGAACAACGTAGATCAAGTGATTATTCATGCCTTCAAACTCTTAGCATTATTGTTCCATATAAACATAAGGATGATTTCTCCAGTTAGTTGCAGGGGCTAACTACTGAGCATACAGGACTGCCTAGCTACCATACGTTTATGGATAAGTAATTTCTATAATGTGGCATCAAACGTCCAACTGTAAATAAAAACTGCTGCTTATATATGGTGCAAGCATACTAGACTTCTTTGCTGCTAGGACAGATTTAAGATCCAATTATTTGGCTGGATGAGAGATTCTGCATATTTTTTTATATGTACCTACTTTTGTCTTTTTTGCTTATTCTGGTTGTGAATAACATGCTACCCATTTTGATATTTTTAACATGCCATTTTTTAAGTTAGAGACAAGGAAACTTTGTTTTTCTCTAGCAGGGGCTGCATCATTTGTTCAAGAGATCGATTCAAGTTTCTGATAGTTTGTGTTTTAGACCCATCAAAAAAAAGAGAGGATAGCTTGTTTTTTAGACATTTAATATTCTTGCTTTTTTTTTTAGAGCAACTATTCTTGCCTTTATCTGTATAAAAAGTCTATTTTAGCTTCTCCATTTCTAAGTGAATGGAAGACAAACTGAAGCAAGAAGGGATTCGTGTAGTCTGCATAACCTCTTCTCAGTGCCATCTAATCTGCAGGGATACTGCTGGACAGGAGAGATTTAGGAGTCTTATTCCAAGCTATATCAGAGATTCTTCTGTTGCAGTAATCGTTTATGATGTGACCAGTAAGTTATATTGTATTGTTTTCTTTCAATGGCCTTCTCACATTTCAGATGCATCTTCACAGATTCTCTAGGATGTAGGATCAGAACATATTGGAAACTAAGGAAAATTGCAGCATAACCTTTTTGAACTATAAGTCAAGATATCTATTAATATTATTATTTTAAGACAATTAGTTTTGTTTGGACTATAATGTTTGACCAAAGTTTGTCATTGTTAAGTGAATCTCCTCGTTAGGCTTCTTTCATGTCTTATTTTGAATTTCCTGGTTACATTGCTACCTATTGGATTCCTGTTCTTTTGTTTCATTTAAATAAAGGACATTTTGATTTTATCTGTTTTCAAGTAATATGGGTCTAGTAAGAAAGAAATTTAGAAATTTGCACAGTCATGGTTTACGGTTATAGTAACTATTTATGTTACAATTGCCAAGGCTTCTCAGATATTCAGAAATTAAACAATCAACAAACAACATTTTCATGTACTTGGATGGCTAAGCAATATATTTACATTCAAACCTAAATTAAACAATCAACAAACAACATTTTCATGTACTTGGATGGCTAAGCAATATATTTATATTCAAACCTATCACTTTGTTAATTGAAGTACCAATTGCTTCTTATCCAAACATACCTTTACTTCCTGGGCTTATTTGAAGAAAAGCATATATTCATTCTAACCTCTGTAGTCAAAGCACAATGGTTGTCCTACCTCTAATCGGTCTCAATGATGCATATATAATGCACCATGAGAGGATTTGTTGACTAGGTTAGCTCAAACGCCTTCGGGTCCCAGTGATCACGTGCAACGTGTGGTACGGGCTTGGTTTGAGCGGGTCTAGTCACGATCTCGGAGTCGAGTCGGCTCCTTCCGTCCAGATAGACTAAATGAGCAAAGTAGGTCAGCCCCTACGCCCCTCGGTCGCTGTGCTAGCGGTTTAAGAGAGTTAAACCTGTCTTTTATAATAGGGAGCTTCCTTTTGTAAGGTTGGTTAGGAGCGACGATCCAAGAACTAGTATCAGAGCCAGGGGTCACGGGTTCGAATCCTGGAGTTGGCGGAATTCCTCAGGCATTTTAGCTAGAGGGGGATTGTTGACAGGTCAGCTCAAACGCCTTCGGGTCCCCGTGATCACGTGCAATACGTGGTATGGGGTTGGTTTGAGCAGGTCTAGTCACGGTCTCGGAGTCGAGTCGGCTCCTTCCGTCCGGGTCAACTAAATGAGCAAAGCAGCTCAGCCCGTGCACCTCTCGATCACTGTGCTACCGGTTTAAGAGAGTTAAACCTGTCTCTTATAATAGGGAGCTTCTTTTTGTAAGGTTGGTTAAGGGCGACGATCCAATAGGATTGTATATACTCATGACAATGCCACTCAGAAAACCATGTTGGCCTTTTATACAGAAGAGTTCAACTCTCAATTACGTGCCTATTTATTAAACTTGCATGCAGAGAAGGAAAAGGTAGCTCAATTTCACTACAAATGAGACTATTTGGACAAGAGTAACTATGAGAACTGGGACATGCTTGAAGTAAACTGTGGAAGTGGCTAGTATGATATTACAAATCTAGAGTGTGCCCTAGGTCCCACAATTTTTTTTGGCAACTAGAACTTCATAAAAAGTTTTATTGTTTCTAAATTCACATTTGTCAAGATTCTTTCTTCACATCATAGCCAGAAGTTTGGAATTGGTCCCTTATGGTTGCACGTTGTTTTTTATCTTTGGGTAAATTACAAAAACCTCTATGAGATTTTGTTTATTACACTTATACCCAGTAGTTTGTAAAACCTACATTTACACCTACATAAATTTATAGTATTAGTCAAACCATTTATGTAATATAAAAAGATGAAAGTACCTTATGAGGTCTCTTTTATTTTTTAATCATTTTAACGATGTTTTTCTTTGCACCAAGTCTTTCGTCAACATGTGTGCCAAAGTCCACCACCAAATGAGGCAAACTAACTCCTCCCCAGCCCATAGTCATCAAGAAGGCCAAGAAGAAGAGGTGAAGGATCGCTGGAGTTCCCACTCCTTTTTCCTATCATGGCTACACTCGCCTCTCTTGAGTTCCTCCTCGAGCCTAACCAAGAGTCGCTCCTCGCCAGCACTGGATGGCATCACCTATTTCCACGCCCATTCTCTTCTTGACTACTTTGACACCACCTTCGAATCTTCGATTTTTATGCTGCATGCACGAATTTTTTTGCCTCCATCGACCGTGCTTGCTCCCACCATTGCCCCATCTGTCGCCTCCTACTGAAATTAGCTCGTGCTCACCTTGACAACAATTGCACCACCTTTGTTGAGCTCAAGTCTTGTGTGGAGCTTGGCAATCCCCTCTCAACTGAAAATTGCACCACATTTTGAACCATAAGCAAGATGAGCCAGCCTAGGTTAGAAGTGTTCCAATTGCTTAATTCTGTTTCAATGGAATGGAAGCTATTTCTAAGAGAAGCCAAGACCGTGGCATCATTGTGGATAAAGGTACAGGGGTTTAGAAAGGAGAATGGTGGGAGGAGGAGAAGAGAGACCATTTGGTTGTAGTTTTGGTGAACTTTTCTTAGTGCAGCATGGGTTTTTGGGATTTAGGTACAGGGGAGTGAGGGGAGAGATGGAGGTTTAAGGGTAGAACAAAGGAGAATATAAGGCTAATGAAAGGAAAAGCTAAAGGAATCTGAGAAGCTTCAAATGGGAATAGAGGCACTTTGATGGAGAGACTTCACATAGAAGGAACGGGAAGGAGATAGGACTTACCTCTCTTTTGCTATCAGGAAGAACAGTGGTTTCTTTCTTTTCTTTGTCCTCCTTTCTCTGCTCTCTAGCTTCAATGGGGAGAGGTTGGAATGGGTTCTACTCACTGGCTTTGGTTGGAAGCTACTTGGGCTTTAGCAAAGAAATAAAGGAAGTGAGAAGGGTAGCAAGAGTAAGAGGGAGAGGTGGGCCATGCTCCGAAGAGAGGAAGTTTAGCCATGGGAGCTTAGTTCATGGGGTGTGCTCTCATGCCTTGTAAAAAATGGCCATGCATCCCATGCTCTATTGTGTCTACCATTGACAAGTGGGAAGAGGGCATACATAATAGAGAGGGATTTGGATATGGTGAGCTAGATGGTATTGCGGGCCCATGACGAGGTGGAGCACATGCGAGATGTGGCAAGGCTAGTGCTGAGGAATTGGGAGCGGTAGATAGTGAGGGAGGCAGCGAGGGAGGTGGAGGGGAGGAAGAGTTGGTGGAGCAGCTCGACGGGCTCGAGGAGGAGGAGAAAGGTGTCGCCTTTGGCTGCTATGGATAGAGACCAATGGATCTTTACTGCGAAGAAGATCATGTAGAAGAGATTGGTTATTAGAGAAGATGATAAATGAAGAGGAGTTTCCCACTTCATTTTGGCCATCTAGTTATTCAAGGCTATTTTTGTCATTTTACAAATTTATTTTGACATGCCATTTGGATCTAACGGTCTGACTAACATTTTGGGTTAAAGTGTAGATCAAAAATAAACCTCAAGGGTGTAAGGGTAGGTTTTTAAAACTACCAGGTGTATGTGTAATTTACACCTAATCTCGAGGGGCGGGTGGGGGGTTTGTAATTTACCCTTTGTATTTTATACAAAATCTTTTGAATACATAAAAATATAAAAAGCTAGGTAGACTTATGAGAATGGTTGGGCAACTGCCATTTCTAGGAACATTTAGAGAGAATAACTATTTGCTTTTAGCTATCTAAAGAGGCATTGTTTATCAATTATGCACAGATGGGCTGAAACACATAATGTTCCCAAATATATTGTCAAAGCATTCTCCTCACTGCATTGTCGATCTTGTTTGTCTGTGCTATCCAAGTAAGATATCAATCTGGATACACAGTAATATACTTCTTTTTTGCAGATCGGCAATCATTTTTAAACACTTTAAAGTGGATCGAGGAAGTACACACAGAACGAGGTAGCGATGTTATTATCGTCCTTGTAGGAAACAAGACCGATCTTGTTGACAAAAGGTGAAACCTTGCAATATCTTAACCATTTCTTGGTTTTGTTTTGACTATTTTAATAGGTTGAACCGTTGAAGTGCCACTCTTCTTGCAACTTTTCTTTTCCTCTCAAGTTCTTTGAATCTGCTCCATGGTTTGTGTTATTTGTGTAGTTGCTTGCTGTCAAAGCAACCTTTGGAAACTGCAATAACCTGGCTCACTATAAGTTTTTTCTTTCGGCTGATTCATGTTTTTTTGCTCCACTACTTGAACAAGTTTCAGAGAAGATGGGCGCTCGGTTCTTTAGTAGTATATGCCTTTGTGAATTTTCTAATGGTAATATAACATGTAGAGGTGCTTGCACGGCTGATCAAATAGCCAATTTTCTTTTCACTAGTTTATACCTTTAATGACATTCTTTTGAAAGAACGATGTTGACTGTGTGGGCACATGAAGTTGTTAAGTAGCTAGCAGAGATGAAGGTCATGGAAATAGTTCCATGTGATTGGAACATGGTACCAAAATGTCATGATTCCATTCATTACTTTATCCATGTGTGTTTGGTGGCAATATGTGGTTGAATGTCTTACTGTTAGTTGTTCACTTCGCTGCAGTCTTCTTCACTTGGTTTACATGACAGGGCCATATAGAAATTTATAAACAATCAGTGACCTGTAATTTCCTATTCCATATTTGAAAAGGTTTACGAACAAGGTATGTACAGTTAATTATTAGTTTGTTGTGCATAGTTAGGGTTAGCATTTGTTCGGTTGAATCAGGTTTGTATCAGTCTAGGACACAAATTCTTCTAAAATTGTCAACCCAAACCTCATTCATTTAATAAATGGGGCAGTGTCTCGATCCAGAACCACACTTGTTTATGAAACAGGCAACATGACATGAGTTGTTTAAACCATTTCATAAACAAGTCAGAACAGGTTGTATCTGAGATCACATAGCTAACCTGGCTCAGCGCACATGAAACCAAGTTGACATGATCAACCTAATGCTAACCCAGTTAACATAGTAAGCAATTTCAATCCACTAAATTTGACCTCTATATAATCTTTTAGGTTAAACTCTGTATAACAATTTTATAAACATTACTTTAATATATAATAATATGAATACATAGTTAAATAGTCTGATAATGGGTCCATTTCAGGTTTATGTCATAATTCTAACGACCCGAACCCATTATCAAACTAGTTAACCTGCAGGTTAATGTGATTATTAGACATAAACCAACTAATTTGATAGATGCGTTATTTGTCTCAACCTGTTTATGATTTTAAGCCTGATTGTTCCCAAGTTAGACCTGTCAACTTTGTTTTGGGTTGATGGGTCTGGTCGGGGATCCACCCTTAATTTTGGTACATGTCCTACATTGCAAATTTATTCTCACAAAAAGTTGTAACAACAAAATAATTATGCAGGCTTGTGCATTCACCGATGTGGTTCACAACATTGAAGTGCGTGCAGATTCATCTCATTGCATTTCATTGACATCTCCAGTTAGCTTCAATTTATTTACTTGGTTTGCTTGATATATGGTAGGTTCTAGTGACTGCAATGTTTTGTTACTTTACCTTTTTTCCCCCTATAATCTGAACTGTCATTTCAGCCACTTCATTCAACTGAAGACCAGCTATCATCGGATTATTAAATTGTTGTTGAACCATCCTCATTTTCTAACTTGTTGGCCTTGGTTACATTATGTGATTTTACTTCTTTTCTTTTTAAGCTGTGATTTCCGTTGCATTCAGTTATAAACTTACAATTGTTATTATTTTCCGAAGTTCTTTGCAAATAACTATGTTTTCTGCCTCTGATAACAGGCAAGTTTCTATTGAAGAAGGAGAAGCCAAGGCCCGTGAATTTGGGGTCATGTTCATTGAAACGAGTGCCAAAGCAGGCTTCAACATCAAGGTGAATCACACCGTCTTCACTTTATTTTTTTTTTTTTCCCTGTCGCTGACCTTGTTACTGATGTTGAAAGGAAAAATGAATAATTGCAGCCTCTCTTCCGCAAGATTGCCGCAGCCTTACCAGGGATGGAGACTCTTTCTTCTACCAAACAGGAAGACATGGTTGATGTCAACTTGAAGCCAACTGTCAGTGCCTCGCAGACGGAGCAACAATCAGGAGGATGTTCGTGCTAGAGATCCAAAACCTGCAGAGGATACAGGCAGAAGAAGAGTTGGCCAAGGAGAGTTTTGCATAGGTTGATACAGGTGCAGTTAGGGGTATTGATATACATGAGGTTGGAGAGTTGTTGTTCTTTTAGATTTTGCAGTAGGCTACCAACTGATATCTTTAATTGATGCTACGGCATTCTACTGCTCCAGAATTCGTTGCTTTCTCGGTGTTACATTTGCGTAGCAAAATCTCTTTGTTTTGCTCCATTTTCTCCTTTCCCACGACTGGTGGTTTTTGTTAAGGTATGGTGCGTGACTTTCTTCTTTTTTGGGCTGGGAAATAGGAAGTATTTTTTAGTACAAATCTGACATTCTTCACCCAAAAAAAAAAAAAAAAAAAAAAAAAAGGTACAAATTTAACGTTTACTGGTAATATACAGTGGATTATATTTTGTGTGTTCTTACAACTTTTCCAACTCTTGAACGCCTGGTGGTTACATTATTTTATTGCCAAGGCTTTGTCATTATTTCTTGTACTTCGTATGGTGTTTAATAAACTCTATTCTGATGATGAACAACCCCCCCCCCATGCGGGATGATTGTATTCAAAATATGCATAAAGAAAAATCAAATTCAAGGATGCACAGAGTTTAGATTTTTATTTGTGGTCAGTTCCCGAAAAAAAGTTTAAGATATGCTAGGGTTTTGTAGGTAAAGACTAGAAACTAGGTTATTAGAACTTATCAAGCAATAAATAAATCGGATCACAGGGCTAAGAAGCTTCAAATCAAGGCATGCTCTAATCAATAATGCATAAATAGAAGAGAAGAGATGGGTTTTTTTGTACCCGGCAATAATTTCTGGTTGATGTGGAAGGGGTTGTTCCATTCACATCGGCGCCTGGATGATCGAGTCACTTTCCTGTGGATCCGTCAGTTTTTTATCAATTTGATTCGAGGGTAAGGAGGTCCTCTTCCAGGGCTCGCTTCACCTGAGAAATCCTGCAAACACAAGTTAGATGTGAAGAACATGAGAAAAAAATGAAATAGTATGTAAAAGAAAGGATCTGATGGGAGAAGTGGCTGCAGGGGCTGGCGGCCTTGAAGAATATGAGGTGCCTGGGTTGAAGCTGGCAGCCTTGACTGAAGAGATGATGCCTGGAGTGCTGTAGGGCTGGCGGCCAGGGCTAGAAGGCTAGGATGATGGTGGATTAGGGTTTTGTGGAGGTGGTAGGGGGCTGCTAAGATGGGAAGAGAAGATGGGCGTCCTAGGTTGGATGAAGTTTTGAGTGGGGTAGCTCAGTTTGATGGTAGAAGGCTGGGACGGCTAGGGTCTGGGGACTTAGGATCTTAAAGTAGCTATTTGGGCCTTACACCCTCTCCCTCACGGAGCGTCAATGCATAATTGCACGGAATTGGACAAGAAAACTTTCATTCATTCATTCAAAATCAGCTTCTACAAGAGGGGGAGGGGAGGGATATTTATAGACTCACTTAGCCCTCTTTTTGTCAAAGTTGAAGTACAAGTTTGTATCAAAGTGGGAGTACAAATCTTTGTCAAAGTGGGAGTACATAATTGAATAAAATTAAACAACTGATCTTCTTGTAGAATTGTGCTGGCTGACTCCTTATTGGACTGCATGACTTCTCTTGGCTTGGGCTGGATGGGGTGCCAACCTGGAAGGGCTTGGATTGGGGGTGCGCCAATGGGCATGGGGTGCTAGATGCTTGTGGTCCTGGGGCGCCACTCCTTCAGGGGCTTGGGCGGCATGAGTGGAGTCCAGATGCTGGGCTGGGTAGGTGACTTGAGTGGGGGTCCAATGGCTCTCTTCTTGAACATGACTTGAATGTAAGCCAAAGATTACAGTACTCATATAACTTGACTGGAACACACTTGACTGAACTGAAACAAATGGACTCAAGACTCAACTGATGAACTTAATTTATTACAGGGCTCAATGGACTCATTTGGCTCACTTCAGTACAAGTGACTTATGACTAATGGACTACATGACTCAAAACAAAAAAATTGATTGACTTTCTGACACATGACTCAGAGATCTTCATTGAACCCTGAAATTCTTGTCTGATCCTGATGTCCCCATCAATTCTCCGGGGTGGGAGGAACTCGACCCTGTCGAGTAAAACTCATTCTAGCTCTGTATATGGCTCAACAAGTCTGGGTTGAGACATTGCGAATCATCTCGAGTGATCCATGAGTCCTCAAATTCTGGTCGACTTTGTCAACGAACCAAGTGATGCAGTAGCCTTTGATTCGGGTACTTTTGGCTTGGTCGTCCAGGATACGCTCAATCTTTTCCTTTCCTAAGCTAATTTAGTAGTGGACCTCAGGGATGGGTCACTCTCAAAGAAAGTGTCAGGTCTAAAAGGCTCACTGGGTATCATTGCTGGCTCCATATACTCAACTAAGTCTGAGATATTGAAGGCTGAGCTTAATGCTTAATTCGGGTGGTAACTTAGGCACTAGGTCCAACTTTTTTTATCACTTTGAAGGGTCCAGCTCTATGGGTATGGAACCTAATCAGTACAAAATCTCCCTAGCGAACTCTTCAAACTCTTTTCAAGAATTAACCATGTTATTTTGTAAATCATTGCTCACATTAATCTTATGATTAATTTCTCATGCAGATCTCTCACATGCAGGGAAATGAATCAAACCAACACCTAATGGACTCAACTATGCAGTCTTATTGGAAGACATTTATTAAATCTTCATTACACCTTCGGGCTTGATCCTTGGTCGGTGGGTGACATGCAGATGAGAATGGTGCATGGACTCCTACTAAATGCCATAGGATCTTCCAGAAGTAGAATGCAAACCTAACATGCTTAATGGACTGATGCAACATGCTAACCTCTACAAAATGTAATATAATGCCCTAGAAACTTCGGAAGGTTCAGGCCAGGGTAGGAAATAAGAAGTGGTTTTAGGGTTAGCCTGGTAGGGTAGGAAATAAGAAGAGGGTTCGTGGTTGATTGGATAGGGTAGGATATAAGAAGAGATTTCAGGGATTAGTCCTAAACTAATGAGGTTGACCTTACGGGTTTGATATACATCTATAGGGTTCACCTTATGGAAGAATGGGTTATTAATTTTAAGGAAAAGATCTTCAATTGGGATCAAAGGAGTGAAGTCCTCCTGAGGGCACTGGATTAAATAAACCAAGTCCTCACTAATTTTCTCTGGTTCTTGAATTTCAAGACTAGGCTCTATCATTAGGTTCTCTTCTAAGATCTCCTCAGGTACAGTTGTAGTAGCAGTATCATGGTTCTTTTCCTTTAACTGATCTTCCACTATGGTTTCAAGCTAGGCATTTTCTGGGTCAACTACTCCTGGGTTTGTCCTACCTACTTCCTCTTCAATGCTATCCGTGGGGACAATTGGGATAGTAGGGATGGGTCGACTAAGGTGAAGTGGACTAATACTGGGCTCATATCCAGGGATACTAATCCTATGGGATTTAGGTCAACTAAGGAGAAGTGATTAATACTGGGCTCATATCTAGGGGTACTAATCCTATTGGGCTTAGGTTGATGGGTTATGGGTTCCTTGGGCTCATAAGATATGGGTTTAGATCGATGGGTTATGGGTCTCTTGGACTCATAAGACATGGGCTCGGATCGATGGGCTATGGTTCTATTGGGCTCATAGAACATGGGCAGGGATTAATGGGCTATGGGTCCATTGGGCTCATAGGACATGGGTATGTACTCAGATGCAGACTTGTGTCCTTGACTTGGCCTATGTCATTGATCTAGGGATCTCTATAGTAGGGTGGAGGAAGATACTTCTCCCTAAGTTTACTTTTCATGGCTCTCCAGGTTGCTATGGGTGTCTCTCCTTTGTTTCTAGTTATCCTTTCAACATTATCTCAGTAGATTCTAGCCTGACAAACTAATTTGAGCTCGGCAAACTTAAACTTTCTTTCCTCTGACATTAGATCCCTCTCGAAATACAGATCCATACCTTTTTCCCAGTCAAGGTAATCCTCAAGATCAAGATCGCTACCAAAAGTAGGTGCTTCTAACCTAATGTTCCTAGTGGCTCACTCATCCTGGTCCATCAAATCATAATTGGGTCTCCTATAATTAGTTTCCCAGGTTGGGTCATGGTGTGGGGCTTTCCTAGGGTTGGGCTCCAAAAATGGGTCAGGGGGTGGGGCTCTCTTAAGGTTGGGCTCCAGGAATGGGTCAGGGTGTGGGGCTCTCCTAGGGTTAGGTTTCAAGAATGGGTCAGGGTGTTGGGCTCTCTTAGGGTTAGGCTCCAAGAATGGGTCAGGGCATGGGGCTCTCCTAGGGTTGGGAGGTGTGGGAAGAGGTGACTCAGGCTTGGGTTTACTGCGGGTCTTTTGGTCCTTTCTAAGTTTCCAAGATGTTCATCCAATTGGTCAAACCAATTATACAGCTGGGTGCTCAATTGGATAAATTGTTCAGTAAAGGTCCTCAGAAAGGTTTCATAGTTGGACTCCATGGTCAAACTGGGTTGGGTGAGACTACTGGTATTGGGCTCCTAATCTAGACGTCATGCAATAAGCACATAAGAGTTATGCGTTCTAGGGTTTGCTAGATCTAGAGCCCAAGTAGAGTGAGTCAACTCAACTTACAACCAACTCAACAATTAATCTTTCCACCGGTCAGGTAGGAGGTGGAGTGGTAGGAGGCTCCCCCTATGTGTCGTAGGGTCCTAATTAATTAAAAATTACCAGTCCGCTTAGGACGTTTGCCACTGGACCTCTAGGCTTAGACACCAGCTTCTAGTAATAATTGGAGGGTTTAATGTACTAGTTTTCTCACAAGACTCGATCCCGACCTATTGGTGTCCCTATGCTATATTACGTTGCTACTCAATTTTAATTAGGCTTGGGATCGAATGTAGGTTGGTTGTTTTGGGCTAAGAAAAGTGATCAAATCCTTCCCTCATCTAACATAGTAAAAGTGCCCTTAAGTTGATTTCAAGGATGATGCACATACATGCAATCCTAATGCAAGATGAGATTAAAAATCAGAAAAACTGCAGAATATATATATATATTTTGTTTTATGCAGATGATAAATTTAATCTCAGTTAATTAAGTGCAAGAAAAGAGGCTTGGGTTTGGGGGTTTGATTGTAAATTAATTTCAGACCTAAACTATGCAAAATTTCAGCAACAAGTATTTTTTTTTTAAGTTTTCTCTTTGTAGATTTTTTTTTTAGTTTTTAGATCAGAAAAAATTTTCAAAAAATTATAGAAATAAAGGAACTAATAATGTACTTAATTACTGCTAAATTTGATGCAAAATAGATGGGGTTTGATGAAGGAAATCCTAGGGTTTATGACTAGTGTGCAGAATTTCAGCAAGTATTTTTTTTTTGTAAGGTTTTTTTGTATGCAGATTTTTTTTTGAATTTTCAGAATTGTAAAATTAAGAAAAAATAGCAGAAAACAAGAGGACAAATCAGAGAAAAATAGCAAGGATTTAATGGATAATTAGTCCTATATTTAGATTACTAGTGCATATTTCAGCATGCAGAAATTCTATTTTTTATATTTTTTATGTTTAAGTGATGCATGAACATGCCCTAGTCCTAAGCTCTGATACCAAACTGATGCGGGATGATTGTGTTCAAAATATGCATGAAGGAAAATCAGATTCAAAGATGCATAGATTTTAGATTTTTATTTATGGTTGGTTCCCAAAAAAGAGATTAAGATATGCTAGGGTTTTGTATGTAAAGACTAGAAACTAGGTTACCCACATATTAGAACCTATTAAGCAATAAATAAATCGGATCCTAGGGCTAAGAAGCTCCTAATTAAGGCATGCTCTAATCAATAACGCAGAAATTGAAGAGAAGAGATGGGTTTTTTGTACCTGGCAATGATTTCTGGTTGATGTAGAAGGGGTCGCTCCACTCAGATCGGCGTTTGGATGACCAAGTCGCTTTCCCGCGGATCCACCGGCTTTTTATCAGTTTGATTCGAGGGCAAGGAGGTCCTCTTCTAGGGCTCACGTCACTTGAGGGATCCTGTAAACACCACAAGTTAGATGTGAAGAACATGAAAAAATATGAAATAGTATATAAAAGAAAGGATCTGATGGGAGAAGTGGCTGTAGGGGCTGGCGGCCTTGAAGAATATGGGGTGCCTGGGTTGAAGCTAGCGGCCAAGGGCTGGAAGGCTGGGATAATGGCGGATTAGGGTTTTATGGACGTGGTAGGAGGCGGCCAAGATAGGAAGAGAAGATGGGCGTCCTAGGTTGGATGAAGTTTTGAGTGGGGCAGCTTAGTTTGATGGTAAAAGGTTGGGGCGGCTAGGGTTTGGGGACTTAGGATCCTAAAATAGCTATTTGGGCCTCACACCCTCTCCCTCATGGAGTGTCAATGCACAATGCACGGAATTGGATAAGAAAACTTTCATTCATTCATTCAAAATCAGCTTCTAGAAGAGGGGGAGGGGAGGGGTGTTTATAGACTCACCTAGCCTTCTCGCTGTCAAAGTTGGAGTACAAGTTTATGTCAAAGTGAGAGTACAAATCTTTATCAAAGTGTGAGTACAAAATTGAATAAAATTAAAAGACCGATCTCCTTGTAGAATTGTGTTGGTTGACTCCTTTTTGGACGCATGACTTCTCTTGGGCTTGGGTTGGATGGGGCGCCAACCTGGAATGGGCTTGGACTGGGGGGGCGCCAAGGGGCCTGGAGTGGGGCACCAAATATGAGAGGGCCTGGGGCGCTAATGGGCCTAGGGTGCTAGATGCTTGTGGTCCTGGGGTGCTTTCTCTTGGAGGCCTAGGGTGCCACTCCTTCAGGGGCTTAGGTGGCATGAGTGGGTCCAGATGCTAGGCTGGGTAGGTGACTTAAGTGGGGATCCAATAGCTCTTCTCTTGAACATGACTTGAATGCAAGCCAAAGATTATAGGACTCATATGACTCAATTGGAACACACTTGACTGAATTGAAACAAATGGACTTAAGACTCAACTGATGGACTCAATTTATTACAGGATTCAATGGACTCATTTGGCTCACTTTAGTACAAGTGACTCATGACTAATGGACTACAGAACTCAAAACAAAAAAATTGATTGACTTTCCAAAACACATGACTCAGAGTCTTCATGGAACCCTAAAATTCTTGTTTGATCGTGATGTCCCCATCACCCCTAAAAAAAAACTCTATTCTGATAGTTGCAACTGTTGCATGCTTTCTTAAATTTCTGACGCTGAAACATTTTCTTGTGATGGGAGAGATTGGCCTACACCTAAACTTGTTGGAACATGTTATTGATTTAATGACAGTTTTTTCTTGATTAAAATTTTAATTCATTAGTGATCATGTAGCCATAGCATGTGTTGAAGGAATGTCAGTCCTGGTTCACATCATCGCCCAAGTCTTGATCAAGTTTTGTGAAAAGGATCGGCAGTTGCCATCGATTAATTTATGGATGAATCCTTCAGAGTATGGATAAAGCATGCTACCCAAATACTCTCCTAGGTAGTGTTTGGATGCCCTATTCCTGGCTGGAACAGAGTTTTATTCCATGCTATTCCCCCAAACATGTGTAAAAAAGGTGGTGGGCCCTACAGGAATCGGTATTCCAGTCAACAGAGTGTATTCTGGTATGGAATAACCGTTTCCCACTTTTCTTATTCCAAGGGTAGTGGCTAGAAAATTTTTTTCTGGAGGACTCCATCTCTACATCTACTTCGGTGGCATCCTTTTCCCTGGCCTCATGCTCACCGCCGCCCTCATCTATCGCGCTCTCTGCTTCCTCACCTTCACTGTGCACATCCGCAAGGTCTACATCCTTACGGCCCCTTTCTTCACCTCGAACACCACCCTTATCGCCTACTTCTTCGGCAAGGAGATCTGGGATGTCGGCACCAGCCTTGCCGCCACCACCCTCATTGCCATTTGCCCTAGCTACATTTCTCGGTCTATCGCCGGCTCTTGCGATAACGAGAGTGTCGCCATCTTCGCCTTATTGTTGACCTTCTACCTCTTTGTGAAGGCTGTGAACACGGAATCGCTGGCCTGGGGACTGACATCAGCTTTCGGCTACTTTTATATGGTGCCAGCATGGGGAGGGTATGTGTTTATAATCAATTTGGTGTTGCTGTATGTTTTGGTGCTGCTGATCTCGGGAAGGTATTCAATGAGACTTTATGTTGCTATAATTGCATGTATATTTTGGGGATGTTGCTCACGATGCAGATCCTATTTATGGGATTCCAGCATGTGCAGTCCAGAGAGCACATGGCCGCCTTGGGTGTGTTTTTCTTGATGCGGGTCTGCACCCTTTTTTTTCTTCTTCTTCTTCTTTTAACTCCTTTGCTTCTTTGTTTCTACGTGTTGTAGTTGATTCTTTCACTTGGTTCTGAACGGGGGATTAAAGAAAAAAAGAAATCTTGTTTCTTTTTTAACTATATGTTAGTTATAGAAAATTGTTTATCATGATATATAGTTGCACAGTTGGTGAATGATATTCGACTAATTCATAGTGACATGATTATGGTTATTTTCCAATAAAACATACTCAAATTAACTAATAAACATTAAAAATGTCTTCTGATCATAAGATTCATTGTATCATGTTAAATTGATTGTCCAGCACCTTAGAAAGTAGTTAATATACTTGAGCAACATATTTTGGGCCTTACAATTTAAGTACAAGGGCTGCAAAATCCCAATCTGTAAAAAGCATTCCAGACAAGGAGCAAGAACTATTTCTTTTTTACATTAATGAAGGTCTAAGAAAGTCCTTCATAGAAGATATATAAGTGATATGCTTGTATTTCGACATAGCTTAAAATACCTATCTTTCTTTTTGCCTATTTAGAAAACAAAAATTCAGATGGTATTTAAGGAGAATGTTTCATGTTGACAATATGATAGAGTACTTATTTTATTTATTTTTAAATTTTGGTTCAGAGCCCCGAAGCAAGTAGGTATGTAAGATGTTTATCATGATGTGCTATTTCGTCAATATACTCTTGATCATTTGAGGTTTGTTTTAAGTTGGGAGGTGCTTTGTTCAGACCGGTATATTCAAGATATCTATAATTCTTAGGACTTCTGCAGAATTTAATCTAATTGGAATTTGATGTTATATTAACTTTATAAGTTCTGAAGTTAGCCAAACAACAGCAATTCTGGTTGTTGTACTACACGAAATCAGTTTTCAAAGTTCCTCCTGTCTAGGACCTTTCCAAATACTCTATCTTGTGTTTCATGTAGTTGTAATATGCTTGGAGTGAAATTATTTCTGTAGTTGGCTGCTGTTAAACTATGGGGGCTGTTATGTGTTATATTTAAAATCGATGGCAGCCCTTTCTATGCTATTGTATAATTCCTCACCATGTAAAGATTCATTGCAAATGTGGTATGATAAGGTGCTACTCCATTCTTGGTTTCAGAGTGCACAACAGAAAGATTATACTATATTATACCTGAAATTTTCTTATCTTAATAGCTTTTGTTATATTTGGAATTGTAGCTAGTACATTGCCCTAGATGAATGGAATGGCTACTTTGTTTTGTGCTAGTAGTATTTTTTTATCTTACTTCATTAGTTTATTGGAACTTTTCTTATATCCTCTATCCTCGATAGATTTGTTATTTAGCTTCTCATGCTTGCAATTTTTTTGGCTAGACATTTAATTTTAGCAAAACTGTTTTTCGTATATCTTCTGTTAACAGGTTATGAGCTAAGCCATGGTTTTGGGTTTGTCTAATTATAACTAATATAAAATAAATTTTTGACATGGATGTTGTTGGTATGTTATTATTTTATTAGCTATTAAGCTTTGTGACATGATGCTTTGTACAATTAGAGTTGCTGAAACTAAATCATTCCATTCATCATTTTGTTCTACATCACTTTAACTTCTAATGCCTGCCATAAGTGAGAAGCCTTATCACATTTCATTTTTATGTATGATTCAATTGCCATGCATCCTTATAAGCTTTAAAAATTGCTTAGATGTATTTCTTTCATTACAAAATCTTTTTGGTATGATGAGACTTTTTCTTCTAAAATCAGTATAATGATACTAGTGAAATATAATTTCATGGATTATGATGATAGTCGGAGCATTTTGTTAGTCTTTGATGTCATTATAGCCTTCACCTTCCTTTGCTTCTTTGCTGACAAGAAACATTTGGTAATGCAGAATATTAATTCTTAGGTTTCTTTTTGGTCACAAATTAGGAACAGAATATCAATTCCAGGTTGGGTAATATGTTGAATATATTAGGTGTTGGTTTGTCAGTTCTCCGTTAAATGCAAGTTGAGAGGCTTGTTTATACGCATTAAATGGGATTTTGTGCATTAGCTATGTTTTGGTCATTGAAATTCTGGGTTTGGTGGAGCGATGTTATATTGCTATAACACTCTATGTAAAGTTGATGTTATGTTATCACACTATGAATAATTTCACTTACTTTGTTCAAGGTATGCTTGTTGTATTAATTTATTTACTTTTAATAACTTCGTATCGAGTAAATGTGCCATTCTTACTTCATATGTTGCATATGGATGATTTATAGATGGATTGTTCTTGGGATCCAGGAAATGTGCCATTCTACTTCTTTGATTTTATAAGAGACATATTACATGTGTGGCAATGATGATGGATTGCCTATTGATTGAGCATTGCTGGGAGGCAGTAGTAGAATTACACATTTGTTATTTTGCTCTTGTTGCCATGATGCTCAAGTGACATTAGCTTCACTGTCCTGAGCCATATTTTGTAAATATATATTTGTACTAGTAGTTAGGCAGCTATTATGTACTATGCTTATGTTGTTGGCAGTCCTTAATATTCCAAGATATTGACCTCTCGTATGGACAGCGATACGAAACTGGTCTTTTAATCAAATACCTGTATTTCTAGTTTTTCATTTTTAACCAAGATTGTTATGTTGCTGTGTCAATTTTTAGGTTACTTTTATCCATTGTCATAATGAACTTTTATTACACATGTTTGGAATTTGATATATCTAAATTCAGGTTGTTTATGAAATATTGCACTACTGACAACGTTTTATTATTATAGACAAATATTTTTCTTTGTTGCAGGGGCTATAATGTTTCAAAACGGTCTAGATAGTAGATTACTCAATTATACTACTACGAGTTGGTGCTAATGGTTAAGGACTGAAGTACAGCACGTAAAACATATTATAGTTTTTAAGTCAATTGTAACATTTTTTTTTCTTTTGGGAACTTAGTTTCATTGTTATATTGTATGAGCATGTATTTCTCTTCTTATTCTTGTAATAGGTATTCATCTTATATGGATTTCTGATGATAATCCATATTAATAATAAAATAGTCATTCTTCTTTTAATTTACATATTCGACTCGTCTCCACGATTCTATTTCATTGTGTTGTATATTATCTGAATTGATTATCAATCCTTCTTATGCAATATAATTTGAAATATCAGGAATCAAATATTTCTTGTAATAGAATTCTTCTAATTCATGTATTTCTTGTATATGCAATAAACCTTTACTTTAACAATATCCACCGCAAAATGATAATAATATAATCCATTTTTTTTTGCTAACATGTTAGAAATATATGTACGTAACACATGAACATAATTTTAATAGATCATAATAATATATTAATTAGTATAAAATATTTTATTTTAATAATTATAAAATTTTAAAAAAATTGATAACTCATTTTATCTTATCATTTGGTCAATAGTGTTATTGGGATTTTCAAAATTTTTTTCATCTATTCCTAATAGAATACAGGCTTATTCCTATGTCATCTGAACACCATTTGGAATACACTACATTAATTGCACCGAAATAAAATAGAATATCATATTTCAAATCAAACAGAAATATGAAATAATTAGAAGAATAAGCTATTCCTGAAAAATTCGTATTCCTATGCCTGAAATAACTTTTTGCCATCCAAACACTATCCTAATGTACAACTTTTTCAAATTGTATGAAGCATGATAAAGAACACAAGCCATCAGGAGAAGTTTCACATGCTAGACATAATAGAATGATATAAGGATAATTTTAGTGCAGTTAGATATATCACAAGTAATATGGTCATCAGGATGATGTGAACAATGTAAGCATTGGGATAATATATAATTACTATATTAAGTATATTATTAAAATATTGCTGGGAATAGAATTTTTTTGTATTTGTTAAATTGCCCAGTAGTGATAGTAATAATTTATAAATTATCATAAATAACTTTACACATTAGTGTGTAATAATTCCTTTACAATTTAATTAAGTATTCTTCGTTCATAGCTTTCCAAAAAATATATAATAATAATAATTATTATTATTATTATTATAAGTATTTATTTTTATTAGACTTTTAAAATGATAATAAAGGTTTTTCTTTTCTCTCCACCACTAAGACGATAGCCTAGTTGGTAAAGACTTGGCCTCGTCATCAATTGGTAACGGATTCGAGGCATGATCCCGCGGGTGACTCGATTAAATCCAGAAATTTCCTGGGACACGTGACTGAGGTGACGAGAGGGCGCACTGCTTCGACGTCTTAGTGGTATTAGGTTGACTCACTTACTGTAGGTGGGGAAAGACTATAATAGTCTTATATCGAACATTACCTGGCGGGGTGGTGACCCGAAGGGGGATAGCTACACCGGGGTTAACCCCCCTTTCTTTTTACCCAAAAAAAAGGTTTTTCTTCTCTCCAATCCTAATTGTCAAGAATAAATTTATCTAAAATTTAATTAACTAGAAATATTTTTATTCTAAAATAATTTAAGTGCATTACCAATATTCATTGATGTATTGTCACCTGAAGTATCTGAAGTGATAGCATCATTGCATTGTACATCAATGCTATCATCAAATTCCTTATAACTAGATGGAATTTTGTAATGCTAAGCAAGATGGTCACATCATCTAATTTATATTATTGAAATGATGTAAAATACTACTCCCTACCAAACAGCAACTGGGGTGAAAATGTTGTGAGCCAAGCCGACTACCGGGAGCTTATCTGGTCAGCTAATTTTTAAGCTTTACTTAAGCAAAGCCGAACTTTTTTATTGTATTTGAACTATCTGGGTAGCCCGGCTTGACTTGTTTATGAGCTTAGCGTCGAATGTGTTAGCTCGGCTCATTTTTTGACTAAGCCAAACCTTAATAGAGCTTTTGTTGGGCTGAGTCCGAGTTGCCCACGAGCAGCTTGAAACATTTGCCGGCCTAGATATATATCAAGGAACGTGATAATACCCAATGGAATCTTAAATTACACTGCAGCCGCCAGGTGGTGCTCAACCGTTGATGGCCATTGGCTTACGTTTTGTTCTTTTATTATTGGGTATTGCATAAGAAGGCATTTGATATGAAATAATTCATTCAAGATTAAGAATGATGTAGATAAAGATGATAAAATTATTGTATTTGATTATATCATAATAATTCTACATGATAATGATTCCAAATTATCTGTACTTCTTTCTTAAATCATTATCTAATTAGAGGTACCTACCCGTTCTTGAAGTTGAGAATTCAAGATCACTATCAAGGCAATGATCTTGGATTGAAATTTAAGAACAAAAGTATTCTCAATCTAATGAATAAAATTAATATATTAATATACCATTGATATATTATAATAATATATATAATATTATATTTTATTAATAATATATATTATAATTATGATATATTATATTATAATATATTAATCATATTATTGCTATATTGGAAAGGGATAGGATCCTAGACTCAGTTAATTCTGAATCATATCCACCTTGTGAATCATGTCTTCAAGAAAAAATGACCAAGTTACCTTTTGTAGGACATGAGAAAAGGGCTATAGAATTACTGTCCTGATATACACTGATGTGTGTGGTCCATTTGATGTGCAGTACAGGAATGGTTTTTACATTTCATAACCTTTACTGATGATTGTTCACGGTGTGGTTATGTATTTTTATGAGACATAAATTTGAAGCTTTTGAAAAGTTCAAAAAATTCAGACATGAGGTAGAAAAACAAATAGATAAAACTCTTAAGGTTCTTCGATCAGATCACGGAGGTGAATACCTTAGTGAAAAATTTTTAGGTTATCTTGAGGACAATGGTATAGTCTCACAATGGACTCCACCTAGTATGCCTCAGCTCAACGGGGTGTCTGAGAGGAGAAACAGGATATTATTAGATATGATCCGATTCATGATGAGCTTCACTGACTTGCCTTTATTTCTTTGGGGATATGCCCTGCAAACTTCAGTTTATATTTTAAATAGGATTCTATCTAAATCTGTTCCTACTACACCATATAAGATTTGACATGGTAAAAAACCAAGCCTTACTCATTTTAAGATTTGAGGATGTTCAACCTATGTCAAAAGACTAATAGCGGATAAGTTGGAATCTAAATCTGTGAAAGTTTGGTTTATAGGATATTCTAAAAAAACTTTAGAATATTACTTTTACCTTCCAGAAGATCACAATGTGATTATGAGCAGGCATGCCACATTTCTTGAAAAATAGTTTATTCAGGAAGGTGGTAATGGAAGGCTAATTGAGCTTGATGAAAAAGTTTCTGAAGAGCTGCCAATAGAGATAAGATCGAACCTAATCAACCAATATACATAAATGCTCTTCCACCTCGTAGGTCTATTAGAGTCTCCAAACCTCTTGAAAGGTACTTAGATATGCTTCAGAGGGTATAAAGGAAATATTCCTAGTTGGGGACAAGGATCAATTGATTGATCCTAAGATTTATGATGAGGCAATGTCGGACATCGACTCCGAGAAATGGTTGAATGCTATGAAGTCATAAATTGAATCAATGCATTCTAACCAAGTTTGGTCTTTAGTGCATCCACCAAAGGGTATTGTACCTATTGGTTGTAAATAGATATACAAAAAAAAATAGGTACAGATAGTAAGGTAGAGACCTTTAAAGCTAGGTTAGTGGTCAAAGGGTATAGTCAACATGAAGGCATTGACTATCATGATACCTTTTTATCAGTAGTTATGTTGAAATCCATCCGTACATTACTTGCAATTGTAGCATTCATGATTATGAGATATGGCAGATGGATGTGAAAACTGCATTCTTGAATGGATATCTTGAGGAAGATATCTATATGGAGCAGCCTTTGGGTTTTACTTCCAATAATGAAGATTGTAAGGTCTACAAGCTGCATAGATCAATCTACGGATTGAAGCAAGCTTCTCGAAGTTGGAATACCCGTTTTGATGATGCAATCAAATCGTTTGATTTTATCAAGAATGAGGATGAGCCGTGTATTTACATGAAGGCCAGTGGGAGGGCAGTGACATTTTTCATATTGTACGTGGATGACATCCTCCTTATTATGAATGATATTCCCATGTTGACTTTGATCAAAAGTTGGTTATTTAAGAAATTATTTATGAAAGACTTAGATGAAGCATCTTCTATTTTAGGAATTAAGGTCTATAGAGATAGATCTAATCGGATACTTGGCCTTTCACAAAAAATGTACATAGAGGAAGTACTGAAAAGGGTCAGCATGGAGAACTCTAAAAGAGGATTGTTACCTCTGCGGCATGGCATTAATCTTTCCAAGAAAATGTGTCCTAACATACTTGAAGAGATTCAATGATGAGCAAGATTCCATATGCTTCGGTAATTGGAAGCCTTATGTATGTTATGTTGTATACTCGGCCTGATATAGCTCTTGCTATGAGTGTCATGAGCATATATCAATAGAATCCAGGTGAAGAACACCGGATAGTTGTGAACAACATTCTTAAGTACTTGAGAAGGCCTAAAGATTTGTTCTTGGTCTTTGGAGGGAGTTCAAAATTAGGGATAAAGAGATATACAGACTTAGACTTTATGTCTGATCCTGATGATAGAAAGTCTACATCAGGGTCTATGTTTTTGTGCAATGGTGGGGCAACTAGTTGGAAGAGTTCCAAGCAGCCCATCATAGCATATTCAACAATGAAAGCAGAGTACATCACTGCCTCTAAAGCTATAAAAGAAGCCTTCTGGTACAAAAAATTCATTGCGGAGCTTGGTGTGATGCCATATGATGCCATCCCCATATATTGTGACAATAATGGTGCAATAGCTCTTGCTAAGGAGCCCAGGTCTCACCATAAGTCTAAGCATATTAAGCAGCGATTTCATATCATACGCGACTACCTCGAGAAGAAATATGTTGAGGTGCAAAGAGTAGACTCCACGGACAACATGGCAGACCCACTGACTAAGACTCTGAGCTAGCAGAAGGATGCAGTCCACTTTGAGAAGATGGGACTTAGATATGTCACCAATTGGCTTTAGTGCAAGTGAAAGATTAAATGTATGCCCTAAAAGCCAAGTTGGCTTGACACATTTTAATATTTAGGGCATGAACTTTGTACTTGATTTTCTTTATTAATAAAAGGGCATTAGTTTCATGCATATTGATATGTCTATGAATCGTCCATGGAGTTAATGGACAATGATACATATTCTCAAAAGTTGAGAATATGAGGGATGTCTTTATAGATTAACTCCTAAATGCTCCCGATTGTTGGAATATTACGAGGACATGATTGATCCATTAAAATCGATGCACAGATCACTTCCCTTTCTAGGTAGATGAGTCTCTGACCTACAGTATGGTGACACTGGAGTGAGAGTATAGGTAGTTGATAGAGATCAACGATACTGAGCAAGACCAAGTACAGGAAGTTATATGGATGATTACTCACTCGTCGATAACTTCCTGATGCTGTAGTCGTGTGAATAGTTCTTTGACCTAGAGTATCTTAGCTACTCACAATAAGGTTGCTGTAGTTTGACAGAACAATCACATGGTTCTTATCCATTCGGGATCTTGCGGTGTTCGTTGGCTACAGTAAGTTTATTGTAGGAGTAGGGTGTTCACTTGTAGGAATCTATTAGCCTTGGTAATAAGGTATAATCCTATGCAAGCTTAATAAGACTAAGTCCAGAAGTCTATTACCATAACAGGGTGATAATGAAAAAGGTGTTTTTATTAGTATCATAATTGGACTTGAGTCGATTAAGTTAAGCATATGACTGATGATTTGACGAGTATCCATAACCAATATCATGTCGGGATTTTTGATAAAGGAATCGAATCACATGGTAACTACACCTAGGGGTTCCAATCTTATTCTGCTGGGTTGCCACTACATACTGCTAGGTATCACTAGTAGATTATGAGAATCCATTAGGATCGTTCTCAGATCGATGATCCTAATTAGGGTTGAGCAGAAATTATTTCTGTCCATCGAAAGGAGTTTCGATGATATATAATGGAGATTATAGCATGTCTCATTACTAGACAGGATAGGACCTGAGGGGTCACACACATAAGGACTTAAGTAGTCAATCAACAAATCAAAATGTTACTAAAATTAAAAATTTTAGTACATTTGAACCTAATTATAAGTGTTACAATTAATATTTGATCTAATTAATTATGGATTAGTTGTTAATTAAATTAAATCAGATTTAATTTGATTTTAATTGAGCCTAATCCAGTTGGGTCAATAACCTTTTTGAAATGGATTCATTTGGATCTAATCTGGCTTCAATTTGAATGTCAAATTAATTTTGTATGGACCATGAGTTAGAGTCCAATTAGACTGGAACTCTCTCTCCCTATCTTTTCTGCTCTCCCCTTCTCTCCACACGCCCACCTAGCGGGCCCAAGCATTTGGGCGACAAAACTAAAAGGGCATGAAAGAGGAGGGCACTAATAAGGAGTTGGCGTGAAGAGAATTAAGAGAGGAGGAGTCCTCATTCACTCCTCTTAAATTTCAAGAGAATAAAATCAAACACCGGTGTTCTGGCATAAAGAGGAGGGCGCTAATAGGGTGTTGGCGTGAAGAGAATTAAGAAAGGAGCAGTCATTCTCATTCACTCCTCTTAAATTTCAAGAGAATAAAATCAAATATCGGTTGATGTGGCAGAATGCTGATGTATAATCCCTGTCAGATGCCATGTCAGAGAAAGCTGCCACGACGGACACTCCTCCTTAAACTCATTTGCCGAGCCGAGCTCCTTCAGAATGTCGGGGTGGCTTGTGGAAGCCGAGTTCCATCCTCCGCCAGATTGGCTCCTGCAAGATCGGGATGCCTAGGCCGGAGCCGAGAGATCTCCGCCAGATTGAGCCCCTCCGAGGTTGAGCCTTCCGGTCCAGAGTCGAGCCCTGCCCTCCTTTGCCAGGTCGAGCCCTGCCCTCCTTTGCCAGGTCGAGCCCCTCCAAGGTCGAGCTCTTTGGGCTAGAATCGTGCCCTGCCCTCCTCCGTTAGGTTGAGCCCCCTCGAAGTCGAGCCCCTTGGTCTGGAGTTGAGCCCAGCCCTCCTCCGCTAGGTAGAGCCCCTTCGAGGTCGAGCCCTGCCCTCCTCCGTTAGGTCGAGCCCCCTTGAAGTCAAGCCCCTTGGTCCGGAGTCGAACCCAGCCCTCCTCCACTAGGTGGAGCATCTTCGAGGTCGAGCCCTGCCCTCCTCCGCCAGGTTGAGCCCCTCGAAGTCGAGCCCCCTGGACCGGAGTCGAGCCCTGCCTCTCCAGTTCGGCCTCTACCTCGGGCGAAGGCGCCAGCAACCAAAGGGCTGATGTCGTCCTCCTTGGATGCCGACGAGCCGCCCGAGGACTACAAGGAAGCACCCACCATGCCGTGATGATCGCCCCCAGCTGCCACTTATACCAGAAAAGGAGGAAGCTCCCTGATCGAGGTGCCGCACTCTCCACCAACCATCTGTACCACCCGAAAGAGGAAGTCAATCAGGAGATTCGAATCCCTGGGGCGGCCACCCTCTGATTGAGGCTCTGCCAAGTTTCCCGAAATGGAGCGACCGGAAGGAATGTCAGAGTGCATGGTAGGTTCCCTTATCACGAACCAGGAAAGACATCCCATCCATGGCACGGAACATCGCCGCACACGTGTGCTGACACGGGGGAGATCTCGAGATAGGTGTTCAGCAACCACGTGGATTTAAAAGAGCCATCGACAACCCCAACGGGAGGAGGAAGCAAGAAAACACTCAAGCAAGTAAGAGGGAAGGGGCCACACAGAGAACCACCAAGGAGACTAAGAATTCAAGGCTATCGAGATCCGCGGGAAGGGTCGCCCGGACACAGCCATCTAGCTCCAGTTCACCTCACCACTACTTTTTCCGACTCACTTACACATTTTTCACATATTATTCACTCCTAGCGTGGAGTCCATCTCAGGGGTTCGACCAGGATGATGATGTCATCGACTTGACCGTCGGAGTGTCCCCACCGAAATTCCAGGCCCGGGTCTCTAACTCTGTTTTGCAGGTCCCGAAGAGCAGGCCAGTCCCGAAGAGACAAGGAGTGTTCCGATGCCGATAGCAGCTACGGACCACGATGATCTTGGCGGTAATAGATTGGCGCACTAGGTAGGGGGGCGGTAGGTCCTTTGTTCCAAAAGCCAGTCCCTCTGCAAGCAAGTCCATCGGGAGGATGGTGACGATGCGAGCGAGAGAAGTCTCCACCAGTCATGCGGGAGACCCCCCATCTCATGGAGACCCGCACAGTCCAGAAGGAGAGCTCCCGCTCCAGCTCAACCACCCCTGACGGGCCCTCAGCTAGTCACACTCGCCCAACAGGTGCAGCTTCTCACTACAACAGTGTGCCAGCTCCAGCACCAGCACCGGTCCTTGGCTACCCACCAGCAGCTGGGGACTCCCGTGGCCCACGCCATAGTGCCCCGCGACAGCCTGCACTCCTTTCAAGGAGGGCCCTCGCAGCCATGGGCCACCGTCGACCGCCAGGGAAGCCACCAAACACCGGCGAAGAGGCAGCGGGTTCGATCTACCGATTGGGAGAGAACCGGTCCCTGACGCTCGAGCGGGTAACGGCCAAACCTCATCGAGGTCGAAAAGGCAAGATCCCCCATCATGGACACCGCCTCACATCACTTCTCCGTCTCCTTCGATCTCAGTGGAGGGTTCAACTGATGAGGCCATCAGGCGCACAGCCAAGAAGTGCCTGGAGGAGCAGGAGCGCAAGCTGGCAGAGCTATCCCACCGGTTTGCAAATATGCAGGGCTCCACCGACAAGCTAGCGGGCTATGATGCCCGTCCCCCCTTCTCCCGAGAGATCTAAGAGGAACCGATTCCCAACCGATTCCATATGCCGCAGGTGGATCCCTACGATGGGACCACCGACCCCTTGGACCACCTAGAAAGCTAAAAGGCCCTCATGAGGGTCCGGGGGGCCACCGACGCCCTCTTTTGCATTGCCTTCCCAGCAACCCTCTGGAAGGCGGCTCGGATCTGGTTCACCTGCCTCGAGCCTGAAAGCATCGGCTCTTTCGCTCAGCTGGAACGACAGTTTGTGGCCCACTTCGACACCTGTCGGAAGGTGCCATGAGAAGCAGACAACCTCTTCTCCATCCGGCAACAGGACCGCGAGCCCCTACGGGAGTACGTGGCCTGCTTCAAGATTGCCGCATTGGAGATCTACAGTTTTGATGAGCCAGTCACCATGCTAGCACTAAAGCGAGGGCTCAGGATCTCCCGCCTGACCTACTCGCTCGACAAGAAACCTCCTAAGACCTACTCTGAGCCCAAAAGTACATCCGCGCCGAGGAGGCAGATCGTACGAGAAGGGAGTTGGACGGGAAGCCGCTGAAGAAGCCAACTCCCACGGAGGTGTTCGGGGTGCAGAGGCCAAGACCCCCAACTCCAAACTTTCGCCGGGGACCGAGACCGAGTAGCGATACCATTCCGAAGTAAAGGTTTACACCTCTTCTCGTCCCGAGGACGAAGATCCTCATGGAGATCGAAGGTGAGTCCTACCTGAAGCGCCCACCTCCGATGAAGCCATTCACTGGCCGTGACAAGACAAAGTATTATCGCTTCCATCACGACCACAGCCACGATACCGATAAATGCCGCAACCTCAAGAGGGAAATCGAAGAACTCATAAGGAGGGGCTATCTCGGGAGGTACGTGGGGGGCAAGGCTCCGGTCGAACCTCAGGCGCTCGCCGCTCTCCCGCCAGTCCCTGCAGTCGACAACCGCCCTACCGAGAAGCCGATGGAAATGATATGCTGGAGATCCGAGCGCGCTTCCAAGAAGGCCCGGGGGTAGAGTGTTCTGAAAATGTACTCCCCTTTATGAGGGAAGGGAGAAATGGAGGAGAGATTGTAAATAATGATACCGTGATTGTCGAGATGATGATCGCAAAGTATCCTGTAAAACGGATCATGGTCGATAGTGGAAGCTCGACTGATGTCCTTTTTTATGATGCCTTCTCAAGAATGAACTTGTCCTCCGCTCAGCTCAGAGCTGTGCACGCTCCCCTTGTCGGTTTCACGGGAGACTTTGTAAGGGTTGAGGGAGAAATCACTCTCCCAGTCACTGCCAGGGCCCCACCTCGGCAGAGCATTGTTATGATGACCTTCATAGTTGTTAGGCTTCCCTAGCCTACAACGTGATTCTCGACCGACTTGGGCTCAACCTGCTCGACGCCGTCGTTTTCACAAAGCGGTTGTTGGTACAGTTTCCCACCCCCTACGTTGTCGGGGAAATGAGGGGAGCACCTCAGCTGGTACAACATTATCTCCAGACTGTCCCTGGGACCAAAGTCCCCGAGGACAACCCCAGCGCGGACGATCTCGACCAAAGGGCGCAGGACCCCAGGGGTGGCCCGGTCGAGCGCCTGCTATCATATCCGCTCAGAGCCGACCAGGCGAAGACAGTGAAGATTGGGGCCCAGCTGTAAGACGAAGAGAGGGCCCACCTGTTGGAGTTCCTACGGGCGAATGCAGATATGTTCGCCTGGACGGCGGCAGACATGCCAAGTATTCCCCCTAACATCATCACCCACAAGCTGAGTATTAACCCAAAGCACCGTCCAGTTTGACAGAAGAAGAGAAGCTTCACCTCGGAGAGGCAGGCGGTGATCATGAGGAAGTGGACAAACTCCTCACAACCGGCTTCGTTCGGGAGGTACAGTACCTAAGCTGGCTGGCAAATGTAGTAATGGTGAAGAAGAGTAATGGCAAATGGAGGATTTGTGTAGACTACACCCCTCAACAAAGCATGTTCGAAGGATAGTTTTCCTTTACCAAAGATTGACCAGTTGGTGGACGCCACCTCGGAGCACCGTCTACTCTCCTTCATGGACGCGTTCTCCGGATACAATCAGATCTGGATGCACCCGAAAGACGAGGAGCACACCGCCTTCATCACCGACTGAGGGATGTACTGCTACAGGATGATGCCTTTCAGCTTGAAGAATGCTGGGGCCACGTACCAGCATCTGGTCAACAGGATCTTCAAAGACCAAATTGGTCAGAACATGCAGGTGTACGTGGACGACATGCTCGTCATGAGCAAACCGAGGTCATATTACATTGTCGACCTTGTCGAAGCCTTTCACAACCTCTGGAAACACCAGATGAAGCTGAACCTGGTAAAGTGTGCTTTAGAAGTGGCGGCAAGAAAGTTCCTTGGCTTCATGGTCACTCAGAGGGGCATTGAAGCAAACCCGGAGAATGTCCAAGCGATCGTCGACATGGAGCATCCAACATCCAAGAAGCAGGTCCAGCGCCTGACGGGCCGGATTGCAGCTTTGAGTCGGTTCATCTCGAGATCAGCTGACTACTGCCTTCCCTTCTTCAAGGCAAGATGCACGACTTCACCTGGATAGAGGAGTGCAGAATGGCCTTCGAAGAATTGAAGAAGTTCCTGGCATCTTCGTCGCTGCTCTCCAGACCGGAGGAAGGAGAGGAGCTCCTACTCTACCTGGCAGTCGCACCTGGGGCCGTCAGCTCAATCCTCATCCGCGCAGACGAGGATGGATTTCAGAAGATGATATACTATACTAGCAAAATCCTCCGCGACGCGGAGATCAGGTATACTCGCTCCGAGAAACTCATTTTTGCTCTAATAATGTTTGCTAAGCACCTCAGGCCATACTTCCAAGCACATCCCATCACGGTCGTGACAAATCATCCATTGAGGACCATACTTAGCTGCCCCGAAACCTCAGGGCGGTTGGCTAAGTGATCCCTGAAGCTGAGCGAGTTCGACATCGCATATCGATCGAGATCGTCATAGAAGGCCCAGGTCTTAGCTGACTTCCTAGTCGAATGCACGGGACTCGTCGAGGAGCCAGAGCAGACAACCCCGAAGCATCAAGTTAAGCTTGGAGCAGAAGAGGAGCCCTGGATCCTCCACGTCGATGGTGCGTCCAGTGGCGGCGAGAGCGAAGCAGGCCTCATCCTCGCCAACAGCGACAGGATCGTGGCAGAATGTGCTCTCCGCTTCAAATTCGCCGTGACAAACAACCAGGCGGAGTACGAGGTGCTCCTCGCAGGCCTAAGGGTCTCCCGCGAGCTGGGCGTGCAAAGCTTGAAAGTCTTTACTGACTCCCAACTAGTGGCCGGACAAGTCTCTGAAGAATATGAAGCCAGAGATCCCCAGATGATGAAGTATTTGGAATGAGTCCGCTCAAACACGGCAGGTTTCCGATGCTTCAGCATCTCCCATGTCCCCCATGGAGAGAATGCTCGCGCGGATACACTGTCGAGACTCGCGACCTTGTCGGACTTGTCACTGGGGCGTGCCCACATCGAGTACCTCGAGAATCCAAGCTACGAAGCCCTAAAGGAGGTGCAGCAAGTTACCCCGGAGCTGAGTTGGATGGACAGGTACATCAAGTACATCATTGATGGCACCTTACCAGAGGACCGCACGGAGGCCGACCTCATCAAGAAGAAAGCCTCCCGCTTTGTCCTGATGGAAGGGCAGCTCTACTGCCGGTCCTACTCTTACCTGCTCCTGAAGTGCCTAAGGCCCGCAGAGGCAGCCTTTGTACTCCAAGAGATACATGAAGGCCTCTGCGGGAATCATGTGGGAGGAAGGACGCTGGCGTACAAAGCTCTCCGTCAGGGATACTTTTGGGAGACCATGAGGGAAAACGTCGCCGACTTCGTGAAGAAGTGCGACAGATGCCAGCGCCACGCTCACATACAACGTCAACCGGCGGCGCCGCTCTCCCAGCTCTCTGCCCCTTGGCCTTTTACCCAGTGGGGAATGGACACTTAGGGCCATTTCCCCCTGCATCGGGGTAGCGGAGATTTTTGCTGGTGGCTATTGACTACTTCACCAAGTGGGTGGAAGTAGATCCACTAGCACGGACCACGGAAGTCAAGATCCGCCAGTTCTTCTGGAAATCAATCATCTACCGCTTTAAACTCTCCCACTGCATCATCATCGATAATGAACGACAGTTCGACAACCGGGAGTTCAAAGGGTTTTATGCCGAGCATGGCATCCAACACTGCTTCACCTCGGTAGCTCACCTCCAAACAAACGGGAAAGTCGAGGTGACCAATCGGACCATCCTTCAATGACTCAGGACCAGGCTGGATCGGGCCAAGGGCAGATGGGCAGAGGAACTCCCAAGTGTTCTATGGGCCTACCACACAACGCTCAGAATGGCGACGGACGAAATGCCTTTCAACCTTGTCTTTGATGCTGAGACCGTCGTCCCAGTTAAGCTCGGCGTGCCCACATTGCAGGTACAGCAGTATGACGAAGCGGAGAATCCAGCACGCCACCTACTCAACCTAGACCTCCTTGAAGAAACTAGAGATAAAGCTCGGCTCCGGATGGCAGCATACCGGCAACAAGTGGCCCGGTACTACAACGCGCAGGTAATGCTAAAGGTCTTTAGACCTGGTGACTTGGTGCTGCGCTGAGTCAAAGCGTCTCAACCCCGGGAATGCGGCAAGCTCTCGCCGAACTAGGAGGGCCCCTACAAGGTGGTCGGAGCTCTTCCACATGGAGCCTACTATCTCGAGGATCTGGACGGCGCCAGATTTCCACGAACATGGAATGCCTGCAATTTAAGAATATACTATCAGTTGTGTAAGGCTTTCTCCTAATAATAATAATGATTTTCTTTTGCGCAAATTGCTCTGCCTTGCAAGGATATCGCTGCCCGGTCCAAGGTCTGGCACGCTTAAGCCCGGAGCCCAGCTCTCCGGTACTGAAGCCCGGACTCCAGTTCTCTGGCACTCAAGCCCGGAGTCCAGCTTTCCGGCACTCTAGCTCGGAGCCCAGCTCTCCGGCACCGAAGCCCGGAGCCCAGCTCTCCGGCACCGAAGCATGGAGCCCAGCTCCCCGGTACTCAAGCCCGGAGTTCAGCTCTCCGGCACTCAAGCCCGGAGCCCAGCTCTCCGGCATCAGTAATGTAAGGTCTTTCCTCACTAATAATAAAGATTCTCCTTGTGCAAATCCTTTTTGCCTTGCAGGGGAATCATCGCCCAGCCCAGGTCCGGCACGCGAAAGCCCGGATCCCACGACTCTTCGACACCGAAGCTTGGAGCCCAACTCTCCGGCACCGAAGCACGGAGCCCAGCTCCTCGATACTCAAGCCCGGAGTCCAGCTCTCCGGCACTCAAGCCCGGAACCCAGCTCTCCGGCATCAGTAATGTAAGGTCTTTCCTTACTAATAATAAAGATTCTCCTTGTGCAAATCCTTTTTGCCTTGCAGGGGAATCATCACCCGGCCCCAGGTCCGGTACGCGAAAGCCCGGATCCCACGACTCTCCGGCACCAAAGACAGGACCTTGCTCCGTCACCAGGAGTCTAGCTTTCTGGCACTCAAAGCCCGGATCTCACGTCCCTTCGACACCAAAGACCAGACCATGCTCCGGCACCAGGAACCTAGCTTCCTGGCACTCAAAGCCCGGATCTCACACCCCTCCGGCATCAAAGACTGAACCATGCTCCGGCACCAGGAGCCTAGCTTCCTGGCACTCAAAGCCCGGATCTCACGCCCCTCCGGCACCAAAGACCGGATCCTGCTCCGGCACCAGGAGCCTAGCTTCCTGGCACTCAAAGCTCGGATCTCACGCCCCTCCGGCACCAAAGACCGGACCCTGCTTCGGTACCAGGAGCCTAGCTTCCTGGCACTCAAAGCCCGGATCTCACGCCCCTCCGGCACCAAAGACCGGACCCTGCTCCGGCACCAGGAGCCTAGCTTCCTGGCACTCAAAGCCCGGATCCCACGCCCCTCCGGCACCAGAGACTGGACCCCGCTTCGACACCAGGACCCAAGATTCCTGACGTCGAGCAAAGCGGAGGGATCTTCACAGTCACTTCGCCCCCATGCTAGGCATGACCAAGCAAGTCAAGAACTCCTCCCTCACCTTTTCACTTATCCGGGGATCCATGGGAATGATCACCCGGGCACTTGGTACTTCAGGGCCGTGTGCCCGCACAGGTATATGCATCCAGATGATTGAGAAGTGGAAATGAGATACTTGCAATACAAAGATACAAACAAAGAGAAGAACAGGCAAGTCGAGTTGGATGAAAAATATTTTCATTACTACTTGGCAAAATGATACATTGATCCTGGGCCTCGACATGCCGGGCAGCTCAGGTCAAAAACAAAGAAGGGGTTACAGCAACTATGGACCCCTACTCTACTCGGCCGGTGCCTTCCCTGGACAGTGCCCAGGTGAGGTCTCACCCTCTCCGGCCTCCAGGGCCGGGGCCTCTTCTTCAGCTGCCACCACCGGCGAGGTCGATTCAGTCACGGTGGGCACGCAGGATTTGAAAGAAGATATGTTTTGGAAAAGATTGCTTTTCCTTTCAAAGTGACCAGCACCCAACCGTACCGTTGCAGCTCCCCCACCGATGGATTCGCGCCACATGTCATCAATCGACAAGGCTGGCATTTTATTTCGACTGTGGCCGCTCTGAATTCTGTGCCCGCAATAACTACTCCTCGGACATGTCCACGTGGCTCCCCCGGATAGGCTGGAGAAACTGCTTCACGAAGCACCGACGATCGTGGCCATCATTGCACCGGATTTTCACCTTTCCACGTTAGCATTGCATTTACTCCCTTCGCCCCGAGCACCCCGCGCCAATGGGACTCGGGAGTGGGAGGCAAATGATGTGGTAGAATGCTGATGTATAATCCCTATCAGATGCCATGTCAGAGAAAGCTGCCACGATGGACACTCCTCGAACTCCTTTACCGGGATGAGCTCCTTCATAATGTCGGGGCGGCCTGTCGAAGCCGAGTTTCGTCCTCCACCAGGTCGGCTCCCGCAAGATCAGGATGCCTAGGCCGGAGCTGAGCGATCTCCTCTACTAGATTGAGCCCCTCTGAGGTCGAGCCCCCCGGTCCGGAGTCGAGCCCTGCCCTCCTCTGCCAGGTCGAGCCCCTTCGAGGTCGAGCCCTCTGGGCTGGAGTCGTGTCTTGCCCTCCTCCGTTAGGTCGAGCCCCCTCGAAGTCGAGCCCCTTGGTCTGGAGTCGAGCCCAACCCTCCTCCGCCAGGTGGATCCCCTTCAAGGTCGAGCCCCTCGGAATCGAGCCCTGCCCTCCTCCCTTAGGTCGAGCCCCCTCGAAGTCGAGCCCCTTGGTCCGGAGTCGAGCCCAGCCCTCCTCCGCCAGGTGGAGCCCCTTCGAGGTCGAGCCCCTCGGAGTCGAGCCCTGCGCTCCTCCGCCAGGTCGAGCCCCTCGAAGTCGGGCCCCATGGACCGAAGTCGAGCCCTGCCTCTCCAGTTCGGCCTCCACTACGGGCGAAGGCGCCAGCAACCAAAGGGGCGACGGCGTCCTCCTTGGATGCCGACGAGCCACCCGAGGACTACAAGGAAGCACCCACCAGGCCGTGATGATCGTCCCCAACTGCCACTTACACCAGAAAAGGAGGAAGCTCCCTGATCGAGGCGCCGCGCTCTCCACCAACCGTCTGTACCACCCGAAAGAGGAAGTCAACTAGGAGATTCGAATCCCGGGGACGGCCGCCTTTCCCGATCGAGGCTCTGCCAAGTTTCCTAGAATGGAGTGACCGGAAGGAATGTCAGAGCGCATGGTAGGTTCCCTTATCATGAACCAAGAAAAATGTCCCGTCCACGGCACGGAACACCGCCGCACGCATTTGCTAACACGGGAGAGATCCCGAGGTAGGCGTTCAGTAACCATTTGTATTTAAAAGAGCCATCGACAGCCCCAACGGGGGAGGAAGCAAGAAAACACTCAAGCAAGTAAGAGGGAAGGGGCCACACAGGAGAACCACCAAGGAAACTGAGAATTCAAGGCTAACGAAGATCCGCGGGAAGGGTCGCTCGGACAAAGCCATCCAGCTCCAGTTCACCTCGGCCACTACTTTTCCTGACTCACTTACACCCTTCTCACATATTATTCACTCCTCCTAGCGTGAAGTCCATCTCAGGGACTCGACCAGGAGGATCTGTTCCCCTGGATCGTCACTGACTTGATCGTCGGAGTGCCCCCGCCGAAATTCCTGGTCCGGGTCTCTAACTCTGTTTTGCAGGTCCCGAAGAGCAGGCCGATCCCGAAGAGACAAGAGGCGATTCGACACCGACAGCAGTTACGGGCCACGGCGATCTTGGCGGCAACACCGGTGTTTTGGCGAATTACCCTGAGTTATAAAAAGGGGAGAGGGGTAGCTGACCATATGAGAATTATTATTAGCATGAATTCTTCTTGGGACATTTTTACCTAAGAATCTCTCTCCTGGTGCCAAGTTCTCCTCCCCTTTTATTTTATTTCCTTCTTCCTTCTATGAGATCCAGAGAGTTATTCTACAAAGGAAAGAAGAGAGAAAATGGTCCAAGATCTTGCGTATCTAAATAGAAGTCAGAAGCCAGTCCCGTTGCGAATCGGCACAGTTTTTAAAGTGGATGATTTGCTGAAAGAGGAGAGGAAGCTAGAAGCCGGTCCCGTTGCGAATCAGCACAGTTTTTAAAGCGAATGATTTGCTAAAAGATGAGAGGGCTCTAAAGGATCTAGCAGTCCGGTGCTTTCTACGATTCCATTACGTGAGCCCTATGTAGATACTAGTAGAGACCGGACGATTGCGCGGCTCCGATAAAATCCCGGTTTCAAAAACATTGGCACGCTTTTCAGAGCAAGCCAGGATAGTGATCCAGATAAGTATTTTATGTTTAAAATAATTTTTATTTCAGGTTGATATGTCTCTTATATATTTCAGCATGTTAAACTTTATAATAAATAATTAGATTTATTCATAAATTGCATCTTTAGATATAAATTATTTTTATATCTGTTTCTGCTGTAACAGTTATTGATGCCTGATCGTGGAAAGAACTCCAAGATATTATCCATGCTGGTCTCACCCCTATCAATATCAAATTCTACCTTCCTGTACAACTTTAACATTCTCCGATAACAAGAAGAGTTAAAACTTACAGAAACCAGGATGTGGTACCAAGTAAAACCATCCGAGCAAAGAGATGATGGATCCTATAAAACTCAATAGCCCATGGTCCCATGAGCCCATGGCATCAATACGAATCAATGGGTTGGCATGCCAACTCAAATTCCATTTACAAGTTGATTAACAAAAAAAAAAAATCCAAACTTGTGCAAATAAGAAGAGCTTTCCAACCACTGTGACAGCAAAATGCCCTATTCCATGAATTCCGACAGCAGAAAACTCGCAGCTATAACTAGAAAATATACCCAAAACCCAATCAGTATCTCACCAACACATAATTTAGAGAGCTCCATGCATAATACATCAAGTATCATAAAACCAAACAGCAAGATCAAAAACTAATTACGCAAATACATAACGAAACAAGGAGTTATGTTCCTAACAATTTCGTATCTATTCTTCAAAAAGCTGAGAACTTTCTCGTTATCGATCAAAGCAGAGCAAAGGAAAAGAAAAAAAACAGCCTACTTCGACGACAGGCGCATGCTGCTCCAGGGGAACCTGCTCTCCTCCTCGGCCTTCTTTCCCGCACCACGCCCACGACCACCGCCAACCCTCCGCCTTCCACCGCCACCGCCGTACCTCAGGCGCCCGCCCGCGTCCTCCTCCTCGCGGCGCTCGTCGAGCCAGTGCCTCCGGGCCTTTCCGCCGTCCTCCCCCTCGACGACGGTGGGCCTGGACTTGGCCTGCGCGGCGGCGATGCGCTCCCGCTCCTCCTGAATCAAAGGTGCGGGGAAAAGATCGGGGGAGAGGGAGAGGGGCGACCGGAGGGTGACGTAGGCCTTCTTGTAGTCGGGCTTGGCGGCAAGGAAGGGTCCGCGCTTGACCTTCTTGCCCTCCATGTTAAGAGTGCGGACCTTGGCGACTTCGAAGCCGTAAAGGGACTCGAGGACGCGGCGGATCTCGACCTTGGTAGCCGAGGGGATGGTCTTGAGGGCGATCTCGCGGATGGAGTCGAAGGGCGGCGACGGCATCAGGAGTTTTATCGGCAAGTTCGCGAAGTGGATCACCCGTCGCCCCAGACGGCTCCCCATCGTCTCGCCCCTTCTTCTCTTCGTGCTACCAGGCGGCGGAGAGGTATTAGGTTTGGGGACGCGCGAGGTCGGATCCTTGTTAAACAGTCCGGTTCAGTCCGGTTGGGTCGGTGCCGTCCGTCGGTTTATTTTAGCGGGTGAGTGGAAGACTAGAGCGAGCGGGATTACGTGACCTGATGTTTTGACTCGCTAACGAGTGCGGCAGTCACTCGTTTCCACCAATCTTCTTGGTCATTACCGCTTCCAAGCTTCCATCCCCCTCCCGCTTTCATGAGCGCCGTAACGAGAAAACAACAAAGAGGAATTAAGCGGACGAGAAGAGATGGGAGCAGCTTTCCAGATGGAGTTCGCCTCTCTTCCCAGAATACCCCTCCTCGCCTCCACCCAATGCCTCATCCCCTCCATCAATTGCCGCCACCTCTGTCTCCCTTTCCAATACCCTTCCTCCTCATCCTCCTCGAAAGCCCGATGCTTTGGGAGTCTCGACCACCGGAGATCCCCCTTTGTCTTCTCCATCTCCTTCGCCGGAAATATGCTCCAGAGCTGCGCCACGGCTCCAGCATCGAGTAGATTCGCCTCCATCTCGAGCTTCGCGGCCTTCCCCGATTTCGGCGGGGGCTGCGATGGGCCTGCCGGAGGCGGCGGCGGATCGAGCGGGGGGGAGGCGGAGGTGAAATCCGTCGTGGGGGAGTCCGAGGAGGTCCCAGCTTTGGGGCCTGATGTGATCGTTCTCCAAGTCGGAGTAATTCATCTTTCCTCCTGTTTATTTTCTCTGATAAATTCTTCGTTTTGCTCCAAGTCCGGGGGAAATTGCGAATTTTAGGATTTGAGTCGGTAATTTCTTGCAGGGAATGTCTTGTGGTAGATGCGCTGCAAGCGTGAAGCGCATCTTGGAGAGCCAAGTAAGAATTCCCCATCATTTTCTTTGTATTCTCTAATTAAGTTGAATCTCGGGAAACGAAAACTTTATTTGGAAGTGTGTAAAAGGGAAGTATTTGATTTTTAAGTATTTTGGAGAAATTGCTTTCACCATGATGATAATCTTCCTCTTCTCTCATGTATGAATGCTATGCATTTGCATGTTTTCACTGCTTTTATCTTAGGATGCGAAGCATTTGTTACAATCTTTTATGTGATAATTTGATATTTCCTATGGGTAACATTTTAAGGAATTTTCTTGAAGTAATGAAATTGAGCACCTGCCAGTTCCCTCCTTGACATGGCATGAGGAGGAGACTGGTGCGACTCCTGTCACCCGGATGCTGCATTGGTTCGGGCAATCTGGACAAAGTTCCCTAGTTTTTTGGGTGTTATGGAAAACTCCTCCATCAATTTGTTTCCATAAATTTATCTCAAGTTGCCACGACTCAGTTCTGAGATAAATATTTTGCTTTGTGGAGTTTTAATATATTTTCTTATGTTTTGATTTGATTGCGTATTATATAATTTGCTTTTGTACTGGTTATGTGAAATATATTTGGTCATGGATGTGTGGCAGCCTCAAGTATCTTCTGCCACAGTTAGTCTTGAGACAGAAACAGCATTCGTGTGGACCATACCTGGAGTTGAGGTTACACAGGATTGGCAGCAGCAGTTAGGGGAAAAACTTGCAAACCACTTGACAACTTGTGGATTTAGGTCTGGATTTCAAGGTAACCTCTAATGCATAATACTTTGCTATCTTCTTTACCACAAGTATGAGCCTCTCACCATTGTTGCCTTTGCTACTTTAGGTGATATCACATTTTTTGGTTCAAACAACTACCCTTGTTCCTTGCTTTTCCTTCACAACAAATCCTCCCACCACCAACCATACGGCAGTGGAAAATCCTCTAGTTGCTCTGTTAGTTCCACTCAAGATAACTATTTGGAAAACTTGAATCAAATATATATGCCTTTTCAGAAATTCATCATTGATATTTGGTGCATTCTTTCTTCTATATTCCTCATATTTGATTCATTCTGTCATTAGTTAAATTGCATATTGTTGAATCGGAAGGCATGCCATGCAATCCATCCATGGCCTCTTTAAGACTTGTGGAATTTGAAGATTTGATTATGTGGAACCAGGTTAGAAAAACCTGATCAAGATTTATAGAACTCTCAGAAAGCCATTTAGAACCTTCTTTCAGCAATTTATGCAATCTCCTAGATAATTAAATCCTGATAACTCTTGATTTTGTACATGCATATATCTGCAGGATTCTATTCATAATTAATATCTCATTAGCTAAGATGCCTGTTGAGAATGAATAAAGACTTCCCTCAAATATACTTCAATGTTTACCTAATTTTTGCCCTTTAAATCTTTAAATATGGCTAAGGGCCTAGGAATTCAACCTGTAGATCTTAAAGGAACTTTCTCGATGGATAAGAGACTATAAAATTCAATATCTACATATATTTTGTCCTATAGAAATTTGCTGGGATTTTTTATACATCTAACTTTGAACAAGTAATTTGACAAAATCTGCTATCTTCTTACCTTATAATTTGTGCTCAAGCTTAAGGACAATATTCTGATCTTCATGTTTTTCTGTGTGTTAATGATATAATTTGTGAACAATAACAAGAATTTTCTTTTGCTTAATTAGTTGGAGAAAAATGGTACCTTATATGTGTGCAAAGGATCAGGGTTGTATCTATCATGTGAAAGAAGGATTCACCTTTCTTCACATGAATCCACCATTAGCGATTGCACAGATCTCAAAGTGCTCTAACTCTCATTCATATGGTTGTGCAGATCTCAAAACAACCGGTGGATGATCCAATGGTGGATTCATGCAAAGGAAGGTGAATCCTTCTTTTATGCGAAAGGTACAATCCCAATCCATGTGCAAAGCAAAGAAACGTACAAAAAAAGAACAACAGAAGTTGAATCGGATAAAAATGAGAAAACATGTTTTATGACCAATGGCAGCTCAAACATTTTGAGAAATCACATAACTAACTCAGACTAAGCAAATTGATCGCCTGTTCTGTTCTGAAATTAAACAGCAGGCATTACTCCATCTACCTGGTGTCATCTAGGAGAATCGAGTTATGGTCCACAAAAGTTTGAGGGACTGTTAAAAGTAGCTTTTATCCCAAAGTTCCTCTAACTTGGTGCTAAATCCATATATTTGATTGATGGACAAAAGAGGGGTCTGTCATGAAACCTAAAGGGTCATTACTCAGTAGGTCGGTAGAGAGACCTACCTTCATGATAATCCAGTTTAAGCTCATGCCATTTGAGCAAAGCTCCAAGGTTTTTCAAGACTTGAAATCTGTCAAGATAGGGAGCAAAGCAAAGTTTAATGTTTGATATTATAATCATCTATAAACCCCCAAATATAACCTGAAGAGCCACGTTGAAACATGATCTCCAAATGTAATTACAAATTCATATACTTTCTGTATCCAAATTGAAACATAATCTCCAAATTTGAACACTAATTCATATACTTTATACAATCTGTCACTATGACAAGAAAATTAATTGATGTTTGGTTTGACAAGACGTTTAAACTCTACATCAAGCACCATTGTCAGTACAAAATCTTTCACAAGGCCACCAAATCACAAAGATAGCCATTATTTCTTGAATCTCGTTTGATGCCATCACAATGCTTCTTTTCTGTAATATTCATATTAGGTATTAACTTAAGACCCTATGGTAACATCATACTTTCTTCATCATCAGAGTATATAATTTCTGTTTATTATTGAAGCTCTTGGTCAGTTGAGAAGCGCAAATTAATATTATTTTGCTAAAGTACTGTATTTATATTCATTATTGACATGTTACATCGTGGATGAGAATTTCATGACATGAAAGTAGAATGAATTATTTTTTCCAAATAATATTGCTAGTTAAAACTTATGTTGGATAACCATTTTTTGGAAGGTCAACACTACTAAATTCCTCCAAAGGCATACAGTACTAGATGTAGTTTCTAGTGTGGCAAAATGAAAGATCTATAATTAGGGGCTTAATGACCTTTTGAGATTCATGCTATTTGTTTGACTTGTCATCCTTGAGGTTTTTTGTCCTATCGCCTGAGTAATTAGAAAGGATGTGTGTGGCTGTTGACATTGTTGTCTGTGTGTGTGTGTGTGTTTAATTCTAAAAAAAATAAAAGAAAAGAAACAGAAAGAAAACAGTGATGGGCTGCATGCCTTGAATCATTTGGATAACTGAGAATTCATCTTGAGTTTCAAGGTTGCTATATGATTTTTATGAAGCTTCATGCGTAATTGGCAGGACAAGGACATGCAGTTGGAGAGATTCAATCTCGGGGATGATAAGGATGCAAAAATTGAAGTTCACTTATATTCTTCATATTACAATGGTATGCCTTTCCTCTGCTTGTTTGACTTGTCCAAGGGAATTCTCTCTTTGTGAGCAGCATCTAATTGGTCTGATGGATCTTATTTGGCATGCAGAAGCATATGATTCATTATTTCCTAGCCAAAAACTTTACTAAATCATTTTTGTTTCCCTAGATGGGATTTGGTAGCAGTTGACGGGCTCAACAAAGGAATTGCACAGTGGCCGGAGTTTTGTGACCACGGATTTCCTCTGTTGTCATTCATTTGCTCAAGGTGTTATCTTGCATTGAAGTGTTAAAATAAATCTGATCTTCTCGTGTAACCGGTAGCAAAACATAATTACCAATCAGATCTGGTTTTAGTAGATCTTTAACATTGTTCCTTGGAGAAGCAATGTAATATTCTATATTAGGTTCTATAACAATACAATTTTCTTTAAATGTGGTTGATGAAATTGTTAATGCTTTTGGAGGAAAAACTCAAAATTCTCTTCATCAAAATTTTTCCTTTTCTCAAACCTTTTAGTCCTACATTGGATAGGAATAAATCTAGATACTAGTTTATATTGAAAGTGATTTTCTTGGACTGTCTTATTTTAGCCCATTTTCATGTACGTGCGGGGCCAGGCCCAGCTTGCATGCACCATGGGTACAGTGTGGTGCAATTTTTTTCTTTTTTTTAATATTTTTTAGGTTATTTTTATATTTAATTTAAGTCATTACTTAATGAGTTAATCATTGACCCATTTTTTGATTAGCCATTATCATGCCTAATTATTTGTTGAATAACAAATTAAATCAGTCATCGTCCAATTAAATCAATCGTTATCGAATTAAATCAGTCGATATCGAATTAAATTAGCCACTATTGAATTAAATCAACTATTATTTAATTAAATTAGTCATTATTTAATTAAATTTATCACTGCCTAATTAATTTAGCTGTCCAAATGGCTAGCTCCTGGATATATATATATATATATATATATATATATATATATATAAATATATAAAATTCATTGTAAGGGACTGAGGCATGAAAACAAAAGGGAGAGGAAAAAAACAAGTTCTTTAAAAGATTTTTTTCTAAACTCCCTTCTAGTTCTTTCCAATTCTTCTTCCCCTAATTTGTCCACAATTTAATTTACTGTGTTGAAACTCTATTATTCTCTACACGATCATGCTCGCAGGAGAGATACCGGTTATATCTTAGGATGGAGTTCTCAAAATAATTCTGTACGAAGATCGAAAATCATCTTGGGGCAGTGCGCTGCATATCTCCGGTCAATCACTTTTCTAGTTTTGTAAGTTTGTACATTGATTTATAATTTTTATTATTGCTAGTTTCTTTAAATCATAGTCTGATTTTCAGTGGGATACGGTTTTATAATACACATATTCCCTACATTCTAAGGCAAATCCCTGTTTGATTATGATTCAGATGCTAACAATATAGAACTATGACGTCATAGTTTAACATAAAGATTTTTTTTAATGCAATTATATATTGATAACTATAGTATTTATCTCTGTTTATTAGTCTACTTAGTTTAATTTTGCTATAGTTCGATTATAAATCCTTAAATTAAATACTTAAAATTCTCGCCTAAACTTAAATCAGCGAGATTTAAATTATAAATATATATATATAATAGACCTGTAAGTTATGAAATTTCTAAAAGAGTTTAATATATTATTTGTGCAACTCTTATCTCTCTTACTCTTGTTTCTTAATATCTTTCTAAAATATCTTTCCATGGATTTAGAGAATTCTTTTAGCCTCAAGCATGATCGATTCAATGGAAAATAATTTATAAAATAGCAAGAATAATTAGAAACTTGGTTAATCTCTATAGGTTTATTATCTGCCATAGGAAAATCTCTTTCTTTTAAATCTACTTTTTTAGAATCGAGGCCAATCTCTAAATTAATTGAGAAAATTGATTATTTATGTAGAATTAGAATACTATGTTGTCTTTCCGATGAATTATATGAAATATATAGAAAATTTTAAACCTCTAAAGAGCTCTGGTAAGTCTTAGAAGAAACCTACATCGGAGATAATGAAGAGACTATAAAATTCACCATTTCAAATTTTCACAACTTCAAAATGATAGACAATTTACTAGGGGTGGCAAAACTTGACCCGACCCGTATTCGATCCACCTTAAACAGGTTTGGGTTGAGCCTAAATAGATTCGGGTTGTAAATAGGTCAACCCGTTTAACCCATTTAATATATGGGTCGGGTTCAGATTTCAGATCCTTGATCTGTTTAACCCATTTAATATATGGGTCTAAATAGGTCGGGTCGGGTTGGGTTATTAATCTGATTAATAAAATCCACCACTGGGTTTTGGGCCTAGTCCATTAGTGGGAGCGCCTACCGAGTGACAGTCCGTGGCCCATCTCTTGATTCTCTTCGTCTCTTGGTCCTCACCTCTTCACGACTTCACCTCTTTCGCTCTTCAGTCTTCTCGATTTCTAGGGTTTGGCTACCATTTCGGTTTCCTCGCGGCTCGTCTCCATTCCACCTGGCCCCCTCGATCCCTTTCCTTCTTCGAGCTTTTGAGCTTCTCCCATCCCCAATCTCTCGGTCACGGCGGTGCGTGATGTGTGCCTTGTTCTGGCCCCCTCTCCTTCGGGCTTTTGACCGCCTCTCGCCCCTGATCTCATGGTGGTGCACCTCATCTTTGCCCCCTCTCCTTCAGGCTTCTCCCATCCCTGATCTCATGGTGGTGCGTGGCGTGCACCTTCCCCTGGTCCCCTCTCCTTCTTCGGGCTTCTCCCACCTCCGATCTCATGGCAGTGCACCGTGAGCGGCATGCGTCTCCCCTCGGGCCTCGACCTCCTCCTTTTTCGAGCTTCTACTCCCTCTCATGGTGGTGTGCATCCCCCGGCCCCCTCTCATTCTTTGGGCTTCTTCCCTTTCTCACAGTGGTGCGCATCCCTTTGGCCAGGCTTATCCCCTCTCTCACGATAGTGCACATCCTCGCAGCCCCCTCTCCTTCTTCGGGCTCTGAGCTTCTCTCACCCTTGATCTTACGGTGATCGGTGATGCATGTCATGCACCTCCTATCGGCCCCCTCTCCTTTGGGCTTCTCCCCTTATCTCAAAAGCAGTGAGGTAGCGAGCATCCCCTTTGGACGACTGGATCCCTCTCCTTCGGTGTTCTCCCCTCCATCTCACGGTGGTGCGTATCCCTCTCTCTCCCTTCTCTCCCCTTAGATTTTTTTCCTTTCTCTGTTTCCCTCGTGTTTGATGCAGTAACTGCAGTTGGACACTTGGACTGTTGGAGTGCAAGCAGGTCCGAACTCTGAACTCTAAAGGTAATTTTTTGATATATTTTTTAGATTAGCCATGTGCAGTTGTGCTCTAATATGGATTGTAAGGTTTTCTTCTAATATAGAGGAATATAATATTTGTTTTGTTATTTTTGTATCGATTTTCTTTGCTGGTCATGATCTTGATTGTTGTTGTTGTAGTTCTTTCGTCATGTAGATCTATCTGTTTTGTTATCTTTTTCTTATCAGGTGTTGATTGCTGGGAGGTTAAAGAAGCTTTCTAACCTATTTTGAAATTGGTTTAAGGTTTGTATATAGAGGTTATGATGATTTTCAGATTTTGGGATATATATTTTACTGATTCAACTGTTTCTAATGGCAGCAATCTTGGATGGCCTTCTTTTGTAGTCAAGCAATTGTAGTCATTTTGATTTAGTTGTAGATTAAATAGTAGATCTGAGCCTCCTCGTTCTTTTCTTTTATTTATTGTTTTAATTTTTTGATGATTAAATATTAGATTTGATCTTCTGATATAATTTAAAATTATATGATATATATAGATAAAGATCTTGTCGTCAATGTGGATTTGGGAAGTGATGATGATATGGCCAATGAATCGATGCCCATAGATTCTAATACAGCTGTAGTAGGTGATTCTACACATGGCAAACGATAAAGAAAGCCAACTTCAGCTATTTATCAATTCTTTCACATAAATGAAGCAACTAAAAAATGCAAATGCATAAAGTGTGGTATGGAGTATCAATTTGGGGGCAAGGTTGGGACTGGAAATTTGAGAAGATATTTAGAAAGTTGTAAAAAGAACCGTGATGTAGGACAGATGATTTTATCACAATCTCATGGATTTATATCTATGCAATCAAGTAAATTTAATCCCGAGAAATTTCATGAATTGCTAATTTATGCAATTATAAAGCATGAACTACCTTTTCAATTTGTTGAGTATGAAGGCATTAGATCTCTATTTGCTTTGTTTGTGAGGATATCAAGTTGATATCACGGAATACCGTAAGAGTAGATGTATTGAAGATATATAAAAAGGAAAAGGAAAAATTAGAATTATGGTTACAGTCAATTCCTTCTAGGATAAGCTTGGCTTCAGATTTATGGACTTCTATTGCTACTGATGGATATTTGTGTTTGACCGCTCATTTTATTGATGAAGAATGGATATTGCAAAAGAAAGTTCTCAACTTTCATTTCATGCCTCCTCCACATAATGGCATATCTTTGTGTGAAGTAACTTATGGTCTATTAATTGTTTGCGGGATTGAAAAAAAAATATACTATATGACTTTGGATAATGCATCAGTGAATGATGTTTTATTGACATGCTAAAGATCTAACTTAATTTAAAGGATACACTTTACTCAAATGGTGAGTTTTTTCATATCCGGTGTTGTGCTCATATCCTTTCCTTAAGGCTTTGTTTGGATAGCCCTCATTAAGAGAAGGGAAGGGAAATGAAGAGAAGGAAAGGGAAGGGAAGGAAAGGAAAGGAAAGGGAAACATTATCCTTGTTTAGATAGTCCTCATATAAGGGAAAGGAAAGGAAAAAAAATGTATTCTAAATTAAAAAGACTATTATACCCTGTGAGGAGATAAAAATCTAAATAGAGAGAAACTAGTTTCATGTCCTCCATAACTTACAATAACAATAAATATCAATAGAAAAAAAATAAAAAAATCGAGTAACTAACCTTTAACATGATCTCGTTGATGAAAGATGAGAAGATGAGGGATGGATATCGTCTCTGGTTCGTGCAGAAGGAAACAAAATGGTGTTGGTGAACAATGAAAGAACAACATTGAGAAAAGGGAATGTCATTTTGAAAGAGTATTTTTGTCCCTTGGTTAGTTTATATTTCTTTCCTTCGTAATTCTTCCAAATCGAGAGAATTGAAAATTTAGCTTAACGAAGGGGAGGGGAGGAAAAGGAGCATCCTTTCCCTTCCCTTACTTTTTCTAAAAATTAATATCCAAATAAGGAAAAGGTAACATTTCCTTTCTTTTCCCTCTTGATCCCTCCATCCAAACAAGGCCTAATAGTCAAAATTTTAAAGGTCATACTCTAAATTTTAAGCCCAAAGGTCAAAATTAAAAAAAAAGGGATAAGTCTAAGTATCAAAATCAAAAACATAGGATGGACAACCAAATCTAAACATCTAAGGAACACAGTGGTGAGAGATTCTATTTTGTTTGTAGTCGGGCAACCATCTCGCACTTCAGTGTTTTTACAGAAAAAATAGAAAGTTGTTTACAAGAAGCATAGTACAAAGAATCTACACTAGCCTAAATCGCAAGTTAACATGATTGAAGGTGAACCATCATCCTTTAGGTTAGTTTCATTTACTCCTTCAGTCAATTTAACCTACGTAGATTCAGAATGGTGGTCAGATACCGTAGCCAATATCCATGTCTATACTGATAAGTTTTGGTTTTTCTCGTATCAGGAATCAAGTGGAGGAAGTGTAACCATGGGTGATGGAACAATTATCAAAATACTAGGATCAGGAGCTGTCAAATTAAAGTTTACTTCAGGAAAGTCATTAATTCTTCGTAATGTACAGCATATACTAGCAATTAGAAGGAACTATTAAGTGCCTCATTACTTATTTAATTAGGGTATAAAGTTGTTTTAGAGTCCAATAAAATCATAGTTTCTAAAGGAGATGTATTTATCGGTAAAGGCTATGTCAGAGAATTTTTTTAAATTAAATGTAATTACTCCTATTAATCTCAATAAAAGTTCACTTGACTTCTTTGAATCTCTTGTGATGATTCTGAATCATGTGAAACTGGCATGGAAGATTGGGACATGTTAATCTTAGATTGATCAAGAAATTATCTAATCTTAATTTAATTCCAAAAATTAATATCGAGCACAATTTTAAATGTGAAATCTGTGTTCAATAAAAACAACCTAGAAAATCTTTTAAACCAGTAGTATCTAAAAATACTCAACTTGAATTCATCTATAATGATGTCTATGATTCTAATAGACTACCAACCCATGGAGGTAATCATTATTTTATGACCTTTATTGATGACTTCTTTAGATTTTGCTTCGTCTACCTTTTGAAGACTAAAGACGAAGTACTTAACAAGTTTAAGGTTTATAAAGCAGAAGCTGAAAACTGACTTAAAAAAAGAATTAAAATACTAAGTTTGATTGAGGAGATGAGTACACTTCAAATGAAATGATCCTATTTTGTGAAGAAAATGGGATAATTTATGAAGTCATTGCTTCCAATTCACCTCCATCTAATGGTATAGCTGAACGGAAAAACTGAACTTTATTAAATATGATAAATGCTATGATCATAAGTTCGGGTGTTCCAGAAAATCTTTGGGGAGAGGCTCCTTTATCCACTAACTACATCCTTGATAAAATACCTATCAAAGATAGATATAAGACTTTTTATAAACTTTGAAAATGTCATCTATCTAGGCTTAGTTATTTCTGAGTTTGGGATGCTTGGCTAAAGTTGGAATTCCTGAGCCACAGAGAACCAAGATAGGATCTAAAACTGTGGATGATGTTTTTGTGGGCTACTCTCTTGGTAGTAATACTTATAGATTTCTTGTTGTCAACTTCGAAATTCCTTCAATGTCAAATAATATCATCATCGAATCTAGAAATGCAATCTTTTTTGAAAATATCATTTCTTTTAAAAATTAGATCTCTAGATCAACCGTTGATCATCCATCTTCAAATTTATCATCTTCATATGTTCCTCCTTTAATAGTATTAACCCCTGAACCTGAGCTAAGAAGGAGCAAGAGAACTAGGATTGAAAAGAATTTTAGTAGACTTCTTTACTTTCCTATTAGAAGATACTCCAACTTCTTATGAAGAAGCCATGAACTTACCTGATGCTCCTTTTTGGAAAGAGGCAATAAATAGTGAAATCAAATCTATTATTGGAAATAATATCTGGATTCTAACTAATTTACCTCCTAGAAATAAACCATGACGTTGTAAGTGGATCTTCAAAAAGAAGATGAGGACCAATGGAATCATAGAAAAATATAAAACTAGGCTTGTTCAAAGTTTTGGATAAAAAGCGGGCATTAACTTCTTTGATACATATTCACCTATAGCCCATATTACCACTATCAGAGTTCTTTTTGTTTTAGCTTCCATCCATAATTTTTTTATTCATCAAATGGATGTTAAGACTGCCTTCCTGCATGGAGATCTTGAATAAAAAATCTTCATGCATCAACCTAAAGGTTTTTTTGTACCAGGCCAAGAGAATAAAGTATATAGACTTGTTAGATTTCTCTATGGATTGAAGCAAGCTCCTAAACAATGGCATAAAAATTTGATCAAGTAATTTTATCTTATGAATTTTAAATTAATGAATCAAATAATTGTTTTATTAAAAAATGAATTGATGATCGATTTATTCTTCTGTGTCTTTACATTGACGACATTTTGATTTTTGCTCCAGATCTTAATTTAATCAACGATGTCAAGAATTTCCTATCCGATTATTTTGACATGAAAGATTTAGGTAAAGTTAATCTAATTCTTGGAATAAAAATTATTAGAACTTCTGACTTAATTTGCTTATCTCAATCTCACTATACTCAAAAACTTATTAATGAGTTTGGATATTTTAATTGTTTTCCTGTCAGTACTCCTTATGATCCATTCATCCATCTTTTGAAAAATATAGGAATATCCATGAATCAAAAGAAATATGCTCAGATCATTGATTCGTTAATGTATCTATCTAATTGAACCGGACCAGATATTGCCTATGCCATATCAAGACTTAATAGATAAACTAGTAATCCTAATATAACTCATCATATTGCTTTAAAGAGAGTATTTAGATATCTTAAAGTTATCTCTAATTTTTTCATGCGCTTTGTAGGTTATCCAAATGTTCTCGAGGGCTATGGTGATTCAAATAGGATTTCTGACATACTAGACATTAAATCTACTTCTGGTTATATCTTTCTTCTTGGAGGTAGTGTTGGTTCTGGGCAATTCTCAAAATAAATTATTTAGCTAGAAGTATTATGGAAGTCGAACTCATTGCTCTTGACTCTAATTGTTCTAAAGCTGAATAGCTAAAAAAACTCTTATATGATATTCCTTTAATATCTTCTCCCATTTTTTCTATATCAATTTACTGTGATTCAAGAACTGCAATTGGCTTTTGCAAAAAAATTAATGAATACTAAAATTAATAGATATATCAAATTAAGACAAAAGTTTGTAAAAAGAAAAGAAAAACTATAAACTATTTCAATAAATCATATTACTACAAATCTAAATCTTGTTAATTACCTTACAAAAGGTTTAAACAAGACCAAGATCTTGATGTCATCGAGGGGGATGGAACTTAGCCTATAAAAAACCTTCCAGTAGTGGGAACCCAACCTCTGTGATAGGGGATCCCCTGAAGGAGGTTCAATATGGTAATAATAAGTTGATTGGTTGCTCAGGAAGTATATGTGATCTTTTTGATATAGGAGTCTTAAACTCCATCCATTCCTATCGTGATTAGTACTCTATATAGTAGTTAAAAAGAGTTTAACTCTAAATGAGATCCGAGAGGCATTCCTTATACTACACACATCCTTGGAGGGGCTCATTATATAAGAGTATCCATATATAGCCATGGCTAGAGACATAAGCAATCTCTAGAAACTCTTATGAAAAAAATCAAGATACTTGTACATGGCCATTAATGTACAAATCCGTGATATAAGTTTTTATATTGTGTGTACGATAGTAGAAATCTAAATTAAAGGAACATAGTTCAAGACCTGATTCACTTCACTTCGAACATAGTTCAAGACCTGATTCACTTCACTTCCTTCTGGTTAATACTATTGATACTAAGTGAAGTTAAGTCATGAAAGACACTTCACTTATTGCACAGTAGATATACCTAGTAGAAAATTATTTTATATTATATATTCCTTGATTATTCTTTGAATGTTGACTCTTGAGGGGGATTATTAATGCTTTTGGAGGAAAACCTCAAAAGTCTCTTCACCAAAATTCTTCCTTTCCTCAAACCTTTTACTCCCATATGGGATAGGAATAAATCTAGACATTGGTTTATATTAAAAGTGGTTTTCTTGGGCTTTGTCTTGTTTTAGCCCATTCCCACATGCACGTGGCCCGACCCGGCTCATACCCGCATGATCGCACCACAATTGCGGCATGATGTGGTGCAATTTTTTTTCTTTTTTCTCTTTATATTTTTTAGGCTATTTCTATATTTAATTTAAGCCGTTACTTAACAAGTTAATCATTGACCCATTTTTTGATTAGCCATTATCGTGCCTAATTATCCGTTGAATAATGAGTTAAATCAACCATTACCAAATTAAATCAGTCGTTACCTAATCAAATCAACTATTACCGAATTAAATCAGTCATTACCTACTTAAATCAACCATTGCCTAATTAAATTAGTCATTAACTGATTGATTTACCTTTTAATTGTCTAGCCATTGGATCAGCCCAAATGGTTAGTTTCTGGACCTATATATATAGAGCCCATTGTAAGGGGCTAAGGCATGAAAACAAAAAAGAGAGAAAAAAAGTTCTATAAAAGATTTTTTTCCAAACTTTCTTCTAGTTCTTTCCAATTCTTCTTCCTCCATTTTTTTCACAATTTCATCTACTGGATTGAAGCTCTGTTATCCTTTTCACTATCGTGCTTGCAGGAGAGGTACCGGTTATATCTTAGAATGGAGTTCTCGAAATAATCTACACAAAGATTAGGAATTGTCTTAGGACAGTGCGCGCTGTATGCCTCCGATCAATCACTTTTTCAGTTTTATAAGTTTATATATTGATTTATAACTTTTATTATTGTTAATTTTTTTGAATCATAGTCGAATTTTTAGTGAGATACGGTTTTGCAATACACATATTCCCTATGGTAGTGTTTGGATGCCCTATTCTTGGCTAGAATAGGGCCTTATTCCATGCTATTCCCCCAAACAAGCATAAAAAAATCGGTGGGCTCCAACGGAATATGAATTCCAGTCAACGCGCGATATTCTCGAATTGGTATTCCATGGTCCCCCATGGAATAGGCTTATTCTCGGTTTCCTTATTCCAAGGACATGCTGGAAAAATTTTTATCTAAATAAAACCCTCTTTTGATTTTCCGTCTCTGTCCCGATCTCTTCTTCCCTCGAGTATAGGGTTTCAGGAAATTGCCTTGCTGAGGTCTCCAATCGGAAGGATCCGTCTCTGCAGCCCCTTTGTCTTTCGGAAAGGTAACTTCTTCCAACTAATTCCTCCATTTCCGGCTTTCCATTTCCCTCCTCTTCCCTTCCTTTCTCTCTAAGCATCTCTCTTTGCCTCTTCTCGTCATTGCTAAAGTTAGTGTTTTGTTTCGGGGGAGAAGGAAGGTGTGGAGGGGGCTCGGAGGAAGAAACAAAGAAGCCTCCCTCTTTGCATTCTAACCCTACATCTCTTGCATTTCTCTCTCTCGACCTCTGCCTATGAAGTCTTTTCCCAAAAAACTCTCCTGATCCTCCTTTTGGTCTCCTTTTGGATTTTGCTACTCTGTCGCCCATCTTTTCACTTCGAATCGAGGGCAAAGCTATGAAGGCTTTTCCTAGGAAGCTTTATCACCGAGGTTGGACAAAGCTAAATAGGTTATTAGCTATTAAGGCATGGTTTTGGGTTTGTCCAGCTATAACTAATGTAAAATGAATTTTTTACATGGTTGATGTTGGTATGTTGATAGGTTATTAGCTATTAAGCTTTGTGACATTCTGCTGTTTCATTTCTCTCTTTTGATTCTTTGGCCTCTAATTGTTGCTGTGGGGTTTCTTAAGATGGATGGATGGATAGACTTTTTTGTTGTGTTTGGAATTTGTATGTACGTTATGCTAGCTGTACTAGTTTACTGTGTTACCGAAAACGACTGATTGAATTGATGGTGGTGCTTTTATTTTCTAATCAGTTATGAGAACATTCTCAAACTTTGGTAAGCCATTCCTTGCTTCTTAAAACTGGTCATTCGAGGATGGGATTAGACTTGTTGATTAAGATTGATCCTACATATGGTTCATGCATCCTTTCATGACCTTATTCATTAGGAAAAAGGATTTCTTGAATTATGTAATTTGTCCTCTTGAAAGATCTTGTTCTAGTTGTATCAACTTCTTGGTTATATAATATGTTCAACTCTTGCTGTTTACTTATCTGCTAACAAGTTCCTTCATATGTTCTGAAACGAACAAGAATGGTTGAATACTTACCTGTTTTAAGTTTCCTTGTCCACAGACAATGGAATGTTAAATCACTTAGAAGATAATGTTGTACAGTTATGTTTTCCTTGTAGGGGCTTGAGTTTTTTTGGCAATCTTACTTCCAATGTATGTTGACAATATATGAAGACTAAAGAAAATATACTGATCGTGCACTTATAGCAATGCCTAGACCCTTCTTGTTGATTTCTTGACAGAAGAATTGTGCAATTATGAGTATTGTGACTTGATTTTGATATGTAATATTGGTAAAAGTGAGAAAAATGATGAAGCTTTCATAAGTTTGAATTAGGAAATAAGTTAGATTTAAATGTGAGAGTATTTTGGATGCATATAGTCACTTAGTTGGCATTGTTAACAAGAACTATGAATAGGGTTCAAAAAGAAAGGAAAATTGGCAGTTGGATTAAATACATTTGCAACAATTAATAGGACAAATGTCTGTTTTTGCATGTAGATGTGCTTGGATGTGGGTGTGCGTGTTGGCAGCTGTGTGGATGTTGCTCTGTTCTTAGGATGTTGCTCTGTTCTGGCCTGACTCGATGGGCAGGAAGCCCCTGCTTCATCCTCCCGAAACCAGACAGATCAAGCTTAATTTGCTAAGGGCTATTTTGTTCCTTTTCAGTTTGCTTCCACTCAAAGCATAGGAATCTTGTTTCGTTGCATAAAAAGGTACATCCAAATATAACAAGTAGATAGAATTATGATTGTACGGTTTTCAGCATTGGATAATATGTTAACTATATTAGGAACAGAATATCAATCCCAGATTGGGTATTATGTTGAATATATTAGATGTTGGTTTGTCATATCTCCGTTAAATACAATTTGAGAGGCTTATTTATATGCAGTAAATGAGGTTTTGTGCATTAGCTATGTTTTTGTCATTGAAATTCTCGGTTTAATGAAGTGATATTATATTGCTATAACATTCTATATAAAGTTGATGTTATATTATCACATTATGAATCATTTCACTTAATTTGTTCAAGGTATGATTGTTATATTAATTTATTTACTTTTAATAACTTCGTATCGAGTAAACATGCTATTCTTACTTCATATGCTGCATATGGATGATTTATGGATGGATTGTTCTTGGGATCCCGTAAACGTGCCATTCTACTTCTTTGATTATGTAAGAGACATATTATATGTGTGGCAGTAATGATGGACTGCCTATTGATTGAGTATTGCTGGGAGGCAGGAATGGAATTACATATTTATTGGTTTGCTCTTATAGCCATGATGCTCAAATGACAATAGCTTCGAGCCATATTTTGTAAATATATATTTATACTAGTAGTTATGGCAGCTATTATATATATGCTTATGTTGTTGGCAGCTCTTAATATTCCAGGATATTGATCTCTCGTATGGACAGCGATACGAAACTGGTCTTTTGATCAAATACCTATATTTCTAGTTTTTCATCTTCTAACCAAGACTGTTGTGTTGCCGTGTCAATTTTTAGGTTACTTTATCCGTTGTCATAATGAACTTTTATTGCATAGGTTTGGAATTTCATATATCTAAATTCAGGTAGTTTATGAAAATAGAAGATTTTACACTACTGACAACGTTTTATTGTTATAGAAAAATATATTTTTTTATTGCAAGAGCTATATTATTTCAAAACGGTCAGGAGAGCAGTTTGCTCAACTATACTACTACGAGTTGGTGCTAATGGTTAAGTACTAAAGTGCAGCGCGTGAAACATTTTATAGTTTTTAAGTCAATTGTGTCAAAAATCTTTTTTCGGAAACTCAGTTTCATTGTTATATTGTCCGAACATGTATGTTCTTTTATTATTCTTGTAACAGGTATTCATCTTGTATGGATTTCTGATGATAATTGGGATTAATAATAAAATATTCATTCTTCTTTTAATTTACATATTTGGCTCGTCTCCACGATTCTATCTCACTTATATTGTATGTTATCTGAATTGATTATCAGTCATGCTTATGCAATATAATTTAAAATATCAGGGATGAAATTTTTTTTGTAACAGAGATTTTTCTAATTTATGTATTTCTTGTATATGCAATAAATCTTTACTTCTACTGCAAAATGATAATGGTATAATCCATTTTTTTCTTCCTAACATATTAGAAATATATGTACATAATACATGAACATAATTTTAATAGATCATAATAATATATTAATTAATATAAAATATTTTATTTAGATAATTATAAAATTAAAAAAATATTTGATAACTTATTTTATCTATTCATTTGGCCAGCTGTATTATTAAGATTTTCAAAAAATTTCATGTATTCCTAATGAAATACAAGCTTATTCTTATATCATCCAAACATTATTTAAAATAATACTGTATTAATTGTGCTGGAATAAAATGAAATACTATATTTCAAACTAAATATAAATATAAAATAACAAGATAAATAAACTATTTCTAGAAAATTTATATTTATATTTTTTAAAATAATTTTTTGTCATCCAAACATTACCTGTAAAAATTTCTCCAGCTCATTTCCTTGACGTGGTTCCAGAAAAGCTACTACTGCTACTAAGCTTTTTGGAATTGCTTATTTAATAGTTGAAATGCCTCACAGTCTACGACTGGAAATTAAGTTGTTCCTCCTTGACATGAAGGCATGACATGCAGTTACCGCTTCATTATGTAATGCAGATAAGCTGTCAGTTGATGAGTTGTTATATTGTAGATTAAGTTATTCCTCCTTGACATGAAGGCATGACATGCAGTTACCGCTTCATTATATAATGTAGATAAGCTGTCAGTTGATGAGTTGTTATATTGTAGTTGTTTAAGGAGTTTTTGATTTTTCCTATATCCAACAAAACAAGGTTAAATCATAATCTTGGGATCAGTTATGATAAAGCATAGATATTTATTGAGGAATGGGTGTGATAGAGAAATTATAGTAGTTGCATCAGGCCCAAAATAAAGGCAAAATTGATGAGATGGAATGGGCACGTAAAACAATAGTATAAAAGGAAGGCACCATCGTATTGGGGAGCGCCTGAGTACGGTTATCAGTGCTTTGACTTGATTTCCATGCTCCTTTGATTCTCTTTGAGTGCTTTCATCGAACAGGTTGCAACAGGATAGCGGAGGAGGGAGTTCAGCGAGGCAACATCGGCAAAGGAGAAGCTAGCTTGAGGGAAGGCGAGCATTCATGACTCATGAGCCCAAGTCGTTCAAGACCAGCTGTGGGATCCTTAATGGACGTCTCACAAGATCTCCAATAAGGAGATCGAGAAGTTATAGGATTTCTTCAACAAAATTCTGGATTTGTCAAATATGGTTATAGATGTTTCCCGTCGGTAATGAAAGGGAGTGGTGGTGGTTGTGAGAAGTCTAGACCAGAGGGTTCTGGCAGATTAGATTTTAAAGAATGTAAGATTTAAATCAAAACTTGATTATGATCCTGAGATTTTTTCTTTATCGAATGACCATCTTGTACTGCGATTGATGTCGTAAGCGGACTGTTCTCTAGTGAAGAATGGAGGACCGTGGTTTGTCACCGGGCAGTTGCTGGCGATGGAGGACTGGAAATCGGATTTCAATCCAAGCCGGAGGGCGATCCAGAAGGCTATGGTGTGCATGAGGATGCCGAAGCTTTCGTTGGAGTACTGGGTGTCCACTGCCATTTTGGCGATAGCAGGGGAAGCGAGTAGGCCGTTGTCCATTGATGGGTTCATGGATTTCATGAAGAAGATGGGGTATTCCCGGGTAAGGGTTGAACTAGATGCAGGGAAGCCACTCAAGCTGGGCATCCTGATCAGCAAAGAGAGAGGAACATTCTGGCAGCAATTTATCTATGAAAATCTCCTACAGGTCTACTATCGGTGTGGGAGATTGGGGCACTCCAATGGGTGCTGCTGGTTTCCGGAGGGGGAGCCAGTTTTAGATGGTGCAGAGTTCTCATTGCAATCGGATAATGTGCTGGCTGCAGGTGGGGGGCCAGAGTTGGAGATCCCTGTTCCCATGATGGCAGAGGGCAAGGGGGCTGGAGAAGGGGGAAGATCACAGTTTGGGCCTTGGCTTGTGACCTCTAGAATTCGTCAACCTAGGGTTCCAAGGGCCTCGACGAAAAGGAGAAGAGATGTGAAGAAAGAGAAGGGGGTTGGTTCATCATCATCGGACCCGTATTTATCTTCTCCGCTTGTGACTTCATTGATGACTACCACATCGTCTCCCAACTCGCCGTTGGACTCCGATGGGTGGCAGAAATCGATGAAGGTAGTTCACCGGCGTTCACTGGAAGTCACCAAGGAGGAACTGGCCGCAAAGGTAGGTGGTCCTGTTGCTGGATTTGTGGCTCTTCGTCCACTGGGTGATCAGATGGAATTGGCCTTACCTGCTGAAGCGGGCCCAAAGGACCTACATATGGTTGAGTATGGAGTAGGTTCGTTGAAGTGAGGCCGGAGTCCACCTAAGTCCTTTGCTTTGATCACTGGTGGGAGCAGTTCACTGTCGGCGGTTTCTACATCACTAGAGGGGGCTTCTAACCAGGTCAGTCCTTCTCTTCATTGTTTGGTAGGGATACCGGGGGCAAGGGTTCCGAAGTTGTTGGAAAATCTCAGTCCATTACTACTTCTCTGGTCCCCAAGGGGCTTGTTGCCTCTACCAGGAAAGGGGTGCAATGTGAAGATAGTAGGGGAAAAGGTAAGGCTGACTTGGCTGTGGGGAGGGGTTGGAGAAGTCTGCTGCTAGGGTACCAGGACAACCTAGTGCGGCTACGACTATCAAAGTTTCAACAGGTTTATTCCCTGCTTCTCATAGCATGTCTGAGGGGGAATTAGAGGAAATGACTTTCACCCAGATGCCAGGATCTAGGAGAAGTTATGGAGATTTCAAAGGAGAAAATGCGGTGGATCCAATGACCCCGGGGAAGGTACAGAGAGCTAGTGGAAGAGCTAGTACTTTGGGTTCAGAGGTGAAGTCCGCTCTATCTTGTCCTCCCAAGGAGGTTGGTGCTTCTTCTTCAAGGATCACTTCTCCTGTTAGCCACAAACCTCAATCTGGTGTCTCTCAGGTTTGCGTTGGAAAAACTAAAGTTGTCTCTCAGGGTTGCACTGGAAACATTGAAGGTGTTCAGGGACATGAGGTGTTGGTGGGGAAGTTGAAGTTGGCTCTATTTGGAGCCGGATCAACTATAGAGGGAGGGGAATCGGGAATGGAAAAGTCTGTCAATGCTCAGTCGGGAGATAGCATCACCAACTAACATTTATTGTTCAATGAAAATCATGGTTTGGAATGTTAGGGAAGCAGGGAATAACTCTTTTTATTCTACCTTTCATAGATTGGGGAAGTTATATAATCCTAACTTCTGTATTTTGTTGGAAATTAGACTGTGTGGTCCTGCTTTGGATCGTTTCCGTAGGCATCTTCTGGGAAATTGGGATTTGTATGCTGTTGAGTCTCAGGGATTGTCAGGTGGCATCATTGTGGCTTGGCACAGGGAAGTTGCTAAAGTGGATATTTTTTATTGTAGCTCTCGACAGGTAGCCATAGTTATCTCTAAAAATTATGGTGCTACTTGGTTGCTCTCTTGTGTCTATGTTAGCACTAATTATAGAGAAAGGAGGGTTATGTGGCAAGAGGTTTCTGCTTTGATTGACCAAGGCATTCCTTCGATGGTTGCGGGAAACTTTAATTGTATTCTTAGAGCGAAGGATAAGATAGGTGGAAGTCCCTTTGTAGAGGATGTTGCTTCTAGGAAGTTTGCCTAGTTCCTACAAGCTAATGGTTTGGTGGATTTAGGATTTGTAGGTTCCCATTTTATATGGTGTAACAATCGATCATGTGGGGCTAGGGTTTGGGAGAGGGTTTTTGCTACACCGAACTGACTCCAGCTGAATCCTGAACACCAGGTCCGATATTTGGCCAGGAATGCTTCAGATCATTGTCTTGTCCTCCTTTGTACTTCTGTGTTGGCCCCTTGTCATGCTCCATTCAGGTTTGAGAAGTTTTGGTTGGCTTATCCTAAATCCTGGGATATTGTTAGGAAGGTTTAGAGGTTACCTGTCCAGGGTGATGCGAGGTACCGGATTTCCGGCAAGTTATCCTTAGTCAAGTATTGTCTTCTCAGGTGGAATAGAGAGGAGGTTGGCAATATTTTTTCTACCTTGATTTTGGTGGAGAATACTATTAAGGAGCTTCAGTTGAAGGAGGAAAGCGAAGGGGGTTTGGAGGCTTCAGATTTAGCTGAGTTGCGAAATAATCTTTCCATGCATCATGCTCTTCTTAGTTAGCAGGAGATCATGTGGAGTTAGAAATTTAAGATTCAGTGGTTAAAGGAGGGGGACAGGAATTCTTCTTTCTTTTATCAGACTACTATTGTTCGGAGGTATAGAAATCAGATCAGGATGCTATGATCTTTAAAGGGGATTTGGATGGAGGATGCTGAGGAATTAGAAGGGAGATCACTTCGTTCTTTCGATCGAGGTGGGCTGGGCCTTTGGAGGGACTCTCCCCTTCTACTCTCCTCACCCTGAGCTTCTGGTTTCATCTGATAATAATTGTAGGCTTTTCAGTCTAATTTTGGTTGATGAGGTTCAAACTATCCTCTAGTCATTGGTTGAGGATAAAGCTCTAGATCCTGATAGGTTGCATCCTATGTTTTCAAGAGATATTGGTCTATTATTTGGCGGGATGTAGTCTTAGTAGTGCAAAAATATTTTGTTACTAGTCAAATGCCTCATAGCTGGAAGCAAACTTTTGTCACTCTTGTTCCAAAGCATTCTGATGCTTCTGAGCTGAGCCATTTTAGGCCTATCAGTCTGTGTAATACTCTTTATAAGCTGTGTGCTAAACTTATGGCTAATAGGATGATGTCTATTCTCTCTAAACTTATTTATCTTGAGCAGAGTACTTTTGTTGGGGATCGATGCATCTCTGACAATATTCTTATAATGCAAGAGTTTATGTTTGATCTGTGGAGAGCCCCTGTTAGTCGTAGTTTGATGGCCATCAAGCTTGATATGGAGAGGGCTTATGATTGGATGCATTGGAGTTTTTTGGAAAGTGCTCTGGGAGACTTCGGCTTTCATCATGATTGGATTTCTCGAATTATGGCCTGTATTATAAAGCCTTCCTTTGCTATTCTTATCAATGTACTATTTCCAAGTTTTTTCTACTCAAACATTGGTCTTCATCAAAGTTGTCCACTCTTTCCTTATCTGTTTATTATTTGTGCTGACTCTTCATCATGAGCTTTGAGGGTAGCGATGCAGGAGTCGGCACTCTAGCCATATCTTCCCACTCCTGGTGCTTCCCCGGTCTCGTATTTATTATTTGCCGATGATTACTTATTATTAGGTCGGGCCTCTCCAACTTCGGCTCGGGCTTTCAAGATAGTCCTTGAGCGATATTATTTGTCTTCAGGATAAATAGTCAACCTTCTGAAATCGGAGGTTCACCTTAGTCTAAAAACTCTTATTTGGCTTGGGTGATTGATCAAGGATATTCTAGGGATTGCTAATCACATGACGGAGTCCTTTACTATCTAGGAGTTCCCATTTCAGGAGGAAGACTTCACAAGATGGATTATGATAGGATGGTGTAGGGTTCAGGGGAGGATGGAGGGTTGGCAGGGTAGAGTGCTATCTTCCATGGATAGGAGTTCTCATTTCAGGAGGAAGACTTCACAAGATGGATTATGATAGGATGGTGTAGGTGGTTCAGGGGAGGATGGAGGGTTGGCAGGGTAGAGTGCTATCTTCCATGGATAGGATAATCTTGATTCGGTTAGTCCTCACTTCTTTTCCTGTATATTTGTTCTATAATGTTGTTATTCCCAAGTCTGTGATTTTTAAGGTTGAGCAAACTATACGTTATTTCTTATGGAGTTCTAATGCTCATCATTCATCTTTTGGGATGGAATGTGGTTGGTCAGCCGGTCCAGGAGGGGGGTCTTGGTATTCAATCTTTAATAGCGAGGAGGGAAGCTCTGCTTACGAGATATATTGCTAGACTGTTGCTGGGTCTGGAGAGCATGTGGACTTCTATGATGAGGGCTCGTTATAGCCCTCTTTCTATGCATGCGGAAGGGGTTCCTTGCACTGCTCAGCATTGTTCTATAATTTGGAGAGAGATGTTGGCTAGGGCCTCTGATATTATGTGCCATATGAGATGGGTCATTGGGGATGGTAGATTGGTTCATTTCATGAACGACCTTTGGATCTCAGATGTTCCTTTAGGCTGGTAGTCTATCTTTAGACCCTTGGATCTCAGATGTTCCTTTAGACTGGTAGCCTATCTTTATTTCTATGGAGGTTTCTGATACTATGACAGTTGCTAATCTCTTGATACCTGATGGTACCAGCTGGATCTCTTTGAGGGTGATTCAGATATTTGGGGACATCCTAGGATGAAAGGTTTTATCCATTGTTCTTCCTGTTACCCTTGTGTCGATGTCAGGGTATGGAGGTCTTTTGCTTTGCCTAGAGTTTCTTTGTCTGACTTGTGTCATATTTTCTGCTAGCAGTTGTAGAGGAGGCTTGATATTGGATGGATTTGGTCTTTGGGGGTACATCCTTGGATGTGTCTCTTTCTGTGGAAAGTTGCTTGGCACCGCCTCCCGACGAAACCCTTGCTTAGTGCTAGAGGTATTCATTTGCCTCCCTCTTGCCCGGCTTGTAGTGCTGATGTTGAGTCGATTGAGCATGTTCTATTTCTTTGCCCAAAGGCCTTGTATGTCTGGAGGACAGCTAGTTATGATCACCTTTTTCTACATGTTGATGATATGGTGGACACCTTCTTAGACCTCTGTAGGATGACTACTGTTCACCCTCCTTCTGTCTTATTGGTTTATATTGCTTATCATATATGGCTTTTCCGGAATGCTTTGATTTTTTAGTGCCTCAAGGTGTACCGCCAAGGTCATTGTCAAGAGAGCTTGGGCCCAAGTAGAGGAGTACTAGTTGACGACTGCGACGACCACATAGATCTAGGGTTTCACTACGGCTCTTCGAGCACCTCAGAGGATTTTCACATAGATCTAGGGTTTCACAGTTTGGGCCTTGGCTTGTGACCTCTAGAATTCGTCAACCTAGGGTTCCAAGGGCCTCGACGAAAAGGAGAAGAGATGTGAAGAAAGAGAAGGGGGTTGGTTCATCATCATCGGACCCGTATTTATCTTCTCCGCTTGTGACTTCATTGATGACTACCACATCGTCTCCCAACTCGCCGTCGGACTCCGATGGGTGGCAGAAACCGACGAAGGTAGTTCACCGGCATTCACCGGAAGTCACCAAGGAGGAACTGGTCGCAAAGGTAGGTGGTCCTGTTGCTGGATTTGTGGCTCTTCGTCCACTGGGTGATCAGATGGAATTGGCCTTACCTGCTGAAGCGGGCCCAAAGGACCTACATATGGTTGAGTATGGAGTAGGTTCGTTGAAGTGAGGCCGGAGTCCACCTAAGTCCTTTGCTTTGATCACTGGTGGGAGCAGTTCACTGTCGGCGGTTTCTACATCACTAGAGGGGGCTTCTAACCAGGTCAGTCCTTCTCTTCATTGTTTGGTAGGGATACCGGGGGCAAGGGTTCCGAAGTTGTTGGAAAATCTCAGTCCATTACTACTTCTCTGGTCCCCAAGGGGCTTGTTGCCTCTACCAGGAAAGGGGTGCAATGTGAAGATAGTAGGGGAAAAGGTAAGGCTGACTTGGCTGTGGGGAGGGGTTGGAGATGTCTGCTGCTAGGGTACCAGGACAACCTAGTGCGGCTACGACTATCAAAGTTTCAACAGGTTTATTCCCTGCTTCTCATAGCATGTCTGAGGGGGAATTAGAGGAAATGACTTTCACCCAGATGCCAGGATCTAGGAGAAGTTATGGAGATTTCAAAGGAGAAAATGCGGTGGATCCAATGACCCCGGGGAAGGTACAGAGAGCTAGTGGAAGAGCTAGTACTTTGGGTTCAGAGGTGAAGTCCGCTCTATCTTGTCCTCCCAAGGAGGTTGGTGCTTCTTCTTCAAGGATCACTTCTCCTGTTAGCCACAAACCTCAATCTGGTGTCTCTCAGGTTTGCGTTGGAAAAACTAAAGTTGTCTCTCAGGGTTGCACTGGAAACATTGAAGGTGTTCAGGGACATGAGGTGTTGGTGGGGAAGTTGAAGTTGGCTCTATTTGGAGCCGGATCAACTATAGAGGGAGGGGAATCGGGAATGGAAAAGTCTGTCAATGCTCAGTCGGGAGATAGCATCACCAACTAACATTTATTGTTCAATGAAAATCATGGTTTGGAATGTTAGGGAAGCAGGGAATAACTCTTTTTATTCTACCTTTCATAGATTGGGGAAGTTATATAATCCTAACTTCTGTATTTTGTTGGAAATTAGACTGTGTGGTCCTGCTTTGGATCGTTTCCGTAGGCATCTTCTGGGAAATTGGGATTTGTATGCTGTTGAGTCTCAGGGATTGTCAGGTGGCATCATTGTGGCTTGGCACAGGGAAGTTGCTAAAGTGGATATTTTTTATTGTAGCTCTCGACAGGTAGCCATAGTTATCTCTAAAAATTATGGTGCTACTTGGTTGCTCTCTTGTGTCTATGTTAGCACTAATTATAGAGAAAGGAGGGTTATGTGGCAAGAGGTTTCTGCTTTGATTGACCAAGGCATTCCTTCGATGGTTGCGGGAAACTTTAATTGTATTCTTAGAGCGAAGGATAAGATAGGTGGAAGTCCCTTTGTAGAGGATGTTGCTTCTAGGAAGTTTGCCTAGTTCCTACAAGCTAATGGTTTGGTGGATTTAGGATTTGTAGGTTCCCATTTTATATGGTGTAACAATCGATCATGTGGGGCTAGGGTTTGGGAGAGGGTTTTTGCTACACCGAACTGACTCCAGCTGAATCCTGAACACCAGGTCCGATATTTGGCCAGGAATGCTTCAGATCATTGTCTTGTCCTCCTTTGTACTTCTGTGTTGGCCCCTTGTCATGCTCCATTCAGGTTTGAGAAGTTTTGGTTGGCTTATCCTAAATCCTGGGATATTGTTAAGAAGGTTTAGAGGTTACCTGTCCAGGGTGATGCGAGGTACCGGATTTCCGGCAAGTTATCCTTAGTCAAGTATTGTCTTCTCAGGTGGAATAGAGAGGAGGTTGGCAATATTTTTTCTACCTTGATTTTGGTGGAGAATACTATTAAGGAGCTTCAGTTGAAGGAGGAAAGCGAAGGGGGTTTGGAGGCTTCAGATTTAGCTGAGTTGCGAAATAATCTTTCCATGCATCATGCTCTTCTTAGTTAGCAGGAGATCATGTGGAGTTAGAAATTTAAGATTCAGTGGTTAAAGGAGGGGGACAGGAATTCTTCTTTCTTTTATCAGACTACTATTGTTCGGAGGTATAGAAATCAGATCAGGATGCTATGATCTTTAAAGGGGATTTGGATGGAGGATGCTGAGGAATTAGAAGGGAGATCACTTCGTTCTTTCGATCGAGGTGGGCTGGGCCTTTGGAGGGACTCTCCCCTTCTACTCTCCTCACCCTGAGCTTCTGGTTTCATCTGATAATAATTGTAGGCTTTTCAGTCTAATTTTGGTTGATGAGGTTCAAACTATCCTCTAGTCATTGGTTGAGGATAAAGCTCTAGATCCTGATAGGTTGCATCCTATGTTTTCAAGAGATATTGGTCTATTATTTGGCGGGATGTAGTCTTAGTAGTGCAAAAATATTTTGTTACTAGTCAAATGCCTCATAGCTGGAAGCAAACTTTTGTCACTCTTGTTCCAAAGCATTCTGATGCTTCTGAGCTGAGCCATTTTAGGCCTATCAGTCTGTGTAATACTCTTTATAAGCTGTGTGCTAAACTTATGGCTAATAGGATGATGTCTATTCTCTCTAAACTTATTTATCTTGAGCAGAGTACTTTTGTTGGGGATCGATGCATCTCTGACAATATTCTTATAATGCAAGAGTTTATGTTTGATCTGTGGAGAGCCCCTGTTAGTCGTAGTTTGATGGCCATCAAGCTTGATATGGAGAGGGCTTATGATTGGATGCATTGGAGTTTTTTGGAAAGTGCTCTGGGAGACTTCGGCTTTCATCATGATTGGATTTCTCGAATTATGGCCTGTATTATAAAGCCTTCCTTTGCTATTCTTATCAATGTACTATATCCAAGTTTTTTCTACTCAAACATTGGTCTTCATCAAAGTTGTCCACTCTTTCCTTATCTGTTTATTATTTGTGCTGACTCTTCATCATGAGCTTTGAGGGTAGCGATGCAGGAGTCGGCACTCTAGCCATATCTTCCCACTCCTGGTGCTTCCCCGGTCTCGTATTTATTATTTGCCGATGATTACTTATTATTAGGTCGGGCCTCTCCAACTTCGGCTCGGGCTTTCAAGATAGTCCTTGAGCGATATTATTTGTCTTCAGGATAAATAGTCAACCTTCTGAAATCGGAGGTTCACCTTAGTCTAAAAACTCTTATTTGGCTTGGGTGATTGATCAAGGATATTCTAGGGATTGCTAATCACATGACGGAGTCCTTTACTATCTAGGAGTTCCCATTTCAGGAGGAAGACTTCACAAGATGGATTATGATAGGATGGTGTAGGGTTCAGGGGAGGATGGAGGGTTGGCAGGGTAGAGTGCTATCTTCCATGGATAGGAGTTCTCATTTCAGGAGGAAGACTTCACAAGATGGATTATGATAGGATGGTGTAGGTGGTTCAGGGGAGGATGGAGGGTTGGCAGGGTAGAGTGCTATCTTCCATGGATAGGATAATCTTGATTCGGTTAGTCCTCACTTCTTTTCCTGTATATTTGTTCTATAATGTTGTTATTCCCAAGTCTGTGATTTTTAAGGTTGAGCAAACTATACGTTATTTCTTATGGAGTTCTAATGCTCATCATTCATCTTTTGGGATGGAATGTGGTTGGTCAGCCGGTCCAGGAGGGGGGTCTTGGTATTCAATCTTTAATAGCGAGGAGGGAAGCTCTGCTTACGAGATATATTGCTAGACTGTTGCTGGGTCTGGAGAGCATGTGGACTTCTATGATGAGGGCTCGTTATAGCCCTCTTTCTATGCATGCGGAAGGGGTTCCTTGCACTGCTCAGCATTGTTCTATAATTTGGAGAGAGATGTTGGCTAGGGCCTCTGATATTATGTGCCATATGAGATGGGTCATTGGGGATGGTAGATTGGTTCATTTCATGAACGACCTTTGGATCTCAGATGTTCCTTTAGGCTGGTAGTCTATCTTTAGACCCTTGGATCTCAGATGTTCCTTTAGACTGGTAGCCTATCTTTATTTCTATGGAGGTTTCTGATACTATGACAGTTGCTAATCTCTTGATACCTGATGGTACCAGCTGGATCTCTTTGAGGGTGATTCAGATATTTGGGGACATCCTAGGATGAAAGGTTTTATCCATTGTTCTTCCTGTTACCCTTGTGTCGATGTCAGGGTATGGAGGTCTTTTGCTTTGCCTAGAGTTTCTTTGTCTGACTTGTGTCATATTTTCTGCTAGCAGTTGTAGAGGAGGCTTGATATTGGATGGATTTGGTCTTTGGGGGTACATCCTTGGATGTGTCTCTTTCTGTGGAAAGTTGCTTGGCACCGCCTCCCGACGAAACCCTTGCTTAGTGCTAGAGGTATTCATTTGCCTCCCTCTTGCCCGGCTTGTAGTGCTGATGTTGAGTCGATTGAGCATGTTCTATTTCTTTGCCCAAAGGCCTTGTATGTCTGGAGGACAGCTAGTTATGATCACCTTTTTCTACATGTTGATGATATGGTGGACACCTTCTTAGACCTCTGTAGGATGACTACTATTCACCCTCCTTCTGTCTTATTGGTTTATATTGCTTATCATATATGGCTTTTCCGGAATGCTTTGATTTTTTAGTGCCTCAAGGTGTACCGCCAAGGTCATTGTCAAGAGAGCTTGGGCCCAAGTAGAGGAGTACTAGTTGACGACTGCGACGACCACATAGATCTAGGGTTTCACTACGGCTCTTCGAGCACCTCAGAGGATTTTCACATAGATCTAGGGTTTCACAGTTTGGGCCTTGGCTTGTGACCTCTAGAATTCGTCAACCTAGGGTTCCAAGGGCCTCGACGAAAAGGAGAAGAGATGTGAAGAAAGAGAAGGGGGTTGGTTCATCATCATCGGACCCGTATTTATCTTCTCCGCTTGTGACTTCATTGATGACTACCACATCGTCTCCCAACTCGCCGTCGGACTCCGATGGGTGGCAGAAACCGACGAAGGTAGTTCACCGGCATTCACCGGAAGTCACCAAGGAGGAACTGGTCGCAAAGGTAGGTGGTCCTGTTGCTGGATTTGTGGCTCTTCGTCCACTGGGTGATCAGATGGAATTGGCCTTACCTGCTGAAGCGGGCCCAAAGGACCTACATATGGTTGAGTATGGAGTAGGTTCGTTGAAGTGAGGCCGGAGTCCACCTAAGTCCTTTGCTTTGATCACTGGTGGGAGCAGTTCACTGTCGGCGGTTTCTACATCACTAGAGGGGGCTTCTAACCAGGTCAGTCCTTCTCTTCATTGTTTGGTAGGGATACCGGGGGCAAGGGTTCCGAAGTTGTTGGAAAATCTCAGTCCATTACTACTTCTCTGGTCCCCAAGGGGCTTGTTGCCTCTACCAGGAAAGGGGTGCAATGTGAAGATAGTAGGGGAAAAGGTAAGGCTGACTTGGCTGTGGGGAGGGGTTGGAGATGTCTGCTGCTAGGGTACCAGGACAACCTAGTGCGGCTACGACTATCAAAGTTTCAACAGGTTTATTCCCTGCTTCTCATAGCATGTCTGAGGGGGAATTAGAGGAAATGACTTTCACCCAGATGCCAGGATCTAGGAGAAGTTATGGAGATTTCAAAGGAGAAAATGCGGTGGATCCAATGACCCCGGGGAAGGTACAGAGAGCTAGTGGAAGAGCTAGTACTTTGGGTTCAGAGGTGAAGTCCGCTCTATCTTGTCCTCCCAAGGAGGTTGGTGCTTCTTCTTCAAGGATCACTTCTCCTGTTAGCCACAAACCTCAATCTGGTGTCTCTCAGGTTTGCGTTGGAAGAACTAAAGTTGTCTCTCAAGGTTGCACTGGAAACACTGAAGGTGTTCAGGGACATGAGGTATTGGTGGGGAAGTTGAAGTTGGCTCTATTTGGAGCCGGATCAACTATAGAGGGAGGGGAATTGGGAATGGAAAAGTCTGTCAATGCTCAGTCGGGAGATAGCATCACCAACTAACATTTATTGTTCAATGAAAATCATGGTTTGGAATGTTAGGGAAGCAGGGAAGCCCTCTTTTTATTCTACCTTTCATAGATTGGGGAAGTTATATAATCCTAACTTCTGTATTTTGTTGGAAATTAGACTGTGTGGTCCTGCTTTGGATCGTTTCCGTAGGCATCTTCTGGGAAATTGGGATTTGTATGCTGTTGAGTCTCAGGGATTGTCAGGTGGCATCATTGTGGCTTGGCACAGGGAAGTTGCTAAAGTGGATATTTTTTATTGTAGCTCTCGACAGGTAGCCATAGTTATCTCTAAAAATTATGGTGCTACTTGGTTGCTCTCTTGTGTCTATGTTAGCACTAATTATAGAGAAAGGAGGGTTATGTGGCAAGAGGTTTCTGCTTTGATTGACTAAGGCATTCCTTCGATGGTTGCGGGAAACTTTAATTGTATTCTTAGAGCGAAGGATAAGATAGGTGGAAGTCCCTTTGTAGAGGATGTTGCTTCTAGGAAGTTTGCCTAGTTCCTACAAGCTAATGGTTTGGTGGATTTAGGATTTGTAGGTTCCCATTTTATATGGTGTAACAATCGATCATGTGGGGCTAGGGTTTGGGAGAGGGTTTTTGCTACACCGAACTGACTCCAGCTGAATCCTGAACACCAGGTCCGATATTTGGCCAGGAATGCTTCAGATCATTGTCTTGTCCTCCTTTGTACTTCTGTGTTGGCCCCTTGTCATGCTCCATTCAGGTTTGAGAAGTTTTGGTTGGCTTATCCTAAATCCTGGGATATTGTTAGGAAGGTTTAGAGGTTACCTGTCCAGGGTGATGCGAGGTACCGGATTTCCGGCAAGTTATCCTTAGTCAAGTATTGTCTTCTCAGGTGGAATAGAGAGGAGGTTGGCAATATTTTTTCTACCTTGATTTTGGTGGAGAATACTATTAAGGAGCTTCAGTTGAAGGAGGAAGGCGAAGGGGGTTTGGAGGCTTCAGATTTAGCTGAGTTGCGAAATAATCTTTCATGCATCATGCTCTTCTTAGTTAGCTGGAGATCATGTGGAGTCAGAAATTTAAGATTCAGTGGTTAAAGGAGGGGGACAGGAATTCTTCTTTCTTTTATCAGACTACTATTGTTCGGAGGTATAGAAATCAGATCAGGATGCTATGATCTTTAAAGGGGATTTGGATGGAGGATGCTGAGGAATTAGAAGGGAGATCACTTCGTTCTTTCGATCGAGGTGGGCTGGGCCTTTGGAGGGACTCTCCCCTTCTACTCTCCTCACCCTGAGCTTCTGGTTTCATCTGATAATAATTGTAGGCTTTTCAGTCTAATTTTGGTTGATGAGGTTCAAACTATCCTCTAGTCATTGGTTGAGGATAAAGCTCTAGATCCTGATAGGTTGCATCCTATGTTTTCAAGAGATATTGGTCTATTATTTGGCGGGATGTAGTCTTAGTAGTGCAAAAATATTTTGTTACTAGTCAAATGCCTCATAGATGGAAGCAAACTTTTGTCACTCCTGTTCCAAAGCATTCTGATGCTTCTGAGCTGAGCCATTTTAGGCCTATCAGTCTGTGTAATACTCTTTATAAGCTGTGTGCTAAACTTATGGCTAATAGGATGATGTCTATTCTCTCTAAACTTATTTATCTTGAGCAGAGTACTTTTGTTGGGGATCGATGCATCTCTGACAATATTCTTATAATGCAAGAGTTTATGTTTGATCTGTGGAGAGCCCCTGTTAGTCGTAGTTTGATGGCCATCAAGCTTGATATGGAGAGGGCTTATGATTGGATGCATTGGAGTTTTTTGGAAAGTGCTCTGGGAGACTTCGGCTTTCATCATGATTGGATTTCTCGAATTATGGCCTGTATTATAAAGCCTTCCTTTGCTATTCTTATCAATGTACTATTTCCAAGTTTTTTCTACTCAAACATTGGTCTTCATCAAAGTTGTCCACTCTTTCTTTATCTGTTTATTATTTGTGCTGACTCTTCATCACGAGCTTTGAGGGTAGCGATGCAGGAGTCGGCACTCTAGCCATATCTTCCCACTCCTGGTGCTTCCCCGGTCTCGTATTTATTATTTGCCGATGATTACTTATTATTAGGTCGGGCCTCTCCAACTTCGGCTCGGGCTTTCAAGATAGTCCTTGAGCGATATTATTTGTCTTCAGGATAAATAGTCAACCTTCTGAAATCAGAGGTTCACCTTAGTCTAAAAACTCTTATTTGGCTTGGGTGATTGATCAAGGATATTCTAGGGATTGCTAATCACATGACGGAGTCCTTTACTATCTAGGAGTTCCCATTTCAGGAGGAAGACTTTACAAGATGGATTATGATAGGATGGTGTAGGGTTCAGGGGAGGATGGAGGGTTGGCAGGGTAGAGTGCTATCTTCCATGGATAGGAGTTCTCATTTCAGGAGGAAGACTTCACAAGATGGATTATGATAGGATGGTGTAGGTGGTTCAGGGGAGGATGGAGGGTTGGCAGGGTAGAGTGCTATCTTCCATGGATAGGATAATCTTGATTCGGTTAGTCCTCACTTCTTTTCCTGTATATTTGTTCTATAATGTTGTTATTCCCAAGTCTGTGATTTTTAAGGTTGAGCAAACTATACGTTATTTCTTATGGAGTTCTAATGCTCATCATTCATCTTTCGGGATGGAATGTGGTTGGTCAGCCGGTCCAGGAGGGGGGTCTTGGTATTCAATCTTTATTAGCGAGGAGGGAAGCTCTGCTTACGAGATATATTGCTAGACTGTTGCTGGGTCTGGAGAGCATGTGGACTTCTATGATGAGGGCTCGTTATAGCCCTCTTTCTATGCATGCGGAAGGGGTTCCTTGCACTGCTCAGCATTGTTCTATAATTTGGAGAGAGATGTTGGCTAGGGCCTCTGATATTATGTGCCATATGAGATGGGTCATTGGGGATGGTAGATTGGTTCATTTCATGAACGACCTTTGGATCTCAGATGTTCCTTTAGGCTGGTAGTCTATCTTTAGACCCTTGGATCTCAGATGTTCCTTTAGGCTGGTAGCCTATCTTTATTTCTATGGAGGTTTCTGATACTATGACAGTTGCTAATCTCTTGATACCTGATGGTACCAGCTGGATCTCTTTGAGGGTGATTCAGATATTTGGGGACATCCTAGGATGAAAGGTTTTATCCATTGTTCTTCCTGTTACCCTTGTGTCGATGTCAGGGTATGGAGGTCTTTTGCTTTGCCTAGAGTTTCTTTGTCTGACTTGTGTCATATTTTCTGCTAGCAGTTGTAGAGGAGGCTTGATATTGGATGGATTTGGTCTTTGGGGGTACATCCTTGGATGTGTCTCTTTCTGTGGAAAGTTGCTTGGCACCGCCTCCCGACGAAACCCTTGCTTAGTGCTAGAGGTATTCATTTGCCTCCCTCTTGCCCGGCTTGTAGTGCTGATGTTGAGTCGATTGAGCATGTTCTATTTCTTTGCCCAAAGGCCTTGTATGTCTGGAGGACAGCTAGTTATGATCACCTTTTTCTACATGTTGATGATATGGTGGACACCTTCTTAGACCTCTGTAGGATGACTACTGTTCACCCTCCTTCTGTCTTATTGGTTTATATTGCTTATCATATATGGCTTTTCCGGAATGCTTTGATTTTTTAGTGCCTCAAGGTGTACCGCCAAGGTCATTGTCAAGAGAGCTTGGGCCCAAGTAGAGGAGTACTAGTTGACGACTGCGACGACCACATAGATCTAGGGTTTCACTACGGCTCTTCGAGCACCTCAGAGGATTTTTATCTCTTCGGAGCCCCCTCCTTGGAGGTTCGTCAAGGTCAATTTTGATGGTAGTGCTAGAGGGAGGGATCGGGTTTGTTATTCTAGGGTCCGATCGGGGCATCATTGCTGCTAGGGTTTGCCATTTATTCGACCCTACCATTTCGGTGGTGGAGCTCAGGACTGCTTGGGCAGGTATTCGATATGCTCGTCGGATCTTGCTGTCTGATCTCCTCATCATTGAGAGCGACTTGGACACTATCATCTCTTGGATTAGGGAGGCTACAGGTCGACACCTTCTCATCCCCTGATCTATGATATTGCCTTATTGCTACATGGTTGCTTCTCTATTGTAGTCCGGCATGTCTATCGGGAGGTGAACACAGTGGCGGATTGATGGCATCCTATGTCGCTAATCATTCCGGTCCTGTGTTATGGACTCACCTGACTCACACTTTTGCTTTTCAGGATGTAGTTTTTTCTGACTTTTTTGGATGTATTCATATCAAAACTATTGGATGAATTATCCATTTTACCAAAAAAAATAATAGTATCAGAAGGCATTCATTGAAATGATATGGGCATGTAAAAGAGAATATGTGAGGGCTTTTTTTATTTTTTTTTTAATGAACAATGAGTGAGAACAGCTAAGAAATTACACCAAATTTGTCAAAGAAATTAAAAAGTCGAAGAAAGACCTAAACTAATATTAATGGAAGTGGAAACAGATGCGGAAAAGCTTGTGGTAATATCTGTAGCGAATACATATTAAAAAATCCATATCCTATTTACTGCAATTCAATTTATCTAACAGTAAAATTAATTTATTAAAGATTTATAGAAAATAAAAAAAAAATTGTCTAAAGACAATATATTGTTCTAAGATGATTCTGGACCTTTGTGCAGGATTAGTCTTGAGAACTCCATCTAGAGATATAACGAGATTCCTTCCCTGCGGGCATGATTGTGAAGAGGATAATAGAACTTCAACCCTAGCAACATCAAAGAAAATTTGAAGAAATTCGAAAGAAAAAAATTAAAATTATTGATCAAAAAAGTTTTAGAGAAGTTTGGAAAATAACAATGAAGCTAAGGAGAGGTTAGAAGAGAGCATTATAGTATAAAAAAAAAAAAGGAATAGGAGAGTTTTAGAATTTTTTTCTAATGACTCTTGCCTAACCATGGGCTCTATATATATAGGCCCAAGAATTAGTCATTTGGACTAAAGCCAATAGTAATTAAGAAATAAATCTGGAAATTAATAGGTTAACAGGCATAAATCAATTAAATAGAGCCATTTGGATTTTAGCCAATAGTTAGAATAATTTGGTGATTACGAGATATATTAATTAGAAATATTTTAATAGGTTATCGCCGTTTGATGTTTTAATTAAGGTATTAAAAGGCTAATAGGTAATAATTATATTTATTAGAAGTTGAGGTTGTTCAATGGCTATTAAGGGTGGATTCGGTGATTAAGAAAAAAATTAAGTTAGATCAAGAAGAAAAAGCAATTGATATAATGTAGACCATGCCGTAGCCTCGGCATGATCGCGCGTGAGTCAAGTCGGGCCAGGCCACGTGCGCATGTGAAGAGTAGCCCAAAACAAGACAAAGTTTAAGATATTGATTTTCTATATAAATCAACTTCAAACTTTTTCTTTGTTTCTAATGTAGGACTAAACTATAAGTGAGATTGATTTGGAGAGAAGTTGGTTGGAGGAAAGTTGGAAGGAATTTTAAGTTTTCCCTCCAATAATCTTCCTCAAAACTTAAAATTTATAATATAATTAAAAATTAATAATAAACTTTTTTTTTGCTGGGCATATATACTATATAGTAGGTGAAGTGTCTTTCATTATTTAACTTCACTTAGTATCAATAGTATTAATATGAAGGAAGCAGAGTAAACCAGTTCTTGAACTGCATTCTTTTTACTCAGACTTCTATCATAATATTCACAATATAGAAGCTCATATCGTGGATTTGCACATTAATGGTTGTGTATAGGTATCTTGATTATTTCATGAAAGTTCTTAGGGGTTGCCTATATCTCTAGCTGTTGTCATGTGCAGATACTCTCATATAGATAAGCCCTTCCAAGGATATATGTAGTGCCACATTTCAAGAAATATCTCTAAGGTTTCATTTAGAGATAAACTCTTCCTAACCACTACATAAAATCACTAATTATCATAGAGATGGGATGGAGTCTATGACTCCTATATCAAATAAATCACATATGCTCCCTGACCAACCAATCAGCTTGTTATTACCAAATTGAATCTCCTTCAAGAAACTTTCTATCATAGAGATTGGGTTCTCACCGCTGGAAGGTCTTTTATAGGCTAAGCCTCATCCCCCTCAATGACATCAAGATCTTAATCTTGTTTAAGCTTTTTGTAAGGTAATTAGCAAGATTAAGATCTATAGTAATATCATTTATTAAAATAATTTATAATTTTTTTCTTTTTACTGCCTTTGTCTTAGTTTGATATGTCTGCTAATTTTAGTATTCATTAGTTTCTTCTTACAAAAATCTATTGCAGCTTTTAAGTCATAGTAAATAGATATAGAAGGAATGGGAGAAGATATTGAAGAAATTTTAGATAATTTTTTTTTAACCATTCAGCTTTAGAACAAATAAAATCAAGAGAAATAAGTTTAGCTTCCATAATACTTCTAGCTAAAATAGTTTATTTAAATAATTATCAAGAAAGCATTATCTCCAAAGAAAAAGAATATCCAGAAGTATATTTGATGTCTAATGTATCAGAAATCTAGTTTGAATCACTATAACTATCAAGAATATTTGAATAACCTACAAAGCATAGAAAAAATTTAATGGTAACTTTAAGATATCTAAATACTCTCTCTAAAGTAGTCCAATAAATTATACTAGGATTACTAGTATATCTACTAATCTTGAAATAGCATAGGTAATATCTGATCTAGTTCAATTAGATAGATACATTAAATAACCTATGATTTGAGCATATTTCTCTTGATTTATAGATGTTCATGTATTTTTTAAGAGACGAATGGATGGATTATAGGAAGTAGTCACGGGAGAAAAATTAAAATATCCAAATTTATCAACAAGTTTTTGAGTATAGTGAGATTAAGATAGATAAATTAAGCCAGAAGTTCAAATAATTTTCATTTTAATGATTAGATCAGCTTTACCTGAATCTTTAATATCAAAATGATAGGATAAAAAATTCTTGATATTGTTGTTTAAGTATAAATTTGGAACTAGAATCAAAATATCATCAACATAAAGACATAAAAGAATGAATTGATCATCAACTCATTTTTGATAAAAACAATTGTCTGATTAATTAATTTATAATCCATAGGATAAAATCATTTAATCAAACTTTTTATATCATTACTTAAGAGCTTGTTTCAATCCATAGAGGGATCTAACAAGTCTATAATCTTTATTCTCTTCATCTAGCATAGAAAACTTTCTGGTTGACGTATGTAGATCTCTTCTTCAAGATCTCCATGTAAGAAAGGAGTCTTAACATTTATTTGATGAATAAAAAATTTATGGATAGAAGCTAAAACTAGAAGAACTTGGATAGTAGTAATATGAGCTATAGGTGAATATATATCGAAGAAATCAATACTAGCCTTTTGCCCAAAATCTTGAATAACGAGTCTAGCTTTATATTTTTTTATAGTTCTGTCAATCTTCATCTTCTTTTTGAAAATATACTTACAACTTAAGGGTTTATTTCCAAGGGATAAATCAATGAAAAACCAAATATTGTTTCCAATAATCGATTCAATTTTCATTATTTATTGTCTCTTTTCAAAAAGGAGCATCAGGTGATGTCATAGCTTTTTGATAGGAAGTTGGAGTATCTTCTATTAGGAAAGTAAAGAAGTCTTCACCAAATTTCTTTTCAAATCTAGTTCTTTTGCTTCTTCTAAATTCAGGTTCAGAAATTATTTCTACTAATGTAGGAATAGAAAAGGATGCTGGCAAATTAGATGAAGATGGAAGATCATCGATTGATCTAGATATTCGACTTTTAAAAGAAAATATATTTTCAAAAAATGTTGCTTCTCTAGACTCGATAGTGATATTATTTGATATTAAAAGGATTTCGGAGTTGGACAACAAGAAATCTATAAGTATTACTATCAAGGGAGTAGCTAACAAAAATAGCATCCACAGTTTAGGTCTTGTCTTAATCTTCTTTAATTCAAGAATTCCAACTTTAGCTAAGTATCCCCAAACTCAAAAATAACTAAACCTAGTTAGATGACCTTTTCAAAGTTTATAAGAAGTCTTATCTCTACTTTGGTAGGTATTTCAAGAATGTTGTTAGCGGATAGAAGAACCTCTCCCTAAAGATTCTTTGGAATATCTAAACTTATGATCATAGCATTTATCATATCTAATAAAGTTTGATTTTTTCATTCAGCTATACAATTAGATTGGATGAATAGGAAGCAGTGACTTTATAAATTATCCCATTTTTTTATAAAATAGGGTTATTTCATTTGAAATGTTACTCATCTCCTTGATTAGATCTTAGTATTTTAATCTTTTTTTCAAGTTAGTTTTTAACTTTTGCTTTATAAACCTTAAACTTGTTAAGTATTTCATCTTTAATCTTCAAAAGATAGGTATAGCAAAACCTAGAAAAGTCATCAATAAAAGTCATAAAATAATGACTGCCTTCATGAATTAGTATTCTATTAGAATCATAGATATCTATAGATGAGTTCAAGATTTTGAATATCTCTAAATACTATTGATTTGAAAGGTTTTTTAGGTTGTTTTGATTGAACACAAACTTTACATTTAAAATCATGTTTGATATTGATTTTTGGAATTAAATTAAGATCAGACATTTTCTTGATTGATCTAAGGTTAACATGATATAATCTTCCATGTTATGTTTTACTAGATTCAAAATTTAATATAAGACATTCGGGAGAAACAATTAAACTTTTATTGAGATTGATAGGAGGAACTATATTTAATTTAAAAAGATCCTCTGACATATAGCCTTTATCAATAAAAAACATCTTCTTTAGAAATTACAACTTTATTGGACTCTAAAACAACTTTGAACCTTAATTAAACATGTAATGAGCTACTTAATAAATTTCTTTTAATTGCAGGTACATGTCGTATGTTACGAAGAATCAGTGACTTTCCATAAGTAAACTTTAGGTTAATAGTTCTTGATCATAGTATTTTGATAGCTGTACCATCTTCCATGGTCACACTTTCTCAACTTGATCCCTGATATGAAGAAAACCAAGAGCTATCAATCCAAACATAATTATTGGCTCCAATATCTAGCCACCACTCTAAATTTAAATAGATTCAATTGACTGAAGGAGTACAATAGATTGATCTAAAAGAAGATGGTTCATCTTTGTCCATGTTAAATTGGGGCCTAGGTTGGTATTGATTCTTTTCACCATTCTTCTTCTTGTAAACAACTTTCTATTTTTTCTCGAAGAAATACTATGGTGTAAGATAGTTGTCTCGACCATAGATAAAGCAGAACCTTTCATCACCTTATTCCTTAGATTTTTAGACTTATTTGTTAGGCCTATTCTTTTGATTTTGATATATGGGTTTACCCTTTCCTTTATAATTTTAGCCATTAGGTTTAAATTTGGATTATGATTTCTAAGATTTTGTCCCTTAGGGTTTGGATTTGGATTTTGAAACTCAGTAAGATTAACCTTGACTTTAAATTAATTTTATTTAATTTCTCTATGTCTAAATTAGTCTCTATTCTAATGGATTGAAGAACAAATCTAAGAGCTAGAGAAGATTGGATTCTCCTAAGGTCACGAGCAAATTAAGACCAAGAAGAAGGAAGTTTATCTATCAAGCTTAATATTTGATAGGTTTCATCAAGTGTAGATCCCCTTTATGAATTTCTTGAACTAGATTTTGGAATTAATGGATTTGATTATTTATGAGTATATTATCTATCATTTTAAAGTTGTGAAAGCCTGAAATAATGAATCTTAGAGCCTCCTTATTTAAATTGAAACGATCAGATTTAAGACTAGAAGAATTCTTTAAAATCATGAAAAGATACTTAAAAAAAACTAAGAAACAAGACTAAGAGAGATAAGAGCTACACAAAAATGATATAAAATTTCTTTAGTATTTTCATAATTTACAAATCTATTTTCAATTTAATCTTGCAAATTTGATATATATTTATGAATTGAACTATAGCAAGAAATTAACTTAGAATAAATTAATATGCAGAGATAAATAATAATGATCAAAGATAATTGCATATAAATCAAATACAAAATTTATTTATTGATTAAACTATGATTTCATAGTTGTGTATTGTTAGATATTGAATTGCAATCGAATAAATGTTCACATTAGATTTGTTGGAAATATGTATTGAAAAATCTATATCTTACAATGATCAATTGCAATTCAATTGATCTAACAATTAATTCAATTAAATTAATTTATTAAAAACTTATAGAGAATAGAAAGAAAATTTGTTCAAAGACATGTAGTATCCTGTCCTACGATGATTCCTAATATTTGTGCATGATTAGTCTTGAGAATTTCATTCCAGGATACAATCGGATTTCTCTCTTGCGAGCACGACTGTAGAGAGTATAATAGAGCTTCAATATCAATAGCAAAGAAAACTTGAAGAAATTCAAAGAAAAAATTAAATTATTAATAAAGAAAGTTTAAAAAAAAATTGGAGAAGAATAATACAACTGAGAAGTTGGAAGAGAGCTGTATAGTACTATACGAAAAGAATAAGAGTTTCAAAAAAAATTTTAATGACTCTTGCCTAACCATGGGCCCTATATATAATATACATCCAAAAACTAGCCATTTAAGCTAGGACCGATGGTAATTAAAAAATAAATCTAAGAATTAATAGGTTAATGGGTAAAAGTATATTAAATAAAGCCATTTGGATTTTAACCAATGATAAAAATAATTCAATGATTAAGATATATATTAATTAAAAATGTATTAATAAGTTATGACCGTTTGACCTTTTAATCAAAATATGAAAAAGCTAACAGACAAGAATTATATTAATTAAAGTCAACATTAATCAATAGCTATTAAAGATGCATTTAATGTTTAAGAAAAAACTAAGTAGATCAACAAGAAAAAGAAATTGATAAAATGTAACCTACACCCATGCCGCGAACGCACGAGGCCTGGATAAAATGTAAACTAAGGATGGATTTAATCAGCAGCTATTAAGGATGGATTTAATGTTTAAGAAAAAATTAAGCTAGATCAAGAAGAAAAAGAAATTGATAAAATGTAAACTGCACCCATGCCAAATCAGGCCGGGCCTGGTGCGCGTGTAAAAAATAATCCAAAACAAAACAAAGTCCAAAATATTGATTTTCTATATAAACGAACTTTTAACTTTTCTTTTTTCCAATATAAGACTAAATAATACGTGAGAGATTGATTTAAAAAAAAATTGAGTTTTCCTTTCAATAACATCATCCTTGATGATTAACATAAAGCAATCACCATAATAAATCTTCACCAGATTGTTAGTACATGGAGTCTTCTTTGCATGTTCCATCCAATCTTCCATTATGCATCACCGCCATGCATGCCTATGACTTCAGTCTCATCACTTTTTGCGTTCATATGATTGCCGTTGATTCTTGACAATGGCATGAGGGTCTCGCTTCGCTCCTCTTTGGTTCACTGAATAGAAAAAAAACGAACCTGGAAGGGCAGAGCTTCAAAAACCCCAATGGAATCTTGGTCTTCGATTCACATAATATTTTCCTTTATTAATGATAATAGATGCATTATTCAATTAATTCAGATTATTAAAAAGGAAAATGTGCTAGTGGAGAGAATGGAAAGTTCGACGTAGCAAAGTGCAAAGAACTAATAGGCCAATAAAGCAATTGAAAACAATAGTAATCAATGACAGTCGAACTTACATGCATGGATACTTCCAACATTCAGACTATTTCTAAAAAGTGATGCTACTAAATCCAGAGGCAGAAAGTTGATTGCTACGCTATGCTTCTACGCAAAAATCAAACTGTCTTAAAAGGTATTACATGGTTTTTTTTGTGTAAATATAAGATTGGATGCATGATCCAGTTCTGTTTGATGCCACATCTGAATAACTTGGATATCCTGATTCCAAAAACCCAAAAAGTTATTGGAGAAAATAAGATACCATCCAATGAATGGCTGATTTCTATACTCGGTTCAACGGAGAAAGTAAATTAACAACCACGCTGTAAGAGACAGGCGCGCTTGACCATCTAAGCACGCTTTGGTGGTACATACTGCACGTTGTTATCAGCACAAATAGTCTGCATTTGAAGCAATATATCAGAATGCAGTTGTAGCTGCTATGAGTACCTGTCCTTCAATAAATAGCAACAAAACAACAGAACATGGCGAGTGTAACATCATAGAAACATGGATGTGAAATACCTGGTATTCTTCTGGAAGCTCCTCAGAGACTGCCAGAGTGTAACACCCAGGGATGAACCTTCCTGCAAAAGGTATAATAGAATATTTTGTCAAATTATTCAGGACATGACTAATCAAAACTTCAGAATACCAAAAACACTATCAAGGAAGAACAAAGGTTTTTTCTTTTCCTTCCCCCTTTTTATAGTTAAAGGATTTAGATGTTACGATTTTCTTTACGAAAATAATAACAGAATGAGAGAGAGGAAAAAAGACCGAAGAGAGCAATGAAATGTATTTACTTTTTTTCACCTCTCTGTGCATGCATGAATGCACGTTGGAAAGAGAGGGAAGCTAAGGAGGGGATGGCTGAGAGAAGGCAGAAAAAAGTGGAAGAGAACAGGGTAGATGGAGATGGGATACATGGATGAGGAACAGGCAAGATGGAGGTAAGGTAATAGTTGGACTTATTATTTAAGGTGTAACGATATATTTTAAAATAGGATTTTAGATCACAAATATTGTGTTCCCTGGGTATCTCGTAAGCCCAAATAAACTGTTTTAAGACATATTGATTTTATATAAAACATGGTTTAGCATCATGCCTACATATGATTAGCAAAACCAAATAAAATCATGTTCTTTAAAATCTTTTTTTCCCAAAACCTTGTACCAAACAGGCCCCTAAATCCTATTATTTGATAGACACTCCATACCAAAAATTTCAGTGGACATCATAAAAAAGATTGTAATTAGGACCGCAATTAGATTAAGAGAAAAAATGTAATTGAATTGGAAAATTAATTTAGTTCTCAAAAAACTGAAAGTTAATTTAAATTTGGAATAGAACTCAATGTTGTGGCCAAGTTTATGATAGTTTTTTTTAATAGCAAAGAGAAGATAATATTAATGTTTGAAAGTCAGGGATGGTTGTGAACAATGTCAGAACAAAGCTGATTCTCATAAAAATATATTTCCCATATAATTCTTATATACTGCTATTTCTTATGATAAAAGTTAAACAAAATTAATTTATCAAGATGGTGTTAGAATCAAATCTTGGTAAAAACGAGAATAGTTATTGGCCAGAGACAAAATATAAAGGGATTAGTGTGAAAAATTACAATCAAGGTTCTTTCAGATTAAGATTTGGACAACAATGGTTTATGTAAACCTAGAAACGCAAATTTATACTACAAAAGAAAGTAGCATTTCAAATAGCATATGGATCATTAGATAGTCACAAATGTATGTAATATACATACACACAAAACATTAACAACTTGGTTAAGACATATTCAATTGTTTTCTGGATCTGGGTTGTAGTGTCCACACTGAAATTAATGGAGTTTGTTTAGTTGGATCAGTGCAAAATAGATTAAGAGAATGTTCATAAAAAAATAATAGAGTGACATCAACACAAGCTGTTTCAAATTTTCAATACGTCGAAAACCTGATATTTCATGATAAAAATTGCAAAGAGTTGTCGTGTTACGCTCTCAAATCCAGGCTCAGCATTAAAAGTAGTTTAGAAAAGTATACAAAATGCTGGACATGCAAATGCAAACCACTAAAAGCTACCTCAGCATGTGTATTGGCAATCATCAAAGCATCCAAAATCCTGGAATCGTTGCACATGTTTAATCCAATGTGCAAGTGTTGGCCTCAGCCGTTAAGCATCATATTACAAAACAAGCAAGGGCCATAGTTGAAGCATTATCAAACCTTGCTGACCATGTAAATCTCAAGTTCAGGTAATGTATAGAACATTAAGGATTTATCAATTCAAACTCAAAGATATGCTTATCAATATGAAGATTGCATGAAGTTACGATAGGGGTGAGATTATGAGCATGTAACTATGTCCGTGCAACTGAAAAGAGCATCCAATAGTAAGTGTTCAGAGACCAATATAATGTCCTTGGAACTCAAATTGCATGGTTATAGCAGTTAAACTTACCAATTCTCAACCAACGAGCAGCCCAGCTTCTACTTGGATCCATGACTGAAATAATTCTGCAGTACAGGAAACCAAGAAGCACTTAATTTCCCCTTATTTATCATCTTCACCAAAAGTTTTTGTTTCACAGAATAATTACTCCGTTCAAATTTAAGACTGAACATAGTCCAAGAAGCTCTGATTAGATGGAGTAGGTCTTTAAGACCATGTTAAGAATTTCTCCACACATCTATAATCTTACATTCCTCAAGACAGGTAAATAATTTGGACAGAGCCTTATAAGTGTGCTTGTCTCTATTTATCAAGATTTCCGTACAAAATCCTGAGCCAAACCAGTTTCCCTACAAAGCCACCACAGGAAAGGAAGATATGGGATGCAAACCCTGCTCGGCCCCAGAAATTCCTTCAAGACATCGGTAATCCTACCAATTGTACACATATAGAATATCTTCAAGCATACAAAATTCAGCCATACTCCAAACTAGTGATTTAAAAATAACTGAATTTTATCTACCTCCAGGTGAATATAAATTCTTTAAAAAAAGAAAATTTAACAGAAAAGGATGATAATAAAAAACAGTAGATCAGCAATAACCCACCCGGTAAAATTGGGAGTGGTGCAATTTACGACATTGTCAGACTCCTTGTCCATCTCCAAAAAGGGGCAGTTTTCACAGCCTGACTCTCTGAACTGAACAAGTCAATGAACAAAAGTAATCAATTTTCCATTAGTGAAAGAATTTCGCGCGAGTAAGAAGAGAAACATTGCATCAGGAAAATACCGATCCTTTAATAAAGGAAAAGGAAAAAAAAAGAGCACCACCAAACCCAAACCATGAATCAGTTAGAAAATCCAGCAAATAACCAAAAAAATCACCAAAAGGGGAGAATTTTACATATGATAAGAAGTCAATATGCTAATGGTTGCATGGGTTGGCTACAAAGTACAGCATTAACCAGAAGATACTTCCCGCTGTCCAAAAAAAAAAACAAACCCACTCCGTAATTCATCACAAAAGGGCAAAAAGAATAACATTATTAGAACAAAAAATGAACCTCGAAATCAGAGTATATTGAAGATCGCAATCAAGAAACGGCTCAAAAAAACCTAACCCTAGCACGGGAATCGACAGCAATCGGAGAAAAAGAGGCACCTAATCGACGCGGGATAGGGAGATATGAAAACCCTAAGTACCTGATCGTAGGTCTTGACGAGACGGCAACGAAGGCAAGCCCGGAGCTCGTGGCCGAAACTCGTCGGAATCTGAGCGAAGCTCGGCATCTCCTCTGGCGAGTAATCGCTCCTCTTCCCGCTCCCCATCGCTCCTCTCACACTCTCTCTCTCTCTCTCTCTGCTAGAAGGTTATGGAGTAGAGAGCCTGACAGGAATGGAGCCAGGAAGGCTAGCACGTTGTGGCTTTTAAGCGTTGGAAACTGGATCCGAACTGGAGTCGACCTTGAGTGGGTCCAGTCCCAAGCCCGATCCGATCCGAACTTGACTCCCGTGCCGATGCCCATGCGTCGTCTATATTTTTTTTTTTTTGAGGAAAGATCATGCATCTCTTTTTTTTAATGGAAAGGAGGAAGCGGGTAGGAGAAATGCTTCCTCCTCCTCCATTCAAATAGGGGCATTTAAGCAAGTCGGGATCCATATGCCCAGCAGCAATATCTGTATAGGATTAAAGTGGGATTATTGGTTCCTAATGTACCCAGCCTGTTCTTTTTATCCTTTCCTCCACACTCAATTATTTTTCTTTAAAAGAAAAAAAAAAAAAAAAAATTCTTTTTAACTCATGATATCCAGATAGATCAAAAGAACGGATTAGGATCTACATTTTAACTAATGAAGTGTCTCGAGTAGCTTATAGATAAACACCCATATGATCAGTGACATAGGTCACCACTTACCGCATCATTCCCCTCTCTAGAGTGGGTAACATACTGGCGTTGAACCAATCAAGCTCTAGATTCAAGTGTCATATATATTTCAAGCAAAAGTAAGCGGAGCTCGGATCATGATTTAGGATCTACATTTGACCTGTGTTTTTCTGAGGATCATGCTCAAGACGTTAAACTTGGATTCTGATCCACTTTAACCTAAATACATCTTACATATATACACCTCAGATTTTTAAGAACTCTCTAAGGATTATATGCAAGAGTTCTGAAATATTAGGTGACCCTGCTGCTAATTTCTTCTCTAAATCTAAATGGACGAGGAGACGAATACCACCGGGCACTGCTATAACTAAATGGACAAGGAGGCCAAGGCCACTACCTCGCTGCATAAACTAGAACTACAAGCTCGTGGAAATACTCACTTAGAATGGGCCTCGCTTTTAATACTCAGCGGTTATGGATTAGATGGGGAAAGGATGCGATTTAGAATGGACTTAACGGGGGTAAGGTGTGGTTCGCATAGCATCACTCTAACCTAATATAAAGATCCAGTTGGTCAAGAGCAACGTGGTTGTTTATAAGGTTGCACGAAACGGAAAAATAATTGAGCAACATCTTTGATTGGGTTTTGAATGGAGCTCAGCCCTTCTCCCAAAAGAAAACTTCCTGGAGCACGAGTTTTGAGAGGATTGGTGCTTCGTATCGATCGTTGCATGACATGCCAGATGCTAAGCTGAAATTGGACGTGCATTTGACCTTTGTTGGCGTAGAACCTTCGCGGACCGGACGGAGTTGCTGAATCGTTGGCTCGTCTCTGAGAATCCTGCAAAACAGATCCACTCGACCGGATTTTCTCCGGTAAGGGATACTCCGATGCCTAAGTCAGTGAAGGCTCGAGTAACGGGATGGAGAGTTCTCAGAGAGAGAGAGTGAAAGAGACTCAGAGAATTTAGTTTTGCTTGGCTTAATTGCCTTAGCTCTCTCTTTTGAGTGCCCCTTCTTACCAGTATTTATAATGGAAGATGTGACAAGAATGCAGTTAAGCCCACTTGCCTCTGGTCAAGTGGAGTTGGTTAGCTTAACCCCTCCACGACCATAAGCGGTTACTGTTTGATTCTGGCCACCTCGATGTTGTTGATGCTGGAATTAATGGCCACATGGCTGATTCTGGCCACTTTGATATTGTTGGAGTTAGTAGCTACGTGGTTGGTTATAACAACCATATCCACGTCTGGAGATTGAAGATCAATGGAAGATTTGCTTCAAGGCCAAACCTTCGGAAGGATCCGAAGCCAAATCAGCTAACTGCCTTGCACCTATCTTCTTTGGAGTAGGCTGAAGATATCCCAGCCGTTCGCATAGGAATGGCCTTCTTTGGAGTGGACTGAAATTTTTTTCGAAGCAAGTTGGGAAATGAAACGGTCATCTTTTTCGGACGAGTCTTCTTTGGAGTGATCTGAAGAAGACCGACCCGCCATCGGGCGTATGGCATATTATGGATCAGGGATGTGCTTCGGGACCGCTCTCTTCGGCATGGGCCGAAGACCGACCCGGTGATGAGACCGAAATGGTGATGTCAAGTTGTTGCCTCTTCAGCCTGTGGAGTCACCTTCGAGCCTTCTAGTATGGGCGAGCGGTTCAGTAGAGGTTCAAATGTACCCCTGGATCAATAATTAGCCTTTGCTGAGCCGGTTTATCCCAACAACCTTAATGATAGAGTATTAATTATTACCAACAAATCGCTCTTTCCTGAACTTTGGCGGTGTTCGGGAGTCTTCATATTTTCTCTGGCAAAGTGAGAAGCTGCTTTCAGATGCTCTGCAGACGAGGACTTGCAATAAGCGTTCCTTAATCGGTGATGACCGGCAAGAGACTCTCCGATGCTCAAATTAGTAGAAAGGAAAGATGGGCTACAATAATTAAAAACTAAGAACGATGCAGAGACTGAAATGAATGCGAGAGTGAAGTAAGAATGCATTACCTTTGATGGGATCCCTTCTTACTGATTTATAGGGTTATGTGAAGTAACCTAAATACTATTTGGAGAGGTGACCTCCTTTGTCATATACAATGAAATTCGCTAGAATGTTAGAATCTCATCTCTTGAAATCTTTTTTAGCATCTTTATGTTGAGATAGTTATGATCGTTGCCGGAACTATCTTGTTTGGTCATATTTGATCGGTCTTTGCCGCTTATTCGGGCATTAATCTTTGCCACTTATTCGGATATTATAAACTCCAAGTAGTTGGATGGCTTGCCTATTATCGAGAAAAAGAACATTTCTGAAAGAGACAGCCTCAACATCATATCCCAATACACTAGACTAAGTTTACTGTGAAAGTTAATCTAAATACTTGATGAATACATACATGTAAAGAGATATCAATCTGACATAACTACCTATAGTCTCGCGATGCAAGATGTTATAATTAATACTTATTTATTCCTTAGTCATTGTCCGATGAAATGATAATCGACAACCATCTTATTGCTCGAGATATAACCGATGATCCAATTACCAATGCAATTACTCCTTGATCCATTATTCGATGGCCATCTCTTCCTCTCCTGGTGATTCGATGGGCATCTCGAGGTGAGCGAGTGATTGTTACAATACTAATGGTGTCCTGTATGGTTCCGCGCCAAGGCCTACGTGGATGTTCACAACATCAACAAACCATCGTGTAATATGCAAAACAAGCAACAATAATGGAGTATCAGCGACAAAACGCTACCATTTTATTACAATTACAACAATTTTACGTCCATTAGGTCCTTAATGGGCCCCACGAAGCACCTCATTTTACCGACACGATATGATTACTTTATTGCTTGGCTCAATCTCCGGTTGGTTTGCGCAAGTGGCACAAGAAACAAATCAGCACATGCTAGATTAACACAACGATCAGCTGAGTACATGTTAGTGGCACCCTAATTATCTTTGGGACATACAAATTTATATACAGTATTTTATGACCCTCTTTAACTTACCACTAAAATATTATTATACATGGTCTTGGAAAGCCTACAAACAAATGATAGTTCAAGTGGAGAAAAATATTGTAGCTGGAGTACCAAATCTCTCATTGTTGATCACCATTCGGCAAGTTCAAACCTCTGCAATTACGCAACTTGCTTTTGAGAAACAAATAAATCAGGCAGCACAGGCTGGTTGCTGACAGGAACACGGCTCTGTTCATTCAGTAACAGATGAGAGTTCGTAAGCAAAGATTCACTTGTTTGAGCATCATTGTTATCCAAGATCAACAGTCAAGAGTCAAACTTACAATGATATGAGACTCCAATGATAAAGCATCATCAGCAGGTAGTGTAGGGGGGTCTGAAGGCCTGTGGAAAAGTAGATGAGCCATAGATCGATCTATAGGATTTGTTTCAGTCTCCGCATTTGCAACTTTCGCACACCTAAAAAACAAGCATCAAATGAACAATTGATGGCAGATACACTACAGAAATACTAATTAACAGCATGTTGCTCTTAATAAAAAATTCTTATTATAGGCAAATCCAAATTACTTGTGATTAATAATGTATCAAACATTTGGCACCGGGATGCTGTCAAATAATTTAAATCCAATAGAAATATAACGGTCAATGCTTGAATCCAAACTCATAGGTGCATGCAAAATAACCATTAAAAAATTGCCTCGCATGCTTTGTTCCGATGTACTAGTAACAAGAGTACTGAAAAAGGAAGATGTCAGCACCTGCCACAGCTAAAGATAGGATTTATATTTTTAAAAAAATGATGTAATGGAAGAAAAGGAATGCAGTGGTGTTATTCAACTCTATTGGGATGGAGGGACAAATTCTCATGTGTAGTTTTTCCCAAAATTATTTTAGGTTTATAGGTTGACAATCACTTGAGCATGCAACCACTTTCAAACATTTTACATCATGTTAAATGGCGTGGATACTAATTAGAATGTCCAATGTATTCTAAGTTGAAGAGCACAACCATGTTAACTGTCCTAAGAACATTGAAGCCATTCCATGTGTGAGGGTATGATAGCTCGTCACCCCCCAGCACCTTTAGCATTTGGCAACAGATCCTAGTTACCAACTTCCCTAGAAACCACAATACCCACAATTAGCAGGAGATTGAAACATTTGCCAAGTTGTAAGCTCAATGCCATCATTGCCATCCTCAACAATAGCATTGCCGCATGGTGGTCATCATTCCACTCATTTTGATTTTGGCTAAAGGCAATGTTTTTCTAGTAAGAAATAATTGTGATGGGTTCAAGCACTCCATAGATCTTGCTACCTTATCGGTCAATTGCTGATGCCAAACCCATTTTTAGTTCATATTAAAACCCTTTTGTCTTCAGTCAAAACAATACACCTTCCCTCGTTTTGGTTCAATTGATCACTTCAACTGACCGTGTATGGATTACCTAGCTCAAGGCACAGGAGAGCATGTTACTTCAAACATAACTGCCTATGTCACCCAACTGCCTATTTCACCCATCACCATGAGCAAGGACTCGTTCAAACCAGTACAGGAGGTGAATTTGGTCAAAATGATATTAGTTGCAACCATCAAGTAGTGGCGATAGCAACTACAGTAGAACTTTTGAGGGATGCATGATGATGTGGGGTTAAGACTGTTGGCAGCAACAATGATTAGGTTGAAGGATTTGCATGAAGAGGGGATGGGAATTGAAGGCAAACTTCAAAACAGGCCATTGGAGGTGGTATCCATGTCTAAGGTTAATGTCAGATATCAATGGATTGCGAGGCTAGGAAGAACAGGGATGATGATTTCTTATTGGGATCTTTAAGGTGGCATGTGGACTGGGGACTTGGGATGGGTCTCTCCCGTGGATCTCACTAGGGCTAGGTATGGGCATACCGAGGAAAAGGGGACAGGATGGGTTTTGGGAAGTAGGCCTTAGGTGGCAACAAACTTGACAAGATGGAATGTACCTGGCAGTTGGGCTAGAATTGGGATTAACTAGGAAGATAGGATGGCTTATGTGGGGCCTCAAGTTGGGTACCAATTTAAAGTGAGGTCATAAAGCCCACAACTTATGTAACCCAAAGCAAGCAATTAAACCCTATAAATTTCAGTTTTGAGACTTAATAACAGGGTTTTCCATCAATGTTTAGAAAGATTGCAGACATCATGTCACAAAAATGAATAAGGCAAGTCTTATCTGCACAATCAATGAGCATGAGGAGTGATAAGCAATACCCTTTTTCTTTTATCATAAGAATACCTACATGTATTTGTAGTATGCATTGGGCTTGGTATTTGCTTCATGGAATTCATAAATGGCATGGATCAATTTTTTTTCTCTAAGAATCAAGGTTTTAAATCCCAAGGCACCATTATAACAAGTGTGCTGCATCTCTCCTCTAAGAATCAAGGTTTTAAATCCCATGGCACAATTATAACAGGTGTGCTGCATCCCTCCCCATTCCGGCAATCGAGTTGATGGGGCATCCTGAAACATGCTCTTTTAATAAAATAAATAGAAAAAAAAGTCATGTCCCTCCCAAAACCTTCACAAACCTGTTTAGCTCGTAATTTCTCTAAACCAGAGGCAAAATTGACACTTCAGCCCCCATAAACCATCCATCACTGCTATAAAATCAAGCCTACATTCATTCAAGTCCCTGCTCCCCTCCTCTCCCCATAACTCCACTTCCATCGCCATGTCCCCTTATTTCTCCCTCCCTCCCCGCTATCTCGAACATCTAAGCACATCCAATGCTGGCACTGATGCCCCCTCTTCCTCTCTCATTGCTTCCAACACGTACAGAGGATGTCATTAGCCAAATCTAGTATGCCATCTCTCTCGTTTCTTCCCCTACTCCATGCCAAAGAAATTTGCCCACGCCAAATCTTAGAAGGTGACAATGGTGTTGGATTCAGGGATGTCGACCACCTCGATGAGAGAGTGATCGAGAGGTACAGAGGGAATGATGGAGATGCCCGACCAGCTTGAAGAAGAAAAAATTCCTTCTGATAATTGAATAAATGAATAGATGAACTGAGCTTTCCATGCAACCTCCAGAACAAATAGACCAAGGTGCAAAACAACCAAAGAATGGCAAAGCGATTCCCTTGTGATGATTAAAAACTCTGATAACTTGGCTTTAATATTAAGATAGATATGCATGATCGATAGAAAAGTAATAATATAATTATCTCAAAAAAATAACAGTACTATTTATCTATCAAGAGAATCCAATGGTAATTTCTGATTGCAAATCTGGAATCTAGTGCAACCATGGAGCTTTTAATAATGAGCAAATCAGAGAATTTTTTTTTTTTATTACAATGCACCAACTTGCATTAGCTTTCACAATAAAATTATTTTATGATGTGCATCTAAAGAAGCTCTTAATCTATTGAAAACTATAAACTTAAATATCACAAGGATGATCCTTTGGCCACTGATAAAGATATAAAGTGCATTGGTAGTTTTTTGCCAATATGTTTTGAGAGAAGAAAGCAAATTCTGGATCGAATTTGCATTGTGTGAGTACTTATGGCTAGTACTCCCCATATCTTTTGAAAGTGCACATTCTAATATGAACAAGATGTTTGATTGTAACATCCAAAGCATTAAAAAGAAATGAGGAGTCCTCTCCTTTAAGACTCTAAGAATTGTGCCTATAGCAATTTTCAAACTGCATGGAGAAAACCACAATGCAGTTGGAATAATGGATTAGACTATAAGCAATCACATATGAGCACAAATGATTGGTTAGTTTTGTATAATAGCAACAAGAATTCTACCACCCAGCATGCCTTGGAATTCATGACAGGTGCAGGCTATATGGAAACTTTCCTCCTCCTCTGACTTGTATTCATAATGTTTAAGTACTTGGATCAGATGTGATCTACATAGTATAGTAAAAGTGGTACATGTTGATGATAAAGAATTTTTCAATTCAGCATGGATATTTGACTTTCTGTGTGATCTAACCTATTAGATAGAAAAAATTGTAAACCAATCTATGATAAAAACGTTGAAGTAGCCAGCCAGCCATTATAAGGAGCTCATTTCTCATTCTACTTAATTAACACAAGGAGCTGGGAAAGACTAGGTGGGTTTGATGGTTTCGGTTACATTTGTCTAAAGCTTCTTTATTTACCTTCCTTGCATTTGGAACCCTGAAGAGCTTATCCAGGCTATTCTTCCCTTCGATCATGCAGGCGACAACAACTATTCACAGGATTTTGATTTAAAGTTCGGTAAGTCAGGAAATTTCTGTCATCTACCTCTTCTGATCAAGTGAGTTCTTACTAATTGTCTTCAGTTACTGTTTTTCTTAGTCTTTTACTTCATGTTTGCTCAGTTTTTATATACTATAAGATCTGGAAAAATATGTTAAATATCTCCCAGATTTTCTTCTACTCTACCTAGATCCTTTAAATACATAATAATTTCTTCAATCTATGGTAACCTTCATAGTCTAAACTTTCCTCTTCTTTGCCTTTGATTTTAAATTCCTATTTTCAGCACACATTTGGACATAAAGTTAGCCCCTGCCTTTATTTAAAGAATGAAATTTACAGAGAGGTTAAGAAGGGATAACCAAGGTTGGCAAGGAAATTTACAGAGAGGTTAAGAAGAGATGAGGGGAAGTACAACCTTGGTGAATAGACAAAAATTAGAGCTGCTAGCTATAGGCGGGCATCCAAATAGCCCAGAAAAACTCCAAAAAATCATATCTTTATTTTCCTCCTTTACAAAACCATCAGTTTTCCATGGGTCCTTTTTTTTTTTTTTTTTGATAAAGCTTCCATGGGATTTTTTCATGGATATAACAAGAAAAACTCCAGAAAATCTATAGAAAAACTCAGATAAATCCCAAATCAAATCCTAAGACCAAAAAAAAATTAACTATCCGATTTCACCAAATGATCCCAAAAAGAAAAAGAAAAGAAATAAAACTTAGCAGATGGGGATACCTAGGGCCCATAGACAGGATCAAAGGCAATGAACTCCTTGATGTTGGCATTGAGGAAGGGTGGGGGAGGACACTGGAATAGGTAGAGAAGAGGGCACAGAGGGGCTTGGCAGGAGACGGGGGTGCTCCACTTGGGTAGCGGCCCAAGGATCACATCGAAGGAGATCTAGGGCATGAGGGGGGCGGGGGTGAGGGAGGATGATGGAATGGGTATGGGTTTTGGGAGGGCGGTGTGCGAGGTTGGGGGATCAATGATGCCAGAATCGGAGAGACTTGGTGGGAGAGGGGGCGGGGAGGGTAGAGGATGACACTGGAATCGAGAGAGAAAGGGGTCGTGTGAGGCCTAGTTCTTATTGGGCTGAATTTGGGCTGAAGTCGGCGGCCCCTGCCGACTTCAGTTCAAATTCAATTTAGCTCAGAAGTTTGGATTTTCCGGCGATAATTTCGGATGCCCGTCGACGCCGCCAGTGGTGGGGGAGGGGATAAGCGTCTTCCTCGATTATTTAGAGACCTCGGGTGTCTTTGTTGATCCCGAATACCCTCTCTAACGATGGACGCCGACGGCTCCCTTCTCGTGTCTCAGCCTCGCCGGAGTGTTCTCTTCACCGGTGGTCGCTGCGATCGGAGGTCATCTCGCCGATAAGTTCTTCTTCCTCGTCTTTCTTTTCTCTGGAAGGGTACGTTGGTGTGGGGGTGTTTCGCCGGGGAGAAGGGAAGAATCCGGCCGAATCTTTCTTTTTCGTTGTATTCGTGGAGGTTTTGGCCGGCGATTGTTGGCCGCCGCCAGTCTCTTCTCCTCCTTCCGGCGACCCTTTCCGGACGGTCGACCACTGGGATCGCCTCCGTTCCATCGCTCGTTGAGGGGGGGAAGTTGATCGGCCTGTTAACAGAGAAAGAGATCTCTGTTAACAGGGAAGGGGATTTATCCCCTGTGCTTCCCGGCGGGTGATCGGGCGGCCACTGTCGGACCGCCGGTCTCTTTCCTTCCCTCCGGCGACGTTTCCGGTCGGTCGGTCGGGAGGATCGCCGTCGTTTCTCTCCGATTCTCCTCGTGAACCAGGTCCAGGCACTGTGGCCTGGACGTGTGGGCTGGGTTCGGTTGAGCCGGGTCCTGCTGGGCCGGGTCCATTTCTTGGTCGGGCCGGTCCAGTAAAACCCTATTGGAAAATAAATAAATAAATAATTATTATTATTATATTAATAATATTAAATAAAAGGGAAGAAGGGGAAAAGATCCGTTGGACAAGGTTGTTTCAGGAAAAATTTAGTTTTTATTTTTTTTTAATTTGTGATTCAGATCATCGTTGACTTTGGAAGACCCGGATTAGTGTTGGACTGTTCTAGTTGGTGGATACTCCTTAGTAAGTTATCTTGACCTCTGATATGTATGCCAATATGTATATATTTATAACTTCGTAGATATATGTAATATATCTGCATTTGATTGCTTGGATTGCGAGCATCATGTTGGTGTGGGTGCTGTTGGTGTGAGTACATTATGTTGGTGTGGGTACATTGTGGGATTGCTTTGGATTGCGTGCATCGTGTTGATGTGGATGCATTGTGTTGGTATGAGTGCATTGTGACGATGAGAGTGCTCTCTGGTCTGACTATGATCATACGAGAACCTAGTCTCCTTTTGGCCTCCAACAGGGCTATTACTGCTGCACATGACCGTTGAGCGGTATGTGACATAGGAGCTAGATGTCTTATTTTAGCCATGCGTGGCAGGCACATGCAGAGGATGCATGTTTCTCGTATGATACTCAGAGCTAGTTTTCCTTTTGGGCCTCCAGCAGGGCTATTGCTGGCACATGACTGTTGAGCGGTATGTGACACAAGATCTAGTCTCTTTCGGGACGAGCCATGGGCCGATCGTGGCCATAGTCTGAGGGACTAGGAGAGTTAAGTAAATGGTTGGCCATCCATAGTCGTGTCGTGTCTGTGTCGGTCGCATTAAGTGTACGTATTTGCATCAGGTCGTGGGTTATATTATTATATTGCTGGACATCTTGTTGTATGAAATGTCATGTTTGTTGTTATTAGTGGCATATTGGTGTATGTATATTGGAGATGTTGATAACTTACTGAGCCTGTGTATCTCACCCCTGTTTTCTTATATTTTTGTTTCAGATATCGAAGATCATTTGGGCTTTGGAACCAGTCAGTGAGGAGCTAGGATTTAGGTGTTAATCCTTGAGTTTATATTTTATCTGTATTTTATTTCCTGTTAATCTTTATGAAAGTTGTTCCTTTCTATTGTTTGGTTGTAGATTTGAAAGTTAGGCCTAGCATGATCTCTAGAAGATATTTAGGATTGTGCGGCCGGTCACGTAGCCGATCCTTGATCTGGATTCGGGGCGTGACAAGTCGGGAAGAGGGCCTGGTGGGATAAAAGGGGCTAATGGTGGGAGGAGGGAAGTGGAAGGATATTTGGCATCCGACGATACTTTTGAGGGTGGGGATAGGCCTATGGCAACAAAATTTTAATAACAATAAATACTATATTTATTATATCAGCTTCCCTAAAGATAGATAATTAGACTAATTACAGAATTTGATATTAATTACAAAATAATTAATATAATAATAATATAATAAAAAATTATGTTATTTATTATTTGTTTATAAGTTTAAAAGAAATTGGTGCCATGAACATCAAAAATTTTGATATTATAACACTAGTTTCGATAAAAATATATAATGTCCTGGTCTAAAAATTATTACATTCAGCAAAGACAAACTGTCCTTGTTTAAAATTATTACTTTCGGAAAGGATGTACAATGTTATTGCCTAAATATCTAATTTTTGACATGGACATCTATGCAGTCCTTACCAAAAAGTTAACTCTGAATTATTTGAATTTGAAAATTTTCATATTTGGCAATGACTTAAAATGTTCTTGTTTAAAACCACTACTTTTGGAGATTGTGCAATGTCCTCGCCAAAATACCCAACTTTTGGCATGGACATGTATGTATTTCTTGTCAAAAAGTTGGCTCTGAAATTTTTAAATCTAAAAAATTATCATATTTGGCATGGACTTAAAATATCCTTATTTAAAGTCACTACTTTTGGAAAGGACATGCCATGCCCTTGCCTAAATATCCAACTTTTGGTATGGATAGCCATGTAGTTCTTGCAAAAAATTGACTCTGAAACATTTGACAACGACTCGACTGTGCTCTCACCAAATATAATATCTTTGGCAAGGATTTTCTTGTTATTGCCATAAAGTCCTTGCTAATTCTAAGAATTCTTGTAGTGCTTGCTGGGCAATAGGGATTCTTTATGAGATATAAGCAGGATAGGGTGTTGAATCGGTTTGTCTCGCTTATGGTCAAGCAGGACATGCAGGCAAATAAAAGGATGGTGCCAACCAACGGACCAAACTCCAATTGGTAATCACCCAGTTTCTTAATTGACCAAGTTGAATAAAAAGCAAAAAAGAGTAGTATGATCTTCTTTATTATCTTTTGCATAATTTTACTTGACGTTTCTTCAAAAGAGAATCTACAACATTCCATTACATCACATAATGCCTCCGTAAGTCTCATCTCATATTTTGGCTTTTACCTGGATATGCTTTCCTACTATATAATACCAGCATGCACATATAATTTTAACGCTATTAATGGTCAGACTTTAAAAACATATTAATTAACATTGACTTGATGATACATTAATAGTACATAATACATAGTCAAATGATGAAATCATCTTAAAATTATCTTGTAGAATCCTGGAAGAGCTGAAAATAAGCTAATGGTTCATATGGTCAAAAACTGGAAATTATGTCAGGAAAGAACTAATCAAAACTTCAAGGATAAAGGTCCACTAAGCATTTATAGCACGGTAAGCTACAAGTGATTCATTTCACAACAAGACAACAAAGAAAGTTATTGAAGTCCACATAAAGCATAAGCACTGTAAATGATTTTCATGTCGGAACTACAAGAAGATTAGGCATACCTGTTTAATGTTTCTGTACTTTGAGTTCCTCTTGCATCTCTAATCTCTTTGCTGCAATTGCTCGTGTTAGAGAAAATATGCCTTTGCCTAGCACTCCTTGCCAGACGGTATAAACTATCTCTAATGCACAGCTTTGTTCTAACATCCAACTGAAAAATAAAAATGGTTGAATTTACTGGCACTTCTGCAGATATTTTGCACACATACTTGCCCAAAGATCTATAATTTTAGGCTAAAAAAGAACTTTTCATTTCATTAAAAAATCATGAATATTACTTAATATGAGAGCATCAAGGAGGGTGACATTCAGTGCAAATGACAATTGGTAGATATAACATGTACACATGCAGCTGATGAGTACAGAGCTTCTTTTAAAGGAAAATAATTCCCAAAACTACAATAGAACACATTAAAATGTTCAGTCCATGAAAACACAAACAATTAGTTATTTTATGATGCACGACTTTAAAAAGAGGGAAAACATTTGAAAAGCTAAGATTTAAGGTCGCAATGTATATTCTAGTAACAGAAAGCAATTACCAAGTTAGACAGAAGCATGATGTAGTATTAGTATACAACAATAGTGTATACAAGAAATACTTGTGCAGAGTTGGAATCCTCACACTGAATGTTGAGGATGAAAGTATGAGGTTCAGAGAAGCAAGAAGCTAACATAAATAAGATGTGAAATGCTTACTAAGCTAAGATTCAGCATAAATATAAACATGAAGAGTGTAGTCACTGAACATGGTGAATACCAGCAAATGACACAAAACAAAATGATACACTACAACATATATACACTCTAACATGAATTGTATTCTAAGGTCCAGTGTATGTAACTTTACCTGACCTATAACATCCTGAAGCTGTTGAAAACTGGTTTCCTCTAGTGAGATGTCATCAGAGGAAATGGTTGTCGTGAAAGAGTTCTCCTGCATTCTAGAAGAATTGTTGTCAATGGTTGAAAGTCCCATGTTTCTCTCTTGTTCAATGCTGCATCCTTTCTCATGTTGAGATTTGTGATGATTTTTTGTAACCATAGTTTTACTTGTGCATGATGTTTGTTGACACCTGTTGTCAGTGATCACCGAACCATGTAACTGCTGCTCATGTTTCTCCATTTTTTCCTCTGGTGCCATTGTTGAAGGCAAAGACGATTCAATTGGCAACCTCTTTATGTATTGGTAGGAATCAGTTGTGATATGATCTATGACTCTATTAGAAGAGGAAAGATCAAAATCATTTTCAAGTGCATTACTCAATGTCCTCAATGTGAATGGAACTTGATTTGTAGGAAAGTTGTATTCCAATTTTGAATGAGGATTAGAAGTGTGCATGTAACATGATGATGCAGATCCCAAGATATACTTCGGCTCCAGCATATGTTCAGATGGGCATGCTTCAGCAACTGAAATAGCAGAAGAGGGAAGCTTCCGATCTGAAAATTTATGTACTATTTTTTCATTGGACAAGTACTGGCTTCTGATCTGCATTATGTTCATATCAATCAATAAGATCAAGTTTTAAATAAGTGAAGAATACAAGATTTATGGTGAATTCCATTTGAATTGTTTTCTAAGATCACAAATAAAAAAAAAGTTGCTTATGGAAGGAAAGCTTCAATTACAGATGTTAAAATATCATCATGAAGATCAAGTTGAATCATATTCAATTAAAAAAGATTGGCAGCTCATTCAGCATGTCATTAAAGAAATTGCTTTCATCACTTAGTTGCAAAAAGGATAAAGAACAAGGATGAAGCAAATTGCTTTCAAGAATGCATGCTATCATATCTAATAATCAGAAGACATAAAAAATTCTTATAATAATAAGCAAAGAAAAGGTTGAGCTAAATAAAATGGTTTCAACTTTCAAGCACAAAACAAGAGTCTCTGTAATGCTGTTGCAGTCTATTTTAATTCCAAACTTCCGGAGAGTAGAATATATAGACGATAGGAAATTTAGTATCTCACAATTGAACATGTATTTTTGATTCTTCCATGGAGCTACAGTAGCATTTCCCATTACTTAAAACAATTGGAACACATCACGTGGCAAAGATAAAGGTATTGATCAAAGCAGTAACCTACAAGTGAAAACACATTCATGTCTCAACTACGATTTCTATTGTTGCATAAATTCCAAACAGTCCTCAGTTCCATAAAAATGAACTCAGTTTTTTGATTAATCGGTTCAACTTATCCATCCAACATTTAATAGGTTATGTCCTCTTATAGTATCATATTTAATGATTTGAAGATGTCAATGGATCGAATATGATAATGCCATCAGCCATATTTTTCACATACCCTGTTTCACAAAGTCATACAAAATCAATGGAATATTTGCAGTGCAACAAATAGAGTAACAACATGATATTTAAATGTCACATAATATATATTCCTTATTCCCTTCATTTCTGTACAACATGCCTAAAAGCTTGGAGCAGATGAAAAGGTGTATTGTTGCAAGAAGCACTCCCATGAAGCTGCCAGACAGCTAGCCCAAGAATGAGAAATAGGAGACTAAATTCATCAGATTACACATAAGAAATTGTTGAGACAGCACAAATCAGCCCATTGTTTTCCATGAGAAAGATGGAACCAACAAACAATCCAACAACATGGGATGAATGACGGTTGATGAAATAATGATCAGAACTGATGATAGCATGGAGCTAGAAATTACATGAAACTCTTCAAGACAGTTCATCAGCATATGGAACACATGTTATGTTTCTAAGCATGACTAGTAGTATCAGTTTAGAAGTAGCCCACCCGCTATTTATGAAGAGTTCTTCCATCAGAAGGCTACAGAACACGCATTTAGCATCTGGGAGGCCAGTTGCCAGTAATGCTTGAGCACAAGATGAGAATGAATCATAAAATCCCCACTTGCCTACAAGACTAATGTCCTAGTAGCCAATGGGGACGTGGTGAGCTCTCAACATTTGACATCTGGTAGGCCAGCAGACAGCAGTCACTTATGCTTGAGCACAAGATGAGAATGGATAATATCATCCACATTTTGTCCACAAGACTAATCTCCAAGTAGCTTATGGGGATGCAGTGAGCTCTAAATCTACCCATGGGGTCAACAACAGGCAGGTATACGGTGGGAAGTGCCAATTATAATGTACAACATTTTGGCAACATCTACCTTAATGACCTGTGTATTCATTAAAATTCATGATTCCATCTCTTCATGGTATTAAAACCACATATATCCTTTATTGCTTGACCATAAATTGTGGAAACGGAACAAAAAAAAATTATCATATGGAAGAGCAACTTCTTAAAACTTGGCAATGAAAGCAGGAAAATCTATGGAAACTTACATCAGTTATCATATCAAGGTCCTCAGATCCACTGCAAGTCTGGTTAAGAGCTGATAACTTCATCTTAGGGCCCTTATCATACAACTGGAGCAAAGATATAAAGGGGCTATCAGAAAAATACATTAAAAAATGGAATTATTTGATTCTAAAGTTCTGCCAGTTACAAATATTCAAGAGTAGTGCAAATGTCACAGAAGTTTTCTACATACTTCTTTGGATGCAAATTCGTCTTCATTTCCAGCACTAGCATCCAACCAATCACCATCAAATTGATAACCAACAGTAGATGACTTATCAATAACAGCAGATGGTGATTCAATTTTAGGCACAAAGTTGGTGTTTGCTGACTGTTGTTCCAATGAATTATTCAGCACATTTAAGTGTGAACATGAGGACTGTAAGCCTGAATCAAAAGTAATTTCTGAACCATAAATAGAATGTGATGAAGAGGGAAACCATGAGAGCTCGTTTTCATTGTCCGTACACCCTTGTCCAAATGTGAAAGCACAGTTTCTCCAAAAATCAAAAAAAAAAACATATATGAATGAAAATAAAATTCATGTTTGAAATTTAAAAACAATGTAAAGAAAAGAGAGGCCTCAGACAGAAAATTAAAATTCATCAAGCTACCTGAACATTTTGTCAATGTCCTCAAAATTGCCAAAATCAGGCCAGTCATAATATGCAAGATCATTCTCCCTGTCTTCATGTCCATTTTCCAAAAGGCAGGTGTCTTTAACAGCTGGAGAAACATTATCAAGTGAGAAATGGCAATCATTGCTTCCATCTGCTGAACCCCTAGTCCCAAGGATAGAATTTCCTGTGCAAAATATATAGCTATCTGAATTCACATTGCAGTCCTTTATGCAGCTATCAGAGACTTCAGCATCTTGGGACACCAGTGTAATGGCATTGTGGATGCACTTAGGATCACAGCTTCCATGATTCATTGGAGGAACCAAATTGGGTTTTTCTGTCCTCCAGGGTACAGTTTTAGCCAGTCTACTGATATTTGTGCTCTGTCTAACATTATTTCCTAAACACCTGTGGGCACTACTGACAGCCACTGGTTCATTCACCTTTTCACCATCTCGATAAGGCATGAAAAAAACATCACTCTGAGCAAATTCATCCCCCAAATTATCTACAAGCTGCACAAATATTAAATAAATTACCAGTTTTCTACAGCTTTAACTATTTTAATTAATAGCTGTTTCAACATAGAAACAAGCAAAACTGACTGCAATAATTTTAAGATGATATCCTTATATATTGTAAATAGATTGATTTAACAACATTGAGTCTAAGTTGATAAATGTTTTATAAGTTAGCATCAGAGTAGGCAGACGATGGGGAAATTAATAGCAGATATTGAATATCATAGTTTAATAAATAGTGCAATCCAGCTAAGCTTGATCAGGGCCTCAGTGTGATCATTCTTGGCTTGAAATCAAATTTGAGCCTGAAGGCCATTATTTGATCAAGTCTGATATCTAACCAAGCCAAAGGCACAGCTAATTCAATTGGTTTGATAACCTTAAATCAAGCTGAAACCAGCCAAGCTTATGTCAAGCTTAATCAAAACTAGGCTCAAAATTGAATTAAAGCCTGATCCAAACTTGAATTAAAGTTCAACCTAATTCAAATGAATTCAATAATCCACCAATCAAAACCTTAATCTCATCTTAAGCACTCCACACATCACCTGTTGGATATATCCGACCAGTTGATTACATACATTGCAATAACATGCCCAATTTCAAGCATTATCAAGCTGAGATTGATTGAGCTGGATCCTTCTTAGGCTCCTTCTCAGGCTTGGTTTAAAATTAATATTGAGACTAAATCATCTAAATTAACTTCTAGCCGAGCTTCAATGTGCTTAAATCAAACTGATCAAGTACACATTTAAAAAAAAAAAATCGAACTGACCAACTCTCAAGCTGCTCGGACCTATTGACAGTCCTACAAGTAGAGAAAAGCATAATTGATGACATGTTTCATTATTCCAGTTTTTGAATAAAAAGATATGTTGTTTTAGTCAGAATAGTATGGAGTGGTGAAATTGTGTATTGTGTACTTACCACTAGATGGAAAATAGATGGAAAAAGCTTGAGCTGTCGAGGCAGAGGTCAACTATATATATGTTTGTGTTTGTTTATCACACAGTAACCACCCCCCCCCCCCCCCCCCCCCCCCCCCCCCATGCATGGGAAAAAAAAAGAGAAAAAAAGTGTGGCCTGGTCCCTGGACCACACATTGAATGCATAAAGAAGTCAACAGAAGAAAAGACTATAGAATAAATGGATAAAACTGGCTTGCATGAGTAAGAACCATTAATTAAGCATAAGATGTAAGAAACATTCAAACAGATCTCAGACTTGACTCATGTGGTTCATCCATCAGTCATTAAATGTAAATTCCCTTGAATGTTATTGTAAAAGTTATTTGCCAAACTTTACGCAGCATCAGCTTTTTTCTGTTCCAGACTATCATACTGCAATGGCCCATGAAGCCTAATAGTCCCCAACCTGTTTACAAATGGGCTGCATTTTGCACTGTAGGCACTAGGCATGACCTAGGCTATTATCCTATAACTTGAGCAGTCCAAAGTAGGTTGGACCTGTCAAACTACAAGGAACACTGTCATAAAGCACAATAGCATGCCTATAACTCAAGCTTAGTCTAAAGTAGATTTTGACTGTCAAATAGCTTGAAGAGTCTAGAAAATATGGTATTACATGGACAGATGGATCGAAGCATGCAAGCACAGACAAATAATATGTTCAGCCATGGTCCGATTGTTTAGCCAACGTATCAGTTTGTCCAACATGATGGTGACAAACATTTTAAAAGTGGATTCCCAAACCAATTAGGCAGCCAACTAGCTTATTGGTTTATAACCACCAAGATAGGGCCCAATCACCTGGGCATCCCCTATATGCTGGCCAGCTACTGGTGGGTAAGTGGCCCACCTAGGCAGACAAGGCACAAGCATGTCCAGTTCTACATGTTGGAGTGAAGGGTTTTATGTAGGACAAGTCAGGATATTAGGCGCATCACATTCATGAATCAGAATGCCCACATTTTTCAATGTTGTTGCCTCAACACCATACCCTGTCAGAGCTTGCAAATTGCATGTATTCATTATTTTCTGAAGTTGCTTGTTCCATTAATCCACTTGAGTTGTTGAACAATTTTCAGGAATCTACTAATATATATTTTTATGAAAAGTTTGTATCTTTGGTTGTTAATATTTTGTGTGAGACCAAAATAGGTTCTTGACTTAACATAAAAGTGTTAGCATAACCTAATCATTTGGTTTCTTTGATTCATTTCCAGTTTTCTGCTTATTATGATATGTTTCCCTCTTCTTTTTTTTTTTCATTGAATTTCCACCAAGGTGGACACCTGAATACCCGCCAATTTGCCTAAATGCCCTGTGGTTCATTGCCTTTTAAAATTGGCAGGGAAAATAACAACTAGGAAATAATCATAATCCACAAGTTTTCTATCATAGCATGCCAGGGTTAAATATAACTCAGTAGGTAAGCTGTATCAAACCACCTCGACAACAATAAGCACTGGTAGCTCGATAACTAAGATAAACAAAAATAAAGTTTATTATGACCATCAACAAACTGAAGAGAAAGGTGAGGAGGATGCTGAAAAGTTTATATATCATAATTTCTCACTAAACTATGCTGCTTCGCTTTTTAGAAATATTAGCGATTGGTGATTTCAACCAATTACTTTTGGTGAAAAAAAAATCCCTCTTAAGACATATCCAAAAGTCGGATATGACTTTTGGGTGTCATCTGGAAAAACGGCATCAGATCCTCAACCTATTGTTTGACCTATTATTATCTGTCATTCACTCATAAAGATGAAAATTTGCAGAGATCTCTAAAATCATTCTGTTGTGATTTCCACTATGTGCATTCAATCAATTTAGCACCACGGACAGAAATCAGATAATATTATTGCACGAATTACAACCCCCCCTCCCCCCCGGGGGGAACACACAGAGAGAGATAGAGACTTGATTCCAAGAATTTACTAAAGCAAAGGTACCTTGCGAGAGCTCCAATCTGACATCCTCTTCATCACTCTATCCTGGGCCAAAACTGTACAATTCCCATGGTTCTGTTCTCATATTCACTAGCAAGAAATAGCCTTTGATCTTCTCCTGCAATGGAAATCTTTTTTTTAAAAAAAAAAAAAAAATCATAACATCACCCAAAAAACCCTAAACAAGTAGCACAGGACTCTCAAAACCTTCTTTATTAAGAAAACCAGCTCAAAAACTCCAAAAACTGAAGGTAAAGAGGACGAGATAAACTATCAAAATTTTCAAAGAGCCAATCATAATACCGCAAAATAAATAAATAAATCCCCAAGCCAATTAAGACCTAACAGCAGGCCCGGAAGAAACTTTTTTTTTTATCACAGAACCAGCACAAGAAATCCTTAACGAAGCTAGAGTCCCGGTTAAGCCTCGAAAGGAAAGTAAATATCCAGAAGAGAAAAAAAAAATCGAGACAAGAGCTACCCAAAGACTCAGCAGGACCTCATCTCCAATAAAACCAGCTCAAGAACTTCAAAATCGAAGCTAAAGAGGCCGAATCCTCCCAAAAGTCCTGAAAACCCAAGCCCGAACCCTGGCCGGAGCTCGGTCTTTCCAGAGACTTCTTTATCGTGCTGGTTCTCAGACTACCAGCTGAGGGTTTCCGTATAGTGTCTTTTATTTTTTTTCATTCTTTTTTGCTTAAAGTTATATATTCCATTTTTTAAACTGGCGGTGGAGAGCTTCGGAAGGACGCGTGACGGTGGGGCCCAGAAGACTCCAACTCGTGGACGAGAGAGAGCACGGGAGAGAGTCCTATCAAATGACCAATCCCGATTGGCAGAGCGCCGACCCAGTGGATGACACGTGTCGGGACAACGGCGCGCGCCTGCGTGGCTTCTCGTCCTCGCTGGCCTTGAGTTCGGCGGGCATTAAGTTTATGCTGAGTTAATCCAAACCGCTCAACGTAAATCTTATTATTAAAAATATCTCGTCGACAGCCCGTGATTGCCAAAAAAATAAAGTATATATATATATATATATATATAACTTCATTTATTCATCTACCATCGATGATAGTCATTGGTATACTCATCTTTAGATTAAGAACGGATACGAAAAATAATATATACCGTGTATCGAACATTTTCTGATTGAGATGGGGGCCGTCTGGAAGCAGCCACCTGGAATCTTAACCTTCTCTTTTTTTCGGCTAAAAAAAAAAAAATCTAATTTAAATAAAATTTCATTAAAAAAATTCTCTTCCAAGTATTACGGAATTCCTAACCCAATTTTATGTCAAACTATCTATTTTTTAAATTAGAAAACCTTTGAACTAATAATCATACAATGATTTAAGAAACCCTTATTTTGGAATTGGAAGATCATGATACTCCATCAAAATTCTTTGTTTTGATGGACAACCCTCTTCTAACCTGGATATTTAAAGAACTTATCCGTATATAATATTGTGTCTCAATCGAGGATTATTTACCAGGGTGTCTATGTTTATTGAGATTCATTATTATATGCTATTAATATATAAATAAAGCCCTTCTTTAATTTGAATTTGGATTGTCATGCATTATTTACCCACTTTTATTCATATTAATTATTAAAATATTTTATTGATCTAAATATCAACAAATTAAATTGAACTTAATGTGCTTGGATGTTCAAAAATAATGAAAAATATATAGGTATCATGGACTTAACCTTTGCAATTATATATAGAATTGAATGTATGAATAGCATTATCAAAAATGGCCATCTAACATAAACCAACAAAATCAATCATGCTCGGGCTATTCAGTCTATAAGTTACACAAACTTTAAATTAATAAAAAAAATGAAACACCAAACTTTTTCTGCTTATCTTGTTGCATATGATTTTAATTTTTCATGCACAAAACATAACTATCTCCGGTTATCTTTAGTGGGAGAATAGCTTTCAATTTTTATGTCAGCTTTTGTCTTTCAACTCCTATAAACTCATTAATAGCTCAATCTAATTTACTGACAACTAGAGGTAGCAAAATAAGATATAACCTGCCAATTCGATTCACATTCGATCCATCTTAAACAGGTTTGGATCGAGCTTAAACAAATTCGGGTTATAAATGGGTCAATCCATTTAATCCATATATTAAATAGATCAGGTTCGGGTTTAAAACTTTCAACCTGTATAACCCATTTAATCAGTTTATATTTTTTTAAAAATTAAATTAATATATAATTAATTTATTTAAAATTTAATATATATTTAATTGGTTACCTGTTTAAAATTTGAATCTTCTTTGCTATCAGTGTCGTGTCACACCGTCCTAATCTCGTACAGGGGACGAGTAGCCATAGTAGACAGATAGATTTTTTTTCTCATTTCCCTTGCTCCAACAATCCAGCCTCTTTGTCCTCCACTTCTCCCTCCCTTCCATGTAAAAAGGGCCTTTAGTAGCTCCTCTGGTCCTCTTCCATCATTTCCCTTCTCCTCCTTCCATTTTTCTTCTCTTCTCTGTCTTTTGCAGCGCCGTCCATGCTACTTGCCCCTCCACTGTCCTCTCCCTCCCCTGGCTAGACCCTACCATTGTCGTCGCTGCAAGGCTCTTTTCTCCTCCACTCTACCACCTGCAATGGCCTCCCTCTCCTCCACCTGCAGCTCCTCCGCTCATCTCCTCCACTGCTTGTAGTTCTCCACTCCTTGTCCCCGATCGCCGCCCACAACTCTACTGCCCCCTGCCACCCGCGATGCCCCCCCATCCACCTCCTCCATCGCTCTTGGCTATCTACCCTCCCTCCATGGCTGCTCGTAGCTTCTTGCCCCCCCTAACTCTTCCAACCCTTTGCCTTCCATTGTCGCCGGCCTGTCACCCTTTCTCCATGGCTACTCATGATACACGATACCCCCCCTCTCCTCCACCCACTTTCGCGCCCATCAACCCCCCCTCCCATTTTACTCGATACGTTAATTTTTTTAATTAGGTTGGATAACTGACCCACCCATATCTCCTTTTTTTTTTAATTGGATTTTAAATGGATCAAATTTTTTTAATTAAATTATAAGCGCATTGTAAACAGGTCGGGTCGGATAACTTGTTTAATAAACATGACAGGCTTGAATTCTAAAACCTGACCTATTTAATAAATAGATCGGGGGTTTGAATTGAATCTTTTATTGATCTAACCTGAATCTGACCTGATCCATTTATATCTAACCCGATCCGATTGCCATCCCTAATAACAACCTGAATTAAATAAAAATGACTTATCCTAACGCCATCAAGTTACAATCCTGAATGAACAAAAAAAATCTAAAATATAACTATTGATTATTTTTGATCCATTATTCAATCACGTCATGAAAGACTCGGCGAGATCCAGCTGGCTCTTGCATGATTTCTAATATTACTCAGTCATCCTGATTTTTGATTTGATTGTATTGTTTCCTTTTTCTTGAGATGTTGATGGAAAGATGAATAGGTCTGTAATTAGTCCCGATAGATGGTGGACAGTTTAGGATAGCAATGCTTAACCTATTTAACATATTAACTTTGACTCAACCTGTTATGGGCCTAGTTGGTTGGATTTGGATCTACATTTTTGACTAATTCAATAAGCAAATCGGGTTTAAATTAATAGATTGTTGAATTAACCTGTATCTGCCTTGACCCATATCTATCTTGACTTAATCTAATTGTTATCTGTGGCAAACATACCATCACTATCCGAATCGGGAAGGATAAATGGTAGTAGGTTTGCTGCCTTAATTTTCAAACACTTTTGCAATTATAGTGCCATCTTCTGAGAAGTGCAGAAACTATTATGCTACAGATTATATATATATATATATATATAGAAATAAATCAAAATAATTAAAAGATAACTTAAAAGGTAAAGATAAAACTTTCGGTCATCAATTAATGAAGGCCCTTTTTGAGGATTACAATTTAGCATATATGCATCTTTTAACCATTAGACAGTTGTCATTCTCTAGTATTGATAATTGTCATCTCTAGTTAAAATCACTTCACCTATTTTCTCTTGACGGATATTGCATTCACTTACATTATAAGACCATTTGACTCCAATTTCTACATTCTTGTCTTTTCATATTCGTCTTTATTTCTTGCATCCTTCTCTCAGATCTATACCATATACCGTGTTAATGACCTAGTTACATGAATAATATATAACATATTTGGCCTTTAGTTCAAGGCTTAGCCTCTCATGTAGGTTATATACATATGTTTTACCATATCCTATCTTCGAAACTCAACCAGTACATTAAGTAATTTACCACTTAGGTTAGTCCAATCGATGCTTTTTACTCAACCTACCTTTATATAGCACCATGATAATTTGATCGCATGTTTCTTGGACCATCTTCTAGATGTTACTCGAACTACCTCTAGCTTGGCAACATAGCATGATATTATTCCATTTTTTTTGCCCCTCATGGTAATGTGATGCAAGTAGCCCTACCCAACACTCTTGACTTTGGTTAGAGGGCTATGCTCTTGTCCTGCTAAATTATATCTTAGTACTTGGCCTAAACTTATTATCAAGATTAGAGCCTCTTACTCTTGTTACTTAGCTATTGTTTGCCACCATAGGCCACAATCTAATTGGCCCTTAGACTTCCACTATTCCACCTTCGATTTTTGACTCAACTTGGTCTTCAAGCACGGATGTGGGACTAAATAAATTTCCCGACCTCATATTCATAATATAGCCCCTTAGTCAAGGAAAAAAGTTTAAGCTAAGATCATGGAGGTGCACCCCTGCTCAAGGTATTGTACATCTGTAGCTAAGTGATTTTGTCACTCTTGATGGAAAATGATTCTAGGGAGATATAGTGGCCCTCTAATATAAGCTAGAGTTTTCTATAATTCATAATCAATGTGGGATTAAAGAAGGCCCCTAACCTTATACCCATAATATAGATGTTACGGTGGAAGGGCTATAGGAAAAATAATCCCTAAATCCCTAGAATCGATCAAAGATTAGAATCATAAATAGATCGGAGAAAAAGAATTACATACCTGTATTCGCCATAGTCCTCTGATCACGATGCTCACACGAACACTGAAGGCAAAGTCCTTCTCTCCGGTCTTTCTCAGAAAGGTGGCTCTCGATGAGAAAATCACCATATCAAAAAATCATGAAATACGTGATATATAAATAGAGGAAGCGGAGAGGGGACCTAGCCAATAAAATGAAAATGCCCTAACTGACCCTCCAATCACGAGTCAAGTCGGGCTAAGATCTACACTGTGCTGTCTCAACCACACCAAATCATATGAGGTACTCTAGCCCAATCAATGATCACATAATAATGAGCTTAACCTACGTCTATCAACATGGACCATAAAATCAACCTGGATTTTAATAAAAGAAAATTATCAATTAATGTTAGTCCAAATTAAGAAAATTCTCACATTCTTCCACTTGGGCTATATTAATTAATAATTTCGAAAATATTTTATTTTAAAAATAATTCTCGAGTTGAAAATAAAATATAGCCACCATATGATTCATAGACAGCACCTACAAACGACTAGGTCCAACAGTATCCATGATGCCGAATCATGGGACCGTTGTACTACTTAATCGATACAAGACTTATCCATGGTTACAAGCATCATAAACACCACCGACATGAGTCTAAGTATGATAGTGTAGCAAGAAAATAGCATCAATGTGATCAAATAAAACATGCTATTTTTCATTGTCAGTCCTCCAATTTCTCGTCAACATGCTTAGAAATAAAATAAGCAAAAGAAATCATGATGTCATCAAACAACAAGCCATCCTGCCTCACATATTCAACAATGGTGTTATGACGAGATAGTACAACAAATCTGAAACTCGATACCAGATCTCAGTCAGGTACATAACCAAAAGAGATATCTCATAATCAAAATAAATTAAACATATATACCCTCAATTAAGATTTCTCTATAACCACATGCTATATCACAAGCTAGAAAAATCTCACGACTTCGAAAGAAATCTGTATGTCTCCAAATACAACAAGATCTCATAATTATCAAATAAAATATATCCATACAACTGTCATTCTCAAGACAAAGATACAATCTTGAGATACTATGTTGTACTTTATTCCACATGTGCACATATAAAATCACAACAAAACAATTATCATGACAATAATGCATGCAAAAACTCATGATATATGTAAATGAAAAATAAATTCATAATGATAATAAAGTCTAATTACAGAGCCACTCCCACTAACCAAGTATATCAAAAGAACTCAATATACCCATATTTTTAACAAGCCTTGCAAAGTATATGGGCCTCAAACCTTTGGTCAGAGGATCAGCTAACATAGACTTTGTATCTATATAATCAACAATTATATCTCCATTCTTTATGAGATCTCTGACGGCCAAATACTTCGGCTTAATGTGTTTAGACTTGTTGGATGACTTATTATTTCTTGTAAAGAATATCGCAGCCTTATTATCACAATATATCAACACAGGTCTGGAACTCGAATACAAAATTTGAAGTCCAGCCATAAGATTCCTTAACCAAATAGCTTGAGTAGTAGCTCTATAACAAGATACAAACTCAGCTTGCATGGTAGAAGAAGCAGTCAGTATCTGTTTAACACTTTTTCAAGATACTGCACCACCAGCAATATAAAAACATATCCAGAAGTTGATTTCAGATCATCATGACACCCGACATAATCTGAATCCGAATATCCAATCAACTCAAGATTATCAACTCTCCTGTATACGAGCATATAATTTTTTATTTTCTATAGATACCTCATCATTTTCTTTACAGCAATCTAATGTTGAAAATCTGGGTTTGATAAGTATCTGCCAAGAACACCCACTATGAAGGCAATGTCAGGTCTGGTGCAGACTTAAGCATACATCAAGCTCCCTACAGCACTGGCATAAGGCACATCTTTCATTTGATCTTTCTCAAGCTGATTCTTTGGACATTGATCTTTACTGAACTTGTCACATTTAACAACAGGAAAATCACAAGGTCTACAATTTTGCATACTAAACTCTGAAGAATTCTATCAATGTATGTCTTTTGTGACAAACCCAATAGATAACGAGATCTATCCCTATGAATTTTAATTTCCAATACAAAAGATGCCTCACCAAGTTCTTTTATATCAAAATTATCAGATAACATTTGTTTGGTCTCAGAAAGCAAACCAAAATCACTGCTAGCAAGTAGGATATCATTCAACATATAAAACAAAGAAGATAAAATTCCTTCCACTGATCTTGAGATATATACATTGATCAACTTTATTTTTCTCAAAACCAAAAAATGTCACAACTTCATCAAACTTGAGGTACCATTATCGTGATGCTTGCTTCAGACCATAGATGGACCTCTTTAATTTGCATACTAAGTATTATTTTTCACTTTCTTGAAAACTTTCTAGTTGCTTCATGTAGACCTCTTCACTGAGATTACCATTCAGGAAAGCAATTCTAACATCCATTTGATATAGCACTATATCATAATGAGCCACCAAGGACATGATTATTTTGAAAATTTTTTTGAAGATACTGAGAGAAAGTTTCAGTGAAATCAATTCCTTCTCTTTGAGTGAAGCCTTTTGCTACCAGTCTGGCCTTGAACCACTCAACTTTTCCTTTGGAATCTCTTTTAGTTTTATATACCCACTTGCATCCAATAGGTTTACAACCATCAGAAGGCTCAACAAAGCTCCCACACATCATTATGGGCCATAGATTGTATCTCCTCTTTCATAGCATTTATCCATAGATCAGACTAAGAAGAATTAATAGCATCAATATAAGTAACCGGGTCAACCATATGCCCAATATCAAAATCATTCTCTCCGAGATAAACATATAAATTATCTGGAATTGCAGATCTTCTTTGTCTAGCAGATCTTCTAACTTGGACTTCTTCCACTGGTTGAAGATTTTGAATAGACCCAGGAGGATCATGGATTTCATCATCCATTCCTTCAATAGATGCAGGAATCAAATTATCATTCTGACTGGATATGGAAATAAAAATAGTTTTTCCTTATGCATTATCATCATCAGTAGTAAATAAAGATCCTTCATCAGCCACATCAAGTTCTTGAAACTTTGCAGTAAGATACTCCATAATTTGTTACCTCTTTCTGGACTATAAAACCTATATCCTTTAGAATATTCCGGATATCCAATGAAGTAACAACGACTTATTTTGGGATCAGTCATTTTTTCTGAAGGATTGTATAATTTTACTTCTGCAGGACAATCCCAAACCCGAAAATGATTCAAACTAGATTTTCTTTCCAGTCCAGAGTTCAAAATGTATCTTCAATACAGATTTACTATTAACTCTGTTGAGAATATATAAAGCAGTCTTGAGAGCTTCATCCCATAACAATTCTGGCATATTAGACCTACTCATCATGCTCCGCATCATATCTTTAAGGGTACGATTCCACCTTTCGGCCATACCATTCTACTCAGGACTTCCAGGTATGGTGTATTGAGGAATAATCCCACAGTCCTGTAAATACTTGGCAAATGGACCCATTTGCTATCCAGCCACATCATGTCTGTCATAGTACTCATCTCCATGATCAGATCTCATAATCTTGATAACTTTTTTCAATTATTTCTTGACTTCAATTTTAAAAATTTAAATTTTTGAAGGGTATCAGACTTTTCTTTAATCAATAAACATAACTATATCGAGAAAAGTCATCAATAAAAGTGATAAAATATCTATTACTATAAATTATAGAAGAATGAGGTCCACTTATGTCAGTGTGAATTATTTTCAAAGGTTTGAACTTCGAATTGTCCCTTTCTTCTTGATTTTGGTCAATTTTTCTTTAATACAGTCAACACAAGTCTCAATGTCCCCAAGATCCAAACAGCAGGATGTCATCGTTGATTAATCTGGTGATTATTTCTTTTGAAATATGTCCCAAGCATTTATGCCATAACATAAAGAATTTATCATTAGTCCTTGGATGTTTGGCAACAACATTTTCAACACTTAAAAGAAGCATTAGAATCATCAGTAGCTAGAGACAATCTGTATAAGCCATCAACCAAAACACCATAGCCAATAATTTTCGAATTCAATATCAAATCAACTCTTTTATTGCTAAATATGAATCCATAACCAAGCCTATCTAAGGATGAAACAAAATCAAATTCTTTCTAAAGGAAGGTACATAAAAGGAATTTTCTAAAATAATTACAAAACTAGACCCTAAGGATAACTTGACAACTCCTACATACTCTACTTTGACTTCAAAATCATTTCCAACCTTCAACTTGCTCTCATTCATGCTTGGCTTCCGTTTGTTTATCATCCCATGTAAAGAATGACAATATGAGTCGAAGCTCCACTATCTATCCATCAATAATTAATAGGGACATTGACCATATTAGATTCATAACAGACTAAACCAAGGGCTTACCTCTCTATTTTTCTTTCTTTTCTAACCAGGACTTGAACTTAAAGCACTGACTTCTTATGTGTCATTTTTTTTTATAGTGAAAGCACTTGATCTTTTTCTTAATGGCAGCCTTGGGACCTCCTACAAAACGGTTCTGATCGTGACCTTTTCCATCCCTCTTGAAATCCTGAGACTGTCTAGGAGCAGTAGGCTTTCCCTTTTTATGTACAAAATGCTTTCCAGATTGAGTTTGATGTTGATGAGTAAGGAGGGCACTATCATTCTTTTCTTTCTCGACCTTTTCATCTTCAGCAACATACTTAGCGATCAGGTCATTAACATTTCATGTTTCATTAAGAGTATTGTAGGCAGTCTTGATTTGAAAAAATTCTACAGGCAAAGAATTCAAGGTATGTGACACAATGAAGGAATCTGGTGGATCAATCTTAAGACCCTTGAGCTTAGATTGGATATGAACCATCTTCAGAATGTACTCTTCGACACCCCCAATATTATTGTATGTCATGGTTGTCAATTCCTTTATCAGGGGACCGATCTCATCATTATTAGATACAAGATACCTCTGCTCAATAGCATCCAGCAACTCTTTCGCATTGTCAAACTTGGATAAACCACTCAGGAGATGTTCCGAATTTGATCTCTTAATTACAATCAGACTGAGTCTGTTTGACTTCTCCCATTTAGCAAGGTGGTCCTTCTATTCAATGGTGCTTTAATCATTCAAATCATCAGGTCTGGGCTCACGCAATGCAAGATCAATGTCAGCAATTCCAAGAGCAAACTCTAGGTCTTGCCTCCATTTCTTATAGTTTGACCCAGTAAGCACCTCAATAACAGCATTGTTGTTGTTCACACCAAAAGTAATTGTATAATCAAAATAAGGAATGCCAAACATTAATTAATGGACATACTACAAACATATAATATCTCAATAATAAATAAGAGCACAAACACAATATCACATATTTTCCTTTGGACAGAACACGTAATATGTATTAGTGCTTTTCACATGAAGCCACAAGCTAATCAGATATTCTAGCATTCCTGAACCTATCCTCTTTGGGCAGACATGTCTAAGGAAGCTAGAGTACCTTAGCAACAAAATGCTCCATGCTACATTTTCTAGTTAAAACATACAACAACCCCTTTCAGGCAGGTGGTTGTATGTTATAACCAGAAAATATCCCTCACATGATGAACAATTCGATGGACTGATATAAACAAACCACTTTGGTGATAAATATTTGTACCAACCAACAAAATTATGCCTACAGAGAATAAATATCCAAGTCAAAACTAAGAATATAGCTAAAATATATATATGTCCAATACGATCAGTCACAAATAGGATACTAATCAACATGTATCAACTGATCCATTTTATAAATATTATTGCATTCCAAAATGGACATCATTGATAAAAATAACCGTATGATTCACCCATGCCCCTCCAACATTTTATTTTGGACCAAAATATAATTAAAATTTTCAGGATCTTAATTGTAAAAGGACTAATTTATAATTTCAGAAAATCCAAGGGCCTAAGTGCAAAATGGCCTTTTTGGATCCAAAAGTAATTATAAGTTTTGGAGGGATTAAACTGTAAAAGGGCTTCTATATAATTCTAGAAAACCCAGGGACTTTAGTGCAAAATGGGCCTTTTTTTGTTTTTTGTTTTTTTTATACATGGATTAAAGGTTTTGAGTTATTGGATCTTGGGTTTAAACCAAAAATCCAAAACCTGCAAGAGGTTATCTTCCCCAACGAGACCCAAAAAGGAAACAAGGGTCTTTGAACACCCAAAACCCCTTCCCTGTTCTACCCCACCGACGCCACCGCCGGGGCCGACCAAGAAGGGCCGATTGATGGCTCCGGTGAGGATGCCAGAGGTCAGAATGCTTCCGACGACCGGTGGGATGGGTAAGTGATGGGGACATCGCCAGCACATATCCCCAAGCAAGCACGAATCCTAGAGTTGCACGAATCTCGGAGCATATCCAGAATAATTATTTTAGGATTTATCTTTATCGATTATTTTGAAATTTGATTTAGAATTTGGTTGGTTAGGATTGAGATATGGATAGGCCTTATCTTATCCTATCTTGTATTTGAATTTGATCAATCCCTATCTTTTTATCTTGTATTCAAATTCAAATGAGGGTTGGAAAGGTCTATAAATACCACCCTTAGTCCTTTGTAAAAAATAGTTTGATCAATAAAGATGAGTTTTTAGAAAAAAGAGATTCTTTTCTTTCACTCCGTGAGGAGAGGGTGTGAGGCCCAATCCCAGGACATGATGATAGGTCATGTCTAGTTATCCTCTTCCTTGATTCCATTTTCTTTATCCCCTCATGTCCTTTGAGATTCATCCTAACGCCTCCAAGTATCGAGGTGGGTGGAATGCCCTAGAAGTGAGAGGTCTCTTCGTTAGTGTGAAAACTAAAGTTCATGAGATCCAGATCCCTGTCTTTCATCCCCATTATTTCCTTCACCATTCCCTTACAAAAAATACAAAAAAATATGACACCCTAATTTTGATGACTTCTAGGCTCGCCAACGATCCTACCCCCTATCCCCCATTAATTTTTGGTATCAGAGCCAGGTTGATTAGGATATTTTTTTTCTTCCCAAACATCCTAGATTCATCCGCTTCACACCGATGCCGAGTGCTTTTTCCACCGCCTAGATCTCCCGCTCCATCATCCCCATCTCTTCCCTTCTCCCACATCACAGTGCCTTCCCTTCCGTGACTCCTCCCACGCCGCACCAACTGCCACCGGCCAACCTAGCCAATTATCTCCATCGACAGCCCCATCGGAAGATTCACCTCTGTCCACCTCTGCCTAGACCGAGCCACCCCCCTCTCTGCCTTCCGTGAAACCCTATCTCCGCCGTGAAGTCTCCACAGCCGCCGGCCTCCATCCCCAATCTCGTCGCCACTACATCGCTCGAAGCCGATCGCATGGATCCGCCTGATTCCACCGGCATGCCCGTCGGCCGTCGGACTCCACCTCTGCCCGTCAAGACTGCTCTCCTCCCTTCCGCCCCGAGTCGCCCACAGCCAAGTCAACCTCCACTGCCTCGCTCGACTCCCTGCTGCCGCGATGCCCGCAGTCTGCCCGGTCATCTTCACCATCACCGCTCGTCGGACTTCCCTCCTCCGAAGACGTCCCCAGTTCTGCCGGCACCTTCGCCGATCCCACCCCCATGAACAGCTTCGCCCAGCAGGCCCACTCCATGGGCCTCGACATGAACCGCACCATCATGAGCGGCTTCAGCCCTGACGCCATCCCCATCTACGCCACCCTCACTGAAGAGTTCACTGTGTTCGACCGCTGTTTGCCTCGGTCCCGGCATCCACCCAGTTGAGCTCTCGACCATCCCCTTCGCCCTGTGCTGGCCATTTTCTTCCTCTACGGCCAAAACCCCTCAGATCAGAGCTTCCACAACCGCTCCTTTCCCCATCCAGAAGATCCAATGACCACCACTAGCCACCATCGACTACGCCGTGATCATCGTCGTCGACTATGCTGTGACCACCGCCGCCCTGCCAGACCGACTTCGTCCAACGCCGACGCCGGCGACACCCCTATGCGAGCCCCTATTATGGTTTTGGTCTATGAATATGAAGAGGGATTGCACGAACGTGAATGCAATCCCCCCCACCCCCACTGTCGACTTCTCTACACCCTTGCTGCCGACTTCACTTAAGAGAACTGCATGTTTCTTAAAGCAAGGTGCCATCCCCTATTACTGATTCAAGATTCTGCACGCTCCTCAAAGCTACACAATCCTCAAAGATGCTGCACGCTCTTCAAAGTTGCATGATTTTCAGAGTTGCACAGTTTTCAGAGCAGGATAAAATTAAAGCACAAATCTCATAGCACAATCCCTGCTGATCCACACTCGACAGAGTCGAGTTTTTCCCCACCTCATGAGAAAATGATGGGGACATCGCCAGCATAGATCTCGGAGCAAGCATGAATACTGGAGATGCATGAATCTCGGAGCATATCCATAATAAATTAGTTTAGGATTTATCCTTATTAATTGATTTGAAATTTGATTTAGGATTTGGTTGGTCAGGATTGAGATATGGATAGGCCTTATCTTATCCTATCTTGTATTTGAATTTGAACCATCTCTATCTTTTTATCTTGTATTCAAATTCAAATGAGGGTTGGAAATGTTTATAAATACCACCCTCAGTCTTTTGTAAAAAATAGTTTGGTCAATAAAGATGAGTTTTTAGGAAAGAAAGATTTTTTTCTTTCACTCTATGAGGAGAGGGTGTGAGGCCCAACCCCAAGACATGATGATAGGTCATGTCTAGTTATCTCCTTCCTTAATTCCATTTTCTTTATCCCATCATGTCCTTTGAGATTCATCCTAATGCCTCCAAGTATCGAGGTGGGTGGAATGCCCTAGAGATGAGAGATCTCTTCGTTAGTGTGAGTTCCAAAGTCCATGAGATCTAGATCCCTGTATTTTATCCCCATTATTTCCTTCACCACTCCCTTACAAAAAATACAAAAAACTATGATACCCTAATTTTGGTGACTTCTAGGCTCGCCAACGATCCTACCCCCTGTCCCCCATCAGTAAGGCTCTTCGCTTAATTTTTTTTTGTTTCTGTTCGATCGGCCACCGGCAATGATCTTGATCTCAGATCATCGCACGAGGAAGAAAAGAGGAGGGGAGGGGTTTCGGTCCCAGAGATCGGCAGGAACGTGGCTGATGACGACCACCCAGGGATGGCCGACCGTGGCCTCCACTGTCGCCGCCCTCATACAATCGGTGTTCAACCCCTTTTTTTTTGTTTCTTGTTGTATTAAATCTCAGCCACAACCGAGAACAAACATAAAAAAGATCCGAGTGATCGGGTCTTGATGCCCGATCGCCGTCGGGGTTCAGCAAGGTTTTTTTTTATTATTCGGGGTGTCAAAAAAATGGAGACCGCCGGTCGATCTTGCTAGTTTCTCCTTCCACCTCCGGTCATGGCAGCATATCTAGATGCCGCCAGTCACCCCACAGCACGAACAATGTCTGGCATACATAGATCTATAAAGATCGGTGGGGAAGAATTTATTTTAATAGATTTAATATTTCTAATCTTTTGGATACCAGGGCTCTAATACCAAATGTACGAATAGTTCAAAGATTAGAATCATAAATAGATCTGAGAAAAATAATTGCATACATGTATTCGCCATATTCTTCCGATCATGATGCTTACACAAACACCGAAGGCAAAGTCCTTTTCTCCGGTCTTTCTCAAAAAGGCGGTCTCTCGATGGAAAAAATCACTGTATCAAAAAATCACGAATACAGGATATATAAATAGAGGAAGTGGAGAGGGGACCTAGCTAATAAAATGAAAATGCTCTAACTGACCCTCCCATCACGAGTCAAGTCGGGCTAAGGCCTACACTGTGCCACCTCAACCACACCAAATCATATAAGATGCTCATAACCCAATCAATGATCACATAATAATGGACTCAACCAGTCTATTAACATGGACCATAAAATCAACCCGGATTTTAATAAAAAAAATATCAATTAATGTTAACCCAAATTAAAAAAATTCTCACAAGGACATCATTAGTCCTACATTAGTTGAGTCAATGAATACTTTAGCTTATAAAGAAGAAACCACTTTTCATGAGAGGCACCTCCCATCAGGAGGGGTAAAACCATTGAACTACAGGTGGACAATATCTTACACACGAGAATTTGGTTTCTTCATTTTTATGAGGTTCATGGACTAGAATATATGATACCTCACATGCCAAGCCATAAATCCTTGGCCATAACGTTATGTATTCTGATTTGATTATTGCTTCAAATTTAAACTGGTATATGAGGCATGGGTACTTTTGTAATGTAGCCATTGAAATATTCTAGTTTAGAAGGTGATTTCGAGCATTTAAAAAAAAAAATATATATATATATATTAAAATATTATTAAATTTTTTATGATTTTTCTGAAATAGGTAAACCACGTATCAAGTTGTGTAATAAAACAAGCCATGAGGAAAATAATGTGTAAAATCAATTTTCAGGTTATGTGAGTTATTAGGTTTTCCAAAACAAGTTTTCAAGATGATATTGACATTGTATTTCCATAAAACTCGAGACCATTTGATTTTATTAAGCCTCAATTTTGCAAAGCTCGAAAACCATCTAAACATAACACATGTTTCATAAAATCGCAATGAAATTTTATAATACCTTTAAATAAAGGAGAGAAAAATTTCATCTTAATCAAATTATGTTTATTTTTACAATCATCTCAGGATCTTCCTTCTTTGAAATTTCTTTTCAAAAACTAGATATATCAAAAATGATGCTGTTTAAAAAAATATTATTCAATTTTCTTGCAAAGAGAATATAAATCATGATTTTTTAACTTGAATATTTTATTTCTATGCTTGTTTTCAATGCTTTCACATTGCATCTACATTCTAGGACCTATATTTTTACTTTGTATGTCAAATACCTTCTAAAGAAAGGTCTTTGTTACACATGAATAAGATCAAAACCATGTGATGGATTTGGATTTTTGATTTCGTGACCTATCTTTTATTTTTTGTTGTTATCTGAATTTACTTATGCGTATCATGCATGTTATTGACCAAGTAGGAAATATTTTGATAGACGGCCACGTTCTTATTACACTCAATGCTCGTGATTGATCAAAGCAGAGTGTTTTTTTTTTTTTTTGTGGGGGGTGGGGGTTAAGAAAAGCAGGGGTATTTCAGATCATCATGGACGGGAAAAGATGGGGAACAACTAAGATAAATTATTAGAGGGATCTTCGGAGACAAATGACATCAGGACTCCATGGCCCAATGGATAAGGCGCTGGTCTACGGAACCAGAGATTCTGGGTTCGATCCCCAGTGGAGTCGGGTTTTTTTTTTTTTTTTGGGTGACCAGCACAAGGGCATAAAATGGACAACATTAATCATTTCGTCATTTTGGTAAAGTGCCAGCCCTATATCAGTACATTAAGGCAAGCCGACATATTTCACCAAAAAAAAAAAAAAAGAAACCGGCGTGCGAGGACATAAACGGACAGCAATAAAAAACTTTGCGAAGAGAAATGCAGGAAAAAAAAAAAAAAAACAGATGGTCTTTCTATCCACCCACTATCAAAACACCAGAACCATACCTTCAGTCTATTACCGGGGCCACAACACGATACCACATGCTATCTAGTGAGTGTGGACGTAGGTATCCCTTGTAGGTGAGTGAACTCTAGACGAAATCCCAATCATGATCCCCTCGGGCCCTACCCGTGCACCGCACCCGGTCCCCGCGTAACCGCGCCCCAACGCGCCGGATGCATGAATGCCAATTGCTACTTCCGCATAATAATCACATATGCGAAGAAATATCTACCGTCAACAATCCCTAGGCTCATTCTGATTGCCACGTGGCATTCGTTCTACGTCCTTTTTTTTTTTTTTTTTAACGTACCGATGGACGGCCTACGTCATTCCCGCATATATTCTCCATGCCCCCGTTTTCGAACGCTAGGCCCTGCCCGCCTTTAAAAGCCTCAACCCTTTCGATCCACCATCCCCCACTGCCACCGTCTTCCTCCTTTGGATCCCTTCGGCTTCCCCTCAGGTCACTCCGTTCTGTTTCCGTAAGAGAGGATGTCGACGCTCTCGGTTCCCGTTTCCGTTCCGTCACCCTACGACGACAGCGAGCAGCTCCACAAAACCTTCGAAGGTGCCTCATTTCCGCCCTCTTCCTGCCATGCGTTTTCTCCATTTCCGATCTAGAGATCGCAGCTAGGGTTAGGGTTTTGATCGATCTTTTTGGATGTCTTCTTGGCAGGATGGGGCACGAACGAGGGGCTGATCATCGCCATCCTGGCCCACCGCTCCGCTGCCCGCGACGCCAGATCCGCGACGCCTACGCCAGGTCTACGGCGAGGATATCCTCAAGGCCCTCGAAAGAGAGCTCACCCGCGACTTCGAGTCTTCACTCTTTCTTGTTTTTTTCTCGAAGATCACTGCTCTTTTTTTTGTTCCGCTTTCTGTTCTTTGATCTGTTTCTTGATCTGGGAACAGAAAGCCGTGCTGCTGTGGATGCTGGAACCCCCGGAGAGGGACGCCGTGCTGGCCAACGAGACCTTGAAGAAGTGGTCCCCTGGGAACCGCGCATTGATCGAGATCGCTGTGACGAGGACTTCTGATGAGATATTCGCGGTCCGGAGAGCGTACCATGCTCGCTTCAAGAGATCGCTTGAGGAGGACGTCGCGGCCCGCACCAGTGGGGATTTCCAGAAGGTAATACCTCGCTGATCACCGGTCCTATCTGATCTGATTGATTCGAGAAAAAGGTTTATTCTTTTTTTCTCCTTTTTGGGGTTTAGTTGCGTCGAAGTTTTGATTTTTAATACCATGTAGGTTACGTGTTGTATTGTGGCCCGAAAGTTAAAATGAAATATCGGGGTTCTTTATGCATAGATTGGAAAGGTGATTATGCATTGATTGTCCAGACTTGGAACTCTAGTTTTTATGCCGTGATGTGTAGAAGTTTATAGTTTATAGTTTACATTATTACATGTATGATTTTTTTATCCTCGGAATTGAGGGGGAAAAAAAAGGGTTTGATTTCTCATTTGGGTTTGGTTTTTTTGGTCGTTTTTAGGAGGGTAATTAAAAGGTAGCTAAAAAATAAAATAAGTGGTTGCTGTTTCTCTTTTTAAGCATGTTTATCTGCATGCATTGGCCTTGTTTGGATGGAGGGATCAAGAGGGAAAGGAAACGAAGGGTTTACCTTTTCCTTGATTAAGTTAAGTTTCAATCCTTCCAATTTGAGAGAGAATTAGGAAGGAAGGAAAAGATACTAATAGCTAAGCTTTCCTTTCTTTTCCCCCATTGGGATCATTCAAACAGATAATATTTTCACCTCTCATTCGTTTCCTTCTTCGTTCGCTTTCCTTGACGAGGGCTCTAGATGGCTCTATGATTCGGTGTGCCGAAGGGTCACCATTGTCAACCGTTACAATATACCAGAGATAAAAGGTCTATTTTTTGAATAATAATACAACAGCTATTAATGCTGCCATTATTGGTTATAAAACAGAACATAATGGGTAATAATAGTGAAATAGCATATCGTTATTTGACAAAATAACAGTTCAGTGTATTTAAGTAATACCTTATTTGATTAATGGTGGAAAGATTAAATAATGGCTGTTAATTATATTATATAATGGACCCCTGAAAATAGTACTGCCATAGTGCCATTATACTGACCCCCTATCTAGGGGATCTTCAAAGTCATTAGACACAAATCATTAGACACCGACATCGCACTTCTCTTCATGTTTTGTTAAATAGAGGTCTGCAGTAGTTTCATTGTCGTTTAAGTTTAAATTCATGGTAAGAATGTTTAGTATTTGATGCCATTTTATTTTCCTTATGATCTTATAATTCAACCGGAAGATGTAGAACTTGAGAAATTTTCTGAACAATTTGACTTCTGATTTAGTTGGTGAAATGTTGAGCAATGCTTGCTTATGTCCAGCTTCTTGTGCCACTTGTAAGCTCATACCGCTATGAGGGGCTTGAAGTGAATGCATCACTGGCGAAGTCAGAGGCTAAGATGCTGCATGAAAAGATAAATGACAAAGATTATGGCCATGAAGAAATCATTAGAATTCTAACTACAAGGAGCAAAGCACAACTGCTTGCAACGTTCAATGATTACAACAATGAATTTGGTATCCAATTAACAAGGTATTGACAACTGTTAAAACATTAAACTTATCTTTCCTATATTGTGGTTTATATTTATACTCTGTTTTCATGAACCGTAACATGCTAGAAATAAGAATAGGTCATTTCACCAAGGCCCAATACTTGTGCTTGCTGCGATCTGTCTCAAATGCTTTGCCCATGGCCAGAATAACACTTGGGAAGCCTTTATTTGGGTTCCATCTGCCTTTTTATTAATTCTTGATTTCTCAATTTATTCTAAATTTTCTTAGGTTCTGCAATTTCTTCTCTCACCGGCCACATTTTCTCTTCCTTTTTTAGGCTTATGCATTCTTCACTTAAGAAAGCAGTTATATTTTTTTCTTTGGGAAAATATGGCGGGAATTACTGTTTCAGGGTTGTGGGACCTCTCTGCCTAGTTCATGCATTGAGGACAGAGGTGCAGACCAGTGGACCACCATAACACCGGTTATATTTATATATATGGTCATCATATTACTGCCTTAACTTCTAAAATTGCAAATCTATTACCAATTAATGTATTCATTAATATTCCATTAGATTGATCTTAGTACCTTGAAAACTTTAACCTAGTAAATTTTGTGGATGCTGAAACCTCTTTAAATTACACATGCTATCATTGTCTGATTATCATACAGCATCTCATAAGTGCATGTTTTGCATGGTCTATGTCCCCAAATTTTATTTGATAATTGCAGTCAAAATAGGAAGAAAAGCCTTCTCCTTTTCTGTGGGAATGCAAACAAATGTAGGTGAGCAAAAACTGCAGTGCACCTAAAGATGAAAAATGCATCTTAACTCAGATTGCTGATTTAAACCTATAGTGTTGCTTGCATTCTCAGGACTTGAAAGCTGATCCTAAGGATGACTTCCTCTTTGCACTGAGGAGCATCATACGTTGCATCATTTGCCCTGAAAGATATCTTGAGAAGGTCATCCGACTTGCCATCAACAAAATGGGACAGATGAGTATGCTCTTACTCGAGTCATAACCGCTCATGCTGAGGTGAATATGAAACAGATAAAGGAGATCTACTACAAGAGAAACAGTGGCCTCTCGAACGTGCTATTAAAAAGGACACCACCGGAGACTATGAGGACTTCCTTCTTGCATTGATAGGAGAGGATGCCTAAGCTCCCTTGAGGTTCGGCACCTAGCATCTTGGTAACCCAGTATATCCCATCATGTCCCTTTTGTGTGAGGGAATAATGTCTTGGTTTGCCTTTTGAGTGAGTGTTACCATGTCTTGGGTCTTTGGACATATGCTAAGTTACAAATAAAAGTGCCTGTGTGCCTAGCATTAAACTTGAAGTGTGCATGTACTTAATTTTAGTTCTGTTGCATTGCTAGATGAGGGTTTGATCCACCAAGATGCTGAACATCTGAATCCATCTTGTGTTTGAATAATAAGTGCATGTTTCAACAGGTGCCGAGTTGTGCCTCTACTGGAACAAAAAGAGTGGAAGTTTGATTTGTTAAATAATGTGGAAATTAGAAGGTACTAAAAATAGAGCGCAAGGATAGAGGTGGAGATGCTTACAAGATTGAAAGGGAATGTTGGTTTCTTTATGCTAGTTTATGGATGAAAAGGGTGCGAAACCATCCAATTTATTAAGGAAAAGAGTAATAAAGAAAGAGTGCGCGAATGCTTTACAATATGAAAGGGAATGTTGGTTTCTTAATGCAGTTTATTGGATGAAAAGGGTGCGAAACCATCCAATTTTATTAAGGAAAAGAGTACTAGAAAGAGTGCGCGAATGCTACAAATATTGAAAGGGATGTTGGTTTCTTTAATGCTAGTTATTGGAGAAAAGGGGTGCGAAACCATCCAATTTTATTAAGGAAAAGAGTACTAAAGAAAGAGTGCGCGAGACAAAAATAAATATAAATAAGAATTTTTTTTATATAAATAAGAATGTTTTTTTGATAAAATGGATTATTCATTCAAATATAATGAGACGAATATAGCTCAAAAAGTCAGAAAGTATAGTGGTTAAAGTAATTGCCAAGATAGTCAAAAAATAAAAGAGTGATTGGCTATGTGTGATGTAATCCAATCAGCAGCGGAATTGGCATCCTTGAAGAAATGACGTATCGTGACATGTATATTCCTGAAGGAGACCATATCCGAATGATAGGATGAGAGGACGGGAACCTCAAGGTCTAGCGAATCCAGGGATCACCGTAGCCGAGTCATCCTTAATGATAAGATAGTCCAGGTGGAGGATCTGGCGAGCATAAGTAATACCTGCCATGCGCATACAGTTCTGCCATCGGCATTGATGGATCATGGAGGTGGATGCCTCCAGCAATTAAGAAGCCTAAGCGAGGACTACGGATGACGAATGCTCTCTGACCTCGACGAAGATCTCGTTGAAGCTGACTATGAAATGGCACGGAGGAAGGGGGTTCCCAAGAGATAAAAACCCAATGGGACGTTCGATGAGCGGGAAGGTAACCCCAGATCTCCGGCGATATCACAAAAGAAAGGTACTCATGGGTATGAACCTTAGTTCTCTCAAGAATCAATCTGGCGGAGACAGTGACAGAGCAAAATACCATCTGGTTCCTGGAAAGCCAGATGTGGTATGCAATGTAGTTCAGAAAGGTGGTATTAGGGTGTCCCGTGCCAGGAGTCAGGAACCGGAGAAAGGTGCCCCCAATATCCTCATGAGACAAAAACTCCTGAAAGCCCGCCAACCTCCAAACCTCGGCGGCCCGTGGGCAGAGGAATAAGACATGATCCTGAATCTCCCTATCTGTCCCACAAGCCGGACAATCAGAGGGGAGATGGAGATCTCTGGCGGTCAAGAAATCACGTGTGGGAAAGCGATGCCAGATTAGCTTTCATAAGAAAAGGAAGACTCTTGGGTGTACAGGGAGCTTCCTAACCCATCCAATATCTCGGGAGGCGGTAACTGCTCAGGGGCATAGATGGCCATCAGATCTGATAACCGGGTACTAGGAGTAGTTAATCATCTTAGATCCTGGTATCCAGGCAAGGGCATGATGATAGATAGTACTTTGCAGCCCAGCATCTCTCCGAAGATAAAAAAAAACTTTCAACATCCCATTGAAAATTAAAATTAAATTTTTTAAATACAAATAACATAAAATCTTTCAAATTCTTAAATTTGAATTTTAAATTTAGAATCCTTTATCATGTCATTGTGATGGAGCATGGTTGAACGTTAGGCAATATAATTACTTCTCTTTGCATAGATTTATGGCTTGCTGAAGAGAATAGACTCATTGAAGAGAATAAACTCATCAAAGAGGGAAGATTGTTGGCTTAGTTAGGCTCAGGTGAGTAGAGAAAGGTCACAGTCCATTCCATAGCCTAAAGAAGGAGGGTTTGGTGGTGCTCAATGACGGATTCTAGCTGTTGACTATAATTATGTCGAGAAGAAGATAGAGAAAAAGAGGCGAGCAACCTTTTTTAAATGGAGGATGTTGGCGTGGAGTCCCTGTCCGGCTGGTCGGAGCTGCTGCACCACAGGACCGCTCCCCCGGTTCACCTGCAAAACAGATCCCTTGCCGGAGTTGCTCTGGCGGGGGACACCCGATGCCTAAGTCAGAGACGGGCTCGAGCCACAGAATGGGGAAGATTCTAGAGAAGCAGAGGGAAAGGCTCTGTGAGTTTTTTTTAGCATGTGCGGATATGCATACCTCGAGCATTTCTTCTTATCGCTATATAAGGGGCCGTCCGGCTGCGGATCCGTTCTTCTCTCAGTGATTACCGCTATATATCCATTATCCCTGGACTTCCCCCTTCTCAGGAGTATTTGTCCTTTGGAGTTTTCTGATGCTTGACTATGCACCAAACTTAAAAGCTCGTGACAAGGTCCATACATAGGTTTGGTTCTCAATTGCTCCAGTAATTCCAAACATTTGCAGGTCTCAGAGTCTGGGAAGATATGTCCATATGTGTAACAGATTTTGGTAATTTCTCATAAATGAATTCCCGCAATAAGCTTTATTATTGATCATAATTTTAATGCCAGGACAAATGGCTTGGGAAGCATCAATGAGCACACACACTCGGAAAAAATGAATATGGGTGGTTTTTTCCATCCATTCATCCAAGAATAGGGGTCTGCATGTTTTTATCATTTTTCTAGCGATCAACTGGTAAGTTTGACAACCAAGTCCAAACCTAGCTTGATGACTCCATTACGATTAGGCTTAAAATTCGGTTGCCATTCCTCCAAGGCCAATTATTGACCTGCAAGGGACCAGGGACTATTCATCATCACCCAGTCCTTCTCCTCCTCAGATTGCAACCAGAACATCAATACACCTTCAGATAAGGATGAATCGAGAGATCTCCTTTTAAACCCCATCAGAGCTTAAGCTCATTTGAATAAATTGTAGTAAAAACCCCCTCCCCAAGAACCTTCCCACAAGAGCTGATTTAAGTTTAGTTCTAGCTTGACTAATCTCATTAGAAGAAAAGGCACCTAGAAAAATCTTTTCTCAGAGTTGCAATGTCTTCATTTGTAGCTCTTGATGATTTCCATAGAAATTGCTTGGTTCCTTGAACTACCAGTGACCAACTTCATCCTGAATCCATAGTCAGTCCTTCTTTTCCTTTTTGAGCTCCCACCGAGGGTCCTCAAGGCGTAGCTTCTGATTGCTGAATATGACCAGAGGCATCTCCATGAACCCCTTCGGTTCCCTTTGCACTCCCATCGAAGATCGCCGATGCTCCTGAGCAGTCCCAACATCCCTTGAGAAACTTTTTGGTGTATCCAGTCCCTTAAATGGATTTATGACGACCCATCTCCTTCAGATAACGAAGATCCATGCTCTCTCCATGGGACCAAGTTCCAGACTTGTTTCCCTCTCCTCTAGGCCCCTTCACTCCCATAGTGAAGATATGTGAGAACCCTAATCACTTTCTTTCATTTCTCGCTTTTCTTAGATTTCTCTAGACTTTTTTTAGCTTTAATAAAAAGAATATATGTAGAAATTTGCTGTAACTTTATAATCCATGCAAAAGCTTTCTATAGCTTTAAGTTCTGTGTAAGTTGATTTTTTGCGAGTTTTTAAAAGTTTGTATATAATTTTTTCCAACTTTAAAATTATATAGAAATTTTTTGTACCTGCAAAATATATGAAAAATTTACTATAGCTTAAAATTCATGCAGAAATTTTTATAACTCTAAATTCTATGCAATTTTTTGGATTTTTAATATTATGAAAAACTTTTCTGCATCTTTAAAATTGCACATAAATTTTGCTATTTTAAAAAAATGGTGTATATTATTAGTTGTTTTTTCAATTACCTATTGCTATTGCTTTGAAAAATGTGTGAAATCATGCAGGTTCTTACTTGTTACATTTCTTAGTATAATTATTTAATTTATTGCTTTTATTACATGTATTTCAAAATTTAGAATTATTATTCAATCATGTTAAATTTTATTTTACATCTTCTTGCCATTTAATGCAAATGATAGTTAAGAGAATTGTTAGAATAAATGGTTCATTAGAGCTTGCTTATAGTTTGATTTAGTAAATTTTGTAAGAATGCATATATGATTTCACTTGATTATTGATCTTAAATCAATCAATGAATTTTTTTTGTCTTTGATGGTGTTACCATAACTGGAAATCTTTCTGGCAAACCATTATATCTTGGAGTATCATAAAGACTAAGTTGATCGATTTGAATATTACATATATGAGGTAGAGTAGATTAAAAATCTTATCTCATAAATTTTAAAGATAACTGAAAATAGTAATGTTATTTTCTTGGAATTTGTCAAGTCTAAAAAACTTAGTAGATCAATTAATCAGAGTTTATCTAGGAATGAAGTTCTAAATTATCAAGGAAGATGGGGCTAAGCTCACAATGTGATCATCGATAGTGGATACCAACCTCTATGATTGGAGATTCTATAAATGATATTCAATGTGATAGAAATGAAGCCGATTAAGTGATCATGATAGAATACATTCTTAGAATATTATCTCCTCTTATTTCTGTGATGAGTGCTTTTTAGTGACAAAGTAAAATTGGAAGATTGAGTTATATTCCTAATAAAGTCTAAGATAGGAAATCTGTGGGTATTAGGTTACAAATATCCTTAGAGGACTTACCTATGTAAGATTGTCGTATAGATCGCAACTAGAAGTTTGGGCTAATCATAACCAAATTCTTTTAAAAATCAAGTTACTAAGTGCAAGGCCTTTTAATGGCGCTGACTATTTAAAACTGGTTTGATATATATTGTATATAAGTTAAAGTCTAAGTTAACAGGCTTAGTTCAAGGTCTAATTACTATGATTCCTTCATATGGACTATCAATATTAAGTAAAGTTCAAGTCTAGAGGATATCATACTTATTACACTATATAAGATGTTTAGATAATATTCTTTATGATTTTCAAAATTTAAATCTTTTGTGAAAGATTGTGGAGTTTTATTAAAAAAAAGATTTAAGTTTTTTATATCTAAATTATTGTTGTTTAAAAATCTTAAAAACTCTTTAAAGTGATGCCTCTTTCTAAAGAGATACAGATTCTTGGAAGAAAATATTAGTTTTCAAAAAATATAATATTTTGAAACATTATATCTCTTTAAAACATGGCACCTGCTGGGTCACCCAGGTAGAGTCTATAAATAGGCTAATATCTAATTGTTTTGCAATCAATTATAAACATACCATCTCTTCTTTTCTCTATTTTGGTGCTCTGCTCCACTCTTTTCTTTTTGCATAGACCATTTTTTTTCTTTTCTTTTTTACTTTTTTTTATGGGGATATCTAAAGGAAGTCTTTAAGCTAGCCTCCTGAGCAATCAAGTTTGTTAGAGGAGGATTGAGCTGAGCCAAATTATTATCTTACGGACGAGATTACCGCAAACCCGCATGAAGGGGATGAATCATGTTTTAGGACAGTGTTTCACATGCTTCAATCAAGACAAGTTCTTTTCAATCTTTATTTATTTTAAGGAGCTTATTCTTTTAAAATCTGATCATAGATCAAAATAAAAATAATATAACAATTTTTAGATAAGAAATATTTCAACAAGATGAACATGATTCATGTATGCAAGTTATGATGTATAAGGGCATAAGCAGCAAAATTTACAAGTTCATAAGCATCTTGATCCTCTATAAATGGTAATTAGACTGTGAGTAATTTAACTGTAATTTTAAAAATCTATGATTAATCCATCATCGAGCATTTAGGCCATGTGCTATGAATAAAATGTTTAAAAAAATTCATGCATTGATGATTAATTGCAGGTAGAGAGTATTTTAGCTATTAAAGAATGTTTGAAAAGATTTTTAGCTGATATTAGAAAATATTTTAAAATATCATAGAATATCAAAAATATTTCTGGGAGTACTATATTAAAGAATATCAAAAAATATCAGAGAATATTAGGAATGATTCATAGCTAACATACCGCATTAGAAAGTATTGAGAAATCTTAGGATATATATTATATGCATTAAAATCGTAAGATTTCGATCTATTTATAAATATCATAGAATATCAAAATATTTCTGGTCGATGTACTATATTAAAGAATATCAAAAAATATCAGAGAATATTAGGAATGATTCATAGCTAACATACCGCATTAGAAAGTATTCGAGAAATCTTAGTGATATATATTATATGCATTAAAATCGTAAGATTTCGATTCTATTTATTTCTTATAAGCATTAGAAAGTATTTGAGAAATCTTAGTGATATATATTATATGCATTAAAATCGTAAGATTTCGATCCTATTTATTTTATAATAAAATCATTGGATTTTGATTTTTTTGAATCTTTATACTTATATATATGCCATTTGATGAATGTAAAATGAACTCGAGGATGACTCCACCATTCATTTGAGAGGTGAGCAGATTCAGTTAGCTCTAGAGAAACCAAACCCTGGACCTGATTGGAATTTATAATGTCCTATTCAATTTCTATAAATTAAACTTAAATCTTAATACTGACTTCTATAATCACGACTTTTAGAATCCATCAAACACTTAAATCTGCTGCTTCAATGTAAGTCACTTCTCATAAATCACCTTTGCCAACTGTTGCCGATCTCACCGCCGCCGGCCTGTGGCTTCGGAGCCGCCGATCCGGCTAGACCATCTCGCCTCCGGGGTCTCCTGGCTGTTCGAACCTGCAAGGCAAGGTCAAAACCCTGGCCGGGGGTCCCGGCGAGGGAGCTTCGAACGGTCAAGTTAGTAGACGGCGAGAGGGAACAGAGTCTCTGAGACGGGCCCCCGAAGGAGTCCCAGACTTAAGATCGTGCTAGCAAGAAAGGCCCCAGAAAGAATAGAAACCCGGCCTGGTTCCTTCACCGAGCTCACGCCAAAGGTCCCCTTTCGGGATCTTGGATCCTGCTCTTGGACGGAGTCTCCTCCTCCAGCCTTTGTTTCTTGCTTACCTTGTCGTCTATTCTCTCCTTCCTTTTAACTCCTCATGTCGCCTCTTCCTCTCCCGCCTCTGGGAGGCCCCTTCGTCTCTTTCATCTCCTCCCCCCATCTCTTTCCCTTTTCCCTTCTGGATCAAAGAGCGGTGTCCCGGCCTTGCTTGCCGAGCCTAGCGAGGAAAGGGCAAAGGAAGGGCGCCGGGCAGACCGCCGACCAGACCTTGGCCGAGTGCAAGCGCTCTCCTTTCCAGGCGCCGACAATGTCCGTTATCGGGTCCTGTTTTGTTAGGGCCTCGCCTCTCGACTGCGGGACCTGTCGGGCCGATGTAAGCGGTGTTTCGCATGTCGCTGCCGACCGTACGGGCGCTACTCTCGGGGTGCGGCGCGCACGGCTCAAGGGGCAATCTTGGAGCTCGTGCTCCTATTCCTCGGAAGCTTCTCCGTACAGGTTGGCCGACCTCGGCGAGGTGGGACCGTCTCAGGGTGCCACCTGGCAAGGGAGCGGGGAGGCCGCCGGCTTCGACCGAGGTGGACCCCTCCTGGGTGGATACTTGGCGGAGTGGCAGAGGGGCGCCCGACTTCGACCGAGGTGGTCCCGTCTCCGGGCGCCACCTGGCGAAGGAGCGAGGGGCCCGGCTCGACCTCGATCGAGGTGGGGCCGTCTCAGGGTGCCACCTGGCGAGGGAGCGGGAGGCCACTGGCTTCGGCCGAGGTGGACCCCTCCTGGAACGCGAGCGGCAGAGGGGTGCTCAACTTTGGCCGAGGTGGTCTCGTCTCCGGGCGCCACCTGGCAAAGGAGCGAGGGGCCCGGCTCGACCTCGGCTGAGGTGGGACCGTCTCAGGGTGCCACCTGGCGAGGGAGCGGGGGGGCCACCGGCTTCGACCGAGGTGGACCCCTCTTGGGTGGACACCTGGCAGAGCGGCAGAGGGGCGCTCGACTTCGGTCGAGGTGGTCTCGTCTCCGGGCGCCACCTGGCGAAGGAGCGAGGGGCCCGGCTCGACCTCGACCGAGGTGGGACCGTCTCAGGGTGCCACCCGGCGAGGGAGCAGGGAGGCCGCTAGCTTCGACCGAGGTGGACCCCTCCTGGGTGGACACCTGGCGGAGCGGCAGAGGGGCGCCCGACTTTGGTCGAGGTGGTCCCGTCTCCGGCGCTACCTGACGAAGGAGCGACGGGCCCGACTCGACCTTGGATCGTGGTGGGACCGTCTCAGGGTGCCACCTGGCGAGGGAGCGGGAGGCCGCTGGCTTCGGCCGAGGTGGACCCCTCCGAGGTGGACACCTGGCGGAGTGGCAGAGGGCGCCTGACTTCGGTAGAGGTGGTCTTGTCTCCGGGCGCCACCTGGCGAAGGAGCGAGGGGCCCGGCTCGACCTCGATCGAGGTGGGATTGTCTCAGGGTGCCACTGGCGAGGGAGCGGGGAGGCCGCCGGCTTCGACCGAGGTGGACCCCTCCTGGGTGAACACCCGGCGGAGTGGCAGAAGGTTTGGACCGACCTCGACTTCGGCCGAGACGGGGCCAAACCTGACTTTGCCGAAAAACTCCACGTGGCTCGAATCACGTCTAGCGAAATCTGAGACATGCCACGTCATCATTTCGGCCGTAACACCAACAATTTCCCAAGGTTACCAAGAATTTTTTCCACTAACAAATTAATAATCACTTAAAATGAAAAGAAATGTGTTTATCTCTGACAAAACCCTTTTATTTTTTGGTACATTGACAAAACAAGTTTTAGTAGATCAAAATAATAAAGGCAAATAACCTTCTATGTTGTACACACAAAGGTAGCAGATATACTACAACAAATACTCACAAGAAATCAGTGTTGTGATAAGTCAATCGACCTGGCTCATAGAAGGCCAGAATGGGTCCAAAAAATAAATAAAAGGTTGTATCAGGCCCAGAAGTTGATGGAACAGCAATCAACTGACTACCTACAAATTCATTAGTCCGACCTGCACCTAAAAGCCAACAAACTCCAAAAGGAATGAGAACGGCAAGAAAAAAATTAGTTATTCTACCAGCATAATTAACTATCGTTATAATAGGCACATGTTAGTTTCTAACAGAATAACGTCGGAACTAACTACCAGAGACCCTTTTCAACTAAATTCTATTAAGGTCCATGCCTATAAATACCGATAAAAGGGGCCTCCGGGGATAAATAAAAATAACTAGCTGAAATATTCTCTCATTTCTGCTCATTTTCTCTGAGATTCTATATCTGTTACCCGAACCTTTACTGACTTAAGCATCGAAGTGTCCCCTACTGGAAATCCTTTGGTGAGTGAGTTTGTTTTGCAGGATCATCAAGAGTTTGATCGGTGAATCTTGAAGGTGTAGAAAGGTTACTTTGGTTCGGCCACAACAGATTGGCATGCCAAGAAGGGAATTAAAATCTTGAAAATAATTTGAAAGAGAAAATGATGAAAGGAAGAGTGCAGAATACTTCGACTGGAAGAGGCCGTCCACCATCTAAAAAAATGACCCACCCTTGAATGGTGAGGACTCACCCCCGCAATAAGCATGGGACGATAGCAAATCGGTATTCTCTTGAACAAAATGGAAGCTCTGACCATTGCCGTTCAAAATCTTCAAGAGGTGGTGATCAGCGGGCAACAACGACCGATGCCTCGAGGTGTAGCCGATGATCTCCTTTACAAGAACTCGATGCCCCGAGTCATTACTCTTGGCGTCATCGTTCCTTGAATCGGCATTCTACTACATGACAAGACTCCTAACTCCATAAATATAGGAAGAGTCGGCTTAGGGAGAAATGCTAAAGGTCTTATTCCATCTCCTCCAATGAGTCCACCCCAAGAAGCTCCTATCGAAGTAAGGGAATTCGACGACACAACAGTTTCGAAAGAAAATTCTGGAAGCTAGAATTGCAGATCGCCAAACTCGACAACCAATAGAGGAACAACGAGTGATAGATGGCCTATGATTCATAGCCACCCTTCTCTAGGAGAATCATGGAGAAAAGATTCTGTCCCACTTCAAGATTTCATAATTGGAGCCTTATGATGGCCACCGATCCTCTTTTATTTGGACGGCTTTAAAGCCTATATGATGATTCAAGGGATAACTAATGCCCTCCACTGCCAGCTTTAAAGCCTATATGATGATTCAAGGGATAACTAATCCCTCCACTGCCTTGATTTCCCAGCCACCCTCAAGAAAGTTGAATGGATGTGGTATTCGAGTCTTCGACCATGTACCATTTATTCTTTTGAATAATTGAGAAAAATTATTTGGACTCATTTCAAGTCCAATAGAAAGATGCTGCACAATTCGGATAGCCTCTTTTTTACCCAACAGCAAGAAGATGAACTCTGAGAGATTATGTGGCTCGTTTCAATTCTATCATGTTAGAAATTCCAAATCTCAATGAGCACATTGCCATGTTCACCATGAAGAAGGGACTTCGATCATCCAGATTCACTTTTTCTTAGATAAGAAGTTTTCCACAAATTACTCTAAACTTGCGTACAAAAATAAGCACAGGCTAAAGAACAAGCTGCCAATTAGTGCCAAGTTGAGGGAGACCTACCCCAAAGAAGAAAAATCCAAAAGCAGCAATGAACCTCGACCATCTGGTAATGAGGACACTTTGACTCAACGCGTAGTCCGAAGTCGAAGAACCCGATCGTAAGTTCGACACCTACACTAGTTTATCTCTCCCAAGAGAGAAGATACTGATGGAGATTGAAAAAAAAAGCTTTCTCTAGAGACCTCGACCGATGCGAGCACCTCCAGCCTCGTGCAATAAGGCCAAATAATGTTGATTCCATAGGAACCATGGACACATCACAGAAGATTACATCCAGCTGAAAGACAAGATCAAAGACTTGATCAAATGTGGATACTTGGAAAAGTACATCCACGGTCAAGACCGCCAGGGTGAGGTGGTAGCTTAAAAACAAATCATTGATGGCACAGAACTTTTCAATCAGCAACCCACCGATGAATGGCTAGCATGTTGTATCATCAATCGAGCTTCAAAGAAGAAAGCACTTCGAAGAGACCACGGAACAATAATATCATCGGCTTTTCTGATGATGACTTACAAGGGGTTCAAATACCTCATGATGATTCTTTAGTTGTTTCTGCTATCATTGCAAACTATGATGTAAGAAAAATTTTAGTGGATAATGAAAGTTCGATTGAGGTCTTGCTCTATGATGCTTTTTTTAAGAGAACTTATCAAGAGATAAATTATAAAGAATCTTAGCACCCCTCACTAGGTTCGGAGAAAATTCGGTAGGAGTGGAAGGGGAAATAACTCTTCCCATAATCTTCGGAACAGAATCTAGATAGAAAACACTTCCAATCATATTTATGGTCATCTAGATGTCCTCTGCATACAATGCTATTTTAGGACAACCTACCTCAAATAAGTTCCAAGGCATCATCTCCACTTACCATTTGCTGGTATGATTCCCGACTAGGAACAGAGTTGGAGAAATAAAGGGAGATCAAAGGATAGCTTGACAATGCTTGACGATTCAAGACCGACAGCCAGTTGGCAGAATGACCCTAGAATAGATGGATCATATGATCGGACAGAAGAGATTGGAGAGCCGTCGAAGAACCATCTTCGTACCTCTCATAAGGGACGATCCAACTAAGATTGTGCAGATTGGAAGTCTACTCAATGAAGATATGAGGACAAGATTGATTGACTTCTTGCAAACCAATACTGATATCTTCGCGTGGTCGGCTAATGATATATTGGAAATCCCTCTAGAAGTTATCACTCATTAGCTAAAGTCAATCCAAGACGTCGGCCTGTTTGGCAGAAGAAGAGAAGTTTCATCTCATAAAGATAGAAAGTCATCAATAAGGAGGTAACTAAACTCCTTGACATAGATTATATCGATCTCAATAAAGCCTACCCAAAGGATAGCTTCCCACTACTGAAGATTGATCAGCTTATTGATGCTACTACAGGACATAGGCTCTTAAGCTTTATGGATGCCTTCTTTGGCTATAATCAGATTTTAATAGATCCTGAAGATGAGAAGAAGATGACCTTTGTTATTGAGAGAGGGCTATATTGCTATAAGGTAATGTCATTTGCCTTGAAGAATGCTGGAGCAACATATTGCGCTGGTTAATAAAATCTTTGAAAAATAGCTCACAAAACTATGGAAGAGTATGTTGATGACATGATCATCAAGCATTCAGACTGATGACTACATCAGAGACCTCCAAGAGGCCTTCGACGTATTACGAAGACATCAGATGAAGTTGAATCCGATTAAGTGTGTCTTTAAGGTTACGTCAGGAAAGTTTCTTGGTTTCCTTGTTACCAATTAAGGAATTGAAGCTAATCCAGAGAAAATCCAAGCAATCCTCAATATGAGACATCCTTCCAACAAGAAGGATAATCCAACAGCTGACTAGACGGATCGCATCATTAAGCCAATTCATCTTTCGGTTGGTAAAAAGATACCTTCCTTTTTTTAAAGCCTTGCGACAAACAAGGAGCTTCTAGTGGTCGGAAGGTTATCGACAAGCCTTCAAGGAGCTGAAAACTACTTGACCAATCCGACTCTACTCTCGAAACTTGAGGAAGGAGAAACCCTATACCTTTTCCTCACCATTTTAGATGAGATCGTCAGCTCGGTGCTTGTCAGAAAGGAATTCGATGGTGCTTACAAGCCAATTTACTATACCAGCAAAGTGCTTCATGATGCCGAGGTGAGACATCCAAAAGCACAAACATTATATATGCTTTGGTGATAGCAGCAAAGTGCTTAAAACCATACTTCTAGTCCCATCCTATCACCGTGCTGACGGATCACCATTGAGGGCTATCCTATAATGCCCCGACATCTCTGGCAGCATAGCTAAATGGGCTATCAAGTTGGAAAACAATCAAGCCAATATGAAGCTCTTCTGGTAGGACTTAGGATTGCCAGAGAATTAGATATTTGAAAGATAAGAGTGTCTTCAGACTCTCAATTAGTGGTAAACCAAATCAAAGGAGACTTTGAAGCTCGAGATATGCTGATAGCAAAATATTTGGAGAAGGTGCGAGACCTTGTGACCCAATTTGATTTTCTTGACATCACTCACATTCCATGAACTAAGAACTCCCGAGCTGACTCACTATCTCGGCTAACCATAATGGTGCTCGACTCCTTAGGTTAGGCTTTCATTGAATATCTGAAGACTCCTAGCATAATGATGGGAGAAGGAGTGGAAGAAATGCACCAAATTGAGCAAGAGCCTAGCTGGATGGATCCGATCATTAAATACTTAACGAGGGGACCTTACCAGAAGACACCGCCAAAGCTAAACAAATACAATGGATGGCTTCTCAATACGTCGTCCTAGAAGGGTCTCTTTATAAGAGGTCCTTCACACAGCCTTTGCTGAAGACTTGGAGACTTCAGATGCTAACTATATCCTAAGAGAAGTCCATGAATGCATATACGGTGATCATCTGGGAGGCAGATCTATGGCATACAAGATTATTCGCTAAGGATACTATTAGTTGACCATCTAGAAAGATGCTGCCGACTTTGTAAGAAGGTGCGACCAATACCAAAGGTATTCTAATATTCAGAGGTGTCCGGCAAGCCAGCTGACCTAATTGGTCGCCCCTTGGCCATTCGCATAGTGGGTAATAGATATTCTTAGCTCCTTTCCTCCGACCTTCGGACAAAGAAAGTTTATGATCATAGCCATCGACTACTTTACCAAATGGGTTAAGCTGAACCTTTAGCCCATATTACTGAAGGAAAGGTCGAAAACTTTATCAGGAATTTCGTAATCTACCAATTTGGAAACCCTTATGCTATCATCACCAACAATGGAAGACAATTGACAATAAAAAATTCAAAGACTTCTGTGCTCAATATCACATTCTCCATAAGTTGACTTTCGTCGGACATCCTTAAATAAATGGTGAAGCTGAGGTAACCCATTGACGATCCTCCATGGCCTAAAGACTTGGCTAAATGAAGCAAAAGGACTTTGGACCAAAGAACTGAACTCAATTCTCTAGATATACCGGATACTCCCGATCTACTACCGGATAGTCACCATTCAATCTGACTTATGAAAGTGAAGCAATGATATCGATAGAAGTCATCCTCCGATCTAGAAGGACAGACCACTTCAAGGAGCCAGACAATTTGAAACGAAGGAGAGCTGACCTGGACTTACTTGAGGGCACTAGACTTCGGGCACAACTTCGAATGGCCGTATGCCAATAGAAAGTCGCCCGATATTACAACTCATAGATAAGGGCAAAACCTTCCGACTCGGAGATCTTGTACTATGAAGAGCTGAAGTATTCGACCTATAGAGCAAGAAAAGTTTGCCCCTAACTGGGAAGGTTCTTATCGGATTACCGAAGTAATACGGCCCAGAATCTACCAATCGAAAGCCTAGATGGCTATCAGATGGCTAGACCCTGGAATGTAGAAAATTTATACAAATACTATCAATAAAGAGCTCTCCTCATCTCTCCATATTCTCTGTCATGAACAAATCAGAGTCAATCGATATATCCGACAAATGAAGAGTTGGTCTAATCAATCGACTCTATCGACATATCTGACAAATGGAGAGTTGGCCTGACTAGCTAACTTAATCGATACACTCGACAAGCATCAGAGTTGGTCTAATCCACCAACTCCCATTCGACAAATAGAGAGTTGGTCTAGCACACTAACTCATTGGTATATTTAAAAAGGGCTAGCCAAATTAGCCCGCCTATTATATTCAATAGAAGAAGACATCGGCATCATCAAAAAACAATCTCTATACTATTGAACTATTATGCCGATGGTGCAATACTTAGCAAAAGCTATCCTATAACAAGTACAAAGCATAAAAGAATCGACAAGTCTATACTTAAAAAATATTTCAAAGACAGGCAACAAGAACATTGCTTGTATAAAAAAAAAGGAAGTTTCATTTTATAAAGTGACTTGTTACATGTTGAAAGAAAGTTCTTCAGATTTATATGAAGTATTGAAAAGAAACAAAAAAAAGAGAGTACATCAAGGTTCTTCGGCCAATTCAGAATTGGAGGAATAATTGCATCTTGGATGGAGTCGCCAGGCCCATCTGTTACAGAAACAAGAATGTCCCCGCTTGTTCATCCACCTCATCCTCCTTGTCAATCTCATCCGAGTTTTTTTGGAGACATCCAAATCTGGGTACAATTTCTTTACCTTCTCCAAGCAATCCCAAAGCCGATGTTATAACTTTCCACCCTGGCTTCATACATTTTGTCATCGAAGGTAGCGGACTTCTTGTACTCCTCACGGCTTGAAGAGCTTGCCATTCAGCCAGTTCCGCCCTTCGCTCGATCGATTCTACCATTTGTTCGAGTAGTTCAGCCTTCTTCTCCTGCTTCAGCCTTCTAGGCTAAGGCCTCATCGAACTTCTTCAGCTATCTTTGGCTAGTTGTTTTGAAGAATGAAGTTTCTTTTTCTTCTTCTTCTTCAACCTCGCCTCCAGCTCGCTTACTTTGGCTTGCGCCGCTTTCAACTCCCGTCCAAAGAAGTATTAGTAGCAACACTTTGTTCTAATTTTGTTCGATGGCCACCCTAAGCTCTTCAGCCACTTCTTTCTCAGCCTTTGCTATCTCTAGCTGGTCAAAGATCTTGCTCAGGTCGACAAATTCCCAGACACTCTCTTCGATCAGAGAGATCTCGTAATAATTGTCGAAAAAGAGATATATATAAGTTAGTATGATATGGTACTCTATAAAAGAAGATATGAAAAGGAGATTTTTTCGTACCTTTAAAGTGTTCGGATAAACAAAAGTGAAGATGTCTTCTAAGCGACAGGCCTTAGTTACCTCCCAATCCTTGGGGAGGATGGTGGTCCTCAGTATTGCCCAGCTAGGACAGGTTGTCGAACCCTGTGTCATCATGTAGACATTGAAGTCCACGAGATCCTCCGTGGAAGGTGCTGTCGATGCTTTGGAGGCGTCGCTGGCTGCTTCGAAGACTGCTCGACTGGAACCACCCTTGGACGGAGCTCCGCCAAAGGAACATCATCCTCATTAGACATTGTCCACACCGTTATCGGGTGTTCTTCCTGATCGGGACCTCTAGAGGAGTATTGGAGGGGGCAGTTGTTGAGCGAGCCCTCTTCCTGCCCTCCTGGGCCATGGAGAATCTGCTTTACCCTCTTTCTAATGGCCTGTCGGAGTCTGCAGGTATTAGGTTTCATCTTCTCGTCTGCAAGGAAGAGAAAAACATGTGTTATTATTAGTTGAAGATAGAAAAGAAAACAAAGAAAAATTAATAATAAGACTGACGAAACATACCTAATGAGGAAGAAGTACTAATTTGAATGAGAAAGAAGCCTCCTCGCTCAGTAGCTCTTTCATCGGAGGAACTTCAACTCTGGAAAGTTTCTCGAAGTCTCCCTGTCAGCCGATATGACCTTCTTCCCATCATTGGGAGTCAAACGGGGCTCCCTCTACTCAGTATTAAAATCTCATGGCTATGTGGACAGAAGAAAGAAAAAGCAAGGCTTCCATTCGTGAATAGTAGAAATAAGCCCCGCAATGAATTTTCGACTAGGACAGGGGCCGATGACCCACCACCTTTGGTCGTAGAAATCCTTCTTTAGGACAAAAAAAAGAACTAAAAAGGAAGTCATAAGCACTATGTCTAGATCGTGACAAAGACAAGGAAGGCACATATTATCCGAATACTATTCGGAGCAATTGTACCAGAATTATATGGTAGAGATTGAGATCCGAACAAAGAATGGATGAAGAAGAAACGAATACCAGTTGAACCTTCAACTATTTTTTGTACACAGTAATGGTTCCAGGTAGAGGCCTATTTATCCTCTCACTAGAGTGAGGGACGAAGGCAGGCAAATCCTATGGAATCTTGTAATATTTCTGTAGAAGCTAACCTAGACTTAGTGCAATGCTTTAATGGATTCGGGCCTCAATTCTTTCGTACTGAGGACCCTTCGTCCTAGAGGAACCATGATACTGGAGGGCTCACCTTTGCTCCCACCAGTGGGGACCTGCCGGCGACAGGGACATCTAGAGATCTAGTCATTCTACAAGATAAAAGAGCAGGACTAACCTGAAAGAAACAGAAGAGCTCGAGAAGGAGAAAAGTCGACACAAAGATGAAGACCGCCCCCCCCCCCCCCCCCCCTCCCCCCCCCACCCAATGACTAGGAATGAAAATAATAAAAAGATCTGTCCTTCGGAGAGGAGGGTCGTTTAATAGGGGGCGTCAAACGACTCTGATTTCTTCCTCGAGTCACAAGAGCTGCCCCTAATCATGCCATATATGCGAATCCCAACGACGGATATGGACCCATGGAAAGAAATTGATACAACGGGAGGAAAACCAAGGTGTCAGAGCTTAATGGATAGAAGACGATGATGGCTCTGATCATGAGTTCGTGCACCTTCGACGATCTTGATCGTGCTACTAACCTGGATTTCTTACCAAACGCGATAGCGAAAGCATTGATACGACCCCAAGATCTAAAAAATAACATCCTCACCAAGAATAATTTGCCACCTGCAAGGGTGTTACGCTCAAAAGCTAGTGCCCTAATCGTCGACCGAAGCTAGGATATGCCATCATTGAAGAATTTTCTCACCTCGATGAAGGATGTAGCTAAAAAAAAATAGAGAAGCTCATCATTTCTTATTAACTCCGTCTTTTAAAACATTAAATATATCTTAAACTCGAGAGTTGGAAGACAAGTGTTGTGAAATCAATCAACCTAGCTCATAGAAAACCAGGATGGGCCCAAAAATAAATAAAAGGCTTATCAGGCCCAAAAACTGATGGAACGATAATCAACCGACCACCTACAAATTATTAGTCCGACCTGCACCTAAAGACTGACCGGCTCCAAAAAAAATGAGAACGGCAAAAAAAAATTAGTTATTCTACCAGCAAAATCAACTACTGTTATAATAAATACGGATTAGTTTTCAACGGAATAATGCCAAAACTAACTGCCAGAGACCCTTTTTAACTAAATTATGTTAAAACCCATGCCTATAAATACCGGTAAAATAAAACCTCCATGAAAAAAGTAAAATAACTAACTGAAGTATTTTTTTCATTTCCGTCCATTTTTTCTAAAATTATATATCTGCTATCCAAATCCTTGCTGACTTAAGTATCGAAGTATCCCCACCAAAATCCTTCGATAAGTGATTTATTTTACAGGATCATCGAGAACATGATCGGATGAATTTTGATGGTACAAAAATGTCACTTTTGTTTGGCCATAACAACATCCAAACCCCCTTAACTACTCATGGTATTATCAATACATCATGCAGCCTGTAACTATTATTAGTGGTACTAAAATAAACAAAAAAATCTATTTTGCAACAACATATCTGTTCAAAACATCCATGCCATCAACAATCTGAGCAAAATGAAACCAACAAAAGGGTACTGCCTTTACACTGACAGTCACATGTACCAAGGGCGATAACTTAAATCCGGACAATCCAGACGGCAGACCATTACACCAGATATTTTATAACTCTACATCTTAATTTCTTCGATCTTCTTGCAACCCCTCTCACTTCACTTACAGTTTTGGAACTCTAGATTCACTTGTTCCAGCAACAACTACGTTCAACATGGAAACTACAACATGGATCTTGCAAATCCAGAATTTGCATCACTTCTTTAGTTGAGAGAAGATCCGCTTGCAGTATGGGCTGGTTCGGAGAATTGCTGCATGAGGACGGATAGCATCACCAGTGCACTACGAAGAGAACCCTGCTTAGAGAATAAAAAATAATAAGAAAAGTATATAATGTAGTGTAAGATGCAAATCTTGCTGGTGGTTCAAGACCTTGGTATTTTGAAGAGCGGATTGAAGACATAATTGGCATAAGGGTCTTGCAGTAACTGCCCAAACTGAGACACTGAAAGCAATTCTAATATAATAGTTGCTCGATCATCTTCCCCAAATACCTTGAGGCATTTTTCTACCACATGGCTGCTGAATTTTTGCATCGAGAGCTGTACATAATATGCTTCAAATTGAGATGCCAAATTTGCAATTACTAATGGACTTTTCAGATCTAGGATGTACTGAACAACATAATTTCTGAAACAACAATAAGAAACACTGTAAGTCTGAGATCCAATGGCACAAAACAAGTTCATATATAACATTTTGTTTCAAAAATATGGTGGAAAGGACAAAACATTTATTTGATACATAAAGGGTCTATAGGAGGTAAAATTAAGTGAAAAAATTATAACCACATTATGGTTGATATATGCAATGGATTCAACAATATAAGTGCTAAAATAATTATCGTTTGTCAAAATAGATTTAGAAAAAAAAATGCAGTATTCCACAATTCTCTCTTCAAATGGGCCTCATGATGCTAAGCTCCCTGGTGAAATAAAGTTGTCTATACCTTGACTGACACAGCTAAGTTTTAGGTTCATAAATTATAATCAAGATATGGGACCAAAGATCAAAATTTACCTCCATTCTCAGCATGCATCCTTGTACTAAAAATGGCTTATAGCCCAAACATTCTATAACAGGACAAATTAAACAAATTATACACATATATTGCATTTTAAAACTATATTATACTGACATTAGCAGAGAATAGATTGAACCATAACATATCCTTTCATACAAGTGTGTAAAAGTCCTGCCGATCTTGCTTCATGTTGTGCTTCAGTGAATAAATATTTTGTAAGGCACATCTCTTTTTCTGCTTTTCTACAAGCATTGTGGTAGCATTGAAATTGTGCCTTACACAATTGTGATAATCCTGATGTTATTGGCTTCCATTCACTTATATGTCAGCTACTAGTCAGGATGAAGTACAAATCTATTTTTCTCAATCCATTAGCTTTTGAAATAAAGGTCTTATCAACAAGCTCTCAGTTTTCTCATTTAATAGCAACCAGCTAGTAAGTACAACTGAAACCACATTGCACGGTATTTCTATTTGTATGATAGATGGCAACAAATGGCACCTTTCACATCATATTTTTGCACAGTTCTAGTCAGGGGAGTAGTTTTAATTCAGGAGTTTAACATGCGTGCACACCCACAACTAGTAATCTTCATCCTGTTTCAAACCCAGATAAGAGGGGACACACTCTGATAACTCTTTAGCTGGAGCTACCAACCAAAGATAGAGATTCTTTCATAAATATTTTCTATTATTTAAGCTCTATCATAGGCATTCTGATATCTTCTTAACATATATGTTTCTTTCTTTTTCTAGCCTTTTGTCTTTTTGTTATCTTATCTTCTCATTACCTTTAATATTTAGCTCCGACCATCCTCCACCTTCCCTATATGAAACTGAAAGGTAGAGTCTGAAGCTACTGGATGTGCTCCAGATGAATAACTACATATTGTGTATAGAAACCAGAGACAAACTATGCAGAACCAACAAATTAGATGAATAAGGTCTCTGTTTGAGGAATTAAAAAATGGTTAAAAAAAACCAGAGCCTGAACAGTAACATATGCAGGATATGACAAACAATTTTGAACAGTAACATATGCAGATATGACAAAAATTTTGAAGAGACTATACAAATTCAGAGCATCTGCTGGAAAACAAATTTGTTGGTTTTCAAATTCAAAGCATCTAGAGGATATGACAAACAATTTGAAGAAACCATGCAAATTCAAACATCTACAGGAGAACAAATTAGTTGGTTTTCTTTGAGAAAACACAAGATTCCAACTGGGTCATAGAAGTCAGAAGTGGAATGGAGAAATCAGAATATCACTAGAACTGCAAATTTTTATCTAACAGCAAAACTAAAGGGCTAGATAATTTTCACTTGAGTATTTTTATGAAAAGGACTTTAATCTATCCAAATAGGAAATTAAACTGGACAGAAGCAAGATTGCGAATTGGCTTATATCATGCCTCAGTCACACCCAAGAAACCTTGGGTTGACTAGAGTGCTTAAACTTTGAGAAGAACTTAAATCTTTATGAAGGAACACTTGTTGATACCATCAGAACTCTTAGCTACTTTCATCTTTGATGCATTATTATCCATCACAATGCCCACAATCTATGTTCCCAAACATACAAAAACAACAAGTTCTAATCTGAAAATATAAATGTTTAATAATTTAATAATAATATAATAGAATCGTGATAATTTAAAATTATGAGCCCCATGGAGAGAAGAGGGGGGGGTGGTGTTCGGAAGAAGAGGATGCATGTTTGTAGACAGGGACATGAACTTAAATTGTTCAGATGTTACTCTCTATAGTTTGTAAATCTTTCATACCATGTGTAGAACATTCAAGGCAACACATTCGTTATGAATCATATAACAGAAAAGCAAGTGCAATTATGTTTTATGTACAGAAGTTTTTAGAGGATAACTTGCTGTATGTCGAAATCATGATTTAATGGAAACACACAAACAAGTATCTAGTTAAATGTACCCTGTTGAATTCTATATAAATACAATGCCTTCCATGTTTCCATAATCCTTTGAATGTTTCTAACTTATACATTCCCCACCCATGGCATGAGGCTCCACATCATATACCCTGCATCTCCAATAGTTTAATGCCTCAGCTTAAGTGCTATTATGAAAATAAATCATGATGAACCCAACTAAAAAATCATTAAATCTAATGACATACTTCTATAACTCCAACTAATTTTAAATAAGATAGAGGTAGCCTGTGACCAATGTACACACGCACACGCGCGCGCACACACACACATATAAAGTTGCCAATGTGGCTTCAACAACTACCAGATTGGCTCTACTTGCTTTCTGTAACTCTACCTCTTTCATGAGCTTCATAAATGAACAAGATCGTTGAGAACAAACATTTGTTACAAAATGTTCAACTTCGCATCACATGCCTTGGATGGGACCAATAGATTTTAAAGTTCTTAATAGGAATAGCAGACACACTACTGCTCTTCATCTCGAAGCACCAGCTAAATGAAAAATGATCAAGGTTTCTATATCTCCTCGATTCTTTCATCCAAGCTCCAAATAGTTTCTATTAAACAATACTTTCTGAGGCCAAGAAATAGATTGTTGAGAGTATTGTCCTGCTGGCAGAGACACTAATGCTCTTCATCTTAAGGCACCATCTAAGTGCAACAACCTCTATTTAAGGTTCCCATTTCTCCTCGAATCCATTATCCAACCTCCAAAAAAGTTCCACTAAATAATACTTTTTGAGGTCAAGAAATAGATTTTGAGAGCATTGTCTTTAATGACTAATGTAAAAATCCTAGAATGCAAAATTACATTGACGCAATGGAATTCCTCAACAAAAAGGATCACTTAATATTTTGATTTCTTATTGATGATAGGAAAAGAGACAAACCAATATGATTCAACTAATCCATTTATATGTCATCTCCAATTAACTAAACTTTTTATGCAATAGTTGAATATGATATCTGCAGCTTTAATTCGTGTGCATAAGATCAGCAACCCAGGCACACACATGCGCGCGCGCGCACACACACACACACACAGAGAGAGAGAGAGAGAGAGAGAGAGAGAGAGAGAGAGAGAGAGAGAGAGAGAGAGAGAGAGAGAGAGAGAGAGCCTTAGCATGATTGCAAAGACCCTGCACTAATGTAGGGCATCATATGTACATTATATCTTAGAAAAGCCAACTCATACTTCCACAAGCAAAGAGAATGGACAACCATAATCGAAGAGGCTGTTGAAAATCAGAAGGAAGAGGCAATGAATAACATAATACATGTTTTGATAATATTATATTATGAAAATGAAGAAATATAACAGATGGGAAGCTTCAGATGAACCATTATGCATTTAGAAGAACTTAAGCACAACTATTTAATAAGGGACCCATTAGACCATATGCTAGTTTGATCCATAAATGATTATTACAAAACAAAAAAAATGTATTTATCGCAAAAATGTGAAATACTGTGTGATCTTTATGGCAACACTATTTGAGTTTTACAAATTCAGAGGTCTTAGAAAGCATGCATGTAGGTAAAACAATGAAAAAAGAGCATGATCAGCTCATGGCCCTATAAATTTTAGTGCTGAAGTTGTCATTAGTTATATTAATAAAAATCTAGTTAAAAATGCCTATATTGGGTAAATAATTGAAAAAAATGATGTCAAGTTGCTTCACTCTCTCCCATGATTATCTGTAACTAATATTATCTCTTTCCAAACTCTATTGCATTGGACTTGATCAAATTACAGACAAAAGTGAAGTCATTGGTTCGTAGATGTGCATCGTCATAAATATATATGTATGCCATATGTAGATAGTAGATAGTAGATACGCGAACAATGCACCTACTCCAAAATCAGGATTTAAACCTCTACCAGAGAGATGATCCCACAAACCTCTATGCTATTCTGGTAGATGCCTTATGAAGCATGACTGAGCACTTGAGGACAGCTTGATTGGGTGAACAGGTTACACAACATGGACGACAAAGATGTTGCTATGCAACATGCCATGAAGGTCCCATGAAGATAATATTCTTAGTGATGATTGGTGGGCAATTGCATGTGGCATTTGCATATTTGTATCTAAACAGGCCTATGAAGTTGAGTATAAGCCCATATTTTTTTGAGAATTGAATATAAGTCCATATTGTGTATATGTATGTAAACAGTTTGACTTTCAAGAGATGCTTGAGTGGCATAGCCCAAAGTTGATGTTGAAGATCAAGATTTTTTTCTCATTCTCCAAATCATACAAGACTCTGAAGAAAAAGAACCCTACAATTCTATCTGAAAGGACTGCTAATTAGATCACCGGATTTAAAGTAAACCGCAAAAATATCAATAAGAATATTACCCAAAACAATCTTGAGCTAGTTTGAGTCCATTAGCAGATATTTCTGCAACCAAGTCCCTCCAATCTTCTCCAGTAGAATGAGAGATGCATCGTTGCAAGATACAGCATCCATGTTGATGGGTTGCAATATCAACACAATGCTTTGTAGCAGCATCAAAAATAAACTGTCACATAGAATGTTATTCGAACTCAGTGTATCTTAAACAACAGAAGAAAATGTTGAACAGAATATGTTAATGTTGCACATGAATTTATTTGAATAGAATGTAAACTTAAATGTGTTAAATCAGATGAGCACTATGCTACCTAGTTGCAAGTTGTGACTTAATCACAAGTGTCTGTCTATGCTCATACTTTGCGGTTTTTGCTTTCCAAAGCTTATTTTAACTCGCTGAAAGAATCTTCAAATACTTCTCAAGAGCTTCAAATTATCTCATGAATTATAATAGATATTGTTCAAGTTACCCTATCGGTCAAGATATTTATTATATTCTTTGATCTTCCAACAATTTATAGGTGACTTTGCAGACATTTCATGATCATGCTGAGATCTTACTATTTTACACTTGTTCCAGATAAATAAAATGATATTCAAGAAAAGGCAGCTACATGCTTTTATTTTTTGAACATTAAATAGGACGATGTTTTAGAATTTTAACTAACAAGGATTAGCAGTTAGTTGCACCAATACAGAATACATATAATTTAGCTTTAAAGGGAATAAGAATGAGGACAAGGAAACATTTTAAAATGTGGGGCAGGAGATTCAGAAAATGAATTGTGTTAGGTACCTTTTTACTAATATAACAAAGAATAGCAAGATTGGAGGTGTTTGAGAAAAAGGACCAAAGCATCTTAATCAAATTGGAGATGCATCTCTATAATTTTTGTTATTTGTCAAATGCCATTCAGTTTAATGAGATTGAATAAGGTAGTCATAGGACAGGCTTTGCTGTATGATTTGGATTGTTTTGGCACTGGATAGGACCAAGTAGCACATGATATGCAAAATAAAGGCCATAAAGATGGATAAGGTAAACTAGAAAAATAAAATTAAAAATAAGTGCATGATGAAAAAGCTAAAAGCAATATCAAGAGAAAAAAAAGTGACAGAAAACCATGTTAGATGGTCTGGATTAAGGTGATGGATGTGAACTTGCTTCAAGAAAATGGGATCCTGAACAAGTAGAAGTTTATGAAAGTGGTTGAGACTAGACTTGGAGGGAATGAGTGTCAGACAAAGCTAACATTTTGTAGGATGGTGGAAGTAGCGTCAAACATGGCAAAAATTTTTTAGGATATGCCAATGGATACTCATGTAAAACTTAAATTATGAGTAGTTAGATGGCACATGGCACTGAAGTGCTTCTATTGGTTCAAGGCTGTGACAAGGACAAAACATTTTCAAGCAAAACAGTGGTACTATAAAATCAATCATAGCAGATGTACCCTTTTTGGAAATAGGCTCTTACAATTTGCACCTAAGTCTGTAGGGCTTACTACTAGAATCCAACCTCATCAACGTAGTCTCCAATCACCAAGGTGCATTGAATTATTGCTGTAGGAATTGACAATGTCATTGGGGTCACTTCAACCCTAAGAGCGAATATATTTCCATTTTGCATATGGCAGTCACAAGAATTTGCCATACAATCATTCTTGAAGAAAATTTAGCAAAATATGGAATCTTTAGTTTCACAATGATCCTTTTAATATTGCAATGACCCTTACTTTGTGAACAAGAAGAATCATATGACTGAAAGGTTGCAACATGCTGGAATACCCAAAAAAAACAAAAAGAAAACAAAATCTTCAATAAAGTCAACTAGATTTCCAAGATTTTATAATGAAAGGCATCTTGAGTTAAAATAATTTGTAGCACTTCAATAATTGAGAGGAAGCAAAAGATGTTACAGATGCAGAAATGTTTAGGCTTCAGTTACACATAATGCTCAATCAAAAAGCCTTACATTTGTTTTTCAGGAGCTTCATAAATCAAGTTGTTATTCTCATCCTATCAAGGTCAGATTTGCTTATTCATATTGAACAAAATATTTGTGCTGACATGTGCTTACAAGATCATTGGTACTGGTAAACTTTCAGTTGGACATGCAGGGACATGTGAGTCCTGAAGGAAAAGCAGGCTGTAGTGAATCTATTCTCCTAGTTAAGAATCAATGCATAGATACATCTCTTTCAAAGATATTCTAACTTCCATTGAGCATTCATTGCAGTCTTGGCATATGTCAAAGCGTGTCATCAAGTTCTGTTGGATTAATGACAACAAACTTTCATGTGATGCTTCAATAGAGTCTTGACAAATTGGTATACTATTTATTCTCGGTCTGCTTTCACTTTTCTGTGTGAACTCTCTATAGGTGACTATTTTTAAGTTGTGTTGGATGTGAGACAATCAATCATCATGTGATGCTTCTACATATAAATTCATCTGACCTATGCCAGTAAGTGACAAACAAAGGTCTAATGATTCCCGGAGCTTCTTCATTGGAGTCAGTGTCATTTCTGAAAAGTGGTTTCAATAATGTTATATTTTACCAGTTCTGTCCATGTTATTTCAAAACATTATCACTTATACTTTTTGAAAGTTTTTGACTTTTAATAGATATGAGTTACCTATACTTTCCTCAAAATATTAACTTCTACAATGGCATCTGTAATGCTTCTCACACGTTTCATATAAAATCCAAGTCTCTCAGAGAACATTAACAGTTTTTTCCTTGTGGGAGACAGACTATTAAAGTGAAATACCTGAAAAATGCACAATGGGGCATCCCTGTTGTGCACTTATATGAATGAGAATGCTCCTGATGCAAATGAAGCTTCATGTTAGCTTTTCATACAAGCTTCATGCTTTATGGTCTAAACTATCTTTGTGTACCACATTATACAGTAGGTGCAAAGTTACAGCTTACCAGGATGAAAGGGCATGCTTATTTGGTTCCCATGTGTTAATATATAAAATAATGGATCAACATTTACCTCTCTAAATATGTCAACTTGATTAATATAACAAGATCCAATATTTCTGTTGTAAGCATGTCTGTTATGGCCATTTCAAGAAGAATTAGAAAATGAGGTATTCAAGCAAAATCATAAATGGAATTCAGGGATCTGGTGCTAAAAGCATAATAAGACCAGTCATGGTTGATTCTTGCCATGACATTGTGCAAAACTACTACTACACATTCATGCGGTTTAAAACTGATTATTCAAGTGGGTCTTTAATATACTATAAATTTAGCATATACATCAAAAACTATAAGCAACTTTCAAAGTACAACTGCAAAGTTAAGTATATTTTCCAATATCAACCAAACAAACACAAGCAGTAAATCAAACTATCAAAGATCTGTTAAAGTTTCCTATCTCTGGTTTTAAGCAATAGAAAATCACATGAATCACAATTTCATATATCTCCTCTAGAGTGTTAAAAGAAACTTCATATTTTTTGAATCAATCACAATAAGGATCTCAAGAACTGGCAGCTATAAAAATTTTTCTACAAAAGATACAGCATAGTAGGCTTATTAATCGAGTGGTACTAAAAATAATATTGAACCAAAATTCGATCTGTGAAAAGTAGATGAGACCATATTATTATTGTGATGACTGGAGAAGCAATGTGTCCTCAATGCTCTGCTCAAAAGTGAATCTGCTTAAATTTTATAAAAGAAATAATTGTATGTGGAGGGTTATAATAGATGATGGATGAATACTGATTTGGTACACAGAAAAACTTGAAGAGAAATCAGAAGATTTTTCAATTCACCCTTTTGAAGTGGTTAAAAATAGCTATGCATAAATCCATTGTCAAACAGCTAGCAAGAGATAATACGCATTTATAGGAATCTTCTCCCGCAGATAAGATTCAACACTACTATCTGAGCATGAGGTATATAAAATCGACAGCAATTCAGCCATGAAAGTTCTATATGGCTAATAGAAACCTATAGACTTATACCTTATTATCCTTGGCTGTAAAAGTTTGAAGGCACCGTTGTACCACATGATTGCCATTTAGATCCTTGATGAGATCCAAAATCCCTGGTCGTAGTGCTGAAATAACCGGAGCAATTTGCTGCCTAGTTTTCAGAGTTTCTATCAGCTTCTGTACAGCCCTTGTCCTAAAACAATATAACATTATTAAAGGTCAATCCAACAAATGACTACAATAAGACATCAAAATCATATGTTTTAAATATTAACATAGAATTTAAAGAGAAGCAAGGTAGTGTTAATATCAAATGAGCAAACCACTACTACCCATGTATGTTTAGAGAGATTCTGACGAGCTGCTCTGCATCTTCCATCAGCTTGAGGATGATTCCCATCCTTTGTTCCTCGCTGCATACATCCAGAAGCTTCTGCATGAGATAATTTCCAAAGGGATCCACCATGAGCTCCACAATATGATCGATGATCCCATTAAATATGAAATCCACAAGATGCCTTCCCTCATCAAATTTACGCTGCAAGAACCGGCACCCGTGCTGGTTCTTTGCAATGTGACACATAGACCCTTCAATGCCCATCAAATAATCAAATTTTGATGCCAAACTCGGAGAGCATCCAGGCTTAGGGCTGTGAACATCAATCAAACTATTCACATTTGCAACCGGGATACCTCTCAAATACATCCGGTCATCAAGCTGTGGGCTTTTCTTCTCCTGCTTAAGATCGTGCCATCGGTTCCCGACAAAATGCAGCCCCTTCCCCTGTATAATCGAACTTTCCTCGCATCCAAAAGCCTCGATATTTCTCAGGTTTCTGGAAAGCAACAGCGACTGAGGCGCCCAACTACATGGCAAGCTATAGTCTTGCTTAGAAAGACTGGCATAAACGGGGCTCACGGAATTCAGAGCATCGAGATCCCGGTCAAGATCCACCCTTTTATGTGGCAACTGCAAGAAGGACGAGGGAAAGCCCGAACCCTGGGCTCCCTTGTCATCCAAGTTTGCATTAAAAGCACCATCAGCACCAATTGCTTCCCCTCTGCATAAAAAAATTTCCGTTGCAGTGCAAAGATCATTGGAGCAGGATGCTCGAGCATCCAACCAGTGGGCCTCAAGCCACGACTCCGATAAATCAGCATCCGCAGAGCAATCCTGCTGCAATCCAGACCCATATAGCCTCTCAGCCACATCAAACAACCCAGAGTTTGGGAGGACAGAGCGCCGAGGCGCCCCACAAACATCACCTAAAGCACTGTCAAACCCTAAATTGTTGCCATAATTATTCCGGAAAAGAGAAGGGCTCATCGCACCGTTTGCAAGCGCCAGAACAGGCGGGAGCCCAGGCTGTGCTTCCCGACCATCACCGATGCTCAGGCAGCGCAGCCCGGTGACCAAGCCGAGCTCTTCCATCATGCAGTCCTCCCCAGCGGAGCACCGCTTGGCGCCATCGTCGCCAGAGAGGGATAATGTGCCCGACAGCGAGCTCGACGACGACCTGTCCGACAGCAGGGCGGGCGTCGGGGACATACATGCATGACCGGCGCCATGTCCATGGCTTTTGAGAAGCCCACGGGATGGTGATGGGCCATCACCATTGGCAGCGTAACCATGCATGTTGTGAGACGGATGCATCTGCCGTATCTGATGGGCGTGGTCATTGCCGGCGCGAGCATCACCATTATCATGATGGTGATGAGGGGATGTTGCATGAGGGATCTCATCGAGCAGCGTCTCCATCTCCCTCTTTTCTTGTATTCCAAGCTTCATCGCTGGTCTCTTCTCCCCTCCTTTCCTAAAAATCCATAGAAAAACCCAAAACAAAATCAAAAGGAAAGGGAAAAGAGAGAAAGAGGGGGGAAAAAAAAAAAAAAAAAAACAGCGGATTTTAGGGCCAAATAAGAGAAGCTAGATCAGAGGAGAGAGAAGAGAAGGATTAGGACAAGATAATTGGGATTAGAAGGAGGGAGGTTTGCCTCAGGGTTTTTGGGGAGTTGGTGAGGCATGCAGGTGAGGGGAAGAGGTGGAGAGAGGTTTAGGCTTTAGAGATTCATATATACATATGGGAAGACTGCGAAAGAGGCACCGGGGTATCGGGGTGGGAGCTTCCATGTATCACACTTTGATATCCACATACGATTTTGTGCTGTATAGGACCCATACGGTTTAAAAAAGCATGGCAGACAAGGGTGGAGATTGATTGGGTTGCAGGTGATGAATATACTGTCTTCGTAAGAGATAGAAAGGGGGGAGGGGTGGTGGAAAAAAAAAAATGCCATCACCAAAGATGCCAGCTTATCAATTTGATAAAATTCTTAGTATCTGGATCGAGTGACCGGACATTAAATACTTCTTTCATTGAAATTTGAAGGACTATCATGAAATTTGGAGGACCAAGTGTATAGGTACCAAAAATAAAAAAAAATATATCTATAATAGGAATATCTATTCTTGAAAAATAGCTATTTATTCAAGTTATCCTGGATTTCTATTTGGTTGGAAATCTAGAATAATAACTTTATTCCAGTACAACTAATATGACGGGGTCCATCACATAGAAAGAAAATAACCTGGAATAAACCATTCCATGATAGATCATGGAGTAGTTATTTTAGAATACCAAGATTTGACTATAATAGCTTATTATGGATGGCCTACCTCGATTTTCATAGTTATTTAAAAAATAAATGGGAATAAGAACTTATTCTGGATGGAATCAGGATAACCAAAAATCTTGTAAAAGTATTTGATAGAGGGTTATCCATTGTGCGGCTCATTGTCTGCCATTGTTATCAAAAAAAAATATATTAATCAATTTTTATGAACCTAAATGCATATAAAAATTAGATTCATGGATGGTTAATCGATCGAAAAATAATAATAATAAAAGTCAAGTTTGCACGGTACGGATAACATTGTCCACGTTTTCTGGCCAAGTACGCATGTTAAATGTGAAATCATGTTAACATTTGGCTAAGTTGTCTTTTGTGCAACCCTTGAATGCGAGGTACCATGCCAAGATTTTTGCAACCTAATTAGACATCACGAAAGCTTAGTCCATGGATGCATGCCGCTTGAGGTTAGAGGAAGAAGGTGCCAAAAGTCCTAGTTTGAAAAAGGTTGGATAGAAGTTCATGCCGGGCTACTTTTAGAATCCTTTATCCTTGGGGCCAGCCAAAAACAACACCAACACCTGCAAGTGGACCTTAGAACCGCCATGACCTCTAGCTCCATCGCTCTAAATTCCAATCACATCTCCTGCAATCTACAAAAAAAAAGAAAAAGAAAGTCAAAGATTCAAATGGGAAAACAAGATGCATTCATGGTTCTTTCACATGTTCCAAGGGAAAACAAGATGCGTTGGAACAGCCGTGGACCTCTTTACAATACTTGTTCCATTAATCAGGTAATGCCAGAAAACTGGCTCCGGTCTAATTAAGTCAGAGTTTCTTATTGTTCTAGATTGTAATTAAGTCACTGGATTGACTCTATCGAAAACTTTTTGCATGCCTGCATTGGCCCTATTTCTTGACCTATCCATTGATCAACGTCCTTGCAGTGAATCCTGAAGTTGTAATTTGATAGGGAAAGGTTTATAGACAACAGCCTATACAAAAGCATGGGGGAATGTAGGTATAAGGAATTTTTTATGTTCCAATAATTTGACTATGTTATTGTTAGCTGAGTTGTGATGCAAAAACAAAAGAAAAGGAAGCGTTGATGCCGAGGCTTGTGAAAATATCTGAAATTGTCTGGTTGCTTCAAAGAGAGGACTTTATATATATATATATATATATATATATATATATATTTGTCCACATAGCAATTCCACATCCCATCCGAACGAGAGCCCCACACGTCCCACTTCTTCAACCCTACGAATCCATTTGCATGAGATGATCGACAAGAAAACTGAGTTAACTTTGGTTTAAAAAAATAAGATAGAGAGCAAATTATAATTAAGAGAATCATTGTCGAAGATTTAAATTTTGACTATAAGGAGTCTATCTTTAACCATAATTCTATCCAAAACCATGCTACTCAAATATAGGAGATAGTTCAGGATCCAAGGAGAGATGATGTCGATGCCTCCCAGAGTATTGCTCTTGTTTCCAGACCTATTTTTTACAATAATTAAGTATATTTTATAGAGGCAAGGTCAATCATTTAAAATTAGGTCAACAAGGACCAAAATATAAAATGAAAAACAAACTGAGGAGTGGAACTCAATTTTTTCAATAAATTGAGCATAGAAACCGTGTTTATCTCTTAAAATAATGGATAACGATGACAAAGTCACAGTTTGCATTGTTTGATCTTCGGGCATTGTTAAAAATAAAATATATTAAAAGTAATATAGAAATGTACATATTATCTTGGAAAAATACTGATTTCGTAAAATTTTCCATGGTGGGCCATTCAACTTCTAAACATCAAGCAGTCCAGATAAACTGCGACCACATCTTTAGCTTAATATTTGATGATTTAAAATATTATTAAATCATCTAAGACATAGATCATAATAAATAGTTGGACGTTATATATAGATATTATAAAAATTGTAGATATCGAATGGTTGATTCAAAAGTTTTATCATACGATTCTTTTCTTCTTTTGGCGGGGAAAGGAAGCCATAAGCCTCCAAAACAAAAGGATAAGGGAAAAAATAGTCAAGCCTTTCCCAAAACAAACACCAGATCGTGAATAGATAGGTTCCACATAAGATCTAGTGTTGTTCCATATATGATGCGAGCCCATATAATCATGGCCATCGTGCCAATCATGGATGGCCGTGATTGAAGAATCAGCCCTTTCGGTCCACCTACAAACCAGAAGTCGAAGTGGAAACGCTTTGTTTTCGTTGCTAAAGTGGACCAAAAAAGCAAATGGCCATGACAATAGCATGATAGCAATCTAAGTTTAAATAAATTATGGGCCACGCCAATAGGAACAGTAAATTACGGATGGGATGCCAGCCACCCGATTGCACCCTACAACCGGCGGTGATGGCAGAAATCGTACACCGATCATCGTTAACTGGGGACGATCAGACGGTCGTGTCAAGGTCAGTTCGGTTGTCGATGGAGATTTCCTCCTCGTGGGTCCCGCACGTACACTCGCGTCTCAGGTGCCATCGGCGACCGGCGCGGCATTTAATGATTGCGAGGTGCGAATGATTTGTTGACACGCGGACAATGTGTCGGCTACCGAATGACGGGTCGCATGATCCATTGTGTGCCAACTGAAAATAACTAACCGGAAGCAAGATGGTAGAATTTTTTTTTAAATAATATTTTTTAAATAAAAAATTATTAAGTAGATATTTCAGGATATATTTATTAAAATTGGTGATTTTTTTCGATGTGACGATGACGGAACATCTAAGTCCTTTTTTTTCAAAAAATAATATTGAATTTATTTTTTGAAGAGATAAAATTCTTATAAATCGATAATTTTTTTATTTAATTTTAAATTTAATGTGATACGTAATAAATGAATGGGATGTTGAATTCGTCTTACGGAAAGACGAATTCAGTTTTGAATTAGCCTTTCCAACATACGAATTCAAATCAATTTTTTTTTTTATAATTTTATAAATATTATTATTATTATTAAATAAAATTAGTAAATTTTAATTTTAAATAAATAAATAATAAATAAAAAGTTAGTATTAATTAAAATTTTATATATTATTTTTTTGATAATATTAATTATTATATTATTTTAAGATAATATTAATTAACTATATAAAAATAATATTAATTTAAAATTAATAATAATTTAACTAAAAATAATATTAATTAAAAGATATTATAATAATATATTATAATATATATTATATTATAATTATTATTTTATATTCTAAAATATAATGAATATATTATAAGTTATTATATTATATATTATATTTTTTATAAAATAGTATAATTTTTTTTAAAAAAAATAAAAAATAATCATCATGTCGATACTATTCGGTCGCTAGCCCGGTACCAGTTCGGTCGACAGCCCGGTGTCAGTCCGATCCCTTGCTTAGGAGCGGTGGCGGGACCCCGACGACCGGACCGGCGATCGGGTCTGCGGCATGACTGGGGCTAGACCGGTGACAGGATCTTGGCGGTCAGATAGGTAGTCGGATCCGGGTGGCCGGACCGGCTGCCGGACCGGGGGCCGTAACTAGGGCCGGACCGGGGGCCGGATTGGCGGCCGGACCGGGGGCAGCACCGAGGGTCGCACCGGGGGCTGGACCGCTAGTCCGACCCACGGTGCGGGCCCCGGTCCGACCGCCGGTTCGGCCCCCGATGCGGGCCCTGGTCCGGCCGCCGGTCCTAGACCGGGGTCCCCTGTGCGGGCCCCGGTCCAGCCCCAAGTGCGGCCCCCGGACCGGGGATCCCGGTCCGGCCGCCGGTCCTAGACCGAGGTCCCCGGTGCGGGCCCCGGTCCGGCCACCGGTCCGGCCCCAAGTGCGGCCCCCAGTCCGGCTGCCGATCTGGTCCCCAGTCCGGCCCTAGTTGCGGCAACCGGTCCGGCAGCCTGTCCGGCCACCCGGGTCCGACTACCTATCCGACCGCCAAGATTCTGTCACCGGTCTAGCCCCAGTCATGCCATAGACCCGATCGCCGGTCCGGTCATTGGGGTCCTACCACCGCTCCTGAGCAAGGGATCAGACTGACACCGGGCTGTCGACCGAATTGGTACCGGGCTAGCGACCGAATAGTATCGACATGATGATTATTTTTTATTTTTTTATTTTTTAAATTTTTTTATACTATATTATAAAAATTATAATATATATAATAAATTATAATATATTCATTATATTTTAGAATATAAAATAATTATTATGATATAATATATATTATATATTATTATAATATCTTTTAATTAATATTATTCTTAATTAATATTATTTTTAGTTAAATTATTATTAATTTTAAATTAATATTATTTTTATATAGTTAATTAATATTATTTTTAATTAATAGTATCTTAAAATAATATAATAATTAATATTATCAAAAATAATATATAAAATTTTAATTAATACTAATTTTTTATTTATTTTTTATTTATTTATAATTAAAATTTATTAATTTTATTTAAAAAAATAATATTTATAAAATTATTAAAAAAAAATTTGGTTTTGAATTCGTCCGTTGGAAAGACGAATTCAAAACTGAATTCGTCTTTCCGTGATACGAATTCAACGTCACGACCTTTTGTTATATATCACTTCAAATTTTAAAATTAAATAAAATAAAATATATCGGTTTATAAGGATTTTGTCTTTTCAAAAGACGAATCCAACTTCATCTTTTGAAAAGATGAACTTAGATGCCCCATCACCACCACATCGACAAAAATCATCTATTTCGATAAATATATCCTGAAATACATATTTTGATAATTTTTTATTTAAAAATATTATTTTAAAAAAATTCATGGATGGAAAGCATATTTGGACGAGGTAAATGCCACCGGGTCATGGCTGCGGTGGTAGCCTGGCGGTTAAGGCGCAGTTCTCTTTTATAAATAGTTTTATTGATCATATGTGCAAAAAATAAATTTATAGATAATTTAATTAAATTATAGATTAATTTTAGAAATAGGTGACTAGAAAGTGGGATGGCAAGAAATTTTAGCTTTCTGGTGGGATTATGCTGATGTATTCATCAAGTTGATGAGAAAGGTATACGATAATTACGATCCGAATTAAACAAAGGTCCAATGAATTGGAGCCCGAATGAAAAGTTATACCGGAAGGTTTTCTTCTCTCCCCTTGTCCTTTTTTGGTTGACAAAAAAAAAAAGAAAATGCCACCGGGTCATGTTATTTGGTTTTAAAACTTCTGTGCAGGTTTAGAGTTAGTGCAGTACTGAGAAAAATAAGTGGCCAAAAATATTTAGGGAAATATGATGTATTTGGTTGAAGAATGTTGGATCCTCAAATAAAAATGAATGACCTTTGGCATCATTTGATTAAAAAAACTTTTAAATTTATTTTTTTTAAAAAAGAAATGCTCAAAGCATCCAAAACACAATTACAGCTCTTTCCTCGACATTCAATTCCCGTTCTACCAATTTTTTTAAAAAATATTTATACTTAATTAATTTTTAAAAATATCTTTATATTTAATTAAAATTTCTGATCATTTGATCATAAAAATATTTTGGTTTTCATTTTAATTTATTATGATTTGAATTTCAATACCATAGATCAAATATACCTATGGTAGAGTAGCTACTTTCACCTTAGGGCTAGTTTAGAAACAAGATTGTACCTTTTTTTTTTTTACTGAAACAAAAGGGATGAGGGGAGAAAAATTTCCACTGTAACTGCTCTCACTGGGCCTCCGTCTTGCCAAGTTATATTTTATTCGGGTAGCTATTAAGAAGATCATACTTTGAATAAGGATCTTGTCCTCGCCTTAGGCCCGGTTTAGAAAAAAGATAGTACTTTGGGTGAGGATCTTGTCCTCGGTTATAGTACCATGTGCTCACTAGACGAGGATAGAAATGATCTAATAATAATAATTAAAAAAACTTATCTAACCTCATTCCATCTTATCCTAGAAGTAAAAATATCTTATGCTTTTGATAATTTAGGTTAACGTAACCATCCCTTGCAACATACATGCATCTCACAGTCCTGTCTCGCACCAATCACCTCCGGTTACATCAGAAGGAAAGAGTAAGTCTTTATGCACCATGTACGGTACAGAAAATTCAACATGGCCCATAACATATTTTTTTATTGAAGGAAAGAGTAAGTCTTTATACACCAATCACCTCCGATTACATCAAAAGGAAAGAGTAAGTCTTTATGCACCATGTACGGTGCAGAAAATTCAACATGGCCTGCATCATATTTTTTTTGATCCATGTATATCTTAACTGGCTTGACGGGACGAGATGGGAATTATATCTCTGGGATTACGTTATCTGAGCATTGCTGCATCTGCAGCCATTTCAAACATGGCAATTGACCTTTTTGCCCTTTTATTTCCAAAATAAGTTACAATATGAAAAACCGATTGTTCTTATGCAATCAGAAAAAAAAATCTAGGAGCAAAGCAATACCCCACCATAGAGTTCCTTATACCCCACCCTAGAGTTCCATTATTTTTGGCTATTCTAGAGTCTTTCATTTTTGTGTTTTTGTTCTTCTCTTTGGTGATCGAAAAGCTGCTGGTGAACTAAAAGTTTTCGAGCATACATTCATTTAATCTTTGATACGCCTTCGAAATCTTGAGTCAATGAAAAAAAGTGATTTTGTCTTTTAATGCGGACAGTAAACACAAAAATACTGCAAGAAGGAAATACAGATGGAGGAAGGAAGCATTGCATTTGTTGTTTATTCAGGAGAGGATGAGACTCCCTTAAGATCCATCCCAAAAGAAGCTACAAAAGTATAAATAGGTAAGGAAATTATATATTTTTGTGCAAATTCTTAAAATTTATCTTTATAGAGGGATGACACCATGTACAGTTTCATGATACCGTAGTTCAGAATTTACGATATCCAAGTTCAAAAACTACGACATCCTAGTTAAAAAACTACGATACCCTAGTTAAAAAACTATGACACCCATGCAAAATTATAAAATAAAAGTTTGTAACCCCTTCTACCTCTAATACATGTCATCCGTGGCTTGGTTTCTGACTCCTAGAGTGTCATAAAATTATCACGGATGCCATAAGATTATTCAAAATGGTCGAATCAGTATTACGACATTCTAGTTTAAAATCTACGAACCCTAGTTAAAAAACTACAACAACCATGTATACATTATAAAATAGAAGTTTCTAACCCCTCTACTTCTAATATATGTCATTCGTGGTATGGTTTATGAATTCCAAAGGGTCAAAAATTATCACGGATGCTATAAGATTACTCAAAATTGCTGAAATAGTTTTACGACACTCCGGTTCAAAAACTATGATACCCTAATTAAAAAACTACGATACCCATATAGAAATTATAAAATAAAAGTTTATAACCCCTTCTACCTATAATACGTATCATTCGTGGCTTGGTTTGTAACTCCCAGAGTTTCAAAAATTACAACAAATGCTATAAGATTATTCAAAATGACTGAATTAGTATTACGATATCCCAGCTTAAAACCTACGATATCTTAGTTAAAAAACTACGACATCCATACAAAAATTATCAAATAAAAGTTTATAATCCCTTCTACCTGTAATACGTGTCATTCATGGCTTGGTTTATAACTCCCAGAGTATCAAAAATTACCACGGATGTTATAAAATTACTTAAAATTATCGAAACATTTTTACAACATTCTAGTTTAAAAATTACAACATCTTAGATAAAAAACTACAACACCCATGTAGAAATTATCAAATAAAAAATTATAACCCCTTCTACCTATAATACGTGTTATCTGTGGCTTGGTTTATGACTCCCAGAGTATCAAAAATTATCACAGATACTATAAGATTAATAAAAATGGCCGAAACAGTATTACGACATCCTAGTTAAAAAACTATAATATCCTTGTAGAAAGTATAAAATATATGTTTCTAACCCCTTGTATATATAATACATGTCATCCATGGCTTGGTTTATGACTTTCAGAGTATCATAAAATTGCCACGGATGCTATAAGATAACTTAAAATGATCGAATCAGTATTACGACACCACAGTTTAAAACCTATGACATCGTAGATAAAAAACTACGACATCTATGTATAAATTATAAAATAAAAGTTTCTAACCCCTCTATTTTTATTATATGTCATCCGTGGCATAGTTTATGAATCTCAGAGTGTCAGAAATTACCACAGATGCTATAACATTATTCAAAATGATCGAAAGAGTTTTACGATATTCCAGTTTAAAAACTATAATACCCTAGTTCAAAAACTACGACATCCATGCAGAAAATATATAAAAAAAGTTTCTAACCCCTTCTACCTGTAATACATGTCTTCCTAACTTGGTTTATAACTCCCAGAATGTCAAAAATTGCCATGAATACTATAAGATTAATCAAAATGATCGAAACAATATTACGACATCCCATTATAAAAACTACGATATCCTAGTTAAAAAACTACGACATCCTTGCAGAAAGTGTAAAATCAAAATTTCTAACATCTTCTTTCTATAATACATGTGACATGTGATCTGAATTAAAACTCTTACAATCTCATGATGACACCCCTTATGTCATAACAAGCCTGTATGAAAAGAATCAAGAGTAATTAAATCTGAAACAAGATTGTGACATCCTAGTTCAGGATTTATGACATCCTACTTCAAATATTATAACACCTTGTACATTTTTATGCTGGGATGGCTTACATTTTTTTATAATAGTTATTTAGAATTTATTGTTTAACTTATATTTTGTTTCACTTATGTTTCAGGTGATCTTGCAATAGTTCGGCTGCCTAGAGTGAAGGCTTCGCAACTGTTTAAAAATTCCTGCATGCAAGCAGTGTACATTGAAAAAATATGGAAGATGGATTTTTCTAGTCTTTATTTAGAAATCATCCGGAAGACTCCATTCGGTGTGTTCATCGACATGCAGCCGTTCGTCGTCGATGGGCGACTCCTAGCTGAAATTATTAGATGCTACAAAGGAGGTGACAAGTTAATTTTTGTGGCAAGGAACTTACATTCAGCATTGAAGATGTGGCCTTGATTTTGGGTCTGCCATGCCATAGAAACAAGATTGCAATGGAAGATCAAGATACAAAAGGAAAGGTTATTCCATAGATTTGGTAGAGAATTAAATCTTCAGAATAAGGGGCTGGAGAAGTTGATAGCGCAACTTCATTCATCAAACATACAAGAGGATGTCGAGGACACTGTAAGACTTTGGATCGCATACATGTTAGCAATATTCTTATCTCCAAAGTAAAATCAAGCTTGTCCAAGATATATCATCCTTTATTTGGATGATTTATCTCAACTGGGTAAATCGACTGGGCTTCCACAATAAAAAAGTTGACTGTTATGGCTCTCCTAGATATTGCTTGTTGCTTGAGATTTGAGGACCCAGTCTAAACTAAGAGAAGTGACAAGGTTAGGAGGCAGCCAATCCTGTATGGATGTTCAGCTACTCTAGTGGTAAGGATCATTAATATGCATCAAAAGTATAATTATATTTATTTTAATTCTTCTATATCTTTAAAGTACGTGATTATTATCTATAGATTTGGTTCGTCGAGTATAGCACCTTAAGAGCCCCAATACATCCAAATAAGCTACCTAAGCTATTAAAGTGGTATGATAGCCATGTGAAGACACATAATGTACAGCTTGCGAACTTGCAACCTCATGAGTTGGTAAGATAATCCATTATTTTATAAACGTAATGAACAATATATCATTATCATTAATATAAAATTATTTTATTATTATTCTTGGCTTGTAGGTGGAGGGAGTTATTGAGTCTATGATAATGGAATGTCGGCTTATCACTAAAGAAACAGTAGCCTCCCCGGAACTCGAAAAAAGTTATGCAAACTGTGTATAGTTGAAGAATGAAGTAGAAGATATAAAGAAGAGGTTTGCTATAGTTGAAACCCTCCTCGGTTCATTGGTAAAAAAAGATAGCAATGCTAATAAAAAAGGGCACAAAGGGGTGGAGGGAGATAATATTGAGGTTGAGATAGGAGTCATGGGGGACGACCAACCAATGATGGAGGAAAAAGTTTATGACATCCCTGTGACTGATGTTGAATATAGGATAGATAAAAAATTGAAGGACACCCCTATGAGTGAGGATGCTGAGGGGGAGAAAGAAAAATATGTGGTTCTTTCATTTATAAAGAGGGTGAAAAATCAACCTAGGCTACGAAAGGCCTCACAAATGACAGCAGATTTTGCTTTTGAAACATGCCAACCTAAAAAAAGATAAAAAAAGAGGGCATATCTCAGCCTGATGAATCAAATTTGAATCTTCAAATTGAAGATGATGAAAATTTGATCAAAACTTTTTTGAAAGAAAAGATCAACTCATAAGTTATATCTATTAATTTCAGAGAGGTCATCTATACTAATAAATTTGGAGGCACTGTCCCAAAGAAAAATCTTTTCAATCTGATAAATAATGACATGATAGTTGATGATGTAAATAATGGAGTATTACTTTATTTTGTTCTTATTCTTAAAGTATGTTATGATATAATTTTAATAATTCTTATATTTATTTTCAGAATTGTATGAAGTCATGTTACTTATAATTAATTAGTTTATATTGCATTGCCAAATAATTGATGCCAGACGGAGTTCATTACAAATAACTGGATAGAGTATCCGAAAAGATATCATAAGTATATAATTGCACCTATAATGATCTCCGGCATGTGCCTAACATCAGCATCACTATTTGATGAACTTGCTGGAACAGTCGGAAGTATGATATTTGATAGAGTCGGTGATGAAGATAAGAAAAAATTTTGGTTTCTGTTCACCATTATCAACTCAAACAATTTTAACTGGCACCTGGTTGCGGTTGACATGAAAAAAAGATATTGATGCATCCGAATTCAATAAAATACAATTCCAAGTACAAAGCGAATGCAAAGAAGTGATACAAGATACTAGGGCTAATGTTTTATATATTTTGTGATAATGCTGAGGTGAAAAATTAATCCATGCAAGAGATTGTTGAATGCCCTTCCTAACCTGTAGGATCACTAGACCGTGGATTGTATTGCTTGAAATACATGAAATTTCTTGCTCGCAGAGATAAGCCTGATACTGAGATTTCACAAAAAAAGATATCAATATATACCAGTGCTAGTTAGCAGTAGATTATTGAGAGAGAACCTGAATCAGAAGATTGATACTGCTGTTAAAAATTAGCATGTAAAAGCATTTTTTTTTTATTTATTTGCTTTATTCGATTCATGCACTTCTGTAATATGTTATAGAAATTTGAAAGTCAATTAAAGTTTATATTTTAAGCATCATTTCCAAAAAAAATTCTGTAATTCAATGAAATAGTAATGTTTTAAATGGATGTTTTTCATTACATGAAATATTTGTATTTTTGATATTATGTTTACTTCCAAGATGTCAAATTTCTTCATTGATGTGATGATGGTATAAAAGAATATTATGTTTCTTCACGGGATGTCATAGTTCTTGAACTTGGATGTCGTAATACTATTTCAGGATATTTGATAGATCTTAGAGTACCTATAGTAATTTTTGACACTGTGGGAGTCATAAACCAAGCCACGGAAGACATGTATTACAGGTAGAAGTGGTTAGAATTTTTTATTTTATATTTTTTGCATGAATGTCGTAGTTTTTATACTAGGATGTCGTAGTTTTTGAACTTGGGTGTCGTAACTTTTGAACTTGGATATTGTAATACTGTTTCAGGATATTTGAATGATCTTATAGCACTTGTGATAATATTTGACACCGTGGAAGTCATAAACCAAGCCATGGAAGACATGTATTACAAGTAGAAGTGATTAGAAACTTTTATTTTATATTTTCTACATGGGTATCGTAGTTTTTATACTATGGTGTCATAGTTTTTGAACTTGGATGTCGTAGTTTTTGTACTTGGATGTCGTAATATTATTTTAGGATATTTGAACGATCTTATAGCATCCGTGATAATTTTTTATACTATGAGAGTTATAAACAAGCCATGAAAGACATGTATTACAGGTAAAAATGATTAGAAACTTTTATTTTTTATTTTTTGCATGGGTATCATAATTTTTATACTAGGATATCGTAGTTTTTGAACTTGGATGTCGTAGCTTTTAAACTTAGATGTCGTAATACTATTTCAGGATATTTGAATGATCTTATAGCACCCGTGATAATTTTTTATACTGTGGAAGTCATAAACCAAGACACAAAAAATATGTATTACAGGTAGAAATGGTTAAAAACTTTTATTTTATATTTTTTGTATGGGTGTCGTAATTTTTATACTAGGATATCGTAGTTTTTGTTGGGTGTCATAGCTTTTAAACTTGGATGTCATAATACTGTTTAGGATATTTGAATGATCTTATAGTACCTATGATAATTTTTGATACTATGGGATCATAAACCAAGCCACAGAAGATATATATTATAGGTAGAAGTGGTTAGAAACTTTTATTTTACATGTTCTGCATGAGTATCATAATTTTTATACTAGGGTATCGTAGTTTTTGAACTTGGGTATCGTAGCTTTTGAACTTAGATGTCGTAATACTGTTTCAGGATATTTGAAAAATTTTATAGCATCCGTGATAATTTTTTATACTCTAGGAGTCATAAACCAAGCCACGAAAGATATATATTATAGGTAAAAGTGGTTGGAAACTTTTATTTTATATTTTCTGCATGAATATCGTAGTTTTTGTACTGGAGTATCATAATACTGTTTCGGCCATTTTGAGTAATCTTATAGCATCCGTGGTAATTTTATGATGCTGTGGAGTCATTATTCAAAACATTGATGATGGGAAGTCCTGTTAGGAGTAGTTATTTAATTTACTTTTTTGTTTCATACTGGGGTATTCTAATTTTGTAAATGAATACATCCATTATATCGAGGGGTGTCATAATTCTATTATCCCTGTTTTAGTCTTTGGGCACTTAAAGTAGTACTAAAATTCATATTTAAAATAAGTAGATTCAATCACATGTCTAATACATCCTGGTTTAAATTTCTTCGAATAATATAAATATACACAGGACTGTACAAAAATTCAGCATTTTATATCCTCTCATGTATTAGTTGACTGCATACATAAGCATCAAATTCATCTAAAAAAAGATGGCATAATGGGTTTAATTACTTGTTCTGGTACTTCTACTATAATATGGGAAGTCTGTCTCTTGCTTATACTACCTCTTCTTTTATTTTGCACAGGAGTATCAATGGAAGCCTTATCCATATTTTTCCTTGATCTCTTTGATTTCTTCTCGACTCCACTTCTAATTCTATTCTTTCTTGGACGACCTTTCATAGTAAGTTGGTCAGGATATTGGATTAAAAGTTATATGCTTTGCTTAGCTACACAGTTAGCATCTACAACTCTTCTAAATAATGGTATAAGATCTTCCATCACTAAATTAAATATATTTATAAATATGAAGGCTATCTCTACAAGCTTCATCATCTGATAACTCATCAAAGTATATCTACGATCAATAAAATATAATATTTATATTAGGATTTCATGATATATGATAGGATTATGTAAATATAAAATAAGATTCTGAATTTGAATAATTCTTGACTATGTACTATGATTTTCGCGTGCATTTATCACAAAATTGAGTATTGCATTCGAGATCGTCGAATTGGTATTTCAAGTTCTTGCACCATCTATTTAAGAAGTACTTATCTGGGATACGAAATACGTCACTTTAATAAAGAACCAATAAAATATGCCTACATAGGTAACCCTTGTACTAAAATGATCAATACTGGTATTGAACATCCTTCAAAGTTGTCATATGAAATCTCATAATATTTTATAATCTCCTTCTTGATTCCATCAACTTCAATTTTTTCAAATGATTTAACAGAATATACATCACAGTTGTCAATTTCTTTAACTAGTTTAGCATTTAATGCAGTCATTTCAAAGACATCATTCTAAATTTTTTTGAATATACGTCTTGTATATTTTCCTGCTGCTTGCCTCTCAAAAGGAGATAATGTCTTTAGAAAAGTATTTGTTTGCAATGTTTTATTGTCTTCCTCATTTTCTATTTCATATCTTTTCTCTAAGGCATCTTCATACTTATCGATGAATCCCTTGAGTGTAGTATTCGAGTTTATAAACCCATCAAAGAAGTGATTGATGCTCTCGCTCCTTTGTGAAGTTGACATCTCTGTTCATAAATATTCAAAAAATAGAAGCATTAAAGATATAAAGTTTGTTGAAAATTTATAAAAATGAACATTAATCGATCATAATGACTAACAAACTTGCGAAGAATGTATCCTTAAGATAAACTGGAACCCATTTATTTCAACATTTATAAATATCATTTAACCAATATACAGCCTTGCATTCTTCATATTTCTTCATTAAATGTGTCCACATTTCCTCAAAAGACACTATAATAACTGAATCATATATCACATCTTCAAACTCAACCAAAAATTTGGAATTTACAGTGCAAATATGACCAATCTTTTCAGGAATCTTCTTCAATATACGCCAAAGACAAAACCTATATCATGCTTTGGAAAAAACATCCCTAAGAGTAGCCTCAATTGTCTTATCTTAGTCAGTTATGATAGCATTAGGTGGTTGACCACCATTTGCATCCAACCATGATTGGAATACCCATTTAAATGTATTAGCCCTCTCATCTGATAACAATGTGCAACCAAGCAACGTGGACTATCTAGATGATTGACTCTGACAAATGGATAAAAAGGTATTTGATATGTATTTGTCAAATAGGTTGAGTCAAAGGTTAGTACATCACTAAAGTAAGTACTTATCAATCTTAATCTAGGATGGATCCAAAAGACAAACCTAAGCTGTCCATTATTATTCAGGTCCGAAGTATAAAAGAAATTTGATTTTTTTACTTACATTTATATAAAATGGATTACATTGACTGTGCATCTCCTTCTTTCAGCTGACTCTGATGTTCCCAACAGATGAAATTATGAGATCCTTCTTTATGAAATCAATTGTCTTATACCCCTTTCCTTTTAGCCATGGCAGAGTATATTTTAGTTGTGAAAATATTCATGGCATGTAAATTGCTGATCTTTACCTTTTCTGGTATGTTGATCCTTTTATGGGACCATAGATAACCAGCTGATGATATAAACAGCTCATGGTTATGTTCTAGAAAAATATCATCCAATATCCACTTACCATTTTTAGAATTTAGTCTTGCTTTTATTGAAGCCTTACAATCAATTTTGCCAGTATTCCTAGGATTCATGAAGTTATCGATTTTTCTAGATTTTCATTGCCTACAACATGCTAGGTGCTTGAAGCATATTTTTTTATTATTGTTGGACCTATTACATACTGTTGTGATTCCAAAACATACTCTCCTTGCATATCCATTATATAAATTATATAAATTATATACATCATTTACAGAATTGAACTCCATTCCAATTTCAGGATCAACAGACTCATTCTCTGCATTCGAGGTAATAGGAGAGGTGCATTCTTTGAACAACACCAGCAACCTCATCCAAATGTTCATCTTCGATTTTTTCCAAATTTTTAATTTCAACACCATATATAAAAATATCTACAAAAAAAATCATAAATATTGATATACATTGTTTTAGATAACATTTTATCTATAATATAATAAATAATGTATTATGCATTGGATAGAATATGATACGACGGTATGATAATACTGGCATAGAACCAAATATTTCTAAAAAAGATATTTGAACTTATGACATCCTAGTTCAGAAATTACGATATCATAGTTAAAAGATTACAACACCCGATCAAAAAATATGAAACAAATATATTAACCCCTACTACTAAAAAAATCTATTACTTGCGGACTAAGTTATGACTTCTAGGATATCATAACATGCTACGGATGCAAAAGGATCACAAATATATGTTGAAACAGTAGTACAATATCCTAGTTCAAAAACTATGATATTCTAGTTATAAAACTACGGCGTCCCTGCACAAAATCATAAACCGGATATTTTGATCCTCCATAATAGAAGTGATTCAGTATACATTACTGATATATGATACCCATATGATAATAAAATACTTCTGAGAAAACTTCAATATCAAAAACTTCAATATCAAAAACTTCAAAATTAACAACTTGGTACAAAACAGAAAATGAAATCTTTTATCCTCTGTCATAGGATATTTCAATCGTGCATTGGCTTAAATAAGATTGTTAGATTATGATAAAAAAACTAAGAAAAAAATATTTTTAAAAAAGAGTTTGCAAGGAACGATACCTTAGTTCACAAGTTACAATATCCTAGTTAAAAGATTACGACATCCAATCATAAAACATGAAACTAAATATATTAACCCCTGCTACTAGGAGAACCTATCACTTGTGGACTGAGTTATGACTCCTAAGATATCATAACATGCTACAGATATAAAAGGATCATAAATATATGCTGAAACAGTATTATGACATCTCATTTCAAAAACTATAATATTTTAGTTATAAAACTACATCCCTGTATAAAATCATAAACCAAATATTTTGATCCTCCATAATAGAAGTGTTTCAGTATGCATTGCTGATATATGACATCCATATTGTAATAAAATGCTTCTAAAAAAATTTTAGTATCAAAAACTTTAAAACATGAACAATTCGATACAAAATAGAAAATAAAAACTTTTATTCTCTGTTATAGGACATTTCAACCGTGTATTGACTTCAATAAGATTATTAGATTGTGATAAAAAGACCAGAAAGAAAAAATATTTCTAAAAAAAAATTTCAAGGGATGACATCCTAGTTCAGAAGTTATAATATCATAGTTAAAAAATTATGACACTCGATCATAAAACATGAAATTAAATATATTAAACCCCTGCTACCATGAGAACCTATTACTTGTGGACTGAGTTATGACTCATAAGATGTCATAACATGCTACGGATGCAAAATGATCACAAATATATGTTAAAATAGTATTACGGCATCCAAGTTAAAAAACTACAACACCTTAGTTATAAAACTATGATATCCCTGTACAAAACATAAAACTATATTTATTATCCCCTCATATCAGGAATAACTATCTGTGGACTGAGTTATGACTACTAAAGTGTCATAAAATTTCATGGATATTAAAGGAGTGTTATATAATTTACTATATCATTAACTTTCTCTAATTATCAAAACAGTTGATATAATAAAGAAACTATAAAAAGAAAACTAAATAAGATTTTATAAAGACTTGGTTTACTTTCTATTGGAGATGTCATTTCGTGTTTAAGTTATAGAAATCTTCGGTAGCTTATTCCAATCTTGGATTTGGATTAAAATAGAGCACTTTTTCAGAACGAAAAAGAAGCTTATATGAATATTTGAAAGTTGATTCCTATCAAAGCACATTTCAGAGCGAGCAAAATTCTTCCTTTAATCTTTTACTAATTTTTTTGATCAAAGCCAGAGCATGTTTCAGACTGAATCATCAACCAAAATCTAAGCAAGATGATGAAAAAAATGTGCCAAAAGGAAATGATATTTTGATCTGCATAATTAATTTTAAAAAAAATTGAACGATAATGAATGAACGTCGCGTTCAACTTTTTACATATTATATGTCCCATCTCATCAAACCAATTAGGATACACATGGACTAATAAAAAAAAAATTGATGCAAGCCGTATTGAATTTCCTACAATGCACGTGGTGTACAGAAACTTATCCCAGAGGAAAATGGTGCAAGTAATAGAATTGCAATGCATAGCATTGCTCTAAAAGTAAATATCTTATTTTCCATGAAAATGCTATTACCTATGAAGCCATAAAGCTTTGCTCTCGCAATCCAGAATGCAAATGCTCATAGAAATCCAATAGAAGCTAGAAGCCCTCCAACAACTATAAACGTCAGTAGACCCTGAAAATTACAGTAATGACAAGATTTTTATTTTTATTTTTATTTTTTTTGAGGGAAAGTAATGACCAGAATTCATTTTACTGCATCGAGTCAAAAAGGAAGTTTTAGACCATAAATGATCCAACTTGAACATCCTATAATCTTCACAGAGCTTTCCTGAAAAACACCGTCCTTCGGTAATGCGGCAAACTCTACCCCCCCGCCCCCCCACGGCGCCACAAAAAAAAACAGCCTAAGAAAATCTTCGAATTTGAAATGTTTTGTTCTCTTCCCCACCCAATTTCCAATCCAGCAGTGGTAGCCGGTATATCCCCTTGCATCATAATGTATTGAACAAAAAATACCAATTTAGCTGGAATAAACTTGAAAACAACAATCTCATCGTAAAATGACAGCAGAAAGCACTCAGAAGCTTGGTTGGTACGTTAGATATGTCACAACCACTCTGCACTTCGCATGTTAAATTAGATTACCACTGCCACATCTCATGAAATCAGGGTACGATCAAACATGATTGCCATCAAGCACAGCAGAAACCACTACTTCATCAGTCCATGCAAACATCTTTTCCATTAAAATCAGAAAGCCAGCAGAAAGAAATTCTACGGGATAAGTCAAATCAGCGCGATGCTGCTTTCACCACCAGGAGGCTTGCGGACACCACCGAAGTAATCTCGAGAAGTGGTCTTCCCATCTGCAAAGATATCACTGCCACTCATCTCCTTCAACTTTGCCACGCTCAGTGGTTTTTCCTCTGATCCTGGTGGTGCTTCTTCCTTGAAGATGTCATTGCCTGTAAGTTCTGCCATCTTCTGAGTGTAAATCTTCTTAGCTGTTTTGACCGCAGGCTCCTCGCCAAACAAGAAACTACTAGGATTCCCCACGGACTAACGGGAAGAAAAAAACCACGAGCATGTTAGATATTTAAAATGTAAACACAAAATAAGTGCAGTATCTGCATAGAATGCTAGGGAAGAAAACGTATGAACATGAAATCGCATGCCGATTAAGAGTGAAACGAGCACGCTAAAATTGGTGTCTCAGAGGTTGCTGCATTTCGTTAAGTGAAATTTATACGGGAGATCCTATCAAAAACATCCTAACTCGTAAGATAGTGAAGATATATTATTTCCCATACAATAGCATGTAGAAGACAATATCAGAATTAACAATGCATTTAGAAATGCACATGATAGTTGGAGAATGAAGTATAGCTTTTTGGTATAAAGATGGAAAAAATCCCAAAATGAAGTGCAGCAAATAAATAAATACATTACATATATTAAATATGTTATGCCCATCCGGCTCACCTCTAAACCGGACTGGCTTCTCCTGCTGAGATCCGACCCACTGGTCACTTGCTAAAGACCGACCCACTGGAGCCAAGGTCCGACGGCCTGCTCCCGTTGAGGTCTGACCCACTGTTCACTGGCTGAAGATCGACCCACTGGAGCCATGGTCCGACGGCCCGCTCCCGCTGAGATCCGACCCACTGCTCTACGGAGGCCCTCCTTTCTGTCGGCGCCCGATCGACTCACTTCAGGATCCAGAGAGTTCCAAAAATCTCTCCCGTTGTAACAAACTCCTGCCACGACGCCGTCTTTTCCAGGTGCCATGTGGCCACTCTTCAGATCCTCTTAGGGGCAAATCGATCTTCTTCGACCTACCCCCTAACGACTTTTGGACTGTTCCGCGTCTATATAAGGTACCTGGGGGACCCCGTTTCAAAAAAAAAAGGTTCTCTCTTCCCTTTCCTGACGCTAGATTATTTTTGATTCCTCCATTCTATTGCCCAAAAGCTCCTGCTAACTTAGGCATCGGAGGATCCCCCACCGGAACACCACCGGCGCCCTAGGAACTTTGTTGCAGGTCGACCGGTAGAGGAGCGCTCCAGCGAAGCCAGTCGAACCGAACCCCCGAGAGACTATGCTAGCAAAATTTTGCGCATGGAAGAGCGCATGGCTGAAATCCTTGAGAGGCAGAAGGCCGAGGAGGGGCGGGCGTACGACACCGGCCCACCTTTTTTTGCTGAGATCTTGGGGGAGCCCATTCCCCGGCACTTCAAAATTCCCCAGGTGGACCCTTACGACGGCACCACCGATCCGCTGGACCATCTAGGCACTTACAAGGCCCACATGATGATACAGGGCGCCTCCGACGCCCTTCACTGTATTGCATTTCCAGCTACCCTGAAGAAGACAGCTCAGATGTGGTTCAACGCCATCCGACCAGGTACGATCTACTCTCTCTCAGCTCAAAAATCTTTTTCTTTCCCATTTCAGGAAGTGTAGTCGGACCCCGAAGAATACCGACTGCCTCTTCCTTGTACTGCAAATGGAGGGGAAGACCCTCCAGGACTACATGGCCCGATTTAATTCAGCGACCATGGAAGTCCCAGACTTGAACGAAGCTGTAGCTATGTCAGCCTTCAAGCAAGGGCTCCGCTCGTCCAGGTTTACCTTCTCCCTGGACAAGAGGTTTCCGACAAGCTACAGTGAGCTACTGGCCAGGGCGCGGAAATACGCCCTGGCAGAAGAACAGGCAGCCAGCCGGCGCCAAGCGGAGGGAAAGCCGGCCCCTAAGAAGCGGAGCGACAAGGCTCCTGAAGTCCGACCTCCGATTGACCGTAGCCGATCGGCCCAGCGCCGGAGCCCGAAACTGAATGACTTCCCTAGGAGGTTTGAAACGTATGCACCCCTCTCCCTTTCAAGGGAGAAGATCCTACTGGAAATTGAGAACGAGACCTTCCTCCAGAGGCCTCGACCGATGAGGGTCCCTGCGGTATACAGAAACAAAGATAAATTCTGTCGGTTTCACAAGGACCATGGGCATAGCACTGAAGAATGCCTGCAACTGAAAGATGTCATTGAAGACCTTATCCGAAAGGGGTACCTGCGCAAGTATGTCCGAACCCGTCGAGATCAGGCTGAAGCCTCAAACGCCAGAAAACCCCCGGTGGAGGCGGAACTCCCCAACCAACGGCCGACAGGCGGGGACATTGGTATGCTGCATCGGCGGACCGAGTGGAGCCATGAAGATGGTCCAGACATTGCCAAGAGACCCAGGGGCTCGAATGCAGTCACCTTCTTCGACGAAGATCTCCTGGAGTCCCATGTTTTTGAGAATGACCTTGTAGTCGTATCGGCAGTTATTGCCAATTACGATGTAAAAAGAATACTTATAGATAATGGAAGCTCCACGGAGATATTACTGTATGATGCTTTTGTGAGGATGAATTTATCCAGGTCCACGCTGCAAGAATCTCCCGTGCCGCTGACTGGCTTCGGAGGCAACTCCGTCGGAGTCCAAGGGGAAATCACCTTGCCGGTGACGATCGAAACGGAGCCTTTCCAGAAAACTCTCCCCATCAACTTTGTGGTCGTCGGGACGAGCTTGGCATACAACGCCATTTTAGGCCGACCGACCCTCAACAAGTTTCGGGCCATCATGTCCACTTACCATATGATGGCAAAGTTTTCAACCAGGAGCGGGGTTGGAATGATGAGGGAAGACCGTCAGATGGCCAGGCAATGTTTAACTATCCTTAACCAACAGTCGGAAGGCCGTCCTATGCTGGAGCAACTCGACCCAAGGATTGAGGCCGACGACGATGGTCAGCCGGACGAGAGAATCCTGTTTGTCCCCCTTCAGGAGGACGATTCCACTAAAGTCCTCCAAATAGGGAGCTCCCTCAATGAAGACATCAAGTCAAAGCTGATCGACTTCCTTAGAAATAAGGCTGATGTCTTTGCCTGGTCGGCTTCGGACATGTCAGGTATCCAGTCGGATGTTATCACTCACCAGCTCAAGGTGGATCCGACCTATAGGCCCATCCGACAGAAAAAGATGAGCTTTGCCGTCGAAAGGCAGAAAGCCATTGATGAAGAAGTCAGGAAGCGCTCGGACGCCGGCTTTATTAGAGAAGTCCATTACCCTGAGTGGCTGGCAAATGTCCTTATGATGAAGAAGGCCAACGGAAGGTGGAGGATCCGTGGACTACACCGACCTCAACAAGGCTTGTCTGAAGGACAGCTTCCCTGTGCCGAAGATTGATCAACTAGTGGATGCAACGGCCGGCCACCAACTCCTTAGCTTCATGGATGCCTTTCCGGTTATAACCAGGTTAAGATGCATCCGAAGGACGAGGAGAAAACCGCCTTTGTCACTGACAAAGGCCTGTATTGTTACAGAATGATGCCCTTCGGCTTGAGAAATGCCGGTGCCACTTTCCAAAGACTGATCAACCGAATGTTCGAAGGGCAGCTGGACAGAAATATGGAGGCTTATGTGGATGATATGATAGTAAAAAGCCTCCATGAGGCCGACCACATCAACGACTTGCGGGAATCCTTTGACGCGCTCAGACATCATCGGATGAAACTAAATCCCGCGAAGTGCACTTTTGGGGAAACTTCCGGAAAGTTCCTTGGCTTCCTGGTTACGCAAAGAGGGATTGAGGTAAACCCCGACAAGATAAGAGCTATCGTTGAGATGGCACATCCGACCAACAAGAAGCAGGTGCAAGAGCTCACAGGCAAAATTGCCTCCCTCAGTTGTTTCATCTCCCGTTCAGCTGAAAAGTCTGCCATTCTTCAAGACCCTGCGCCGATCGGAAGGTTTCGTCTGGACTGACGAGTGTCGGTCGGCTTTCGAAGCCCTGAAAGAATATTTGAAGAACCCCCCGTTGTTAGCCAAGCCGACGGATGGGGAGCCTTTATACCTCTACCTGTCGGCTTCGGACGAGGCGGTCAGCGCCGTCCTCGTGCGGGTCGGAGAGGATGGTCAGCAGAAGCCAATTTACTACACCATTAAGGTCCTCCACGACGCCAAAACCAGGTATCCCAAGGTACAGAAGCTAATGTATTCTTTGATCATATCTGCCAAACGGCTCCGGCCGTATTTCCAGGCACATTCAATAGTGGTGATGACTGACCAACCTCTTAAAGCAATCCTTCGGAGTCCGGACACATCCGGTCGGCTTACCAAGTGGACCGTTAAGCTTGGCGAGTTCGACATCTCATTTCAGCCACGGTCTGCTTTGAAGGTCCAGGTAATTGCTGACTTTATTGCAGAGTGCACGTGGAAGCAAGAGGCGACCCCTCAAGTGACCGAAGTACCTGAAGCTGATGCTGTGTACGAGGCCGAACCAGCCTGGACCCTCCACGTGGATGGAGCATCCAACCTTGCAGGCTGTGGGGCCGGCCTGATTTTGGCCGACCCGGATGGGGAAAGCCTGTTGTATGCATTGCATTTCTCATTTCAAGTGTCAAATAATCAGGCAGAATACGAAGTCCTCCTGGCAGGGCTACGAATCACCCATGAACTAGGCATCAGCCGGGTGAGAGTTTTCTCCGACTCCCAGCTGGTGGTCAATCAAGTGAAGGGTGAGTTTGAAGCAAGGGATCCGACCCTGGCCAAATACTTAAACAAGGTACAAAGCTTCATCTCTCGGCTCAATTTCTTTGAAATCCTCCATATACCCCGACTGCAGAACTCTCGCGCGGACGCTTGGTCATGATTGGCTACGGCCGCCTCCAATACTTCCGACCGAACCTTCATGGAGCGTCTGCAGCGGCCGAGTGTTACGGATGAGCCGACGAACATCCATCAAGTGGAACAAGAAGCTTCTTGGATGGATCCGATTGTCGCCTTTCTTACTGAAGGGACTCTTCCAGAAGATCCAGCCGAGGCCAAACGCATCCACTGGACGGCCTCTAAATATATCGTCCTCAACGGCACGCTCTACAAGCGGTCTCTCTTAGCCCCTCCTAAAGTGCCTAGGACCAAATGATGCCGACTACGCCCTCAAGGAAGTGCATGAAGGTATCTGCGGCGATCATCTCGGAGGAAGATCCTTAGCCTACAAGTTCATCCGACAAGGATACTATTGGCCTACAATTCAGAAGGATGCGTCGGACTTCGTCCGAAGGTGCGACGCCTGCCAGAGGTACGCCAATATTCAAAGAAGGCCTGCCAGCCAGCTGACTCCGCTCACTGCACCGTGGCCGTTTGCACAGTGGGGGATGGATATCTTGGAAACTTTTCCCCCCACATTCGGACAACGGAAGCTTCTAATTGTGACCATTGACTACTTCTCCAAATGGATAGAAGCCGAACCGCTGGCACAAATAATGGAGGCCAAGGTGGAGAACTTCGTTCGGAATAGTATTATCTTCCGGTTCGGCATTCCACAGACAATCATCACCGACAACGGAAGACAGTTCGACAACTCTAAGTTCCGGGAATTCTATCAGCAATATCACATTTTCCCTCGGCTTACGTCGGTCGAACACCTTCGATCCAATGGAGAAGCTGAAATCACCAACCGGACCATCTTACATGGGCTGAAAACCCGACTGAATGGCGCCAAGGGACTCTGGGCAGAAGAGCTCCCCTCAGTACTATGGGCTTATCGTACAACCGCCCGAACGGCAACCGGGGATACTCCCTTCAACCTTACCTATGGAAGCAAGGCGATCATCCCCATTGAAGTATCTCTAATATCTCTAAGGATTGATCACTGTACCGAACCGGCTAACTCCGAACAGCGAAGGGATGACCTGGACCTGCTTGAAGAAACCAGACTCCGTTCGAGCTTGAAGATGGCGGCCTACCGGCAGAGGATGGAAAAGTATTATAATTCGCGAGTCAAGGCGCGAACTTTCCGGGTTAGAGATCTAGTCCTGTGGAGGACAGATATCTCAAGGCCAACCGAGCAAGGAAAACTTTCCCCAAACTGGGAAGGACCTTATCGGGTCGTTGAGGTAATTCGAGCCGGAACCTACCGACTCGAGCATCTAGACGGATGGCAGATAGCACGCCTGTGGAATGTAGATAACCTCCGCAAATATTATCAATAAAGTTCGCAACTCTTTCATGAACCACTTCCAAAAATCCGACCCCGGTCGGCAAAGGCTCTAAGACAGCCCACTTCCGAAAGTCCGACTCCAGTCGGCAAAAGCTCTAGGATAGCCCAGTTCCGAAAGTACGACCTCGGTCTGCAAAAGCTCTAGAATAGCCCACTTCCGAAAGTCCGATCCCGGTCGGCAAAGGCTCTAAGGCAGCCCACTTCCGAAAGCCCGACCCCGGTTGGCAAAGGCTCTAAGGCAGCCCACTTTCGAAAGCCAGACCCCGGTCGACAAAGGCTCCAGGGCAGCCCACTTCCGAAAGTCCGACTCCGGTCGGCAAAAGCTCTAGGGCAGCTCAACTCCGAGAGGTCCGACTTTGGTTGGCGTTATCTTCAACTTCGGACAAGCCGATGGACCAACACTTTGGAAAAACCCAAGGCAGTTCGGCTTGAGCTACGGTCCTTCGTCTGTCTACATCATCTTCGGCTTCAGGTCACTATTCGGCCTACTGTTCAATTACGTGCGGACCTACTTAGCCGACGGACCAACACTTTGGAAGAAGCCCTGAGTAAGTTGGTTCGGCCTGAGCTACTGTCCAACGTCTGCTTTGGCGGTCCGACCGCCCACTCCTACGATTCAACGGGTTCATACTTAGAAAAATTTCGGAATCATTCATACACAAAAGAAGTTACAAAAAGATCTATTGATTTAAAGGGAGATTTCATTTGATTTCAAAAGTCCTTTACAAAATGGAAGGTCAAACCTTTACAAACATCTAGGTCTAACCCTCAAGAAATACAATTGCCACATCGATGTTGGCTTCCTCGACCCCCCTCGAAGCTCCAACGGAAATGGCCACTACTCCCGCATCGGTTTCGGCTTGAGCCTCCGGTTCGGCTGTCACCCGCTTTGGCTGCGATGGTGGTCGGATCTCCAGCCTCTGCGGTCTCCTCCTCCACCGGCTTCTTCGGCTGAAAGGGGGAGAGGTCAAGTCCCGGGAAGGTGGCGCCCACCTTCTCCAGACACTCGTCGTATCCGTATTCGAAGCCGACGGTGCCGGCCTCGTTCATTTCCTCCACAATCTTCGGAGGCTTTATACTTGGCTACGGCCTCGTCAGCGACCATCTTCAGTAATTCTTGGGTCGTCTTCAGTAGACCCTTGTATCGCTCCGCTGCTGCCTGGTAACCTTGCGCACGCATTTCAGCCTCAGTCAGGCGCTCGGTCTCCATCGTCAGCCGGTGGGCAGAGTTTCGATCTTTTTCTTCTTATTCTTCAACCTCGCCTTCTGGTCAGCCTCCCAGGCCTGCGAGTCTTCGATCTGCTTCTTCAGGGCCTCCGACTCAACCCGCAGAAAGGACACCTCTCCTTCAACTGCCCGAAGGCAGGTCAGCTCCGCCCGAGCGACTGTCAGCGCTACCCACGCGGTGTCCCTCGCCATCTCAGCTACCTCGGCCCTTTTGGTCAAGTGCTCCTTCAGCTGGAGCAACTCGCCCAAGCCGTCGTCCACTAGCAGTGAGTCTCGGACGAGCTGCCGATAAACATATAGTTAGAAGATTATAAACAAGAGAATAAGGGCTAAAGGTTTGGACCTGAAACTTACCCCCAACACATGATGAAGAAGACTCCCGGTCGCTTCGTTTACCGACTGCCCATCGAGGCTGACAACAGCTTTCTGTAGCTATTCTTTGGCCTGTTCGGCATCAGTCTGCCATCCTTGGCGGTCCGCGTCACCACCAGCGTCGTCGGCCCTTCCTTCAACGGCCGATGGCTCTTCCATCGCCTGCCTTCCCCAGGCGCCCGGAGAAGTCTCCACTGTCAGGTCCAGTGGCGGAGAGGATCGTGTCATCCCCACCTCGGTCGGCGCCGAACGCCCGTCTCCGGACCGACCAACTAACGGCCTAGCAGATGACGAGCGCTCCAGTGCTATCGCCCTCTGGCGGTCCGACAGTGGCATGTCATCCTCGGACTCCAACGAGACAATCATTGCGGACGGCTCCACCCGCTGCTTCTTCGAGATCTCGGGTACCGGCTCTGGCATCCGGTGTTTCTTCGGCTCCCAGGGGGTTGGCTCTGAAATGCGGACGGCTCTCTTCTATGTCGACCGCGCTGATAGAACCGCCCGATCCGACTTCATCTTGCCACCTGCCAGCAAACAAGTTTAGAGTTAGCGACAACATTGAAGTCAGCAAATGAAAGAGCGATAGGTTTCCCTCAACAGCTTCCATCCTACCCAGCATCGGATGTCGGCTAATTCCAGCTCGATGGAGGCTGTCTTCTTGGAGCATGAAGCCGACGAATTTCGAATCTTCGTCGTTTAGCTTGAGGAAGTCGGCCTCGTCGGCCCTCAATACTTTCCTCCCATTTATGGCATTCGGCCTCGGCTCTCCACGCAGCCTCGAACCCCCATGGTTCTAGGCTGCTTACGAAGAAAAATCAGGACTTCCATCCGTGGATAGCCGACGGAAGTCCCCCAATATCTTTCAATTTGGACGAGGGCTAAAAACCACCATTTTTTACTCCGGAAATCTTGTTTCAAAAGGAAGAAGTTCGAAAACAGGGATAATCTTGGTTCTATTTCGGCTTCATGGCAGACGACCCGGAAGCCACAGATGACCCAAATGCTGTTCGGGATCAGTTGAGAAGGGGTAATCCTATAGCTATTGAAGATTTGGATGAAAAAATGGAGTGGAAATTGGAGGCCAGCCTTAAGGTGATCCTCATGCAAGGGAAGCGCACCTAAGTTCAGCGGACCGTTTACTCTCCCTTCCCTACTAGGAATGGTGAGGTGTAGGGTGGTCGGAATGCCGTAGACGATTCGAAGGTTCTCTACCCTTTCCCTGGTCATGGTGGTGGCAATATCATATGGGCCAGGCTCCCTGTCCCCACGAACCAAGCTCCCACTGGAAGCCATGCTAATAGAGGTTCTAAAGAAAGGAGGCGAGGGCGGAGCTAACCCGGCAGCCGGAATTCCTAGCAGAGGTGAAAGCGACGGAGAAGGGCTCTCTCTCTCTCTCCAAACCCAGGCGCAGCGAAAGACTCCCTTCGAATGTCTGCCTCTCATTTTATAGGCGATGAGGGGCCGCCTCCCGGCACCCCTCGAGCGCCGTGATCCGCGACAGACGACATGACTCTCTGATTGGACGAGGAAGCCGAAGGGACGTGCTGAATCGTATTTTGATCACGATCCGCGTGACCATTTGATCAACGGTGGATAAACCATACCGGATGCCGCGCCGATCGCTAGGATTTCGCCGCGTGGCCCACGTCGCATCAGGGGCGCGTCGTACAGGCATTTCGGGCTGACAGCCCATAATGGCACCGTATCAGCAATAACTGCCTCCCACGGCGCCTCCAATCTAGCACTAACACTTGTCCAGGAGCAGAATTTCGAAGCAGGAGAACCGGTCGCGACATGCTAAATCAGATTCACCATCATTCTGGAAGCTGGCACATTTATTGTCTAGATAATGCCCTCGTATTTCGAGACTGCACGATCGCTCGAAGGGCAAGGGGGACTACTGTTATGCCCATCCGGCTCACCTCTAAACCGGACCGGCTTCTCCTGCTGAGGTCTGACCCACTGGTCACTTGCTGAAGACCGATCCACTGAAGCCAAGGTCCGACGGCCTGCTCCCGTTGAGGTCTGACCCACTGTTCACTGGCTGAAGACCGACCCACTGGAGCCATGATCCGACGGCCCGATCCCGCTAAGATCCGACCCACTGCTCTACGGACGCCCTCCTTTCTGTCGGCGCCCGATCGACTCACTTCAGGATCCAGAGAGTTCCAGAAATCTCTTCTATTGTAACAAACTCCTGCCACATCAGCAGTTCTGTTTCACTTCTCTCATGACGCCGTCTTTTCCAGGTGCCACGTGGCCACTCTCCAGATCCTCTTAGGGGCAAATCGGTCTTCTTCGGCCTACCCTCTAACGACTTTTGGACTGTTTCGCGTCTATATAAGGTACCCGGGGGACCCGTTTCAAAAAAAAGAAAAAGATTCTCTCTTCCCTCTCCTGACGCTGGATTATTTTTGATTCCTCCATTCTGTTGCCCACAAGCTCCTGCTAACTTAGGCATTAGAGGATACCCTACCGGAACACCACCGGCGCCCTGGGAACTTTGTTGCAGGTTGACCGGTAGAGGAGCGCAGCGAAGCCAGTCGAATCGGTCCAGGAGTAGTTGCTGCAACAAAATACATTTAGGAATGTATTGTTTAATAGATACCAAGTGGAAAGAGAGGATTGGACACCATTGCCCATTTTAAAGATGGGACTTGAAATGTAAATTGGACATAGTCTAGTAGGTATAAGATGTCTACAAACAAATTATCATATGTTTTAAAGAACTCGTCTACGCATTGAGCGATCAAGAATCAAGACATTGCACCTTACTACTAAACCATAAAATATTTTATTTATAAACATTTTAAGACCTTGTAGATCACATACAAAGGTTTGGGTTTCATTTAATAAACCTCCATCTTTGAACCAAGCAACAGTTGCAAAATCCTCTTCCAGTGTGCATGTATATGTGTGTCAGCATGCACCCACACTAGTTTGATCATCCATGCATACTGATAGGTTGAGAATTGGTGCATATATGAAAGAGTCCATTGAAAAACTGACCCCGGATATTTGAGTAAACTTTAGAATTTGCAACCTGATAAGTCCAAAGCCTTGACATATTCATTGAGTTAAATAAAACAATTCCATCATTTTTTTAGAGGATAAAAGCTGTTGGTTATCATCTACCATGAATCCAGATTCAGATTATTGAAAAAGGAAAACAGAAAGCAACCTATTAAAGAGAAGAAGGATCATTTTTAAATTTACATAAAAAGCATTGGAATGCTCATGATTGGAGAATGGAAAACATTTCAAATAACATGTTAAACTCAACGAACACAGCCCAATCCCAAATAATTTATCTGGGGCTTCTCTTGTCCCTCGAGGGATTTCCTATGTGCCTAACAATGTTCACGAAACAGAATGATTTCTGAAACATATTCATGGGAAATAGCTAAGATAATTGGGAACATCCTGGAAAATATTTTCCAATTCAAAATTTTGCCCAAAACTGTCCAAATTTTTGCTTTAGGTGATACTAGTGAGATTTGGGATCTAAAAGAGTAAAAATAATCAATTATGCAATGTTGAACCTAGCTATGAAAGTCACATAAACATAACCATCAAAGTTTATGAAAGGCAAAAATGTATTTACAAAAAGAAAGTGCAAAGCTTATGCATCATCTCACTCACATTCAAGACTTTTGCAGAGGAGGGTGAGTTCTGCAGTGTGGATTCTCCAATATCTTTGTACATCTCTGAGTTCCGAGCTGCAAGAAGCTTGGGTGTAATTTCTGGCGGAGCAAAGATGTCATGCCCACTAAGTTCCTTGCACTTTGCATCAGACAATTGTTTCTTCATCTCAGCTTCTGATTCACTCAGCAAACTTCCACTTAGTTCTCGCTGCTTTGCCATCTCTGCTATTGAGGTTGGCTTCTTGGGGGTAATACTCTCATCAGCACTGAATGAGATCTGGCTAATTGCACTAACTGTTTGCTGATACATGAACAAATTCTCCTTTAAGTCCCACACTAAATCAGCAATTACAAATTTATAAGCAATTAAACAAAATGAGGATGCCTGTTGAAGCAAAAACATCATTTAGGTAAGCAATGATGCGTAATGTTTAAATAAAACAGATCTGCTTTGACCTTGGCAAAAGGTTTCACCCAAAGAAACAAGAGATGCAGAGTGCAGCAAATGATGATAATATAAGCACGGTTCAACTGCCATTCCTGTGTGTACATAACAATTCTATATTGGAGGTCTGAATTATAAGGTCAAATGTATCGGCGAAATTTTGCAAAGACCTGACAATACCCAGAATTACAATTCTGCTATATTTATGAAGGAAAATAAGTAGCATCTTCAGATATATATAGCAATTTCATAAACCAGTTTGATTCAACTTTTGAGTGGATATACTGTAAAGTTGGTAAGGTTGGATTTTCAGGCATTGGTATAAAATGCATGTTTTATAATGTAAGCAATCCCTGAATCAATATATATATATTTTTTTTTCTCCAAAAAAATCATAGTTAATCTGAAAGATGTACCTGATAAATTCGTGAACCGGTTTGGTTTTTAGGAGTTGAGATAGCACTGCCAGAATCAGCTTCATCATCTTCACTGTCAGCAGCAAATATGCCACTGCCAGTCATTTCTTTTAACTTTGGACCTGAACAAGGTTTCCTGAAATAGCAGTACAGAATGTTCCAAAACTTTAAGGCAATATGTATGTATGTGTACATGTACACAGAAATATATATGTATATATTTATGTATGTCCATGTGTATGCATGCATGTACATGGATGTATGTGTCTGCACACAACAAGCAAACCACGTATCAAATAAATTGAAGTTCGTTGGCGCATGATTTCCTCTTTACATTTTTATAGCTTTTAAGCCAACCTTTTTCTTATCAGCGCCACTTGATGAAGCCACAAGAACCAACATAGTAATTGTTTTAAGAAGATTATAATTTCAAATCAAAACAGACACAATGTAACAAATACAGACACTCTTTAAAAAAAGTGTAATTATGCACATTCAAACAAAGTTAAATCTTATAACATAATACAACAGCAAGCATTTGATATTGGCTTATAGAGAACAGGTAGGGTCCTCATGCATTTTCTACAAAATGGGCAATGCAAGTTTATCCCCAGCAGGATGGCTGCCTGCTGTTGAAAGAAGCATCAATTAGCGCATTAGTCCAAGGGAACCCCACAGTATAATTTCACCTGCTCAGTGATAATAATCTCAAAATGCATACATAAAGAAAAAGGGAACAAGGATGAATGAGGAAACAAACAAAGATTTCAGGTGGGAGCCACTAGAATTGAAAAGGAATTTGGAGACAATTTAAAACTTAATGAATGTTCTCTTGCCTGGAAATTAATGGGAGAATTGTTGCGAGTCATACCAGAATTCAAGATGACCTCCAATAACTAGAGAGGCATGCCAGCGTATAATTAGTCAACTTATCAATGACTCTACTAGGCATATCCTAGAAAGTACCAGGCATGGCAAAAATTGGATATTTAATGCAATTTAAAGGGAGTAGGGTTGATTTTCAGGGCCAAAACACATATTTTGACCTGATGGTTCATTGAAGAACCAGATTTTTGCCCAACTAAGTACCAATAAAGCATTTTACCCTTCATTTACTGATGTCGGCTCTTGATAGATGCAGATAGTAAAGGTGTTAGGACTAGACAAAAATCATATAAAAGTCTAGAAAATTCAGCAAATATTCTATAGGATTGAAGAATTAAATGGAGCCACTTTATAGGAATATATATGATTTGAATAACCATGCCGACTATTATGGAACAAAACTTATGAGACATTACAATGGTAGGCTACAATAGGATTTGATTGACCTATATTCAATCTATAATTCACCCAGAAATGGCCTCTGCTAATCTGAACCCAGTTTGTTTTAACAGGCTTGAACTAAAACATCTGAATCGTATTGTATATGAAACTGGTACGATACTAAGGTTTGGCTTGGTACATGAGCTGCACAATCTGTAAGTAAAAGCAGAACACCCGGTACCGACCATCCTATCTAGTTTCGAATAGTACCATCGCATGGAGTGAGAAAAGGGTATTGCACAGTACCGCCCATACTATACTGAACCAGAAATGTACCAGTATGGTTTCTGTATCGGCTTTGCAGACCTTGTCTGACATCAAACCAAATTGAAGCAAAACTGGTGCAGCAAGTTTTCAATACCCAACCAACCTTCCCCTAATTAAAAAACAAAAAAAATCAGTTTGTTGGAAGCTATAACTATTATGGACAACAATCCACAATCAATAAAAGGTCAACAGACATGCCACTTTTTTGCTTAGGCTTTGACAAATTAGTAGTTTTCTTATTGATTTTTTAAAAAAGTGCATGCAACTGCAACTGCACGCTTAAAAACAACATACAAGAGAGCATACAAGTTAGTTCCTAGACTAGATCTAACCCATAAATTCATTAATCTATTTAAGCTATGTTATTTGCAAATGTTGGGCCGAGAAACACTAGGTCTAAACTTGACCAAAAGTTCAAATCTAAGGTAAGGCTAGACTAAATCTCCAAATGGGATGGAAACAAGGTCAACTCATCAACCTGTAGACTTAAGATTGGTGGATGGACAATGAACATTCAGAGTAGCTTAGTGACCAGATAGTTGAAAAATTATTTTGAAACTTTTATCAATCTTTTCTACATTACATCTGAGAAAGCTGCAAAAAACAATTTTTTGGACTCTTTAAAAGCTGCAAAAAACAATTTTTTGGACTCTTACATTGATACTTACAAAATCTCATATTTCACTAATTAATTGAAAACCTTCTAAAATTTTACTCAAATTTTCTTTATCATGGAGACATTTCCAATATTCATTGGACCCCTAATCTCTTATCCTTCATTTTTCTTATAAATTCTGTCAAAATATGGACATTTGATTAGATCGAAATAATCAGGAATGAAGTGTAACTATGCTAGAAAATATTAATGGCAGCATTAGAAATATAAATCATCCAAATTATCATAAATTGATATAGTCTTGATGGTTAACTAGTAGGCTGAACATCCAATGAAATGAAATGGCATATGATCATGTACCTCCCATTTTATATAAATGGGAGATTCAATTCTGACATTTTGAGATAAACAGAGGAATGCAGGAATGATGATGAGGTTTAAGAGTAACAAGTGCACTCTTTAAGTTAAGGGTATAAATTGAGTATATCAAGATGATTGCATTATAAAACGAAGAAGATTATAATTAGTGACATGTGAACTATGTAGGTAAAAAACCTGCAGAATTGGTCAGGATGACATTGCAAAGAGCACAGAAGAGTTATATTGTCGCTCTTAGTGTAGGGATTCAAAAGTGTAAACTCATGGAAAAGGGCACGGGCATAACACTCCACAAAGCCAGTCCTTGTGGCAAGACTTTCTTCTTTGTCCTGCACACTTTTGTTTGCTTCCATCGCAACAATGGTCACTCATGGCCACCATCAGCCTTCAAAATCTCAAAGATAGAAATCTTGGAGTACAAGTTCTCCTCAACCCATCCAAAACATGATTATTTTGGTCGTCTACAAATCGCTCTAACCACCTTGATTTACTTTTTTGGGTGCCCAGACATCTCCAAATCCAGCCTGATCCAATTTACAAATGTTTTGGTTCAAATTGTTTCTAACCCTGTTCAAAGAGACATACTAACAATCCAATCTCCATCTATCACAAACATGTGCTACTACCATAACTCTCTCTTTGTCCTTCTTATTTGCAGATAGATCTTTATAGTCATTGTCAAACTTTACTCTGTTTCATAACTTTATACACGCCTTGTTCATGAGCTTATTTGCATTGTCTTACTATTTATATACACTCCATTCCTTGAACAAACTTGACAATGAAATTCTTGGTAAAACACTGTATAATTTTTTTTTTTTCCATTTGCTTAATGTTTTAAATAAGTGGATTTTGAGATATACAGAAATGGAAAAATCCTGTTCTTAAGCTCATTCTTGGCGATCAATAAAACTCATGCTTTCTTGGACTGTCAAAAATCATATATTTTTTAATTCATATACATAAGATACCTCATACTACCATATCTCTTTCAAGTTATTCGTCAAAATCATATACGCATAGTCAGTTAAAATATATTTTGTAACGACTAAAAAAACATTCTGTAATGCATTCAACTGAACTCTTACTATCATACAGATCTTAGAATCAGTTTAGTACATTCAAATCATGAATATTTTGTTACTCAGACCTTTGGCCTACAACATGCCCTCGATAACCTACCATAACTATCATACTTAAAGGCAATCACAAATTCAAGGCGTGATCCGTACATATTAAATCAAAACAAACGAAAATCTTGTTCCTTTTTTCCTCGCTTTCTCTCTCAGAAAAAAAGGCAACCCTTCAGATACACAAAGATGACATTTTTGATTCATCCGCAGAACATCTTTATTTTAGAAAAAATATTTTTTTAAAATCCTAGCTATGAAATACTACTGTCCTCGAATCATGAGGACATTAACAACAGAACACTTCACAGAAGAGAACATTCTAGAAGGCAGGAAAAAAAAAACATTTCTATCCCAAAACCCCAGAATCAAAGTCCAAAATCGACCAGATCTCACCTATTGAGCACGCTGTCCACCTCCTCCTCCGTCATCTGCCCCCCGAACAGCACCCTGCTGATCCCTCCCGAAGGCTGCAAGGGTCCGCCGGGAAAGAAAAAAAAAACGTCAGCCGCCGGTAAGGGTCCAAAACTCAAGGTAAGACCCCCGCATTCCCCGCAGGACGCGGTCCTACCTGGTGCGGCCGGCGCGATCCCGAATCCGCCGCCGGTGGATCCGCCGGCGGCGCCTCGGGCCACGTCAGCAGATCAGCCGTCGAGGTGTGCGGCTTCCTCACCGGCACGCTCCTCTCCATCGCTCCCTCTTACCCCCTCTCTCTCTCTCCAACTCCGTCACATGGAGAAGGGTAGGATAGATGAAAGTTGGGGCTTAACTCTTTTCTAAGCTTTCATTTTAGCTCTCACTAAAGAGGGGAATTAGAGTAACCAGCTCGATCTCCAGGATGACGTGGCGTGCACTGCAGCCTGTCTTTCTCTCTAGATCCCGTCACCTCCGTCACGGTAGAGTTGGCTCACTCTGCTCGATTTAATTTGTTGCTTGCTTGTATGCAGATGGGCTTAGCGGTTCAGCTTACGGGGAAGGTGATGGAATCTCCGGTTTGGAAACAGCACTACGGCTACCAAGAAAGGAGCGGTAACAATAAAATTTTTTCGACAGGAATTCAAATCTTGATTTATAATAAAATTTTAATTTAAAATAAAAAATTTAAAAATATATATAATAAATTCTGTTTACTTGACGGGACCGTCTAGGGATGATCATGCACGGGATCTAACTCCTCTCCTCTTTAATTTTTCTATCAAAAAAAAAAAAAAAAAGAGCGGTAACGTACATTCTTGGGGGCGTGGCCTAACTCCTCTCCCCCCTGACTTTTCTATCAAAAAAAAAAAAAATGGTAACATAAGTTCGGGAGGGTAGGCCAACGATCCCCATTTTATTTTAATATATATATAAAAAAACTGTGGTGTAGCTACTTCCCATCGCCTTAAAGACCCCGTCATGTTAAAGTATTCAATATATTGCTAGGACATTGGCCGGTAGAAACTTAACTTCACCTTTTATTGATTATGGATTTAAGATGTGACCATTATGAATGATTCGATTAAATTTTAAAAATTTATTTCGGTATCTTAATAGTATCGGTCCAGGATGGCAAGAGAATACATCACTTTGATATGTTAGTGATGTCAGACTGATATACTCATCAGCGATGAAGAGAGTACGCAAAAAAATTATGATCTGAATCTAACATAGACCAGCGGAATGATAAGAAGAGTATGCGAAAAAATTACGTCCTGAATCAAACATAACCTGACAGAATGTCGGGATAGAGCTCAGCGAGAATAGCTACATCAGAATTTATCTCCCTCTCTTTTGTTAATAAAAAAAATATCCAATATAAAATATTAGATTTATACAAATTCTTTCGCATAAAAACGAGGTAAAGCCAACCAAGGCTCTATCCAACTAAACTATCATCTTGACCGTCCATGGACCACTTTTGGTACCAAGTATTTCTTCGCTTTATCCCAAATCCACCATGCTTACTTGGTTTAGAATTTTAATTTGAATTAAGTTGACTTATACCCCTTGCAACTCTTAAGAAAAATAAACATGAAAAAATTTGAATTATATTTAATGACACAGGCTGAGGGCCTAGCACAGACTTCAAATTTATCTAAAAAAAATTAAAGCAAGCTACGCAAGAAAATTAATCTAAATTTAAAAATTTGAAAATAATTATTAATTTAAAAATTAAAAATTAAGGATCCAGTTACCAAGAAAGAAACTAAAAAAAGGGATAACTGGCCCTTTTTTTTATTATTATTATCAATGAGAATGGGAGGGAGGTCTATCAAGAAATTTTATTAAGAACGAGTATTTACAAGCGGTGAGAATGGGTTAAGCCATAATTAAAATTTTTTTTTTGGTAAACAAAAAAATAAGGAAGATAAATTCGATGTAACTATTTATGCATATTCCCATCTGGGTTAAGCCATAATTAAAAAAATTTTTTTGGTAAACAAAAAGAATAAGGAAGATAAATTCGATGTAACTATTTATGCATATTCCCATCGTGTTAGAAAATATTCGATTCAAGATACAAGATTTTTGTAATATTTTTTTTATCTAAGGATGAGTATATCAATCGGATACCATCAAGATACTAATTGATTAGATCAGGAAAGAAAAAAAGATTCTGATCTTTCACTCATCTAATCATTAATGAATTTAATTGAATATTTTGTAGAATCATATTTCGAATTCGTGATCTATTGATTATGAGATAAGATTTTAACCAGCTGAACTATCATCTTGACGGTTAACTGAGGGTTATTGTTTGAAGCAGCATCGCGGGCCCTCTCGTTGGCTTACGGCTCACCTAACACCTGAAGTTCGACTTGACTACGTTAGGGCGTAAGGTGAAGAGCTAACATCCGAAGCAGTTCGAAAAGGACAGACACTGTTATCGTTTCAGGGCAATTATCACTGTTGCTAGCTATTTCTTGCTTTACCTTTCCATCGTGATGAGAGGTCCGATGCTCTGATGCCGAGACGAAACGCCATTAGATTACATTGCGAAGGAATGCTGCAAACCGTTGAGACTCTCCCATCCCGCTCATTCCATAACGTCTAACATCGTTTCTTCATGGCTGCCACAAAGCGAACAATGGGGTGGTTCATGAATGTGTCGGTTCGTCGAGTTCTCAGTTGAGAGGACTCTGTCGAGATAAAGAAGCCAGCTAAATACTTTTATTTTTGATGGAATAGGGAGTGACCAAATGATCCTGGCGATGTGAGATACGACAGCTCAGCTTTTAACTGTGAAGTTTCCGTTTAGATCCCATTTCCATAATTCCATTCTACCAGATATGGGCTGTTAGTTATTATTTGAATTCTTTTTGGAAGCTGGCGAAATCCGAATTCTCCATTTCCGTTTAACACTGAGGAGTGAATTTGCATTTGGTGCGCTTTAGTATTATTCCATTGATATGTTTGGATTCGGATGCAGCATATAATTAAAAAGGTTTGAAAGATTTCTTTGAGAACTCCACCTTCCAACCAGTGATCAGACCGGAAGGAGATCGATCTGCCATTACCAACTCGGAACCTGAGGTTTTGTGTAAAAAAGTCTTGGACTTCGATGACACACTTCCAAACGGATGAAGCATTTGCATCACTATCAAAAAGACCTCATTGTTGCCAAGAACTCCTCCAATTGATGTACCTTCAAAACACTTCACAACTAGATACTCCGGTCCCCAACTAATTATCGCTTTGTTAGTAATTACCATAATCCACAAAAATCATGTAAAATCCACCATGCAAAAGGAGAATTCTAGAGCACGTACACCCAATAAAAAGGAATCAAAACTGAGTACGTCGAGGTTTTTGTAGGGTTAGATTTGTAAGATCCATAAAAATCCTTAACAAAAATATTTTTCTAGGCCCTATATAGGACTTGTAAACCAAGTAACAAATATTTCTAGAAGAGAGAGATACGGAAGGTGACCAAAAATTTCGAATAATTATGCTTAATTCGGAAAAACCACGAAATAGTATTTTTATAATTAAGTTGAACTTTGTCAGTCGTGCAATTTATAGTAAGAAGCCATATTTTTTAACTAATATATATGCAGTGGAATGTAATTAATTTTATCTATTATTAATTTATTTGTAAAACTTAAATTCCTTTGATGCTCGTGAGTGGAGTAGTCACCTTGCATCTTTCTTTCGTCAAGTCTTTGTCTTTCAGAGGTTTGGAGACCTTTGGGGGAACATTGGCAGTGAGGGTATAAACTTGGCCCTTGACCTTGTTTCGGCACAACTCTCCATGCATGCATCCATCACTCTCTTTCCTTATAATTTTGACGATATTTGGTCGCATGACCTATTGTAAAATGGTCCAGGATTGAATGTGTCACGCCTCGAATCCAGTATTGAAATCGGCTACGTGACCGGCCGCATAATTCTGAATTTATCCTAGAAATCATACCAGGCCTAAGTATATAATATTCACTTCAATCAAAAATCACTTCAAATAAATCAATCTTGTACAAACAATTGAATAATAGTTAAACAATCTATTTATTCAAGTCAAAAATCATTAAATGATTTACTGATTCATAATAAGTATCAGCAACCGAAAAAACTAAAACTAACTAAACTATCTAAACAATATTGATGTTCAGTCTCATGCCTAGCCCAATCCTTGCATTACGAGTCTCTGAAAAAATCAAAAAGTAAGGAGTGAGCTCTACAGCCTAGTAAGGTCTCCAAACAGTCACACCAATAATATATAATTTGAAAATAACTGAAAAATAATAGTTATCGGATCATGCAACCAAAATAACTCAAATATCAAGTATAACAAAACCTTGATAACATTATATTTTGTTTATATGTTTCCATTAGTTTTTTTTTTCTTTAAGATTCTGGACTAACCACGGTCATGCTCTAGTCCATGACTGGCAATCTCATAATCGAGCATATACTATCCATCCGTAGCTAGACTAGCTCACGTACTAAGTCCATGACTAAGGTTGTCCCATGTACTATCTGTCCGTGACCGGCTATTCTACGTACAAAGTCCGTGGCTCAGGCTGTCCCACGTACTATCCATCCATGACCGGCTATTTCATGTACAAAGCCCATAGCTCAGGCAATCTCAGTAACCATGATCCCGTGGCATGGCTAGTCCACCGTATTCACTTTCATATCATGTACTTAAATCATGTCTTTTACAGTTTTTCAATAACCGGTATCATGGTCCAACCGATACAAAGATAACTTTATTTGATAAAACATGATATACAGAATATAAATAACAACAATCATATTATCCATCATGAAAAGTCAACTATACCATGCAAAAATAATCATGCATGCCAATGCTCATGTGCATGGATCAAATCATGTCATGTAATATACATATATAAGACTGGTGATCATGTCCAAATATTCTTATCTCTCAAGAGATGACTATCTACACTTGATATTAGTCCGTACATGGAACTCGCTCAACACTTTCCTACTTAGAAGGTTGATCTCCTATAAAAAAAAAATAATTTTATTCAAAAATTCTTTTACGATTCATCCTTAAAATCCTAACTGCATGAATTTTAAGAAAGAAAACTTTTCGATCTTCTATTATATAATTATTATTATTTACTTTATTTTCCCTCTCTCTTTTTTTCTTCTCTCTCCTCATCTTTTCTCTCTCCTCACTTTACTCTCTCCTCTTTTTTCATCGAATAGAAATCCTTTTTTTCTTTTTTTCTTCTCCTCCGAACCAAGACTTCTTCCCGTTTTTTTTTCCTTCTTCTCTTCTTTCTCTTCTCTCGAACCCATTCCCCCATTCTTTCTCGGCTCGACCGAACCCACCACTCCCTAGTTGCCGGCGGCGGCCATGGGAGACGGTCACCAAGAAGAGGCTTGACAGACCGGGGGTGGATGGCGACGCGACCATCGGTGACATACGATCCAAAATTAAATTGAAAATCAAAAGAAAAATCCTATTAATCCTCTCAAAATTTTAACTAAGGAAAGAACTCACCGGTCTTGAAGGGCTTTCGGATGCTCACAGGAGAGGAGGATGACAGCATGAAAGGCTCGATGGGGCTCGATTCGGTGACGATGATGGAAATTTAAAGAAAACATCGATGGATTTCCTTAATATTTGGGAAGCAAAATCCACATCAATTGGAGTTCCAACCCCCCACGTCGCCGACCACCCCCCCCCTCCCTTTTTTCCCAACACCTCCGACGAATTCCCCGACCGGATAAGAGGATAACTAGCCTCCCCTATTTCGACTCAGCCTCGCCCTTTTTTTTTTCTCGATTTGGGTTGAAGTCGGTTGGGCCTGCTGGCTTCAGTCTAAAGCCCATATTTCACATTCTCTACTCATTAAAAAAATTTCATTCTCGAAATTTATGTACATGATATTTTGAAAAGTTATGGATATTTGTCCCTCATTTCTGCTTCAAGTTTCCATATAGCTTCCCTTTAGTTGTGATTGCTCCATTGCACTTTCACATATGGTATGGTTCGGTGTTGCAGCACTTGATCCTTACTGTGACAATCTGTATAGGCACCTCCTCATAAGTCAAATCCTCCTGAAGCTGCAATGGCATGTAGTCTATTGCATGGCTGGAATTGAAAATATACCTTCGTAACATCGATACATGAAATACTTTGTGCACTCCAAATAAGACTAGTGGTAATGCTAGTCGGTAGGCTACCTCACCGACCTTATCCAAAATTTTAAACAGACCTATAAATCTTGGACTCAACTTACCTCGTATACCGAATCACATCACACCCTTGGAGGGAGAAACTTTCAAAAAGACATGGTCGTCCACATTGAATTATGGCTCCTTCCGTCTCTTATCTGTATAACTTTTCTGTTGACTTTGTATGGTATGTAGCCGTTCCCTGATCACTTGTACCTTATCACCATTTGCTGTATTATTTCCGGATCCAATAATTTTTTTCTCCTACATCGTCCCAGCAAATAGGAGATCTACATAAACTTTCTACCATATAAAGTCTCAAAAGGTGCCATCTATATGCTGGCTTGATAACTACTGTTGTAAGCAAACTTTATTAATGATAGGTGAAAGTTCCAAGCACCATCAATGTTCATAACACAAGCTCTTAACATGTCTTCCAAAATTTGGATGGTTCGCTCCGACTGTCCATTGATTTGAGGATGAAATGTTGTACTGAAACTTAATTTGATTTCCAGGATTTTGTGAAGACTCTTCCAAAATTACGAAACAAATTTACTGTCTCGATCCGATACTATAGTAGCTGGAATCCCACGTAGTCTCATAATCTATTCATGTACAAGGTTGCCTATCTTTCTAAAGAGAGACCGACACAGAAGGATAAGAAATGAGCTGATTTTGTCAGTTGGTCCACAATCACCCATACTGCATTATTACATTTGGGGGTTTTGGACAAGCCTGTTACAAAGTTCACAGTAATGTGTTTCCATTTTCACTGAGGAATCGTAAGATATTGCGTGGTCCGGCGGATTTTTGATGCTCAGCTTTCACCTATTGACACACCAGGCATTGAGCCACATACTGTGCTATATCATTTTTCATACCAGGCCACCAAAAGTTTTTCCTTAGATCTCGATACATCTTTGTGCTACCTAGATGCATCGTATATACTGAACCATGCGCCTCTTGCAGAAATCTCATTCTTTAAGTCTGGAAGCTTGGGAACACACAATCTACTACCAAACCTCAAGGTGTCATCTGTAGATACAGAAAATTATGACTGAGCACTAGACTCCACTATCTCTCTAATTTTCTGTAGCTCTAGATCATTCCTTTAAGCTGATTTAATTATGTTAATCAGGATGGGCTGTATTATAAGATTTGCTAGTTGTATTTTAGGATCATGAATCCGTACTTCTATCATAAATCTCTCCAAATCCATTACGATATGCTTTTGATCAGTAAATAAAGCTGCCAATTTACTTGGAGACTCCCTACTTAGGGCATCTCTACAACATTTACCTTGCCTGGGTGATAGTTAATAGTCAGATCATAGTCCTTTAACAACTCCAACCATCTTCTCTATCTTAAGTTCAACTTCTCCTGAGTGAAGATGTATTTTAAACTTTTATAATCTGTAAAAATCCCTCAACGACTACCATACAGGTAATGCCTCCATATTTTTAGGACAAAAACCACTACTGCTAGCTCCAGATCATGAGCAAGATAATTTGACTCATAAGGCTTCAACTATTTAGAGGCATAAGCTATCACCTTTTCATTTTATATTATATCACAACCAAGACCCTTACGAGATGCATCACTGTATATAGTGAAATCCTCTGTCTCTGTAGGAACTGTCAACACTGGGACAGTCACTAACCATCTTTTCAATTCTTGAAAACTCTGCTTATATTCATCTGTCCAATCAAATTTTATTTATTTTTGGATCAGGCGAGTTAAAGGTATAGCAATAAGAGAGAATTTTTCAACAAATCTTTGATAATAACCTGTCATTCCCAAGAAACTACGAACTTCAGATACATTGGTGGGTCTCTCCTAATTAACTACCACCTCCACTTTCTTTAGATCTTGTTGACCCCTGGAATGATTTTGATGATTACAAAATATTGGAGCATGTATTTATGACTAACCTTTTCAAGAAATTTTTGTAGGAAGCATTTATCAATGAGTTACTTTATTTCCTACTTAGTTAAAGTTTATTCTGGTGCAATTGTATTAATTGATGAAGAGTATTATATTGAAGATCTCAAAGTTGTAAAGCCCTAATTTTTATTCTTGTAATCTTGTAAAATGAGCTATAAATTTGTAAAAATGAGTTTGAATAGGCTAGAAATCTTTTGTAACTTATTTTGAAGTACTCCTTTCACATGTATTAAGAATGTACTGCTAGTTGAAAAATTAAAGCATAATCTATTAAGATCAGTCAACTATGTGATATTGGCTTCAATGTTTTCTTCAAGGCTTCAATATGTACAGTAGTTGATCATCTTAACTCTACTAAAAAGTTCATTGGACATAGACTTGGCAATATATATGTGGTAGATCTTAATGATCTAGCTATGTCAAGTAATACAAATCTTGTAGCAGTGAATGATAAGAGCAAGGAATTAAGTCTACTATGGCATAGAAGACTTGGACATGCTAGCATGCATTCTATTATAAAATTTATTTCAAAAAATTTAGTCAAAAGTTTGCCAAAGTTTAAAGTAGATTTTGACTATGTTTGTGATGTATGCCAATTAGGAAAACAAGTTAGGGCAAGTTTTAAATCCAAAAATATTGTTTCTACCACTAGACATTTAGAGCTACTTCACATGGATCTCTTCAGACCCACTAGAACAACAAGCCTAGGTGGTATGAAGTATGGTCTTGTGATTGTAGATAATTTTTTAAAATACACTTGAATTTTATTTATTGCATATAAAGATGAAACTTTTAAAGCATTTAAGAAATTTTATAAAAGAGTTTCAAACTTGAAAAATCTTTCTGTTATTTCTATTCGTAGTGATCAAGGTACGAAATTCGAAAATCAGTTTTTTGATCACTTTTGCACAAAGAATGGTATTGACCATAACTTCTCTGCTCCTAGAACACCATAGCAAAATTGTGTTATAGAGAGAAAGAATAGGACCTTGGAAGAGATGGCCCAAACAATACTTTGTGAAGGCAATCTTCCAAGATACTTTTGGGCAGAAGCTATAAATACCACTTGCTATATTTTAAATAGAGTTTTAGTTAGACTTGTTATAAGAAAAAATCCCTATGAATTATGGAACAATAGAAAGCCAAATATTGATTATTTTCATGTTTTTGGTTGCAAATATTTTGTACTTAACAATGGTAAGGATAACCTTGGTAAGTTTGATGCTAAATCTGATAAGGCTATTTTTCTTGGTTATTCAACTAATAGTAAATCTTATCGAGTATTCAATAAGAAAACTTTAACTGTTGAAGAATCAATTTATGTTATTTTCAATGAGACTGGCTTTGCATCTTCTAGAAAAGAAGATTGTGCTGATAATGATGCAGGTACACTTTAAAATGGATTAAAGGACATGACTATCAAAGACAAGCAAGCAAGTGAAAAACAAGAAGAGATGGTAAGTAAGAATCATGAAGATCTACCTAAAGAGTGGAAGTATGTACAATCACATCCCAAAGAACTCATTATAGGAGATCCATCATAAGATGTTCGGACTAGAGCTTCACATAGGGATGCACATAATTTAATTACTTTTGTATCTCATGTAGAACCACATGCCATAGAAGAAGCTGAAACCGATCCTAATTGGATGTTAGTTATGCATGATGAGTTAAACCAATTTAGGAGGAACAATATTTGAACACATGTATAGAGACCATCTGACTACCCTGTTATAGGTACTAGATTGGTCTATAGAAATAAACTAGATGAATAAGGTAATGTAATTAGAAATAAGGCTACACTGGTAGCTCAAGATTACAACCAAGAAGAAGGAATAAATTTTGATGAGACCTATGCACCAGTAGCTAGACTAGAAGCTATTAGATTACTTTTGGCATATGCATGTTTCATGAACTTTAAATTATTTCAGATGGATGTAAAGAGTACTTTTCTAAATGATTTTTTATCCGAAGAAGTTTTTTATAGAACAACCGCCTGGTTTTATCGATCACTCTTTTTCAAATCATGTTTGCAAGTTAAATAAAGTTTTATATGGTCTTAAACATGCACCTAGAGCCTGGTATGATAAATTAAGTAAATTTTTACTTCAAAATGATTTTGTAAGAGGTAATGTAGATACTACTCTATTTATTCAAAAAAAAATAATGATATTTTGTTGTTCAAAATTATATTGATGATATAATATTTGGATATACTGATAAATTTTTGTGCCGATATTTTGCTAAGTTAATACAGGGTGAATTCGAAATGAGTCTAATGGGAGAGTTGAACTACCTCCTCGGGCTACAAATCAAATAATTGAATGAAGGAATTCTTATCAACCAAGCCAAATACATTAAAGAGATTATCAAAAAGTTTAGCATGGAATCAAGCAAGGAAGCTGGAACACCCAAGAGTCCTGTATGCAGATTAGATAAAGATGAAAATATCACAAGTGTTGATCAAAAGTTATATAGAGGTATGATCGGATTTCTATTCTATTTAACTGGCAGTAGACCTGATATTCTGTTTAGTATTTGTATGTGTGCACATTTTTAATCAAATCTAAAAGAATCACATATTATTGCTGTTAAAAGAATTATCAAATATCTTAAAGGCACATGTAATGTAGGATTGTGGTATTCTAAGCATTCATCTTTAAAGTTAATTAGTTATTCGGATGCTGACTATGGTAGCTGTAAGATTGATAGAAAAAGTACCAGTGGCACATGCCAACTTCTAGGTGTTAACTAAATTTCATGACACTGTAGGAAACAGAACTCTGTAGCACTATCCACTACTGAGGCAGAGTATGTGGCTGCAGGGAGTTATTGTGCACAAGTGTTGTGGATTAAGCAACAGCTACAAGGCTATGGTGTTATCCAATCTAAGATTCCTATCAAATGCGATAACACGAGTACTATTAATTTATCTAAAAATCCAATTCAGCATTCTAGAACTAAGCATATAGAAATAAGGCATCATTTTATTAATGACCATGTTTTGAATAATATTGTAGAATTATAATTCATCCCAACTGAGAACCAACTAGCTGATATTTTTACCAAGCCTCTTAGCCAAGATAGATTTAAAAAGATTAGAGGAGAGTTAAGTCTATGTGACCCATATTAAGATTATTGACATATTTTTTTAAAAAATAAATAAATAAATAGAAAAAAAATCTAGAGTTTTCAAAATTCAATTTAGAGCTATTGACCACTTTGTCTTGTATTAATTTAGCTATAGAAACCTTTAGTCTAGTCTTTTGAGCTTTACCCTGTGTTTTTGCTCGAGCCAACTCGAGCAATCCCCTGTCCTATCGAGCCGACTCGAAAGACGGATTTGAGCTTTTTAAATAGGGTTCCGTAGCTTTCATTCCTTAATCTCTTTTCAGTTTCCACTGTTTATCTCCACTGGTTTCTCCTCCTAAACCTTAGAAACACCTCTAGAACTCTTCCTAATCCCTCATCCAAGCTCAATGGCACCTAGGAAGGTCGTAGCAAAAATACCTAGGAAGGTGATTCGACCTATTGCAGAGAAATGGAGGACCAAACGGAGGCTAGATGCTTCGGCTTCTCAATCCCATGAAGAACAACATGAGCAGCAACCAACCGATGCTCTAGAAGCTCCACGACAAGTTATTCTTATGGGTAATTGGCGGGTAACCTCTAGAAGAGCCATGAATTTCAATTTCCTAGAGGGAGAGAACTTGAGGATAGGTGATTGGCTTAATGCTCAGGGTTGGAAACATTTTTGTATACTTGATTTGCTCGCTTATCCAACTTTGGATAGAAATTTTTTTGAAAACCTATCTCTTGGTACTTTTCATCTAGAATCAATTATTAAAGGGAAGAATATTATTGTAAATGAGCAAAAGTTGAGTACATTGTTGCAAATACCAAAAGAAGGTGAATGCTTTTTGGTGATGAAAGAGAAACAAAGAACTCTGAGAAGTGTTCTAGAAAGAAGTGATGTATCAGGGATAATACATGTTCAAGCTAACCTATTATCTTTAGAGATGAGGCTATTACATAACATCATTAGTAGAGTGTTTTTACCCAGAACTGGAAGATTTGACTGGATAAGTGAAAGGGATTTGATGTTTATGAGATGTTTGATTGAGGGGGAGGCCCTCAACTTGCCATATATTATGATCTCTCAGATGAGGGAAGCAACTCGGAGGACACGAGCCTATCTTCCATACGGTATGGTATTTACTCTACTCTTCGAGGATGTTGGTGTTGACTTGTCAGGCGAGGATAGGAGACCTTTATTGCATACTGATAGGTACAATTCTAAGTCACTGAATAGAATGAGATTTCAAAAAGTAGAAGGCAGATGGATTCGGAAGACCTCAAGATAGAGAGTGGCACCTTCTGATGATGAGGAGTCTTCTGAGGATGATCAGACTGGACAGCTACGGGACATCGAGACCGAGCGACCTACTGATGAGGCTGGACCCTCTGAGCCAGCACCTACTTCATCTCGATTACCTGTGAGAGATTCAGATACTGGTGGTTTGCATGATGATCAGAGATTGCAGATTATCTTAGATGAGCTCTCTGCTCTACAGCGAGGCAGAGCTGAGACTGATGCTAGGATAGATGCTTTACAGACTGAGATGAGAGATGGATTTTAGCATATCTTAGCAGCACTTCGAGAGATTAGTACAACTGGACCATCAGCACCTCCTCCACCACCTGATGATGCACCTGGACCAGATGATGGTACTGACATTGGACATGGAGAGCCTGACACTCTATTGGCACACCTGATAAGCATTGTACTGGCACACAGGCTACTGATTTACCTGCAATCATTGAGGAGCAGAGCAGTGATATTTTAGATACTCCAGCGATGCAGATTCTCTCCGGTCCCAACACTTTGGTATTGTCAGATCCTCCTTTGGTGCAGCCGACTCCGATCTTGATTTTAACTGAGTCTTCACATTCCAGACCTAGAGTTGCTAGACCACCTATTCCTACTAGGACCAGACTTAGGAACCTTAGGCCTAGGTTTCCTAAGTTCAAACCACAGTGTAGCGTCTTAGAAATTGACTCTTCTTCTTCTAGTGAAGATGAGTCTAGCTCTACTTTTTGAGTTTAGATCTCACTTATTATGTGCTTTTGTTGTATGTGATACTATTTTGCAGTGCCTTGACACTTTTGTATTGTATCATATCTTGTACTGACACTCTTTCTATATATATCTGTGTGTTTGGAAATCTTGTGTTATAATTGATGAATGATATGAATGTTTATGAATAATTGTGGATGAATGTAAAAGGGGAGAAGTGCTTTTATCTCAAACATGTTAACCTTTTCCCGGTAATATATGCTTTTCTTTTGTTTTGTTGATGACAAATAGGGGGAGAAGTGCATAAAAAATGAGAAAATGTGAGTATGAATGAGAAGGAATTACATGAAAAAGGAGCAATTATTGAAAATTCTTTTAAATATAAAGTATTGAAGTTGTATCATTATGATTCCTTATTGATCTGATATATAATTACAGCATGATTAGTTTATTAACCTTATTGCTCTGATACATGTTATAAATTGTTGATACTTTGACACTAGTTCATTTTAACTCTGATACAATATCATGATACTTCATTTATTCCGATACATACTATTTTGAATATACTTTGATACATGTGAATATCGGTACATAGTATGTTACTATACATGCAATTGTAAAGTGCTTTTTAAAGTTTTTCATGCCCAGTATTTTGTCATCATCAAAAAGGAGGAGATTGTTGATCCCTGGAATGATTTTGATGATTACAAAATATTGGAGCATGTATTTATGACTAACATTTTTAAGAAGTTTTTGTAGGAAGCATTTATTAATGGGTTACTTTATTTCCTACTTAGTTAAAGTTTATTCCAGTGCAATTGTATTAATTGATGAAGAGTATTGCATTGAAGATTTCAAAATTGTAAAGCGCTAATTTTCATTTTTGTAATCTTGTAAAAAGGGCTATAAATTAGTAAAAATGAGTTTGAATGGGTTAGATATCTTTTGTAACTTATTTTGAAGTATTCGGGAGACTTGTATTGGTTGGAGATTTGATTGGTTGAATTTTTGAAGAAGTTCTGCTCGAGCCGATTCCTGTTTTAGCACGGCATGGAGAGTTTCAGAGTTTCAGAAATCCGAGTTGACTCGAAAATATTGAGCCGACTCGTCCAGAAGTTCCAAATCACAGGATTCAGAAGAGCTTCGAGCCAACTCGACCCAGAAGAGCCGACTCGTCCAGAGTTTGATTTTCTCCTGTCTGAGATTTCGAGCCGACTCAAGCATCTCGAGCTGACTCGAGTGTCAGGTTCAGACTTGTAACGGCTAGTTGCAGAATTAAATTTTTAAAATCTAAGAAGGCTCCAACAGTTCTATTTCGATTTCCTTGGCCCTACAACAGCTAGATCTATTTGAAAACTATAAAAGGGAGATATTTATGATGGATTAACATAATTCTTTGAATTATTCATTGAAAATTAAAGAGCATTCAAGTGAGTTTCAAGTCTTTCACCAACCAACTTCAAGAGAGCATTCAAGAAAGGATTCAAAGCTTCACCAACTCATCTTCAATCATTGAATCCAACTTTTAAGGAAGTCAAGAAGCAGCTTTAAGAGTATTCAAGAGCATCTAAAGTAAGGCTTCAATTTGAGCTTCATCGGCAACTACTAAATAACTTGGATTTGTTGTGAAGTTGCTAGTTTCTTTTCGAAATATCTTGTATCCTCTTCAAGAGCAGCAAGGGGTTGTGTCTTATGAGTGTTGAAAAATTATTAGGTGAGCCTATTAAAACCTAAGTTGGGTTTCTTGGTTAGCCCGGATTAAAACCAAGGGTGTTGAAAGGTTATTAGGTGAGCCTATTAAAACCTAAGTTGGGTTTCTTTGGTAAGCCTGGTGTAAAAACCAAAGGATGTTGGGTTTGGATTGTGATCCCGGAAAAACAATCCGACTATATTCCATGAAGAATATAGTAGAAATTCCAAGTGGTGCTTGGGTAGTGGACGTAGGAGCGAGGTTGCTTCTAACCACTCTAATTTTTTTGTGTTTGTGGTTGTGTTTACTTGACTTGTTTGTGATTGTTGACTTACTTGCTTCCGTTGCATAATCTATCACAACACCAACACTAAAAGATTTTCAAAGTGCACATACTTGAAAGTTTTTATTATCCCAAAAACTCACACTTTTTCAGCTTCGCATACAACTTCTCCTCCTTGAGTATTTGCAATACTATTCTTAGGTGTTCTTCATGTACTGGTAGACTCCTTGAGTAAACCAGTATATCATCAATAAACACCATCACAATTGATCCACATATGGTCTGAACACTCGATTCATAAGGTCCATGAAAATTGCAGGTGCATTTGTCAGACCGAAGGGCAGAACTAAAAACTCATCATGTCCATATCTGGTTCTAAAAGCTATCGGCACATCCTCTGCCCTTATCTTTAATTAATGATAACTAGAATGAAGGTCAATCTTTGAAAATACTTGTGCCCCTTGTAGTTGATCGAATAAATCATCAATCCTTAATAAAAGATATTTATTCCTTACTGTCACCTTGTTCAACTCCCGATAGTCTATACAGAGCCAAAAACTACCATCCTTCTTTTTCACGAACAGGACCGGAGCATCCCAAGGAGACATACTTGGTTTGATAAATCCCTTGTCCAACAACTCTTGCAATTGCTCCTTAAGCTCTTTTAATTTTGTCAGAGCCATTCTATAAGGAGCTTTGGAGATGGCTCCACTGCTTGGTATGAAATCAATGGAAAACTCAATTTCTATATTAAGAGGTAACCCTAGCAGGTCATTAGAAAAAATCTCTAGAAACTCTTTCACAATAGAAATGTCTTCTAACCTGAGCTCCTGTTGTCGGGTATCTATCACTGCCACCAGAAATCCTTCACAACCTTTTTTGAGGAGGCGCCTGGCATTATAAGTTAAGATCACCTTTCTCGGAGAGGTTAGCTTGTTACCTACAAAGTTGTACTATGGCTGAATAGGGATCTGAAATCTCACTATCTTTTCAAAGCAGTTGATGCAAGCATGATATGCTGCTAGCCAATCCATTCCAAGAATCACATCAAAGTCTTTCATATCTAAAACTATCAAATCCACATCCATCTCCCTACCTTCGATGTCCAATCTACAATCCTTGCAGATCCGATTAACCAAAATGACATCCCCACTTGGAGTAGAAATATAAAGGTTATTTTCTAGAGGTATCGAAGTCAACTCATTATTTTTCCTTACCAATCTGGCTGATATGAAGGAATGTATGGCACTCACATCAAACAATACATAAACACTGCTAGAAAATAGCCTAATCATACCTATCACTACTGAATTTGATGCATTGGCATCTTGCTACGTGAGTGCATACACCCGCCCCTAGGTTCTCGACTTCTGTTGTCCTCCTTGTTGATGTCCATCATGAGATGCTTGAGGTGCTTGGTGCTGTGACCCCTGAACACTATGACATATAATAGCCTTGTGACCCTCCTTGCCTCAATTGTAGCATTTCCCTCTTGGCCAGGTGCAGTATCGCTTAAGATGCGGCCCATCACACTTGTAACACTGGATATCATCCTTTTATTAAGTTTTGTCATTTGGAGCAGCATTGACAAACTTCCTTGTCTTTGCACTGGTGTTTTTATTAGATTGACATGGTATCCTCCTGATTTGGATCTTTTCTTCAAAATTTTTTCCCTCTCTACTTGAGCAACATCCAATCCCCTTTCTATTATCAATGCCTTGTTGACGACCTTCTTATAAGTGGATAGCTCAAAGGTAGTCACCTATTGTTAATCCGAACTCTAAGTCCATTTTCAAATTTTCTGGTCCAGACTCCTTTATCCGCTATCAGTGTCGAAGCATATTTGGACAGTTCTTCGAACTTTACAACATACTGAGCAACTGTCAAGCTACCTTGCTCCAAGCGATCAAATTCTCAAAATTTCTGTATCCGAATACTCTAAGAAAAATATCTCATAGAAAACCCTTCTGAAATCTACCCATATAAAAGGTGCATCATTCGATCCCTACTTTCCAAGCTCCAACTCCCACCAAGCGATTACCTCATCTTGCAATAAGAAAGTAGTAAAAGTAACCTTTTCCTCTACCGGGCACCTTAAGGCCTACAATACTTTTTCAACAGCTTTCAACCAACCCTCTACCTCCATAGGGTCAGATATTTTCTTGAATACTGGTGGTGCATATTTCTTGAAATTTATCAAGGTTATTTGTCATTCTTGTAGGACCCTAACTTTCAAGTGCCGCTGCGAAATTTTTTGTTATTACTGTTACAATAATTGCTGCATGAACTGTTGCTATTGCTGTAGAAGTTGTTATTGCTGTGATTGTATATATTGTTGTTATTGCTGTTGCGCTTCTATTAACCTCAGCGTATTAGTTCTCACAGTGGCATGTTATTGTACCAATAATTGCATCAGCTGAGGGAGGCCAACCTAGTCCCCAGGCTAAACTGTAGGTCCTCCCGGAGTTCCCATTTCTACAGTCCCAGTCTCCAGGGTGTTGTCCATGAGATTGGGCGCTGGTTCCTATAAATGCTCATCATTATCTGGTAAACTTCCAGCATCTTGCTGCTCCCTGGCTCCCAAGCATTTGATCCATCCACAAATCTTGTGGGCCTCCTAGCACGTCCACGCCCGCCACCACATGCCATGAAAATCCTATACCAGTCATTGTTAGTATACAACAAACACTTAAATGATTAATAATATGTTACATTATCTACCCCACCTATGAATCAACCCACACTCTCTCAATGAACTTATATCCTAAGATCCGACAACCTGATTTGCTTTGATACCACTCTATCATACCCCGAATCTAACAATGGAATCGACTACATGATCGGTTGCATAGTCCTAGGTTTATCCTAGAGATCATACCAGGCCTAAGTACACAATATTCACTTCAATCAAAAATCACTTCAAATAAACCAATCTTATATAAACAATTGAATAATAGTTAAACAATCCATTTATTCAAGTCAAAAATTACTAAATGATCTACTGATTCACAACAAATATTAGTGACTTAAAAAAATAAAACTAACTATTTAAATGATGTTGATGTTCAATCTCATGCTCAGCCCAATCCTTGCTATGCATCCTGAGTATCTAGAAAAATCAAAAAGTAAGGAGTCAGCTCTACAGCTTAGTAAGGTCTCCAAACAGTCACACCAATAATAGTATAATTTAAAAATAACTAAAAAAATAGTTATCACATCATGCAACCAAAATAACTCAAATGTCAAGTATAACAAAACCTTGATAACATTATGTTTTCTTTATATGTTTTCATTAGTTTTCCTTCTTCTTTAGGGTTCTGGACTAACCACGATCATGCTCCAGTCCATGACTGGCAACCTCATAAACGATCATGTACTATCCGTTCATGGCCAGGCTAGCTCATGTACTAAGCCCGTGGCTCAAGTTGTCCCATGTACTATCTGCCCATGACCGGCTATTCCACGTACAAAGCACGGGGCTTAGGCTATCCCACGTATTATCTGCCCATGGCCAGCTATTCCACGTACAAAGCCTATGGCTCAGGTAATCTCAGTAACCACGATCCCGTTGCATGGCTAGTCCAAATACCATATTCACTTTCACATCATGTCTCAAATCATGTCTTTTACAGTTTTTCAATAACCGGTATCATGATTCAACCCATACAAAGATAACTTTATTTGATAAAACATGGTATACAGGATTATCAATAACAACAATCATACTGTCCATCATGAAAAGTCAACTATACCATGCAAAAATAATCATACATGTCAATGCTCATATATACAGATCAAATCATATCATGCAATATACATATATAAGACTGGTGATCATGTCCAAATATTCTTACCTCTCAAGAGATGACTATCTACACTTGATATTAGTCCGTACCCGAAACTCGCTCGATACCTTCCTACTCAGAAGGCTGATCCCCTATAAAAAAATAATTTTATTCAAAAATTCTTTTATGATTCATCCTTAAAATCCTAACTGCATGAATTTAGAGGAAGAAGACTTTCCGATCCTCTCTTCTATAATAATTATTATTTACTTTATTTTCCCTCTCTCTTTTTTCTTCTCTCTCCTCTTCTTTTCTCTCTCCTCATCTTTTCTCTCTTCTCATTTTTTCTCTCTCCTCTTTTTTTTAATCGAACAGAAACTCTTTTTTTCTTCTCCTCCGAACCGATACTTCTTCCCAATTTTTTTTTCTTCTTCTTCTTCTCTTCTTTCTCTTCTCACGAACCCCTTCCCCCGTTCTTCCTCGGCTCGACCGAACCCACCACTCCCCAGTGGCCGGTGGCTGCCATAGGAGACGATCACTGAGAAGAGGCTTGACAGACCGGGGGCGGATGGCGGCGCGGCCACCGGCAACATACGGTCCAAAACCAAATCGAAAATCAAAAGAAAAATCTCATTAATCCTCTAAGAAATTTAACTAAGGAAAGAACTCACCAGTCTTGAAGGACTTTCGGACACTCGCCGGAGAGGAGGACGATAGCGTGGAAGGCTCGATGGGGCTCGATTTGGCGACAGTGAGGGAAATTTAAAGAAAACACCGATGAGTTTTCTCATCATCTGGGAAGTAAAAACCGTGCCGATCAGAGTTCCAACCCATCCCAAACACGTCGCCGACCATCCCCCTCCCCTCCACGGCTCTTTCCCCAACACCTTCGACAAATTCCCCGGCTGGATAAGGGGAGAACTAGCCACCCCTATTCCAACTTAGCCACGCCCCTTTTTTTTTCTCGATTTGGGTTGAAGTCGGCTGGGCCTGTCGACTTCAGCCCAAAGCCCATATTTCACAGAATGACCACGGGACTAAGCTTTTTTTCTAGCCTGCATCAGCTCTCCCTGGCTTGGTGAATTAGACTCTCAATAAATTAAAGCCTTGTTATCTGTAAAGAATTCGCAACATATTCTCCCAAGTAGGTTAGGCTATGGGTGAAACTTTTTTGAGATGTGGAGGCCCCCCCCTTCTTGCTTGAGCAATCTCATAATGGTTCCACCGCTGAACTAGTATTGTAGGATCTGGGAATGCCTTGCCTTTGCTAGCTTCATGTCTTCCCAGACCAGTTATTCATTTGGCACCATGTTACTTGGTTTACTCCACGCTCAGTAGGTGTTACATTGAATATTGCCACTGATGTGGACCATAAGCGAATTTCCTGGTAGACATTATTGAATCCATCACACGTGCATGCACTACTTACTACAACAAAGATACTGAAAGGCAACTCATTTTTTTTCGATACTAGAGAAAAGCATCCGGAAGTCCCGCAAACCTGCCAATATTTTTTTAAAGCATCAAAAATTAACGACATCTAAAAGTATCAGAAAATAGGATTTGCCGATACTTTTTTCCTGTATTGATAAAAGTAGGATTTAACGATGCTTTAAAGCATTGACAAGTTTTGATTTCTTCTGCCTTCGAAGTCCTAATTGTGTTCGCACCGACGCCTCCCAAACCACCATTTTCCCTCTCCCAACCTCCCTCCCTCATCCTCCATCTCCTGATTTTGTTCGCACCGACATCGCCCCAGCCACCATTTCCCCTCTCCCAATCTCCCTCCCTCCTCCATCTCCCGAGATCCCTCTCTCCCTCTTATAGAGGTATAGATTTCTTTCCTTAAAAGATCATTTCTCTAATTTTTTTTTTCTGATATTGTTTGATCGCTTTCCCACTTTCCATTTCATTTTCATTTCTCGTGTTTCTTTTTGTCGATCTTCTTTCCTTTAATTTCTATTTGTTCTATAATTTATTTGATGTCCATTCTTCTTTCATAATTAATTTTTTTTTAGTTTCATTTATCATCTGAACTTTGATTTGATGATATATTGATATATCAGTGATGATTTTAAGCTGTGTGGTATAGGACTTTTTTTTAGTTTCACTTAAATTAAATCCCTTCTGCCCCCCTTTCTCTCCCATAACCCTAATTCTAGCCCTAAAAAAGCTCCTCCTTCTCTCTACCTGGCCAAAGAGACCTTTGGTGGTAGCCCTTGCCTCCATTTAGCCATCAAAGGATGCAAGAATCTCAGCATCGAGTTGAGGTCCTCGTGTCGAATAGCTACCAGGTGATCGGTGTCATCAGCAACATAAATCACCTATGGCTATCTTTACAAGTATCTGTATGGCATGAAATATCATATAAATGTAGTTTAAGAGAGCAAAAGTTGAAGAAGAAACTCTCAGTATATTCCAATGTCAGCACTTAGCTAAACTCTATAGCATATATTGCCAAAATAATAATTGGCTACCATCTTCGGGCTGTGCAAACCAAAAGAGGAAGAAAGAGCAAAGAGAGGAAAGGTAATACAAAGAAATAAATTAATGAAAAAAGATACGGAGTACAGTTAGAATAAATTCCATGGATTTCTGATCCAGTAGTTCAACTAGGAAAGGCCTCCGTGCCAAAACAAATAGACAAAAGCTAAAAGGAAAAGTGGGGGAAAAGAGAGTTTGAGATCACAGATTGTATCATAGGAAAATTGCAAGGTATCAGAGTTCTGAAAAATAAGAAAACCAATTAAAGGCGTAGTTTGCTTTCTGAAAGAAAAAGGCATTATAATCTCTAACCCCTGGCATATCTTCACGTAAATCCCATGACATCTCAATAAAGGCTTTCTCAGGAAATGGATCAAAACTTAAAGCATGATTCGAGTGTTACCTCGTGCAGTGAACAGATTATTATCTTAAACCAACTTTTAAGTCCCAAAATACTAAATCTCAAATTTTTCAAGGCCCATTTACAAATCTCCCTTCACCATACGAAAGTGAGAAACAAAGCAAAGAAAGAAAGTCACAGCAGTTCTGATGTACTCCAAAGACAGCACTTAATGAAGAATGAAAAGAGAATGGAAAGGTAATGTGAAAACAATATATTATCTGATCCGCCAGATCAACTATGAGAATCTCCAAGCTATTGAAAATAAAAAAGGAAACAAGTATGAGATTAAGAAATCATGTAAAGGAGAAGAGTTGAATTCATAACAATTAGAAAACGATCTCGAGCTGGTAGAAAATATGCATTTTAAAACTCTCGGGTATCTTAATTTCAAGAGGACTCGTCCTACAAGAACCAAAGAAAAGCGTTTCTTAATGATAGGATCGGTTGCAACCAAGAGCATCCCTGCCTACATATAGACTTGGTGGATCTCGGTACCATGTCAATCACTCCAGGAGAAGTGGGGTCCCTCACTTCTGGACGCTCCATGTTGCCGAAGGATCTTGCAAGAAAGATAGTCTAGGCCGGGGATACTGGCAGGGATATTCCGATGGTCAAGTTAGTTTGGTTATCAAGAGCAACAGTTCCTTTATTGCGGAGGCCTAGGTGACCACCATGAAGAGAGAGAGTAGGAGATTTGTTTTCTCTTTCTCAAACAGGGGGTTGCTTGCCACTTATCTTGGCCGGAGATTTCTTTTACCGATATATAGTATGCGACACCATTGAACAGAGTCTGATGTCCTGGTAGTGCACTCTCCTGAAAGGGGTGCAGACTTCACAGAACCTCACGGTATAAGAACTGGAGTCCTGGTAGAGTACTCCTCTGCACAGGATGCAAACGACATGCTACAGGACCTATGGCCCTAGCAGAGCATGCCTCCGCAAAGGGATCAAGTTCGGCGAAATGCCTTCTCCCCCTCGCCTTCTCGAACATCGTGACAAGTTTTCGCAGAGTATTACAGGACCTACGATTCTGGCATAGCACTCTTCAACAAGAATGCAGGTTCGACGGAATGCTCTCTTCCCCTTGTGGGTTTTCCTTATTGAGCACCACGATAGGTCGATGGAGATGATGATACCACACCCCCCGTCGCCACCTGAGTGCTCTGTCGCAGTGTTGGAACCAGGCAGGCCGCACATGCCCGCCCGTGATTGTGGCTTTTTGTCGTATTCTCAATCCGCTTTCTCACCTCGGTCTGTGGGGGGAATGATCCTCCCATGATTAGAACCTAGCTCGATCGGGGCTTTTATTCGACGAGGATTTCTACTTGGCCAGGGGCTCTACTCGGCTATGAGCTCTACTCAGTTAGGAGCCATACTCGACCGGGAACTGTACTTGTCCAAGAGCTCTACTCGGCCAGGAACTCTACTCGACCGGGAGCTCTATTCGACCAGGATGTGACCCATGAATGCCATGTCAGCAATTAGCCATGTCGGATATGGATGCCATATCAGCGATCGGCCATGTCGGATATGGGTGCCACGTCAGTGATCGGCCACAAGATCAAAACTTTTTGGTAAAAGATAGGATCAAAACTTTAAGCACATATATTTCTACTATTTCCTGCAGCAAACTAATTGATGTCAACTTTAAAGGCCGAAAATACCTCAAACTAATATTTTAAGATGTACCTAAAAAACAACCTCTAAAAGACTAAAATACCAAAAATTGGTAAGAAACGTAAAGAAAGCTAAACTTGCAGCAGCAGCACTCATATACTGAAAAACTGAACTTTCTCAGAATAGCATATATTGATAATTAGCTGCCATCATTGAGCCACATGAACCAGGAAAAAAGTCAAATGGAAAGGATTAGAATGAAACACTGTAACCAAATTTAAAGTGATAATTGCATCACAATTCAATCGACAGATTAATTTTGCTGTAACGGCTAATTAATACAAATTTAGGATTTACAGAAAGGAAGAGCGAAATTTGGCAGGTCATTAAAAAATATTCAAACAATGGAACAGACAACAAAAAAAAAAAAAGAAGCACCTAATGTAGCCAAACTGGAACAAAATTGACAACAGATCTCTTCCATATTTATTCCAAACCTTTATTTGATAAACTAGTAACGGACCAATTTAATCATACTATACGAGGATAAGAAGGTCCAAATGATCCTCCCGGTTGTTCTTCAAGAACATCAGGGACCGCTCGAGCCCCTTCATAAATATCGGCCACATCTTTCTACTTTGCTTACTATTATTTCCTCCTACTACTACCGCGAACCCTTTCTTCCCTTCTTTCCTCCCTCGCTCTCTCTCCCTCGCTCTGCTCACCGGTAAAACAAAGAACTCGCTTCAAGGGCAAAAAGCGAAACCCTAGGGCGCGGGCTTTGTTCTCCTGATACGTATATGATGTTCTTCCCTTCAATTTCTCCCGTTAGATCTAAGACTACCGATTTAGGAGACGATTGGTACGGCCCTAGGAGGTGATCACTCCAAGATCAAGAAGACCGCATTAGACTTGAGGCGATCAAACGTTTTTTGTACCGGATGATCCTATATTGTAGCGATCGTAGATCAACGCCTAATCGAATGACATACCGTCCTTGATGAAGGATTTCCAACATCATTCTAGGATTTTCAACATCATTCCAGGTCGATCGGCACAGTTTGCAACCATCGCGGAAGGTTTTTTTTACATATATATTTTTTAAAAATATTACCAAACCGTCGCTGTTTAAATAACTTATCAAACCGTCGTTCTCAGGTGCGGCATAGCTTCGATTTTTTTTTATTTTTTGGTTGCGCCACGTGGAGAAGAACTGGAAAGACATGTTAAAACTGTATCTTCTACAAGGAGGAAACAAAAATTATTTGAAGCTATGGATTGAACATGCATCTTCTAATAAAATCCTTTCAAAAAAATACTAGGTTGAAGGCGCCGGATGAACTTGTGCCTTCTCAACCCAAAAAAAATATAAAAAATAATAAAAACTTGATTAAAAAAATCAATAAAAATGAAATGCCAAAAAAAAAAAAACTTTTTCATTAAATAAAGCTTTATATTTTAACATAATAAAATTTTAAAATAATAAAATATTTAAAATAATATAATAAAATTTAAAAATTTAAAATAACATAATATAATTGTAATATTTAAAATATTAAAAATAATATAATCAAATTTAAAATAAAAAAAATAAAAAGCTGTGGGTATAGTGAAGTCACGGACCGTACCTACGACTTCATCTTATTAATGCACCTTCATTTGAAAATAAAAAATTAAAAAATTAAACATATACAAGTAAACTCATAAATTATTATCTAATAATATTATAAATATTAATATTATAAAACAAATTATTGTAAAATATAATAAATTTATAAATAAATATAATAAATATATTTAATTATATATTATATTATAAAATATATAAAAAATATTTTATAATATAATAAAATTATAATTTAGTCGGTGCCAGTCTAGTCACCGGTTCGGTTTGCTAGGTTGGTCGCCAGTTCACCTGTCGGATCAGTGCCAATCTAACCGTCGACTTGGTACTAATTTGTCCACCAGTTTGGTCACCAGATCGATACCAGTCCGGTCCGATCATCCGTTTGGCCACTGGTTTGGTCGCCCGTCCGACGGTAGGTCCTACCACAGGTATGGCCACTAGTCCGTCGCCGGTCCGGTCACCTGTTCGGCCACCGGACTGGCGACCGCCCTAAACATGATCTGCAACCAGACTGGTGGTAGGACCTGTTGCCGGACCGGTGACCGGACGGGCGACCAGACCGGCGACAAAACTAGCACCGACTAATTATAAATTTTATATTATATTATAAATATTTTTATATTTTACAATATAACATAAAATATATAATTAATATATTATAATGTATTTATTCTATTTATTATAATATTTATATTATTTATTATATTTTATAATATTAATATTTTTATATTATTATTAGATAATAATTTCTCAGTTTACTTATATATGTTTTAATTTTTTATTTTAAAAATGAAGGTGCTGTAATAAGATGAAGTCGCAAGTCCCTTCACTGCACCTACATTTTTTATTTTTTATTTTTTTTATTGATTATATTATTTTAATATTTAAAATATTATAATTATATTATTTTATTTTTAATTTTAAATTTATTATATTATTTTAAATATTTTATTATGCTTTTTAAATTTTTATTATTAAAATATAAGGCTTCATTTAATGAAAAACATTGGTTGCTTTGGCATCTTCCTTTTTTTTTTTTTTTTGGCTGTTTTAATCAGTTTTTTTTTTGGGTGGTTGAGAAGGCGCAGGTTCAACCGGCACCTTCAACCTATTTTGTTTTGGAGATTTTATTAGAAGGCACATGTTCAATATATGCCTCAAATAAATTTTTTTTCCGTTTTAGAAGATGCAGGTTCAATCTACGCCTTCTTTGAGAAACGCAGGTCTCCCTGCATCTTCTCCACGTGGTCCAAAAAAAAGCTACATAGCACCTGAAAATGGTAGTTTGGTAAATTTCTTAAAACCACAGTAGTTTGATTATATTATTTTTAAAAAATAATATTTAAAAAAATCCTACTTCTCTGACTTCTTAAAGTCTCCGTTGCTCAAGTATTCTCTGCAACAAAATCAGTCTGATACCTTATACCCCTCTACGGCTAGTGCCTAGCTTTGATAGACCTCTCATCGGCCTTTTTTCGATATCTGCCATCTTTTCTTGCCTCTGCCTTTCTCTTTCCCTTCTTTAGGGCTAGATCACCTCAGTCTTTGCGAACGCCCCTTTCAGGTGCTTGACTTCGATCTTTGTCACCTCGACCCTCTTGCAGCCCTCCATAGCAACATCTTCGGCTTCTTTCGTTGCTCCACTGCCTTTTTTTCTCAACGATTGATCAGTTTATCAAGGCAATGGGGAAATGCATGAGTTATATCAAGCTTGTATGTTAGAAAGGAAAAGAACCAGAATTGGTAGAAAAATTATCATGTGCATAATAGTCTCAGAAAGTTAGGTCTCTCGGGATATCGACCAAGGGAACCTTCGAGTTTGGATGACCCATTTGTAGGTTGACCCTCTTAGAACATTGGAGGGTGTTGGTTGATCAGCTCGGGTTGGGTCGGAGAAGGAAGAGCAATCAAAGCAAATGGAGGTGGTAGAGCAGAGGTCACCAAAATTGCCATGGCTTCGAGGGCTTGCTTGTTGGGACATTCTTCGAACTTGTCCCCATAGTCCTTGCCTTCTTCGGCACAGTCGCAATGATCCGAGCCTTCCTCTTCTAGAAAAGGATGCTTTCAGCTTGACCAATCTTCAGGTCTCATATCTGAAATTATCCGTCATCAATCAAACAAGAAAAAATGAAAATGAAAAAAAAAAAAACAAGCAATCCTAAACTCACCCTGGGGGTCCTTGGCTAAGCCCAGTGTAGAAGAGGGCATCCTCAGACAGAAGTTTCTTTAAAGGAGGAATTTTGAAATCCCTAAGGACCTTGAAGCATCCTTCTTCCTCAAGCATCCAACCTTAGAGCTCAAAGGGTTGAAGCCTCCAACCAACCCTAGCTCGTTAAATCCCATTACCTACCGACAAATAGGAAACAAAATAAAAATCTCTCCTTCCATTCCACAATGGCGGAAGGAAGGGGTATCCTTGATCAAGAAAGATTTCCCTCTAAGTTAAGCATACCACCATTTCTTGATATAAGGATACCTCTGTTGTTATAGAATGAGCAAAATAAAGAAATAAAAAGTCAAATCTAGCCAAGAAACAGCAACCAAGAATCTACGACAAGTTTAAGAGAATTGGGATAATGGTGCACAAGGAGATACTATAAAAGTCTAAGACAGATGGAAGATGAAAGAAGGAAAAGGAAGTCTTGGCCTGGCTGAGAAGCTTTTCAGGACATTTTGAAGAGAACCCTTTCAGACAGGTGAAGAACTAAGATAAGAGAAGGTACCCTCCTGGAAAGGTTCTCATAGTAAGGACAGAAAGATTTCAAAAATCCTAGATTGCTTTAGCCTGATTGGCATGTGCCATGTACGAGCCCCCCATTGATCCCTATAGCCGTCAGTCACCAAAATTAAATTCAATGAAATAGTCGGGATACCTGCCGGGTTTGTAAACTGGAGCCCATGATTATGTCTGTCAATCCAGATTTGCTTAAAAGTTACTGTTGCCGACCAAGATCGCCGTGGCCCGTAGCTGCTGCCAGCGCCGGAGTGCGCTCCCTTCACTGCTTGGCGGTCCTTCGCTCCTGGACCTGCAAGACATGGGTTAGTGACCCGGGCCGGGGTTTTCGGCGGGGGCACTCCAATGGTCAAGTTAGTGATGATCCAGAGGAACAGATCCTCCTGGTCGAGCCCCTCTTGATGGACTCCATGCAAGGAGGAGTGTGTTGTGTGAATGTGAGTAGCAGGTGTGTCGGGAGAAGTGTGGCCTGGCTAGGGGGAGTCCCTGTGTGGCCCTTCCTCCTACCTTGCTCTGGAATGATGGTGGTGCCATGCCCCTCTTCCTCGTGGGGATTGCACTCTCCTTCTTTTTTTTCTCTTGTGTTTTGGCTTGTGTTTTGCCTGTGTTGGTGTTGCCTCCGGGTTTGTTGCAAACTTGGTTACCGTTGGGCATCTGCCTCGGGATCTTCGCCGGTCTGTCAGGCGCGTGCGGCGGTATCCCAAGAAGTCGTTCCTGATTCGTGATAAGGGGAGCTGTCATGCGCTCGACACTCCTCTTGGTCGTCTCATTTCGAGAAACCTGGCAGATCTCGAATGGTGTGCCGCCATCCCCGGGATTCGAATCTCCCGGTTGGCTTCCTCTCTTGGATGGTTCGGATGGTTGGTGAGGAGCGTGGCATCTCGATCAGCATGCTTCTCCCCTTTCTAGTGTAACTGGTGGCTGCAGGCGATCAGTACGGCCTGGGAGGCGCTCCAGTGTAGTCCTCGGGTGTTCGCCGGCATCCCAGGCTGGTGGGGTCCACGTCCGAGCTGGGGCCAAGTAAGAATGGCAGGGGTCGCTTCGACCTAGACGCTCCGAGCTTGCGGGATCGTCCCAGTGGAGTGCGGGCCCGGTCCTAGAGGGCGCGCGCTCGGAGAGGCTCCACGTTGATGGAGGAGTGCTGAGCTCGACTCCGACCACAGGGCTCAAACCTTCGAGGGTCTCGCTTTGGAGGGCAGAGGGCGGGCCCGATCCGGAGGGCGCGCGCTCGAAGAGGCTCCACGTTGGCGGAGGAGTGCTGAGCTCGACTCCGACCCAGGGCTCAAACCTCTGAGGGTCTTGCTCCGGAGGGCAGGAGGCGGGCCCGGTCCAGAGGGCGCACTCTCGGAAAGGCTCCACGTTGCGGAGGAGTGCTGAGCTTGACTTTGACCACAGGGCTCAAATCTCTGAGGGTCCTCGCTCTGGAGGGCAGAACGCGGCCCGGTCTGGAGAGCGCGCGCTCGGAGAGGCTCCACATTGGTGGAGGAGGTTGAGCTCGACTCGACCACAGGGCTCAAACCTCCGAGGGTCTCACTCCGGAGGGTGGAAGACGGGCCTGGTCCAGAGGGCACGTGCTTGAGAGGCTCCATGTTGGCGGAGGAGTGCTGAGCTCGACTCCGACCACAGGGCTCAAACCTCCGAGGGTCTCGCTCAAGGCGGCGGGCCTGGTCCAGAGGGTGCGCGCTCGAAGAGGCTCCACGTTGGCGGAGGAGTGCTGAGCTCGACTCCGACCACAGGCTCAAACCTCCGAGGGTTTCGCTCTGGAGGGCAGAGGGCGGGCCCGGTTCGAGGGCGCCGCGCTCGGAGAGGCTCCACATTGGCGGAGGAGTGCTGAGCTCGACTCCGATCACAGGGCTCAAACCTCCAAGGGTCTCGCTCCGAAGGGCAGAAGGCAGGCCCGGTCCAGAGGGGCGCGCTTGGAGAGGCTTCACGTTGAGGAGGAGTGCTGAGCTCGACTCCGACCACAGGGCTCAAACCTTCGAGGGTCTCGCTCTGGAGGGCAGAGGGCGGGCCCTAGTCTGGAGGGCGGGCGCTCGGAGAGGCTCTACGTTGGCGGAGGAGTGCTGAGCTCGACTCTGACCACAGGGCTCAAACCTTCGAGGGTCTCGCTCCGGAGGGTAGAAGGCGGCTCCGGCCTAGGCATCCCGAGCTCGCAGGCCCGACCTGGCGAAGGACGGAGCTCGGCTTGCCATCTCGAGAGAGCTCAGCGCAGCTCGGCAGTGGAGTCCGAGCTGGAGAATTGACACGGCGTTCGACGTGGTATCTTTCCTTGACGTGGCGCCTGTCGGTTTCCCCACGTCAGCGATCCCGCCACATCAGTTGCATACAGCCTATTAGTCGAGGGGACTTTTCATATTCTTGGCATCTCCTGAATGCATATTCCTATAGCTCAATCAAAGCTTGGATTATGGAATAGGGGATATGTATTGGGAAGAATCCTACTTGGGCCTAAGGATATAAGGCCCAAGTTAGTGTGCCTAGTCGGTCAGCCTTACTATATGCCCATCGACCATGCATCGGATTGGATTTATATATTTGCTGATCATTCATTGGATTTGATTTTTGATCGTTGATGATTGGTGCATGGACGGTCCTACTACTTGACCGACCCCTCATCAAAGAAGCTGTCACCTTTCCTAATTAGCCGGGCCCAACTGAGTGCTAACCACTGATCACGTTCATCCAAGTTAGCCTTAACAGTGATTGATGCTTTGTAATCAACTAATTTTTTGAAGGCTATCAGCACGCGCTCGCCAACCTGGATAATTTGATCATGCATCTTCTGGCTAACCAAACCTCAACTTGATAATCGACTTCATTTAAATCTCGGTGCTAGTCAAACCTCGTCTCAGGTAGTGAGGACCCACTATCTCTTGGGCAAAGCAGAATTACGTCTCACATTCCTCGGACCAATCATCCCTCGGCTTCATAGAGGCACTCAGACCAATCCCAGATCCTTGTATCTGATGGTGACCGGATCCTTAGCAAAACTTCCTTGGACTGTTTGAAAGTTGGCACAACCAATGCTCATCTTCACGTCCTAGATTGCATGACCACAAGGTCATATCACATTCCATGATCGCAAATTACTGGCATACCTTCATAATTAAGGAGAGCACGACTAGACCCATGTGGTGTTCAATGTCATCATTAAGAAACATATTGATTCTATATAAAAGACAAAGTTCCAATCAAAGGGAGTGGATATTCTGTATAGACAAGAAGATCCCCTGGTGGCCCGCGTGATAGGATCTTTAACACTATTACTTCTCACCAAATTCAGAGAGATTTTTTCATTCCAAAAATGTTCCTATCTTTTGCATATAAAAAGAAGCTCCTTGGGAGCCCCTAAGGTATGTCAAAAACTTCACCTTATGCTCCTCATATTGTTAGGTCGAAAATCTACTTGAGTGTTGGAGGGTTCTCATCATAACACTTTTCGACTAGAATTTTTTATAGGTCTCGCCTCTTGGAGGTCCTATCTCACCACCAACTCTAGCTTTTTCGGTGCTCGGCAGATTTCAATACCAACACTTCCCATTTAGACCTAACTTAAGCCAACCCATTCTTGAATATCTGCGAGGTTGGGTCAGGTTTAAATATGAGACTCATTCCACATTTTGTGTTGGGTTAGATTTTATAAACCTTGGCCTTATTTTTTCCACCCAATCCATCTACTAGATAGGTTTATTTTGGATCTTTTACTGGTCACTAAATCCAAATCAACCCAAAAAAAGCATTCCAAGTATATTTCCTCTTTTTCTTTATTAAGATAAAAGTACTCAAACTAATCTCACATGCCATGGTCAAGGTTATTAACATTTTGAAACAAATTGTAGTTCTAGATAAATATTAGTTCATGAAGTTTTTATCATTCTAATAAATAATTTTTTGGCAACTTTTTTTCAGAAATAAGAACAAAATTTTTTTTATATTTTTTTAATAAACAAGTATAGATCTAGATTCAACCTGCATCTTAATATTTTGGATTGGGTCCAAATCAACCTAATCCAATTCGAATGACTTTCTGGAAAAATATTTTCCATGACCTAGCCCAACTAGACCTAAACATGTATTGAATTGGGTTTAGGTTCAATATCAAGTCCAAAATTGAGTCGGAATCAAGTATGACATTACTCATTAGTAGCCTTACTTATCTCTACTGATAACTTTTACCAACATATATTTCTTTAGTTTTTTTTTCCTTTTTCCACATGGATCCAAACGTTGAGGGAGCATGCTCTTAGGTTGCGTTTGGTAGATGGTAATATATCCAGATTACCGGTAATTTTAAAATGGGCCCACCAGATAACTACGTTTGGTATCTATGTTAAATGGTAATCTATCTTGAACCGGTAATCTGAATTATCTCTCATGTAGCAATCCAGATTACCTCAGGGAGGGGTGGCTATCTAGATTACCGGAGTTGTGGTAATCTGGTATTTTTTATTTTTACAAAATTGTCCCGTCCTTTTCCTTTGGTGAGAACGAAATATTTCTCTTCTCCCTCTCATTCAGGCCCTCTAGGTATGGTTAGGATTTCTTCTTAAATCTATATTTTATTTATAAAATATAATTTTTATATTTTAGCTATTTATTAAAATATAATTTTTAAATATTTTATATTATTAAATATAAAATATTTAATATTTTTATATTAAAATTGAAAATTTGAAAATTATTTTTTATACTAAATAAATGTAAAGAAATTATATATAATCTTTTAAATATACTAAGTAATATATTAAATTTATATATATTATATTATTAAATTTAAAATAATATATTTATATTAAATAGTTATATTATAAAATATCAAATAATATAATACTATATTACATTACAAAATATCAAATAATATATTATATTAATGTAATATTATATTACATTACTACATTATATTATAATATATTTTTAATAAATTTGACTTAGAGATATTTTGGAAATTTAAGCTTAGATTACCGGTAATCTATTTAGCATACCAAACACGGTATACCAAACACAGTAATTAGTATTACTGGCAATCTATCCAGTGATAATCTATCTTGTAAGTAATCCAGATACCATTCAGAATTTCCTGACGATCCACCAAATGCAACCTTAAAGTTTACGATGCGAACCCCCAAGGATGAGTTGCTCAAAAGCCTTTTGATTTATAATAATAGTGAAAATATTCCAAAATATTCTATCCAACAACTACTTAACGTGAGCATCTAATATCACATAGATATATCACAAAATGATAGTTCAGGCAGTACTGACCTTATATTCCAATCAAATAACCCAGGTTTAAATCATGATGCCATAGAGCTAAGTTGATTAAAAGATAGATTTTGTGTCTACTTGGTGTGAAGTCTAGAGGGATAACTATGCTGGTCACCCCTATTTAGAAAGGCAATCCCAAAGGTATGGATCATTGATCACTAATTCTGGTATCATTTTTAACAACTCATAAGCTCATCCAAAAATTACTAGTTGGGAGGGGTTGAATTTTTTAGCTGTGTTAGAATCCAAAATTTCTCCATCATACAATCAATATGAAACCAAGCACATGCCATGGGATCTCATTAAAACATATGGGATCTAATTTTACAACAATGGTGCGCCATATTTGAAGATGAATGAGAAGAGGACGAGATCGCTAAGACGGTAGTCTGGTTGGTAAAGGTCTTGTCTCGTTACCATTCGGTCGCAGGTTTGAGACATGATCTCGATTAAATTCAATAATTTTCTTGGAGCCCACGACCACTGGTGTGAGTAAGATGTCAGGATCTTTCTCTTTATTCCCCGTTCTAGCCGGTATTTAGTGATGTCAGGTTGATGTATCCATCTTTAGGTGGGAAAGACCGTATTCATCTTTAAATAAAAAAGACTATGAAAATCTGAATATCTTGAATCAAACATTATATGACAGATGGAGATCTATGAAGATAGCTATACTGGAATTTATCCTCTCTATCCCGTCTCCTTAACCAAAAAAAAAAAAAAAAAAAGAGCAGACGAGAATGCGGGCGTTTGTGTCTTGTAAAAGGCGTGTGCAAGTTTGACTGCACAATAAAAAGTAAAAAGTTATCATCTATTTTTTTTTTTTTATCGTAAAAAATAAAAAGAATAAAAAGAATGAAAAGAAAAAGCTCATTTGGGACTGCGGACGTCCTTCGATAATTACCGTGCCACCACGTTGAGTATGTACCATTCCTACAAATCATGCATGGAAAGGTAATTTTTTGAAAATGAAAGAAATCATTGTGAATCTTGGATTATTGGTCTGAGGACGTGGTGGGCACTAAATGTAATTCCGATCCGTGAATGGTCCCATCTTCGCGCAATTGTTGTCATGATTGCTATGGACGAAGTCATCATGAGGCCCTTTTAAAACTCTTTGGTGTTGCTACTCGCTTGTGTCCTGTTGTCTTTAGCTGATGTATCTCCTTTTTCTGATAACAGGGGAGTGGAGGATCCACACAATTTAGATTTTTTGTTTTCTTCCTCATGAGATTCGGATAAGCTTACTCTAGATATATTCTAGATATTTATAATTTTAGATCTAATTTAATCTGATTTTGCTAATCGTATTGATCCAATCCATGAATTCTTAAAAAATTTTGGACTGATCATCCAAATAGATCATTATTAGGAAGTAGAAACATTAAAAGAAAAATTAAGCATGAATGCTCAATGCCGTCTATCTAGCTAAGCATGAATGTCTTTGTTCATGGTATTAAGAAGCAATTAGTTTGAAAGACAATAAAAGTGAGGGTAGCAATTGTGTTTGATCGAATCAAATTTGAATCAAGTTAAATGCATGATAGATCAAAAATCTATCAGCTTAAATCTGATCTTTTTATTAAACAGTTAAAAATTTATATCCAAATTTGATAGTTTTTTTAAACATGCAATTTAGCTTGCTCTACAATAGGTTGAAGTTAGTTAAATAGGTTGAAGGGTTAACCAATGCCACCCTTAGATAAATCCTAAACCCTAGGTTTAGCAAATATATATATATATATTTCCTTTTAACTTTTGGATATGTTTTTACTCGGAAATTTTGATTTATTAAAATAGTATAGTAACAATACATCCGTGTGAATCAAAAAATAAAACATGCAAAAAATCTAAAAAATTCCCAACAAAGTAATTCAAGATAGTTCTGAAATGATTAGCCGTATATGCCATCATCCAATCAACTACATTATTAGCCTTTTATATGTATGTTTAAATTTATAGGACAAAAGAAAAGCAATCATCCTTTAACAATCTCTTAATAATCGATGGGGATTAGTTTTGATAGAAGAAAACTATCGAACCATGATCATTGAATCACCTTCAAGAATACCATATCACCTTCTAATGTAATTTTTTAATACATTTTTTTCTTAATAATATATCCTTAGGATATATAATGCATAATTTTTTTATCAAAGCTAGGTTTGATAGTCATCGCATCTCCGCTAAGTGCTTGAACTGGAAACGATGTTTCCAATTCAAGTCAAAAGAAAAGTAGTGGCCTCCTTTATCGCTGATCGTTCTGGTGAAGTATTTTGATCTTATCTTAGGACACACCTAGATCTTTTAGAGATATTTTACTTTCAGATTTTTTGGCTGTATTTATTCTATGACGGTTTCTTAATTACTCATTTAATCAAAAAAAAAAAAAAAAATAGCAATCATGTCATAAATAAAAAAATTATTAAGTGTAGCAGCAATAAGAACAATTTCAGTGTTTTTATTTTTATGACTTCTGCTTATAAAATGTTAATATTATTAATTTTTTTTTTTTTTTTTGAGAAAATTATCTTGAGTATTGATATTCCTATTTTTACCACTAATGTTACTTTGTTTACCATAATTACAACTACGATCGCCATTTCACCATCTTGTTTAGCCATATGCTTTAAATGAATTAATGTCATGACAGTATTCATAAAATATGTTTTTGAATGCTGGCATATGATGAACGTTTGTAATGGGAGCCGATCGTATCATTGTCAACTTTTTGAGACAGAAAGCTTGATGTCTTTCGAGGACTGCCCCAAATTGCACGTCTCCCTTATTGTGGAGAGAGAGAGATAGAGAGAGAGAGAGAGAGAGAGAGAGGAGAGAGAGAGAGAGAGAGAGGACGGAAGAGTTTTGGATGGGAGCACCCCAAGGTAGTCTCCTCCACATGAACGCCATCATCACGATTGAACGAATTATTCCTTCTTGCATGGATCCCCATGGTTTCAATGAGTCACAGGCCACACCTAAAAGGCCCCTGCAGCCACTCTCCGTAGCTATTCTCATCTCTACTTTTGTGGAAGCAACCAATAAAAGTATGAAGAGAGGCGATAACAATATAATTTAGACTCTCTCCTTGGCCGATCCAAAGTTAAACCTATGCCAATAGATCCCCGTGTCTAGTCATGAAGGCATCTCTCTTGCCAAGATACATGAATTAAAACCTCCTAAGAGGGGGGGGGGGTTTTGTTGTTGATCGAATGATTAAATTTATTGCTTTAGAGGGGGAAAGAAAAGTAATTAAATCGAAACTATCTGCACGCATATTCCAAACTCAGGATTATCGAGATCAAGTATTTGCACCGAGATTATCGAGATCGATCAATAATCCGATCAAGCAAGAAGGAAATCTAGTTCATAACCTTGTATACGTACCAAAAAGATGATGTAAAGATGGGCTTATAATTAATGTTATATCGATCATTTTGCCATGCAAATGACAAAAATATCAAATCCATTGTATTTAGTGGGAATATCTATAGATTCATCATCAGTTTTATAGGGCCTTTATATAATCCGAGTTTCTCCATGCATGGATAACAGATCATACATGATGAAGGACCAGAAATGCAAATGTTAGCCGCGGAGCCGATCAATATTGTAAGAAAACATTACAATATGTATGTAGAAGCAAAGCTAGACTTATTTCTGGCAATTTGGATAGCATGCCATGAATGGCTCGGGAGAGATTTAGAATTGGCAACCTCCAAAAGAAACATTAATTAATTCCATAGCTTTAAAGCAAGAGCTGGCCGGGAGCTTCATCTGCTATCAATAATATATTACCCTGGTGGCTAACCGGCTAACCGCATCTCTCTCCACCGACCATTCCTAACCACACACGTGTCAAAAAATCACGAACAGGAATGCTACTACTACTATATATCTTGAAACATCAGTAATTGCCAGGAGATGAAACCGCGACATGGCCAACTACGTATCTGGCATTAATTGCACCACCCTATTGGACACGTACCAAACTGTTGTTCGGATACCGTATACGGGGTTAATCAGTTCCTTGTCTACAAGCTAGCTAGTGGTTTTGTAGCCAGTGCGTTCAAAGGGCGGATCCTGTGCAGGAAACCAGATCAGAAGGATGCGGATAAGCTTAGCTTGATAAAGACATGAGAAGCCAAGAGAAAAGCTATATGAAAATCAGAAGAAATGCACAAGAGAAATTAATCGTGTGCACATACTTATTGGAAGAGTTTGTAATGTGAAGAAATAGATGGTGTAACAGAAGCAAAGATATCGACTTACTTTTCTCTACAATTTACGCCGCCGGCCCCTTTCCCTTCCATCCCTTCCACTTTGCCTCCATCGCATATATATATATAGATATATATATATATATATATATATATATATCTATATATATATATATATCTATCTGAAGATAGTCCATCTACTCTGCTCTCGGATCCCTTCTCTGCGTGGTTACCAAGGTGATGCAAATTGTCGTAATTTCCGTGACCGTCCTGAACTGGGATCGATCCCTGTCCTCTGACGGAGAACCATCAGCCCAACCCAAGAATCCACCGGTTGATCTTCTCGTGCTCGGTTTCAGGCCTTCTTCCATGGCGATGATGCTCCCGGCTGGAACCCCGGCGGCAAGGTTCGAAGGGCCTAGCGATTGGTTCGCTTCGAAGGCGGGCATGGTGGATGAATTGTGATAGGGAAGCGTTCGAGGTTGGAGGGAGGATTGGAAGGTGAAGTGCGGGCTTTCCATATTTAGTAGATTTGGGTGTTGGATAAAAACAGAAGGCAACTGGTAGTTACTAGATGAGTAGCACTGCAAGAACTCGTTTTGGAAGGAGTAGATGCGGGGCTAGTGCTTGCGTTAGCATCACTAATTCTACTAAAATAAGCAGCACGATGAGCCGTATAGGAGGAGGGAGAGGAGTTGGGAGCAAAGAAGGGAGCTTGGAGCTTTGGAGCAAGGGGCCCGAACGGCCGGTAAGTCGGGGCGGTGGTGGCCGAATGGAAGAGGTCGAGCCGAGGGCGGGAGAATGGGGAGGAGATGAAGGGAGCCGCAGGGAAGCCGGTGAACTCTTGCACCATCGCGCGGAAGTTGGATGTGTCGGTTGCGAGGACGGTGGTGGGCGCGCGCCGGGATGCCCGTGAACGTTTCTTGGATCCGGTCGGTCGAGCGGGTAATTGGGTTGGTAGTTGCACCGAGGGGTTGAGGCTAATGCTGCCTGATGGTGGACCGAGACCAAGTGCAGCGACCGCCATGGTTTTCGATGATGATGATGATGAGGTGGTGGTGGTGGTGGTTAAGCCATCAAGATTAATGGTGCAACCGCGTTCTATTGGTGATGATGGATGAAGATATCCAGCCCATGTCATGTCGAGACCGAGGGGTTGGGAACAGGTGGCGTGGAAGGGGAAGTGTTGACGTCAGGCCATAGAGAGATGGAGAAAGGAGAAGGGTGGTGGTGCAGGTGATGGGAAGAGAAAAGTTGTGGTGGTGGTGGTGGTGGTGGTGGTGGAAGGTTCGAGGAGGAGGAGATGGCGTCGGTCTGTTGGTCGTAGTAATCATCGCCGCTGCTTGAGGATTGGATGCTCCCACTGTTGGTGGAATCCATGGATGATAAGAGAACGAAGAGAAAAAGATATGGAGAAAAGAAGATATATAGCTATATATTGTAGGTAAGAGGGATCCAGAGGTTGTCTTGGGGAAACCCCTTGAAGAGGAGCGAATTAAGACGCTAGGAAAGGGTCACAAGTGTCCAATCTAACAAGGGATTATAGATTAGAGAATTTAGAGGGGGAGAGGGGGGTTGAGGCGCTTACGGCTCCTCCGGTGCTTGGGAGTGGGAAAAAAAGCTAAAATGATTGTCTTTGGTGGGTGCAGAGGAGAAGATGATAGAGGGTTTTTTTTTTTTTAAAAAAAAAAAAAAACAAAAAACAAAAAATTGGGGTCGGGGGAGGGTTTGCCTTTGAGGGCTCCCATCCTAAAGAGGGGGCTAAAGATCCATCAGAGATCACATACGTACGAGGTGGGCTATGGGTGATGGTGAATGGTAGCCAGTCAAAACCGAAGATGAGTAAATGGTATAGGGATGAACGAAGATATTATATATATATCTCATTTTATCGCGTCAAAAGTAAACGGTAAAGAAAATTGTTACCAATATAAAGCCATTATGAATCAAGATATTGATATCACAACCAATATTGTAAAACTGAGATAAATATTTATTTTTAGTACAAAAAGAATGAATAAATCTTGATTATATTTTTTGATAGGAAAAAGAAAGAAAAAAAAAAGTTATGTTAACCTCATAAGAAAGTTTACGAAGTTTACAAAATGGTAAGACAAGTGGATCCAACCTATAGCAATACCGGTAGAATAAAAGTCTTGAATAAATCTTGATTGATATATATTGATATTGCATATCGGCTGATATCTTGATATATATATATATCAATTTATACCAGTCAAAAAGTTAAGGATGAGATTTAATTTTAAATATATTGCATTGGTTGGTATCTTAATTATACCCATATAAAACCGGCATGTTATCCAAAATAAAAGCCTTGCAAATAATATTAAAAAAAAGTGGAAAGCAGTTGAACGAAGAAATCAAGGTAAAGTAAGACTGATATTGAATGTTAAAATACTATAATTGATAATTACTATTCAAAATACTTGTAATTAAGTGTACTTTGACATAACTAGAATGCTTAATTAGAATTTATGTCGCAGTAAGTGCATGTTTTACAAACATGGTTTGCTTGGCAGCACCATATTTTTTTGATATATCATTGACCTTATATTTAACTTCTAAATCTGTATTTTTGTAAGAAGAAGGAGATAACTATAAAATTAGCATAGCATAATTATACACTGAATTCATAATTTATTTATGTGCCTCATAACTGCTTCTTTAAAATACCACTTAAAAAAAAAAAAAAATGTTACTATTCTTTAACTGAAAATTAAAGGAGATTAAGGGATATCACTTGCGTCGATCCTTTCTGTCCTCCCATCTCATTTTGAGGTCCTATCTCAATCACTCTTCTTTCGGTGAACATCTCAATCGTACTCTTTGAAGTGCTTGATACGAAAGAAAAAGTCCTAGACGTACTAATCAGTACGTACCTTTGCCCTTCAGATTTCGCTCACATAAATTGTACCGAATGAAAACATGTTTCATGGCATTGAACATTGCCATATCTTCCCTATACTAATTGTAAATCTTTCTGAGGAATTATTAAGTGGTTCTGTAATTTTATGACTTTGAATTGCAACCAGTCCAATAGGCTCCCTTTCTCGCCCCAGGTCTCTTAATTTGGTTTCTAAATCTTGTCTGCTTTTGAATTGTCATTGCCCAGAAACTGAAGGTTAATGCAAATTTGGGCATAGAAAGTTCAGGTCTTTGTTATAAGTTAACTCCTTGCCTATGGCTTTGATTTGTGTTCTAAAGAAGGCTCTTAATTGGTTGGTTGAATCACATCGCATACTCTGATCCATATTGCTTTGTGATATATATATATATATATATATATATATATATATATATATATATATATAAATTATATATATATATAATATATATATATATATATAGATATTATATATATATTATAATATATATATATATATATAAAGCCTTTTGCATGTGTGGGTTGTTTGGCGTCCAACCTCCAAGCCTTTTCTTGACCTGGTCACAAACCTCTTCTCTTAAAGCCATGATCAGCTTCTTTCTACCAACAAATTAAAAAAAAAAAAAAATGCCATCAGCTTCTGTTAATGCTCATTGTTTGCCCTTCCATCTGGTTTCTCATCTCTCTTTAATTAAAACTTATATAAAAATAAGCACCGCTTTTCCTCAACTGCCTCTTTTGTCATCTTCCCTTGCTTTGGAAGTTCCAAATTAGTCGAACCATTGACAAAGATTGTTGCAACTGTTAACAGCATGATCTATTAAATTAATCATCCTCATGTCCAAATTAAAGCAAGCTGCCTTAAAATCATTAGAGATCAAGCCTCGGCGATCAAATTAAAGGGCCGTTATTGCACAAAGAATGCACCTTAATTATGTGCGATATTTTATGCACTTATGCTTGTGTTGGAAGACTTGTGGAGCCTCTCTTCTAGAGACGAGGGAAATGGAGTGATTTCATCCTAGCTAGATCTATGATTGACCAGGTCCACCAGATAATTTCTCCAACCAGCTAGTCTCCATTAATTGTTTGGTTCATGCATCCATCTATTTTTTAACAGGAGATAGTCAAGATTTGCTAGTCAAGAGAGTGACCTTCTTGTTGTAATTTAACCCCAAGCCCATCACAAATTGAGCACCACTTACTGCACAAACAATGCTAATGCATGTCACACTTGGGTTGGAAGACTTGTTACTCAACATGGCCCAGGACCTCTCTTTTAAAGAGTTTGTGGGGGGGGGGGGGGGGAGGAAAAATGGAGTAATTTCTTTCTAGGTCTATGGTTGACCTGGTCCACCTGATAAATTTTCTGGAGTAGAGTCTCCAAGATTTGGTCCATGTACCTATCTATGTAACAGGTTAGTCAGGATTTACCGCTCAGGAGAGTGACCCTTCTTATTGCAATCTAACCCTAGCCCATTACAAAATGATGAGCTACCACTAGAGAACAAGGGAGCAAGCAAACCAAGGACTGACACGTTTGACTTCAATAAGTGCACCATTCGGGACTACCCAAGGTTCATTTACGTGGAAGGCTGCAACCAGTTCACGGCTTCGTTTGGTAGGTGGATGCCATGACCGATAGCAAGCTCAAGACACGCGATGAAATTGATATATATGGAGTATCTTCTCACGACAACTAAATGTCCCGTTCCGGTCCCTGTCCTGGCCGCCTCTCGTTTGTGTTGTCCATTTAATCTCCCATCACTGCTGGAAGCTTGATGGAAGTTTTAAGTGATCATCCTCCAATATTGTTATTGACCACGGGCATTAGATGTTACAACAAGTATAATAATGAACCTGAATAATAAATAACAATACACTGAAAGTGACAATTTGCATAATAAAATATCCTTTAATTCTGATTTTGATTTGGAGATTAACATGCATTTAAATTCATTAATTATTTTGTTAAAAGGATATCAGCTAATAATGACTTTTTTATTTAGATATTTATTTCATAATGTATTGGGGTTTTGAAACGGTCTCAAGACCGACTATTTTTAACCATGAGGCTAACCAATGAAACATGTTGGTCAAATGGCACTAGTAGTCTAATGTTCAAATCTTGGAACCTTTCCATAGGATATTTACTCACCTGTTTCTAGGTGCTTTTGAACTTTCTTTGGCCTCTGCATTTCACTTATTACCCCACCCTCCCCGGAGAGAGAGGAGAGAGAGAGAGAGAGAGAGAGTGAGAGAAGGGGAGGACGCAAACTACTGGTCAATTCAATTAGATCTAATATTATAATACTATGTTATATTAATATTAAATTATATAGCAGCATATTATAATAAGATTATAATATTATTTAATAAGATTATATTACTATTAATAAGATTATATTATGTTACATTATTGAAGGTCTAAATTGGTCAATTTTTTTTTAAATAATGGAGAGGACAAGGAAGATATTCAGGCTAGGATTTAAATTGGCATAAGAGGATCCTAACCTAGTATCAATGTACTCATAAGAGTTTGATTAGATACATGGGTTAAAGTAATTCATGTTTAGAAGTTATTCCCAGGATAAGCACGAATAAATCTCTTTTAGGATAACCTAACATCCATGACATCAGTTACTTTTCTTCATTTCATTTTTTTGTCTTTTCGATTTAAAGTAGGATGAGAAAAAAATGTTTTCATTAACTTGCACAATTTAATGTCTTTGTTTTCTTAACAATATGCACGGTTCTATATCCATTTTTATTTTGACTTCCAAAAAATCTTTTTTTTTTTTTATAGAACGGATAAATCATACAACACGAGAACGAATACATCAAAAAAAACTAGAAAAAAAATGTCTTGAAAAGATATCAGCAAAAGAGGAGTCATTCAAAAAATCTCCTCCATAGTAGTAAGCAACAAAAGAAACAATCCAATCCATAGCACTATTCGTCTCATGCCAAATATGCATGATGTTATAAGGGACAAATTCAGAGAGGAGGCTCTGGATGTCACAAACCAGAGGATAGTGGTAGCACCATGACCACTGCATCATTGCAACCATGCCACAATGATGGAGGAGTCCCCATCCACAATGAATCGATCTGTCTAAAGAATTACCCTTACATAAGTAATACCCTCCCAGACAACTCTCAGCTCCACCTTCGACACAAAGGTATCCACAAGCCGAACACCGCCTGTGATAATAAGCCAAGAATCTAGATCCTGAATCATGAATCTGGCTCTACCAATCCCATCCATCGTACTGCCATCAAAATTTACCTTTAGAAAGGTTAGGGGTGGGGCATCCAAGATAAGAAGACTATCCTCTTGATAGTAGAATTGGGAAGGGAGTCCTAGGTGTCTCGAGTCCTTAAGGTCAAAAAAGACATCAAAATCTTAGAAATCTTTGTAGTTAGGGACAAAGCCCTTTCCACCATCAACCTCGCCAACTACCACTTAGCCTTAAAGACTCTCGTATTATGGGCAAACCAAATTTGATAGGCTAAATAGGTGGGCCTTGATACCAGAAAATGACGTAGCCTCAAACTCCAAACTCCGCCTCAATGCCTCCAAAAAATCTGAGTAGACAGCTCCTTAAGGATCCCAAAAGGAGGAGGGATGGCTAGTTGTCATGCTTGCACCACTCTCAGGCACCAAAAAAAAACATGCTCCATAGTCTCCTCCACGAATCCATAACTCGGATAGTTGGCTAGGATACTGACCCCTCTAGCCCTATGTAGTGCTCTAATGGGCAATTGGCTCCAAGCAATCTTCCATATGAACAATCTCACCCTAGGGCAAGTCTTGAGTCTCCATATCCAAGCACTATCTATAATCCTTATTGGTTCATCCCTATAAATATCATAAAGACCCTTGGTCACCAAGTTGGAAGAACATGAAACCGCCATGTCTTGACATCCAACCCTTGGAAGATAGGGAAAGGCATAAAGAGGACTCTCTCAACCAGTGAATCACCAAAAAGCTAGGCCACTTGTTGAGTAACCCAACCTCTCCCCTATAGCTAGAGAAGATCAGATACATGTGCCTGGTCCTCAATCTCAGTGCTAATGAACATCGGCCAATGACTGAGGGGGAGATCAGCTAATCAATTGTAATGTAGAAGGTTAATCGATTGACCATTACCCAGAGCCCATGACATCTGGCCTAGAACATCTTGAGCATGTATACAAATCTCTTTCCACATAAAAGAGCTACCTCGGTTTACATAGATCTCCCTCCAGTAAGACCAATCCCCATGCCTAGCATGCATCATCATACTCCAAGGATAGTCAGGCTACAGTAGAAATCGACAACATGCTTGGCAATCATGGCCTCCCACCCAACCTGCAATGATTAAATGCCAAGCCCACCTTCATTGATTGGAAGGCACACTGCATCCCCTGTAAGAAGGTGAACTCCTGCCCTCCTCTAGTGGGAACTTTATAAAAAGGCCCTGAATTGCTACTCGATCAAGAGATGCCAGCAAAGACATAAGAACAATATGAAAGAAATAGACGAGGACAACACTAGGAGTTCAACTAACAAGGGTAACTCCCACCATCATTGATAGTGCTCTTGACTACCATCCCTCAAGACATGCACGATCGAAGTCTCAAACTCCACATAGTCAAACCTCTACAGGCAGTGCCTAAAGATAGGAACCCTAAAGTAGTGCATAGATCCGGTGTGCTCTACGATCCTAAGAATTTTCTTGATCAATTGCCTAAGATGACCTCTGATCTTAAGGCTAAAGAAGATTGCAGACTTTGATAGATTTACCTTCTGATTAGAAGTAGTGCAATATGCTTCCAAGATCCACTTGAAGGCCAAAGCATTTTGGGCTAATGCCCCACCTAATAGGAGGCAATCATCTATGAAAAGCAAATGCGAGATAAGCAATGCCCCAGGTGTCGGCCTATAAAGATCTATGGCCCGGCTAAAGGTAACCAACCACAAAGCATGAGACAAATCATTAGCACAAATAATGAATAGGTAAGAGGACAAAATATAACCTTGATACAAGCCCACCAAGGAGTGAAATAACACACTGAACATAGCCTGGCCCACTGCCCTTACCATCTTCCATAATAGAAGCTAGAGCCCCCAACAAGTTGAGCCCCAGCTCCATCGCCGGCGATGCAAACCATCCCCCCACCATCAATCAAATTACTGGATCCCGATACGGTTGGGCACTTTGAATGCCTGAGGATAGAGCAACCTTCCTTGGCTCGGCAACCCAGCCAAACGCCCCCGCTTTGGATGAAAGCCATCCGATCCCCTAAACAACACCTTTGCTCATTGGCCTTGCCACTGAAGGCTCTAGGGAATTCAATGCCGGCGCCAATTCCTCCAGATCCAAAGCTATGGGGCTACTAGGAGACTCCCCTAGACGCGGCAGAGAATCCATTGATGGATTTGGGGATGGGCTCAAGGGAACTAAGGCCCGAGAGTCCTCCACCAGGTTGACATCACCGACAAGCCTGGGTCTTGAACTAACAAACCCCCGATCTTAGACTCTAGGCTACAAGCTTGCTTCAAGTGAGCCCGACCCAGGATCCAACTGGGCTGGCCCAAACACCTGGCCCACCACCGAGCCCATGTCAAAGTCAGCCATCACAGAGAAGACTGACTCACCTTGGATCACCATTTCTACCATTGAGTTGGCCAATTCTCGACACCCCTCGAGTTGGTTAGGTGAATGCAAGCACACCACCTTCACCAACTTCTGCCACTTGGAATCTTGGGGGAACTCAGTGGAGAGCCCTATTTCCTAGCCAAATCAGGATGCTCTGAGCTAGGAAGCACCAATTTCAATTGCATACATTGGTCTTCACCCCTTTTGCTAGTGCTAAAGAAGCTTGTGGTAGCCAAATCTTCGACATAACCACCTAGAGGCCAAGCCGGGGTCGCATCATCAGATCGCTTTCCTCCCGACTCCCCAACTCCACCAATCTATCAAGCCCAAATCCATCAAAGAGGGTTGGTTCTCCACCACACTTCCCATTACATTACTAGAAGGCTAGCAGGGAGATGATCGGCCGGCTCTTCGCAGCAGTCATTGACATGGCCAATCTAATCACATTGAAAGCAGACAATAGATAGGTTTTTATACACATATCCTTGCCAAAATCTTGTTCTTTCCCTTGATTTGAACTCTTGGCTTCAATGGCATAGTAGTATCAATTTCCATCCTAATCCTTACAAAACTAGTCTTCTTCAACTGATCAATGAAATCATCGATGGAGATCAGGTTTCCAGCCTCCTCCACATTGCCCAAAAGCTATTGATTCAATCAGAAGGCCAGGGAGGCGCATCCAGACCATTATTTTTTTGATAGTATTTGTGAGGCCCGGTGCTATTGGGCCGATGTTGGGCTGAAGTCGGCAACCCTTGCCGACTTCAGTTCAAATTTGGCCTGGCACCGGAAGGGCTGTCGACTTCAATTCGAATTTGGCCTGGCACCGGACTTCGGAGCGACCAGCAGAGGATTCGGAGAGGCCGGTCGATGGCCGGGGGGGGGGGGGGGGGGTGATAAGGATATTCTTTGGGGTTTAAAGGTTCCTCGCATGCTTCAGCCCAATCCGAACCCTCCTCCTCCAGTGGATGCCGAAGATCGACACCGATCGTGCCGGCGATTCCCTCTCGGCCATGGCCCTTTTCGATGGTCCTTCTTTTCTATGGTGATGTTGAACACCCGCCGACCTCGCCGGTAATACCCTATCCCCTGTTTTTGTTTGAGCATAGCATCAGAGGCGACGGACGGGAGCCCGTCTTCTCTCGATCACGAGCTTGGGTAGGGACAACCGGACAGGGAGGAGGATCCATTTTATTTTTATTTTTTTTATTTTTTTTTCTTTTTGGGATTTAGTTGGGTGATCGACGGCCACCAGTGGTCGTGCGTGCGTCCGCTCTGTCAATCGAGCCCCCTTCTCGGTGGCCGTCTCCCATGGTAGCCGTTGGCAGCATGGGGAGTCCAGCCGGTCAAGCAGAGAGAGGAGCATAAGGAGAGGGGTTTGCTTTGCTTTGGATTTTCGGCTAGTAGCCGGACGGCCGTCAGGGTCGCTGTCAGCCTCTCTCCTCCTTCTGGTCTTCCGTTGGCTAGGGGATCGGCTTGGTAGAGGAGTTGGCAGTGGTTTGGGAGAAAGGAGAAAACCAAGTTGACTCGGTTAATTGGGGTAGTCAACTCGGTTTCAGGCTGAGTTACTCAGTCAACAGAACTGGGTTGACTCGATCTTTGGGACGAGTTGACTCGATTGTCAGATAATTGGGGTGAGTCAACTCGGTTGGCAGGCTGAGTTAACTCAGTCAACAGAACTGGGTTGACTCGATCTTTGGGACGAGTTGACTCGATTGTCAGATGGGTTAACTCGGCTAACAGGGAATGTAGTTTTCTTTTTATTATTCAATATAGATATATATAAATGGTATGATTAAATTATTTTAAAAATATTGTACAGGATCGTCGTTGTCCTTGAAAGACCCGGTTTAGTATTGAATTATGTATAGTTGGTGGATGCTTTTCGGTAAGTTATCTTGACTTCTGATATTATATGCCAAATATATTACGTATTTATGAAAGTTTAAATACATGTAATATATTTTAATTTGCATTGGATTGTATTTGAATTGCATTGGATTGCATTGAATTGCATTTGATTGCATTGGTTACGTGCATTGTGTTGGTGTGGATGCATTATGTCGATGTGGGTGCTTTCTAGTCCGACTATGATCATATGAGGATCTAGTCTTATTTTGGACCTCCAGCGGGGCTATTGCTGGTACATGACCGTTGAGCGGTATGTGACATAGGAGCTAGTTGCCTTATTTTAGCCATGCTTGGTAGGCACATGCAGAGGATTCATGTTTCTCATATGATACTCAAAGCTAGTTTTTCTTTTGGGCCTCCAGCGGGGCTATCGCTGTCACATGACTGTTGAGCGATATGTGACACAAGATCTAGTCTTTTTCGGGATGAGCCACGAGTCGAGTTAGAGGAACTAGGAGAGTAGAGTAAATGGTTGGCCATCCATAGTCGTGTCGTGTCTGGATCAGTTGCATTTAAGTATACACATTTGCATAGTATTGCTGGTATATTATTTTTGAGATGGATGCCTTGTTTGTATGAGTTGTATATGTTACTGGTTGTTATTACCATATTTGTATATGTATATTGAAGGTGATGATAACTTACTGAGCCTGTATAGCTCACCCCTGTTTTTCTATATTTTTATTGCAGATACCGAAGATCAACTGGGCTTTGAGACAGTCAGTGAGGAGCTAGAATTTAGGTGTTGAACTCTGAGTTTATATTAAATTTTAGTTGAATTTTATAAAAAAATTATTGGAATCAATAATTAATTAGTGAAATTTGTTCTTTACCACTGATTGGATATTGAATTTAAAGGTTAGGCCTGGCATGATCTCTAGGTGATACCTAGGGTTGTGCGGCCGGTCGCATAGCCGATCCAGGTACTTGATTCGGGGCATGACAGAATGGTATCAGAGCAAAGGTTTAAGATCAAGATGACTTAGTTAGTGAGAGTGGGGTAGAAGTAGGATTTTGACTTATTTAAGTTCCTTTGATGGTGTATATTATAGTTTCAAGGGTTTTATTAAGTGTAGAAGGCTTGCACAAATAAAATGATTAAATTCTCTTAGTTTAATTTTTGGAAGAATATCATCGAGACTAGATAATGGATGTATGGAGGTATATTTTGAGTTATATTATGAATTTGATTTACTTTGGAAACCTGATTGTGATATAATTACAGACATGATATAAGGATTAGAAATTAATATGATGGTTATTAAGGCATGATTGAATGATATTGAAGCTTGGATTATGATCTCTTGAAACCGATATAAGTGATTAGAATGTGATTCGAATGATATTGAAGTTTAGGTTGTAATCGCTATGGACCGTGACATAAATATATTTGAACTTAGTAATAAGATTAGTTGGGATATGATGGATTCAAAGTATGGATTTATAATCTTTAGGTGTGGTGCATAGAATTGAATATATGATTAGCATAATAGAGGAATATGATTTTTATAGAGATTGATCTTGGATGAGTATAAAAGGTTGAATGGTGGATACTAGTTGATCATGATAAGTAAACATATTATGGATATTGAAGAGCTGGATAATTTATCTTCATCTCTGATAAATGGATTTGATCCAGCTTCAGAAGTAGTGGATTGGAAGTATAATATATTATGGTATGCTAAATATGTATATTCAGTTATTAATCAGATGATATGGATAAAGATCATGATAGCTTGCAAGTTTTGTTAAATTCTGGATTATAAATTTGGAGACTGTTGTAAGATGTTTATGATGTAGGTTATGAAAGAGTTTAATGAGATTAAGAAGGAGAGTTTTTCAAAGAATATATGTGGATTATGAAATGAAAATATTTTTGGATAATGCATAGATTTGTAATTTGCTATTAGCAGATTAAAGGATATTATGTGGTCATGGCATACAAATCTTGGTAAAATCTTTGATGGTTTATGTTAGCATTTTGGATTGGATTATTTGATCTTCCATATGTTTATGGAGCTTAATGGATATGTTGAACTCCAAGCCATTTATCTTGTTAGAGTTAATGTTAACTTTCCAAGAGAAAAGTTGATCTAAATTATTCAATTGAATTATTAATAGAAACATAAATAGTTCAAATTGGGACCATAATTATTGATGTATTGAATGGATGATACAATTTTATGTAAAGGCTTTAAATGTAGGAAGTGGATCATGTTGCCCAGTAAGCAATCCAAGAGGGGGTGAAGTGGGTCTCTAAAAAATATTTACTTGATGCAATACAATAGTATGTGATCCAATACCACAATTAATCAAGGTACTATGAATTCAAATATAATGCTCTTAAGTAAATGTGCAACGAAAATAAAGAGAAATAAATGAAAGAGCAAGTAGAGAAGACAAGCAACCACAAAGATAAAGAAGTATATTGGTTCGGTGCTATCCAATGCACCTATATCCACTCTCCAAGATCTCCATGAAAATTCACTATAGTCTCAACCGATTACAGTCGATTAGTTTTCTGGGCTCACTAATCAAAACCCGACTTGTTTTCACAAGGCTCACAAGTCAAACCTCACTTGGTTTTACGGGCTAACCAAGAACCTAAATGGTTTTAAGGCTGACCACCAACCTCCCTTGGTTTTCTGGGATAACTAAGAACCTAAATAGTTTTCAAAGGCTCACCAATATCCTCTCTTAGTTTTACAATAGGCTAACCAGAACCCTTACAATAAATAATAGTTTGAAGTAAAGAGAATAAAAGCTTTCTAATAAAAAGCAGGTATCTCTTTGAAGCTTGATGTAGTGATACTTTCAACTTGATAAGCTTCTTTGATTGCTTAAGAATGGATGATCTTTAATGCTCTTGAAGGCTCTTGAATGCTTGGAGGATTGCTTTTGCTTGAGAGTTGTTGAACTTCAATGAATAGGAGTGAATGCTCTCTTTTCTTCTCTCTTGGATATTTTTATTTCATTTCCATTAATAATATCTCTTTTGATTTGATTTGGACCATATAAAATACATTCCCAATGCCTCAAATCTAGTTTCTAGCTGTTAGACTCAAAAATCTAGCCATTGGGGGTGAAAAGAGATAAGTTCTACGTTTGAAAAACTAGCCGTTACTGTTTCCAGAACTTCATGTGTCGACATTTCAGGCTGAGTCGACATTTCAGGTCGACACTTGAACTTTTTGAGTCGACATCCAGTTCAAATATCTTCAATCGAGCTTTCTGGAAATCTCAGATGTGTCAACACTTCCTCAGGTGAGTCGACACATCACATTCATGTGTCGACACTTCTGCAGTTCTTCATCTTCAGGAAGTTCTGTGACTTAAAAATCTCAGGTGATGAGCTGATCCATGTGTCGATACTTTGAGTCGACACTTTAAGTCCATGTGTTGACACTTCAGCTGTGCCATCTGAAACTTTCTTTGCGTACCGGCTTGAGTTGACACTTCACTATCATGTGTCGACACTTGGTATCATGTGTCGACACTTGAGTCGACACCTCACTGAGATCTTCATAAAAATACTTGAACTTGTGCTGAACCAAATTTATATCTCACTCAAGTATCCATTCAAGCTAACTTTGACTGTCCAAGTCTTCTTTGAGCACATCTTTCATATAAACTTGGCTTCTTCAATCAAACAAACTTTTTCAAATTGATGAGCATCTTTTTATAAAAATATATTTTAAAGAAATCATTAGTACCTAACTTATACTTAACCATTTTGCTTATCATCAAAATCAATAATGGAGTCAACAATCTTTCCTTTTTGATGATGACAAAACTTTTAAGTATAAATTGCATAAAAATCTTAAAAGAATTTTTTTTAAGGTGCAAAGAGCTATAAATGCATTAGGTGTATCAAAGTATTTGCAATATTGACATGATGTATCAGAGCAAGAGTGATATAATGATTAGAGTGTCAGAGCTTGTTATAATGTTAAGAGTATCAAAGCTTTGGGATATATAAGACATAAACTCATGTATCGTGATACTCTACAAGAAAACATGCTTTAGAGAGGCAAAAATTCAGCGATAAATAAAGCTCCCCTGAATCGATGATTCATAAAAGAGTTTGTAAATATCTCTTCAAACATTTAAAGAAGGGATTTAAGATGAAATTCAATTCAGAAAAGATTTTCAATATAAAAAAGTATTGCTCCCCCTTACTTAAAGAATTTGTAAACAATTTTCAATTCAAGTTCAACTAAGTTTTCAAAATAATTTTCAAATCTTCACAAATTTTCAAGCATATTTACACTGTTACTCTTATTACTCCCTTGCACATCACATTTATACTTTAGTCTTATTACTCCCCCTTTTTGTTATCATTAAAAAGGTAGGAAGACAAATAGGCAAGTCATTCAAGATATAGCATTGAATTATAATAAAAATTCATTCATTCATTCATTCATAAATGAAGACAATGAAGTAATGAAGGAAAGTTAAGGCATTTCATTCATTTGAAGTCATAATCATGAAGTACAACATAATATTTCATTTAAATTCAAATTTGTACAACAACAAAACATACAAAAGATGCATAAAAGTAAACTATCAAACATACAAAGATATCCTAATCCTCATCTCATCATTGTCAGAAGATCCATCTCAATTGGTCCAGTATCAGTAAAAGAGCGAGCTCAGGGCCACATCGATCTGAGATCTCGAAGGCGGGTCCTGGTCGGTCGTGGAGGAGTACGATGACCACGTCCTCTGCATCGAGCATACGTTCGACCTCTAGCTAGAGCAGAAGAGGTGGAGGCTAATCCTCAACAGGAGAGCAGATCAAGGAAACAATCTCTACAACTGTTGGATGTGGTGTATGATTAAAAGATGGACCAGAATCAAAATACTGAAAGCCAGGTGTGTAAAAACCTAGCTCTCGGATAAGAGAGGATGTATGGATGGTAGGTGTATCAACAGTGGGTGTGTCAAAAACAGGTGTATCAGCTGATGAAATGATAGGCGTATCAACTGAGAAATGAATGGGTGAATCTATAATCGATGAGTCAATAATAGGAGTGTCAATAATGGGTGTATCAATAATGGGTGAATAATAACATGTGAATCAATAACAGGTGAAAGAATAGGAATCGAAATATGATCATCTGATCTGGATGGTGGAGTAGATAAGATAGGAGTCTGAGTAGGTGAACTGGAAGGGTCACAAATGGGACTCCTAGGCAAGTCTGCTATCACCTCTGCCACTGGCTCTAAAATCAAATCTGGGAAGTCAAAATCGTCAGAGTCAGTCTCCTCATCATCACCATCATCATCACTATCATCAACAACTGGTGCTAGGGCAGATAGAGCTATATCAAAAACTGGAGTACTCCTTGTAGAAGGTCTGGATAGTGTAGTCAGAATAGTTGAGATGCCATCACTCACTCCTCTGTGGCTCTCTCTGGTCTCAGCAATAAAGCAGTTAAGTCACTGTTTAATGATCAATATATCTATCTCAATGTGACTGACTCTGTCCATCAAAATCTGTGAAACTCCTGGAGTATCCGACTGAACTGGCTGAGGCTGAGAAGTAGGCTCAGACTGAGAAGCAGTCTCTGGCTGTGCTGCTCTGCTCGCTCAGGCAGACTCTCTAGAAGAGATGCCTCTGTAGGTCCTGCCTCATCGGAAAGGATGCGCTCCTCCTCTGCAGCATCATTATCATCTCTGTCGTCGGCCTGACGAGATACTCTACATCTTCACTGGCCTCTGAACAGATGATAACCCATCCGATGTAATGACCTGATGTCATAAACATCAGTATGTAATAGCATGCGGAAGGGCTCGTCCTCAAAACTGACACCATACTCCTTGAACAATAAAGTCAACCCCATCTCGTAGGGTAATCAGAGTCGTTGACTCGTCGAAGCCTCCATCATCTGATGAACCATGAGCATCGGAAGGCAGATGGGTGTGCGCTGTACCATGAGACCATCATGAGCAACTCTTGCTCAGTGATATAATCAAAACGTCCGGTCTTCGGCAGAAGGATCCGGGCAACAATGTGGTATAAAAGTCTCATCTCCACAGACAAATGGGATGCAGGCACGATGGCTCCCTCAGGCAAAATGTCTGACTCGAATACACACTGGAGACCACTCACTCTATCAATCAAATGTCAACAACTGACCCAGTCATAGGAATATTCCATACTATGCTCAATATCTTTGAAGTAACGGGGATATCCCTGCCTCTAACCGAGCTAGCCAACCATCACTCCCACGGGCTAATGATCCATAAAACTCTTATATGAGCCCTGGGTAATATCTCTCGCTCAACGAACAGAAGGATGTTAAACCAGCATCTCGAATCCACTGACCGATCCTGAAGTGCTGCTGGTCAATGAAACTGAAGTCCACACAGCATCCTCCGACAACCGTCTTCGAACTCATCCAGCTAGAAGATGCAAAAAGAGGTCGAGCAGGCAGATCTGGAGCTCTAGCTTCGTGTCTGGCCTTGGTTCTTCGCTCTTCTTCTTGATTGGATGGCCGAGGGCGACGAACTACTTATTTCTGGGGTCCCATTGCACAGAATAAGGATTTGAACAAATTTGGAGGAAAAACCTAGGGTTTCTAGGGTTCAAATTAGAAATGGAAAGTGGAAAGTCGATTAATCCAAGCCATAAATTATCCCAACCGAAGAATCGAAGGGTTTTAAGTACAAATTGGAGGGAAGGAACGGTATGGAGAAGCTTAGGGTATGTGTCGGCTCAAGTGGGGAGGTGAAATGAAGAAAAAATACTTCAGAAAGCCCTTATCCTCGGTCTGCTGCCGTTCATGTGTCGACTCATGAATGTGTCGACACATTCAAGTGTCGATACATTAATGTGTCGACACATCAATTTAAAAATCAAAAATAAGACACTGAAGGTCTGATCAAAATCACAAGTAATTCAATGAAATTTATGATAAATGAACATTATTGATATCAAATTTGATTGCTTTGAATCAAAAATTGGAAGATTTTAATCAAAATGATTAATGATCCCGAGTTCTCTTCTAATCATACAGAACCGATCTTCCAGAAGAGGTTTAATCAAATATCAGCTAATTGAAATTCAGTACAAATAAATTCAAGTACAACATCATTATTTTCAACATGATTTCTAATAAAATGATGTCTAATTTCAATATGTTTACTCCTAGAATATTGAACATAATTTTTATTCAAGCAAATAGCACTGATATTATCATACTTTATAGGTGTACTGGTCAATTTGATTCCAAAATTTTCTAGTTGTTGCCTAATCCACAAGATTTGAGTACAGCAACTTTCTGCTGCAATATACTCAGCCTCAGCTGTGGATAGTGCAACTGAAGTTTGTTTCTTGCTAAACCAGGAGATTAAGTTAACTCCAAGAAATTGGCAAGTTCCACTAGTACTCTTTCTATCTAATTTACAACCAGCAAAATCAGTATCATAATATCCAATTAATTGAGCAGTTGAATCTCTAGAATACTATAAGCCAATATTAATTGTACCAGATAGATATCTAATAATGTGCTTGGCAGTCAATAATATGATTCTTTAGATTTAGACTGATATCTAGCACACATGCATACATTGAACATTATATATATTCTACTTACAGTTAAATACAATAAAGAGCAATCATATCTCTGTATAATTTTTGATCTACAGATTTATCATGCTTATCTTTATCAAGTCTACAAGAGGGGCTCATAGGTATACCTATTGATTTAGTAGTCTCCATCCCAAAATTCTTTATAATCTCTTTTGTATACTTAGCTTTGTTGATGAAGATTCTATCTTTAGTTTACTTAATCTGGAGTTCGAGAAAGAAATTGAATTCTCCCATCATGCTCATCTCGAACTCACCCTGCATTAGCTTAGCAAACTCTTGACAAAGAATTTCATTAGTAGCACCGAAAATAATATCATCAATATATATTTGTACTACTAATAAATCATTATCTTTCTTCTTCAAAAATAAGGTTTTATCAACATGGCCTCTAGAAAATTTATCTTTAATCAAAAATTGCTGAGTCTATCATACCAGGCTCGAGGTGCTTGCTTTAATCCATAAAGTGCTTTGTGTAATTTAAAAACATGATCAGGATATGCGTGATTTTCAAATCCATGTGGTTGTTCAATAAAAACTTTTTATGTTATAAACCATTTAGAAAAGTACTCTTAACATCCATTTGAAATAGTTTGAATTTATAAAATAAGCAAATGCTAATAGTAGTCTAATTACTTCAAGTCTAGCAACAGGAGCAAAAGTTTCATCAAAATCAATTCCTTCCTCCTGATTGTAACCTTTAGCAACTAGCCTAGCTTTATTTCTAACAACAATTCCATTTTCATCTAATTTATTATTAAAAACCCATTTTGTGCCAATAATAGAAACATTAGATGGTCTTTCTATTAATGTCAAAATTATTTCTATCAAACTAAATTAGTTCATCTTGCTGGCATTTATCCAGTTAGGGTCTTTTTCAGCATCTTCAAAATATTAGGCTCAACTTGAGAAACAAAAGCTATATAGTCGCATTCATTTCTAATTGAGGCTCGAGTTCTTATCCCTTTAGATAGATCACCAAGGATTAATTCCTTAGGATGTCCATGAGCATACCTTCACTCCTTAGGTAGATCTTGGTGCTTTGAAGTGTCTTCCCTTTCTCACTTTTGTCTTGATCTTCTTCACTTGGCTGAGAGGTTGATCATTCAATGTCAACTTTTGAAGCTTATCAGCACCTACACATGCATCAGAAGTATCCTCTTTTCTGGAGGATTTGTTGGTAGATTCTTCAAAAATAACATGTACAGACTCCTCTTCAACTAAGATTCTTTTGTTGAAAACTCTGTATGCCCTACTTGATGTAGAGTATCTTAAAAAGATACCATTATTAGACTTGGCATCAAATTTTCTAAGATTATCTTTACCATTATTTAAGATAAAATATTTACAACCAAAAACTCGAAAATACTTTAAGGTTAGTTTTCTTTGATTCCAAAGTTCATAATGAATTTTTTTCAAAATAGGGCGGATTAAAACTCGATTCAAAATATAACATGCAGTATTAATAGTTTCAGCCCAAAAATATCTTGGTAAATCGTTTTTACAAAGCATAGTGCATGACATTTCTTCTAAAATACAATTTTTTCTTTCTACTATCCTATTCTGTTGAAGTGTCCTAGGTGCATAAAAGTTGTGTTCAATACCTTTTTCATTATAAAAAACTTTCGAAATCCTGATTTTCAAACTCAGTTTCATGATCACTGCAAATGCATACAACTGAAACACCTTTTTCATTTAAAACTTTTCGATAAAACTTTATAAATGCAGAAAATGACTCATTTTTATATGCTAGAAAGAAATCCATGTAAATCTCGAAAAATCATCCACTATGACTAATCCATATCTCTTGCCTCCTAGATTTGATATTCTAGTTGGTCTAAAGAGATCCATATGAAGTAGTTCTAGTGGCCTACTAGTAGTTACAAAACCTTTAGGTTTGAAAGAAGTTTTAACTTGTTTTCCAAATTGATATGCTTGGCAAACTCTATCTTTTTCAAAAAAAGTTCAGATAAATCTTTAACTAAATTTTTTTTGCAAAGTTTTGAAAATAGATACATACTAGCATGACCTAATCTTCTATGCCAAAGCCAACTGGTCTCATCTTTAGAAAATTTATTGCAACAAGGCATTCTCCATTAGACAAAGATAGATCATCTAAATCTACCAAATAAATATTGCCATGCCTTTTTTCAATGAATTGTACTCTATTTATATCCGGACTAGCAATCATGCAATAAGATGATTTAAAAATAACTTGAAAGCCTTTATCACAAAACTGACTAATACTTAAAAGATTGTGCTTTAAACCTTCAACTAAAAGTACATTGTTAATACAACTAGAAGGAGTAATGTAAACCTTACCAATACTAATGATTTTTCCTTTACCATTATCCCCGAAGGTCACACTCCCTCCATTCATTGCTTCAAGAGAAGTGAATTGCTTCACATCTCCTGTCATGTGCCTTGAGCAACCACTATCAAGATACCAAAGTCTTTTGTTCTTCTTGGTTGCAAGACACACCTGCAATAAAAATCAAACTTTATTTTTAGGTACCCAAGCCAACTTGAGTCTTTTAAGGTTAGCACTAAAAATGGTTCCTTTTGGAACCCAAACTTTTTCAAAAGAGTTAATTTTTCTCAAATTATATTGAAAAGATTTATGACCTTGCTTTTTACATGAAAAACATGTTATGCTAGATGATGCAGGTACAAAAAAGTTTTTAAAGTACTTTTATTGTTTTTGTAGTCTATAGCCTAATTCTGCTTTATTGAAAATGACTCTTTGGCTATTCAAAAGTAGGTTTAATTTTTCTAAACTATAGATAAATTTTTTAACAAAAGGCTTCATTTTATCTAGTTCATTTTTGTACTTTACATTTTCTAATTCTAAATCATTATTTTTCTTTAAAAGATCACCATTTGAAATAATAGTTTTGGATCTTTTTAAAACTTCATTCTCCATTATCAAAGCATTGCTTTTCTTTTCTAAAACATCTAATTTAATTTTCAAATCACTAACTTCATTTAATAAAGAATTATTTTATAAGAAAATTATTTGCATGCTTTTCAATCTTTTATTTTCAGATAAAATTAACTAGTAATCATGCATGAGTTCATCAGAAGCATTTCTTAACTCATCAAAAGTAAAATCTATTTCGGTATATTTCGGTATCCTCATCTTGCTCTTGATGTGCCATAAGACAAAGATTTATAATTTCTGTCTGCTCTTCTTCAGAAAAGACATTTATAATTTCTGTCTGCTATCATTACCTGGAGTCTTTCTTAACTATCACTCCAGACTTCTTGTAGTATCATTTGGTCTTTCTTAGACTTCGAATTTTTAGAGAGGGCAGTCGAATTTATAATGACCCGGCTTCTTGCATTCGAAGCATGTAGGTATTTTCTTCTCCTTTTCTTTTTCCTTTTCTTTCTCTTTCTCTTTTCCCTTTTCTTTATTTAATTAAATTTTTTCTTGTAAGGAAACTTCCTCCTCTTCATGAATCTTCTAATTTCCTAGCAAGGCGAGCTACTTCATCTTCATCTTCTTTTTCTTCTTCAGACTCATCGATTGAGGATTCTTCTTGTATATTTGATTTGAATGCAATCGCCTATTTCTTTTTATCCATGCCCATTGACTTTTACTTCAAATTTAGCTCAAAAGTCATAAGCGATCCAACCAGCTGCTCTAATGGTAGCTTGTCAATGTCCTTTGCTTCTTGGATGGCGGTCACCTTCGGATCCCACGATGTTGGAAGTGACATGAGAATTTTATTCATAATATCAGCATTAGACATTACTTTTTCTAGACTTCTCATTCCATTTACAATATTTGTAAATCTAGTGTACATGTCAATGATAGACTCATTAGGTTCCATTTGGAACATTTCATAAGTATGCACTAACATGTTCACCTTAGTATTTTTTACTTGATCGGTACCCTCATGGGTAACTTCAAGTGTGTCCCATATTTCTTTGGCTGAAGTGCAAGTAGATATCTTATTGAATTCACTAGGATCTAATGCACAATAAAAGAGATTCATTGCCTTAGCATTAATCTCGGATTGCTTAACATCATTTTCATCCCAATCCTCTTCGAGCTTTGGGATGGAAATACTATTAACCACAATCGAAGAATATGTGGATCTTTATCAACTACTTTCCATAAATTATAATCAATAGAATGCATATAAATTCTCATCCTAGTTTTTAAATATGTATAATTTGATCCATTAAAAATGGAGGTCTATTTGAGGCTGGACCCTCAACTACACTAGTACCAATAAGGGCTGCCATAGATCTTTACCCAAGGTGGTAAAGCCTATAAAATAAAAACAAAACTCTGATACCACTTGTTGCCCAATAAGAAACCCTAGAGGGGGGGTGAATTGGGTCTCTAAAAAATAATTACTTGATGCAATGCAATAGTATCTGATCTAATCCCATAATTAATCAAGGTACTATGAATTCAAATATAATGCTCTTAAGTAAATGTGCAGCGAAAAAAAAGCAATAAATAAAAGAGCAAGTAGAGAAGACAAGCAACCACGAAAACAAAGAAGTATAGTGGTTCGGTGCTATCCAATGCACCTACATCCATTCCCCAAGATTTTCTTGGGAATTTACTATAATCTCAACTAATTATAGCATATTAGTTTTTCGGGCTCACTAATCAGAACCTGACTTGTTTTCACAAGGCTCACAAGTCAAAACCTCACTTGGTTTTATGGGCTAACCAAGAACCTAAATGATTTTAAGGCTCACCACCAACCTTCCTTGATTTTCCGGGATAACCAAGAACCTAAATGGTTTTCAAAGGCTCACCAATAACTTCCCTTGGTTTTGTAATAGGCTAACCAAGAACCCTTACAACAAATAATAGTTTGAAGTAAAGAGAATAAAAGCTTTCTAATAAAAGCGGGTATCTCTTTGAAGCTCGATGTAGTTATGCTTTTAACTTGAAGCTTCTTTGATTGCTCAAAAATGGATGATCTTTAATGCTCTTAAAGGCTATTGAATGCTTGGAGGCTTGTTTTTGCTTGATAGTGGTTGAACTTCAATGAATAGGAGTGAATGCTCTCTTTTCTTCTCTCTTGGATATTTTTATTTCATTTCCATCAATAATATCTCTTTTGATTTGATTTGGACCATATAAAATACATTCCCAAGGTCTCAAATCCGGTTTCTAGCCGTTAGACTCAGAAATCTAGCCGTTGGGGGTGAAAAGAGACAAGTTCTGCATTTGAAAAACTAGCCATTACTGTTTCCAGAACTTTATGTGTCGACACTTCAAGCTGTGAGTCGACACTTCAGGTCGACACTTGAACTTCTTGAGTCGACATCCAGTTAAAATATCTTCAATCTGGCTTTCTAGAAATCTCATATGTGTCGACACTTTCTCAGGTGAGTCGACACTTTGAGTCGACACATTTCATCCATGTGTCGATACTTTTACAGTTTTTCATCTTCAGCAAGTTCTGTGGTTTAAAATCTCAGGCGATGAGCTGATCCATGTGACGACAACACTTTGAGTCAACACTTCAAGTCCATGTGTTGACACTTCAACCGTGCCATCTGAAACTTTCTTTGCATACCGGCTTGAGTCGACACTTCACTGTCATGTGTCGACACTTAGTATCATGTATCGATACTTTGAGTCAACATCTCACTGAGATCTTCACAAAAATATTTGAACTTGTGCTGAACCAAATTTATATCTCACTCAAGTATCCATTCAAGCTAACTTTGACTATCCAAGTCTTCTTTAAGCACATCTTTCATCTAAACTTGGCTTCTTCAATCAAACAAACTTTTTCAAATTGATGAGCACATTTTTCTATAAAAACACACTTCAAAGAAATCATTAGTACCCAACTTATACTTAATCATTTTGCTTATCATCAAAATCAATAATAGAGTCAACAGATCAGAATTTAAATTTGATGTGATATGTTCGAGGCCTAGTAAGGATAAGAAAAATTAATAGTTTTGATCTCGATATTTGAAGGTTGGATTCTGTTGTAAAGTGGTCGTATCCTTGTTAGAAATTTGCCTAATCAAATTAGAGGATTTGAAAATTTATATCAGAGTGTGCAGCGAAAGAGTGGTGGACTAAAGATATTAGGATTAAAGTGTATTATGATGAATGAATAGGAGCTCTTATTGGGATTACCGAATTTTGGACAAATAATCATGTAAGTTTTGGATTGCGCATCTTTGAGTTTTGGAAGCCTTAGATTATTATTATTATTTAAATTTCGAGGATGAAATTTTTTTTGGAGGGGAGAATGTGAGACCGGTGCTATTGGGCCAATGTTGGGTTGAAGTTGGCAGCCCTTATTGACTTTAGTTTGAATTTGGCCTGGCACCAGACTTCGGAGCGACCGGCGGAGGTTTCAGAGGGGCTGGTTGACGGGGCTGGGGGGGATGAGGATCTTCTTTGGGGTTTAAAGGTTCCTCGTATGCTTCAGCCTAATCCGAACCCTCCTCCTCCGGTGGATGCCAAAGATTGACGCCGATCGTGCCGGGCGATTCCCTCTCGTGCCACGGCCCTTTTCGGCGATCGTTCTTTTCTATGGTGCTGCCAAAATCGCTGTCGACCTCGTCGGTAAGTGCCCTTTCCCCTGTTTTCGTTTGAGCGTGGGCTTCAAAAGCGACGGACGGGAGCCCGTCTCCTCTCGAGCACGGGCTAGGGTAGGGATAACCGGGCAGGGAAGAGGATCCATTTTATTTTTTATTTTATTTTATTTTATTTTTGGGATTTAGGTGGGTGATCGGATGGTCGTCGGTGGTCGCGCTGCCATCTGCTCCTGTCAATCAGACCCCCTTCTCGGTGGCCACTCCCATGGCAACTACCGGTAGTCGTGGGGAGACCGGCTCAGTCAAGCCGAGAGAGGAGCAGCAGGGAGAGGGGTTTACTTTGCTTTAGATTTCCGACTGGTGGCCGGATGGCCGTCAGGGTCGCTGTCGGTCTCTCTCCTCCTTCTGGTCTTCCGTTGGCTGGGGGGATCGGCCTGGTAGAGGAGTTGATAGTGGGTTGGGAGAAAGGAGAAGAACCGAGTTGACTCGGTTAATTGGGGTGAGTCAACTCGGTTGGCAGGCTAAGTTAACTCAGTCAACAGAACTGGGTTGACTTGGTCTTTGGGACGAGTTGACTCGATTGTCAGATGGGTTAACTCGGCTAATAAGGAATGTAGTTTTTTTTTTGTTGTTCAATATAGATATATATATAAATGGTATGATTAAATTATTTTTAAAATGTTGTACAAGATCGTCGTTGTCCTTGGAAGACCCGGTTTAGTATTGAATTATGTGTAGTTGGTAGATATTTTTAGGTAAGTTATCTTGACCTCTAATATTATATGCCAAATATGTTACATATTTATGAAATATTAAATATATGTAATATATTTTAATTTGTATTGGATTGTATTTGAATTGCATTTGATTGCATTGGTTGCGTGCATTATATTGGTGTGGGTGCATTGTGTCAGTGTGATGCTCTCTAGTCCGATTATGATCATACGAGACCTGTCTCATTTTAATCTCCAGCGGGGCTATCGCTGGCACATGACCGTTGAGCGGTATTTGACACAGGAGCTAGTTGCCTTATTTTAGCCATGCTTGGCAGGCACATGCAGAGGATGCATGTTTCTCATGTGATACTCAGAGCTAGTTTTCCTTTTGGACCTCCAGCGGGGTATCGCTGGCACATGACTATTGAGTGGTATGTGATACAGGATCTAGTCTCTTTCAGGACGAGCCACGGGCTGATCGTGGCCATAGTCAGAGAGACTAAGAGAGTAGAGTAAATGGTTGGCCATCCATAGTCGTGTTATATCTGGGTCGTTGTATTTAAGTATACATATTTACATAGTATTGCTGGTATATTATTTTTGAGATTGATGCCTTGTTTGTATGAGTTGTATATGTTACTGGTTGTTATTGTCATATTTGTATATGTATATTAGAAGTGATGATAACTTACTGAGCCTGTATAGTTCACCCCTGTTTTTCTATATTTTTGTTGTAGATACCGAAGATCAATTGGATTTTGGGACCAGTCAGTGAAGAGCTAGGGTTTAGGTATTTGATCTCTGAGTTTATATTAAATTTTAGTTGAATTTTATAAAAAAATTCTTGGAATCAATAATTAATTAGTGAAATTGTTCTTTACCACTGATTGGATATTAAATTTAAAGGTTAGGCCTAGTATGATTCATAAGATGATACTTAGAGTTATGCGGTCAATCGCGTAGCTGATTCAGGTATTAAATTCGGGACATGATAGTATTGATTCCCATCATAAAATATGGCATCCAAAGCTTAATGGCCAGTAGCTAGCTGGCAATAACCTAAGGATTACCGCAGAGAATGGTATCCCTCTCTTCTATTTTGAAATGGAAGGGAAAGGTGGTCTTTTGTCAAAGAAAAGGGCTTCGACTTCGTTAGAGAGTTTTTCCTTGACCTTGACGTCTTTAACAATCCAATCGACAAGAACTTGTCGGCCCAGACTCCTTGTCAGCACCACCATCCACTCCCATTACCCTCTGGCTTCCTCCATCTTATCCTTCGAAAACTCGAGGAATTTAGTGACACATCGCCAGAGCTAATCACCTCCTCATTGAGGATTTTGTGAACCGTCCAAGATCCTTGCCTCAGTTGACCACCGACCACCTTCGCCCAAGACCTACCCCTCTCGTCGGAAAACGAAGACGGCCCAGACCCTCCATTCCCTGCTTCTCTAACCCAACTCTATCCACTCCCCACAATGACCACCACCTGTTCGAAGAAAGACCATGGTAGGCATGAAATTAAGCAGCGCTCGTGCGCTCAACGAGCGAACCCCTGTAACTAAAACTTCCAGAAAGTCTTTAGTAAGACGACTTGGAATTACTGAAGTTATTGTTGGCATGTAATAACGGAAAGTATGCGTTGAGAATAAGTAGATCGAGTGAATTAGATTGATTTTTCCTGTATAACTCCTAACCACTTATTTTCTTCAAATTAGACAACTAATATTTCTATTCTGTTGGATTTAGTGCAGGGGGTAACCATGGGTAAAGCCACCATTTATTTCAATGGCAGCAAATTCATAAATGCTGTTTTATCAAGGATCCAGAAATGATAGGTTCCAAATCGAAATGTGATGAGAGTCAAATGGAAAAAAACAATGCCTCATACTGCTAATATTAATTTTACCTTTCTACCAATTAAGACCACCATTAAAAGACCGATCTAATTAAAAGTAACTTCAAATTTGCTTCCTGATTTATATCTGTAAAAGTGAAAGCCATACCTTTTTCTGATCTTGAAACAACTTTCATCTTAAGGTTGTTCCTAAAGTCAAGAATTTCAACCAACTGAAAGCAAGCTCCGTGGACACTCTTTTTTCCTTATGGTATGCAACCTTTTTGTTACATAACAACACAACTGAAATATAGTATTAAGTACTTCGCATTACCTGAAAGGAAATTATGCATCTAACAGGGTATCACACTGCACTATTGATAAAATACCTTGACCTGAAAGGAAATACCAAAAATATCTTACAATCTATTTCAGCTTCAGCTTGATAATGAAAGGAATAAACATGCAAATAGGACTACAACATGAGCCGCCTCCTTTCTTTTGGTAAGAAGGGTAGCTTGCATCTTATGTCACAAAATCTTATAAATTTTGAATGTCAAGTACAGAGACTGTCTTCCGAACTTGTTAAAATGGAAGAGAGGATCATCATCCATGCAACAGCAAAATGCAGACCAGCAGCAATAGTTATGAATTGCAAATGCAATCCAAAGCAGATGCAAGTACAGCAGGTTCTTTGTTATAGAACTTGTAAAACAAGCTTCAACCCAGGGTAGAAAAGGCTACTAGTGACGTCAAGTTGTTTGCCATCCTGCTTTCTCTTGTACTACACAAGGCCTTCAGGTAATACGAGAAATTTGTACATTAGTTGAACGTGCCAGACATCCATGACTCCCTTAATACAAAGACATTCTAGGCAACTCCCTGTAAAGGGCAGGGCACGGTATAAATCGTGTAAATCTACTGATTGTGTCAATCTTTCATTCACGTCTTACAAGCAACAAGGTTGCTATGGGATACTGCACGACTTGAAGAAGTCCACCAGCAAAATTTCTCATATCAGTTGGATCGATCATGTAGGACTGATTTCATCCATTCATTCTTCCATCCTGTTTGCATCTGCTCCGTCATTTTCAAGCGATCCATTCTCATTTTCACCATGTTCAAGGGAAACATCAGCATCCTCAGCATGGTTCTCAGAAGGTGAAGATGGATGTCCATTTGCATCAGGGACTGACTCTTGGTATGCAGCATAATGACTCAACATTTGTGCCTGACAAAAATATTTAAACAGAAAAAAGGAGGCAAGAAGACATGAGTTGGATTTTCAATTTTGAATGATTAGTCATAAAATCAAGTTATCAACCATGCACCAAGTTGCCAGATGACAGGATTCTGTTGAGAAGTTTGTGAGAATACCTGGTAGAGCTGATGGATCTTGAAATTAACCAAACTCTCCATCTCCTGGATGCCACTTACAAAATGAATCCTCCCAGTGTCTCCAACTAGCCGCTCCGTGTGCGGTGTGCTCTCATCCAAATTCAAGGCAAGCTGATCAGGCCTTTGAAGCAAAAGTTGAAAAGTCGGCTGCAATTCATAGCACTGTTCGAACAAAGAACGACGACAAAATATATACAGCCCCAATCGTGCTCGAGACATTGCAACAACCAATCTCCTAACATCACGGAGGTGGCCCACAAAACGGGTGCGGACGAGAGATAATAAAATGAACTCATTCTGCTGACCTTGAAATTTATCAACTGTTGTAACCTGTTGCACAAGATATCATATCCAAATGTGGTTTGACAATTAAGTAGAAAATTAGGAACAAAATCAAGCAGATGACAGGATAAAGGGCCCAATCAGGGAAAATAACATTAAACATCATGTGAAACTTGCCTTGCTAGGTGGACCAACTCCACATGCTGTGCATCGTCTTTGGACTACATCACGGATCAGAAGTTTTTGGCCATTGTAAGTGGTCAAAATAGAAATCTTACTAGCCGGATATCCAAGCAAGCGCATATATATATAAACACTAACAATATACTCTGCTTCCCCTTCATTCTGATAGAACCAGGGAGAAGGAGTAGTTTCACCTTTCCCTAGGTAATCAGGAACATCTATCAACTGGTATTCGTAAGAGAATCCAGCATTAGCTTTATGAAAGATAGCCTCATCACGAACATAAGAAAGGTCACCAAGATCTCTGTATCTCCAGTTGTAAAGTTTTGCTATACTTGGTCGAGCTCGACCCTGGGCGTTAAGCTCGATATAAGGGACACCTAGACGAACAAATCTAGTGAAAAGACTTTGATCCATATGGCTATACTTTTGGAAGGCCATATTTTTAACGACCGGAGGCAACTGATGATGATCACCAATCAATATACAGCGTTTAAGGCGAGCATAACCATCTTCCTGCCTTTGAAGCAACATTGGTATAAATGTTTCGATCTCTAATATCTGAGCACTTTCTTCCATCAGCAAGTTGTCATACTTGAAGCCCAAATGAAGAAAATCCTTTCTCTTCAAAGCCGCATGGGTGCAAGTCATGGCCACAATCTTAGCCTGTTTAGTCATAAGATAATTTGCTCTGTCAGCTGTCGACTTTAGCAACTCAAAAGCTCTGCATTCTTCCAGCTCTTGGAACATTGTTGAGAGATGACGGAAACACCCCTTTGCTGCTCGCATGTCTTTCTCAAAGGATTCACCAGTATATACAGGCTGTGGAGCATTGGAGAAGAACTCCAGAAATGGGAAACGATCTTTAACAAATGATGGTTTGTCTTGGTTCTGGGCACAAGCAGCTAGAAACTGCTCCCAGCGTGAGTACACATGCAGCAGCCAAAAATATCCAGCAGTTTCACAAGTATAGCCAACATCTTCTGGCAGCTCAAGGGACCTTGCAAGTCTCTCTACTTCACCAAGCAGCTCTAGTCGCCGTACAAGCATAGCATTTACACGACCTTGACGACTGAAGTCAAGATCTGTTGCTAGTTCTTGCTCACCTTGACCCAGCCGAAGGAGGTATCTAGCAGGTACATCCCTCTGACAATGCCAATGAAATATGAGTGATAACAGTTTGGGTGAACACAAAAAACAAGCTCAAAAAATGCAAGTATATGACACCATTGAATTTCTGTTTACTATTTTGTGGCAGTTTGAAAACTGCCTATTTTCAATCCAGTTAAACTTGGCTCTAATAATCATATGCAAAAACTACCTACTTGAAATCCAGTGCAATCATGCACAGCAGGGGCAGAAAAAAAAACATACACGGGCATGACTTCATTATATAGCAAATATTAAAGAAAGCAAAATCATGATAACAAGTAACCGAGAAAAAAAGACAAGAACATTAAATACTGGACGAGTCACTATTGCTAGCACACTTAGATATGGCAATATTTGAATCGGCAAATAAGTATAACGAAAGACAGTAATACAAATCATCCAAAGAATATTGAATGTTATATATGAGAAAGCAACAAAGCCAGCCAGAAAATAAATATAATTGAAATATAAGGATGCTAACAGTAGATTAGATGCAAGGAAATGATAATGCTCAGAATCTCAAGACATGCGAGGTAAAAGTAGAAAAAATTATCTGAGAATAAGTATCCTTTTGAAGAATAACGAGAAAAGGAACTTTAAGGAGCATTCCAGCGGTCACATAGTAGAGGACAAAATAATGTAGACCATGTGATATCTTGAAACCAGCAATGAAATAGGAGAAATCACGATATTTTAAAGAATACACTAATACAGATATTACCTATTACCTGTTCTACTAACATGCATTTCTAGTTTTCTATATTGTGTGGTAGTCAGAAGCCATTGGGTTCTAAGAGACCTTCAGGCCCTGTTTGGCATTGTAGTTGGGAGTAGAGCTTTTTGAAATTTTTGGAAGTAGAGCTTTTGGAAATAGAGTTTTTAGAAAAAGCTGTTTGCTGTTTGGTAACCACATTTACAAAATACTTTAAAACTTTAATACATGTTTGGTAACTAAAATTAAAAAATACTTTTAGTATAACAAAATGACAATAAAAAATATTGCATAATATTGTATAGTATAGAATACTATAATATAATATTATTATAATCATAATGTAATATAAAATAAAATAAATAAAATATATTATAATATAATAATATAATTAAATATTATTATATTATATTATTATTATAATACTATAATATATTATATTATATATTAATAATATATATTATTATATTGTGTAATATTATTATAATTATAATATAATATAATATAATGGATTATAATATAATCTCATAATAGGTTATACTATACATTTATAATATATCATAATATTAATTTATTATTATATTATATTATATTTATAGTATAATAATATAATATGATATGATACAAGATATAATAATGAGATTTCATTCGTGGATGTTTTAGTTATTCAAAAATTTTATTTAAATCAAAATAGCTTCATGCCATTGGCCAGAAAGTACTTTGACAAGAAGCTCCAGAATGAAGCTTTTTCCAAGTAGACATTTTTCAACTTTCTAACAAAGCTAAAGCAGCTTCCTGATTTTTTATTAAACATTACTGTATTATCCAAAAATATTTTTAGAGAGCTAAAAAGTGCTATCTGGCATTCCTAAAGCTTAGCCAAACAAGATCTCAATCTTTTGAATATGATTATTAAGATTTTTATTATTCTCTAACATGATAGTTCTAAATCAAATGGTTCATATTAAGCTTGAAAAAAAAAAAAAAAAACTACCATTGTAACGTTAACAGAAGGCAGGTTAAGTAGCAGTACTTTGTAAAAAATATTTCATGCTTCTGCTAATATGGTAACACAAATTTGATCTTAGATTTATTTGCACCATGACATCATATTACATAGAAATGGCTTCCTACTATTTATAATAAAACACCGCAAAGATTTCTGAATAATTAATAAAAAAAATTTAGAAACCTTGAGGCAGAACAATAAATAGAGATAGAAAAATAAAAAGACATCAAACATGTGATTTTAGAATGAGCAGAGAATATCAAACTCAGCTGATCATAAAGGATTGAATGAAGGTTCAGAAACAACTTTAGCTTGCACAGACTACTTATGTATTATAGTGTAAACTTTTCCTTGCATGATATACCTAAAATACATATGTATCACCAGAGATTAAGGTATGCCGTTTGTCCAGGACCCCAAACCAGTAAGGTAGCACCAATCTATTACTGTGTTGGTATGCTCGGTATGGGGCTTGTTGGGCATACCAACACTGGGTATGCTCTTTTACTATGTACCAGTTCAGAGCCGGTACAGTATGGTTGGGTATGCATTGATACTGATCAGTATAGCATTTCTTGCTAGAGATAATGTCTAGTTACAACAATGCCTTCATTGACCACCAACTATATGCATGTTGTAAGAATGGCATTTCTTGCTAGAGATAATGTCTAGTTACAACAATGCCTTCACTGACCATCAACTATATGCATGTTGTAACAATGAGAACGAGAGATTTCATTATCCTACATTTTCAACTTCAATTATTGTTAGATACAAAAATAATCTCAAAAGAACCATGATTGTGATACCTGCATTATTTTTTCAAAAAGATCGTTCAAAGCCTGATTGGAATGGGTGATAATTAATGTTCTTTGTGAAGGGCAATTATGATAAAGAACATTCAAAATTTGGACAGCTGTATCTGTCTTTCCTGTACCAGGTGGACCAACAACCATCGTCAACCCAGGCTGCATACCCGAAATAATTGCTCCAATCTGCAAAATATACAGATGCAATCAGTCTGAAGTTCTAAGTTGAAATGCTGGTTCCCCATGATGCAAAAGTATTTATCATTATATATAACTAAAAAAGCAAAAAAAAACTTCTATAGGGAAAATATTCAGCACAATTGGTCATGTAGAGCTAACAGAGTTAATGAACCACAATAGAGCAAGCCAGGCCTAGTTCAAGATCATCTTCTCTTATTGAGTCGAGATTGAACAAGCTCATTTACTTTTAAACCAAACACGAGTTGCTCATGAACTGCTTGTTTAAGAGATGAAGTGAGCGCCAGAGGACCCTTATGGCCTTCATATATATACATTGAGCTAATTCCATTGTTATATCTCAAGGAAAACACAAGCTAATCACAAACAGCTCACTTGTTAAACAGCATATGTAGAGCTATTAAATGGTCCAGTTATATTGTAATACCGTAAGTATACAAAAACTTCAACAAATAAGGAATATTGCCAATCGACACTTGTCTCGGTGAAAAGATATGAAGGAAGTGATTTTACATTAAAGATGAATGATAAGCAACAAATATACTGGCATACTATAATCTTTAACCACAAAATTTTAATAGATAAAGATAGTGATAGCAATCAGAGATTTTGTGCTGCTACAGCATGGTAGGAAGATGGGGTCAGTCTCAAAGGAAGGCCGCACATTTGTAGGAACATCACAATTACATGAAATCCCAGAGTTGTTTTGACTTAGATACTATATCTCGTCCCTCAGATCAATGAATTACAAGCTATCTTGATTGGTCAGAGAAGGAAAGGGAGAAGATTACACTTTCAAAGAATCATGACCATTGTTGCTATACAGGGCAATGATCAGAAAACAAGTCATACTAAATGATACTCTTAACCATATGCTCCGAATAAACTATTCCTCCAAACCTAATCTAGTTATCATAACCAGTGAAAAGAGAACAATCACGAAGTACCTGAATCGGTGTAAACCGAACTGAATTTTGCTTTGGTTGATCTTGGGGATAAGGCCCAGGATCAGCAGGAACATAAGCTTCGACAAAAATCTTTTCCTTCTCAGAACCTTCGTCCACCATATTCTCATTATTCAAGCTAGTCATATTACTGGACTTATTATTGCCTGGAAGAGCATGATTTTTGCCCTTCATTGTTTTGGGAAGCTTAAAATGAAAGGGAGGACTTGGATTCAAGTCCTCTGTACCATCTGGATTAACAAAGCAAACCTAAACAGGTTCAAATATAAGGTTAGAAACATGCAATGCAAAACAAACACAGACATTATAAGCAATTTGAGTAAAAAAACTTAAAATATAACAAGACTAACCTGAAAATCTGGGAAGCTGTCTCGCAAATGGTTTGCATCGAGAAATGTGTCTTTGAAATCCACCACTTCCAGGAGGTCAGGCATGTTTGTCCACTGTGCAGCAGAGGGGTTTCCATAACCCAAAAATATATTATGGAGCCAATCAGGAACTATACATGATTCATTCATAAGGTCTCGTATGGACTCTAAAATTGCTTTAAAATTATTCTCTTTAGGTTTTCTCCTCATTAAAATGTTAAATGTCCCATATACATCTTCCTTGCCCTTTTCAGCAATATCTGTAACATCCATGTGATATTGTGCTGTATCTAAAGCAACGGTAACTGTACGAAGTTCCCCTTTAGGTGGTTTCCACTCATCTCTTTTGATTCTCCCAGTGAAATCATTCATAAGTACTCCTTCCTCATCTCGGATCTCAATTACTTCACAACCACGTACACACTGAAGACCAAGCCTTTGTGGTACAGTGGACTTGGCAGCTTCCTCTGCACTAAGGGGTTCAAAAGATGGACGAATTGATAGTAAAAACAAGACATCATGTTCTTTAAGGGCATTCCATTCTGATCTTATATGTGCTTTATAACTAGCAATGCTAAAAGTAACTTCAGCCATCACGGATGAAGGCTTGACTTCTCCGATGTTTGGCTGTTTGACTTCAGTAATTTTAAACTCCTTGATTGGCACAGCCATTCTTGACCACCCATGGAAAGCAGTTTCTCCCTCATTATTAATGTAAGCAAGAAGATGAGGAACAGCTTCCTGGATATCTTCACGTATTTCATATGTCGATTCAAGGCGGAATAGGTTGAAATTTCTCAATAGATAATCATGAAGTGTCAGAAATTGGAGGTTGAGTTTTGGGAGAGCAAGGCACCCTTCTCCAGAGTAATTGATACTTGGGACAAGGCTCTCATCCCACATTATCTGCTCGTTAGGATAAAGAGGAAGAGCATTTATGGCATCCTTCTGGGACTGCCTTTTCTCGAAGTAAGAAACCACAACTTCAATAAGGAAGTCAATCCTTTTAGCACATGGATCTTCATCCGAGACCAATCTGAGCTACAAAAGGGAAACATAGTAGCAGTGAGAAAAGGAATGGCATGGTTAAACAAGGACATGACTATAGACACAGACAAATGGGCCCGCACATGCACACACACAAATGCTTATATCAAATGCTGGCTAGAGCATCTAGCATGTGCCAAGAGCAAGATGAAGGATATCAATACACTACAGTTCTGCACATGTAGTCAGAGAGCGTGAGAATACAAGGCAGAAAATCAAAAAAAGACGAGGGATCTTATGGCTTGTTTTAAGAACATAAATTTTCCATTAACTTTCCATCAATCCAAACTAACAAATGAACAAAGAACTCTACCAGTAAAAAACACAGTAGGGCATCTAATTTCTAAATCCAAGCTGTTTATGATAACATATGACATTTGAGATTTTTTGTCCATCTACAGGTGAGCACAGTGCAATCAGTTATCTGAATACAATAGAATGCACATAAGGTGACTTCTGGTGGTTATACAAGCTAAGTAAAAGCAACTAAATTGACATATATTGAGCCCCATAAACTCAAGGCAAAAGAGGTTTACTTCTATCTTTTAGGCTTGGACACACCCAAAAAATAACCTTCTTGCTCATTATGCATGTAAATTTGCTATAAATGCAGACAATCTTAAATTGGTTTGTCATAAGCCATTCATAAGTGAGGAGAATGCACACAAATGCGCATGCAGAAAAATAGACAGATAGAGACACAACCATACATAAGGAGGAAAGGTCCCCCAAGGCACTCCCTGGGTTGTAACTTTATTAGATATACTGTGAGATTATGCAAGTTTTTCATGCATATTCCCATTCATGTACTCCACAGAATTGTTGGCTTTGTTATTGTTTGTTACTTGAGCAAGTCAAATGATGTAAAACAGCAATACAAATGCACACATTTTCTAATAGATATCTTCTGTGCATATTCATAGATGTAGTTTCATGAAGTGGAATGCATGAAGCTACTTCACACGCAGTTCTTTGGGTTCAAAAGGGTAAATTTTCCTTAAAACTATAATTCGGCTAAAATCATCTTCAATCCTTAACAAAAAAATGGCCATTAATCCTTCTTTAAGCCTTAGTCTCTCTTAGCGCACATAGCCATTCACCAGTAACAATCATTCATGAAAAATATCTTCAGATGGACCAAGAACATGCTAACAATATGCTATATGAAAAGAAGCAAGAAAAATTTAATGGTTCAGCAACTTAACATAGAAATCTACAAGCACATAATGGATGGATGTCCACATGTTTATCTAGTCAATCCATTTCAGAATTTGATATAAAAGGTGTGGACACAACAAGAATAAATCAGAAAGCAATCACACTGAACAATGCATATACACCAACCTTATTACAAACCAAATCTTGTAGTTCTTTGGCAGACAATATAGATAATTTCTTTGAAAGATCCACGCGCTTGTGAATTGCACCAATGTTACACAGTGCAAAATCTCGCAACTAGAACAACCAAAAAATGTAATTTATGTAAAATAGAAATTACAGAAATAACATAAACTAATATCAAGAGACTGTACTTACACTTGAACACGTACCTTAGGTACTTGCTTAAATGCTAAAAGTTGGAAAGCTTGCAGATGGGAATAATGAGCCAGCAAAACATCATCATCACTCAGTTGCATCCCAACATGGTCATCAATCTCAAACCCTTCATAAAACTGTAGCAAGTCTACCAGCTGTGCAAAAAGCCGACCCTTTTCATGGGTGTAAAGCGCACTCAAATGGCATTTAGCAACAACAGCAACATCAGCAACAACAGGCTTCAAAAATCTGCAAAACATAATAAACAAATAAGTAAATAAACAAATAAAAGCAAGGCAGGGAAGAAACCGCAGCCTTAACTCTCTGTCAGAAGACAAAATAAGGGAGTAATAATATAATAAGTAGATCTTCCCTGTGGGCATCATAGCAGGAAGGTCAAAAACTAAAAAAAAAAAAAAAAGAGAAAGCTATGCAATGCCATTATAGGTAAGATATACATCCAAGAAACAGAAAATAACTTGGCCAACATGTAACAACAATACCAACATGCTGATCTAGAAAAACTAGAGATCGATATCATTTTCAAATTTATCATTCCCAAATTTATTAGTTTAAGCAACTCATGATCAAGAAAACCAAAAATTCCTTGGTCAGTCACATGACCTTTATGAGCATTCATTATAGTCCTGCAATGATAATTTAGTTATAAGACCATTTAAAATCAACCAAGAATTGGGAAACTAAAATTTCCGGTAGTATCTTAAAAGTCAAGCCATTTCATTAAGAATCCAAGTAAAAGAACTGAGATCCAACAACAAACATCCAGCCAATTTTCAAAAAAATGAGATATTTGTGTTTGCTTGAATTTCTAATAATTCAAAGATTTGAGCTATCATATTTGGTGGAACATCAGGCCCTAGCAAATAATAACAACCGACGACATGCACCGAGTCCCATCTGCCAAGGTACAAGAATTTCTTATCTGTCAAATTGTTGATCCAACAAATCTAAATGAAGAAATAACATGATCATGCATGGAACTGTGTTTCCAAATAATATCATAAAAATGTTCTAGTTAGCCTCCATTGTATAATAGTCTGATAGCAAATAGCTCATACATGGATCTGTTATATGCCACAAAGCTGGGATTGCTTTTAAATATGTGTGCAGTGGTTATACAGAGTTCACCTTTCCCAAAGGTAAAATTTCTGAGATGTGAAACCTCTTGCACAGGCATATTCTTCTGAATGACCTAAGTTTTTCAAAAAAAAAGAAATTTCTTAATCACATCTAACTTTAGTCAAATGAACAAATAGAACCATTTTTATTATCAATTGATAGTTAGTTATATACATGAGTGTGGTGCAAGAAACACAACCAAAGAGGAACAGATGATACATGAGTGTGGTACAAGGAACACAACCAAAGAGGAACAGATAAAACAAACCATCATGTATTCATGAACTGATTGTTCATCCAAACAAACAAAAAATGATAATGGCAAAAAACCAAAATATCATACTAAAATGAAGCTGGTTTCAGAAACAAAGAAGAACAAAAGAAGAATCAAGAACCTCCTTGTAGGCAGCTGGCTCAGCAAGTCGATCAGGAATTCCATAAACCTCTCACAGTATAAGACACAAGAATCATCAATTTCCACATTATATGAATCATTAAAATGGGTTTCTTCATCATCACGCTTTTGTTGTATAACCTTCGAATCAAGTATCTGACACGTGTTCCAGCAAAACTTAAGAAAGAAGTCATCTATATAAGGTAAGTTACAGGCAATTACCAAAGAAAATAGCTACAGTTACCTCTAAAAATTCTTCAATTAGATTTCTTAGAAATGTTACTTCAACCATTTTTGAAGGATCAAATGCCTGCCCTCCTTTTTTGGCTTCTTTTGCTTCTTTCTTTGTCATTTTTTTCCACTTCTTGATTAAATGAGGATTCAGGCATAACTCCATCTGCAGAAGGTTTAAATAAGGGACTACGCTTACTTCTCAAGAGCTAATGCAAATTGATGCAGAATTACAGCAGATAACCATCTAGACTTACCTGAAGTCTACCAAAAGACAAACTATGCCATATCTGTAAACTTACTAACTTCAGTATGGTTTCACTAACAACCTCATCCTCCAAACTCTGCAGCAAAGCATAAAGTACAAAAGCAAAAATAAGAAGCTATAGAACAAATACCAAATTAGAACAGCTGGATAATTGTACACATATTAGAAGGTGAAGTTTTCAGCTGCAGTGTTTTTGTTAATAGGTAATAGATATTTTTTATAGAAAAATAACAATCATAACAAAATCTAAAAGAGAACTGGAATTAAGAATTGACAAAACTCAATTGCTATACCATGACAGAACCAGTACTATAAAGGTTACTCATTCTTGATATTCTTGGTAAGTGGAATTTAATCAGATAACAAGATCTGGTTCAATAGATCATTCACACATAATCTATCCTTTTCATCAAAAGTATTAAGGTAAAACCATACCAGCCCAATTGATCTATCAGGCCCGCATCACTAGATGGTGTTCATAGAAATGGCAAGATAGCATATAATTTAATATTGAAACTTGAGAGCAAGGTCCATAATCTTGGTACCAAGAACCTGGTATGGTATGGTATGGTACGATGCTTATATTGTACCAAACCAGCTTTCTAACCATTTTGCTTAATTTTCATCTCAGTACACCTCAATACAGGTCTATATGCTTTGGTACAAATGGTACGCAACTCACTACACCTCGTTACAGGTCGGTATACCTCGGTATAAATCGGTACAACTTGGTATAGATCGGTATGCCTCAATACGAAGTGGTACAAGGGATGTACCAACTTGAAGTTAAGTTTTGTACTGGATTCCTCCTGGTACGGTATGCCCTGTAGTGGGCAATATGGCAAACCATGATTGAGAGTGAAAAAACTAAATGCTTCTAATGAAGATGCCATTGTTAAATAAGTTGCTTCAATTCCACAACTTTTGTAACAAAAATTCATCGGCCCATCAATGAAAGTCATGGAGTTTCAAAACTTCATGGAGCAAAAACAGGATAATTAAGAGAATCCACCCAACACTTTGTAACTTGGTCAGATCAAGTCAAATATTGGAGATCAATAATCAATAAAAGAATTTCTAACAACCCCTTTTTTACATACTCTGCATAATCCTTGACAGTTGTGGTCCACACAGTGCAGTTGCTGCATGAAGAAATATCTAAAGTTTCAGCACTCATTTTCCTAACCCAAGTAGAAAAGTCCATGAATCTCTCAACCATTAAAGTGAACACCAACATGTAGCAAGTTGACATGCACTTGAACATCTAAAAGTTCAACAAATAACAAGGATTCATCAACTTGGAGAAAATTAATTGCTGGAGTTAACACACCTGATGCTTCAGATATTATAAGGATCAAGCAACCAAATACTCAACACTGATGACATGATGCCAGTGATCCATGATCATCAGTTAAGATTTAAAATTATTATCTACATATATTGTTTGTAAACTTTTACAGCCATCCTCATATTCTATCAGATTGACAATCCTAGTTGTCTTTGTACTGTAGCCACCTTATTACATGACATTTTAAACATAGTTGCTCAGGAACTTGCAGGGGCATACCCTTCATTTTGCAGTACCTTAACATGAATTAAGGGATTGTAAAGCTGCACAGACTGTTAAATTACTGTGTGTACCTTAACATAGATGCACATAGATGCAACCCCCCCCTCCTGCGCGGGCATGCCCTTCCTTCCCAGTGAGGGGCCATGCAGTGCCTCCTCATCTTACATCCAATCTCTCTGAGGAACTACAGAGTAGATATGATTTACGTATTTCCAAGTATATCCCTCTCCAAGGGAACACAAAATAAATATGATTTACATATTTCTGATACATGTCCCTCTTTGACAGAGAAGTAAAAAACTTAGTACACAAGCAAAAAAACACCTCAAAAGGATACAGTTTATTGGCCTAATTTCATTTTTTGGTCAGTTCTGGTTCTTTAGTTCAGTTTTGGTAGTGTCGGTCAAACTGACTAAAATTGATCATAAATATTTTTAGCATTTGCCGGTGTTTACAATTTTGGAATTATATATTTAATTATTTAAAACAGGCTCTATTATATCAATTTTCAGTACCTTTTCTTAGTCAATAGAGAAGATAGATAATAACATAACTCCATAGCACCAACATTTTCTTACAAACTGAAGTTCAAGAATTAACAGTAATTGTGTTCATAAGGAAAAAAAATACCAATATACTTAATTTAACTTGCATGAACTAGCTACTTCAGCCTAAATGTGTAAAAACTAGACAAACAAAAAATCTATCTTACACAAAATACTCAAAAATATTGTATCATAACCTGTATTGGCTTCTTTTATTTTGTATTTTATTTTTTCATTGTAACCGCAAAACTTCAAAAACTGTTGGAACTGTCACAACCCAAAACTTCACAGACTCAACCAAAACCAAAACCAAATTTTCAAATCTCGATTGAAGGTGAAGAAACTCCATGCATGTTTACCCATAACACTTCAATAATGGAATTGCTCTATGCATTTAAAATTATGAATGGCTAGAAAAACTGTTTTTTATAATATTATGCATCACTTCAAAATTTTAGCCCTTTCCTATCTCCTTTAATGCATGTCCCTCTATGTATTTTGTTATAGGACTTTGGGTCCTAGCATGGTAACAAAGAAGCCTATTTAACTATTGTCATGTTAGTTCCTTCTCTTCATGGAACAAAAACAGAAATTGTTTAAGGGCATGTCTCTAGGCTTTACTTTCTTGCCCACTGACTGTATATGATCACATGAATTCAATAGTGTACCACGTTGGGTTTTATGGCCAAGAAACATCATTTCATTTGAGACACAAGAACAGGAAGATGCTTACTTTATAAAAAGCTCCTCCTTTAAGTGAACGTTGTTTGAATACATTATGATGCGTTCCTCATGCAATAAATTTGATGAGTTCTACCCACAGAGAGCTGACCGTCATGCAATGTGTGGATCATGATCCCTCTAGCTCCTCATAGGTGTATTATAGCTGGTTCATTACCTTTTGAAATGGTTTCAAAATGATAGTTAATTGTGTATAAGTATGTTTAGTTTTGATGAATTTGATGACAGAACGAGCAGATACATAGATATTGAAATACAAATGTTCAATCTATGAAAAGAAGGTAAGCAGAACATCTCATTTCTCCTATTGAATATGATACTAGGTTAGCAGAATGGAACCACGAAGTTGTCCCATTATAATTTCGTTGCGGAACAATTTAAAACCCAATGCTCAGCTACAATGTCTTAAGGCATCATAAAGAAACAGATATCATTGGAAAGTGTGGCCTCAAGTATGACTGTCTGCATGGAGATCTAATATACTTTCCAAACAAAAAGGGAGAAGAGAAATGAAGCTCTTAGAGTAATATCACACTCACAGGCTCATACAAGGAATTGAGTGTTTATCAACCCCTCACCAATGATGCAGAAGTGCAAAACCATATAAAATGGTATCACCTTCTTAATTTAATGGATTAGCACTTTCAAAATTACACCAGGCTAGGGAGACTAAACAGAAGAGATGATTTGAAAGAGGAGACAATCTATAATAATTGTACATTTTAACTTTCCATATGATGCAACCACAAGCTTATTCTTGCAGTGGTGTAGAAAAAGTCACCCTTGATGTTCTAATATGCATTGATCAAGATTTATCTGGCATGTACAAGCTTGCAGCGCTTGAGATGCAGATGTGACATACTAATAGGCCGTCAACCAGCAACAGTAGTCAAGAATATTAGGATGTCGAACTGATGCCTTAGAACACATGGTTATTAGCACTGTATGTTGTGATGAACTGTAATAAAAAGTTTAGCAATGGGTACATCATGATAGTTATTCTATTATGTACCAATTATGATTACATATGCCACAATGGAGAAAATCAGTTTAAAATGGATTTATCATTTTTATTGAAGGAAAGTGAAAGTAAACAAGAATAGCATTCCATTTATCAAGCCAGATCATTGGGCTGCTAACTTCTCCACAAAGACCACTGAGAGGCACAAAATGATAAACAAAAGCATTGCTGCAATAATATCTCTAAAGCATCAAATAAAAGAGAGCAGTAGGGGCCAGAGAGGTGCATCTTGGTTATGTTTTCCCTCAAATTGACGACCTTATCTTTAGTAAGAAGTAAGAAGTAGTTTCTGCAGTCCATTTTCTCTCCCATATGCTCTCTCTCTTTCTCTCCTTCCTTTTCCTTTACTACTATCCCTATATCTTTGTTTTCTCATTTTGTTTACATTATTTTTGTCCATTTAAGGGTCTGCAGGCCAGTTGCACATGGACCTTCAAAATATGCCCTCTTGAGGGGCAATGAGTTTTATTCTCGATTTTGTAGTTTAATACTCCATGGTCTTGAATCTCAGAAGGTAGCAAATAGTGGCAAGAGTTGCAGCATTAAACAATGCAACATCCAATAAAGAACTTCAATGACCTACACCACAGATGATCAATGTCTTAAAAGATTATAGGTGAAAGATGGAACAAGGCTGCCTAAGAACCAGTTGCTAAGTGGATGCCTAGGCAAGCATCCGGAGAAGCTGGCCCAAAAATGACAAACTAAAAATAAACAATAATCATAAGAAATAAACTGAAAATATACTTACAATCTAACAAATAAAATATAACATATCAAATAAGATGTGGTAAGTAGATGGGAATTATAAACTTGCCAATATCAAATACTAACTTACAAATCAACTCTATATTCCAATCTTGAATAAGATAAAAAAATGTTAAGGCGGGCACCTAGACAACCCCTGCAGCACAGCCTGTTTAGGCAGACAAGCCTACCACCTTTAAAGCAACTGAATTAATCAACCTCTTATTAGATTTACAGGATTTAAGTATTATGTTCCATGCTTGTGCTGCTCAAGGACTGCCATGGCAGGGAATCATGATAAGCCCAGCTAGACACAAGTCAAAAGCCCATTCCCATAAAACACTGTTAAGTTGTATTGGTTAGCATGAGCCAATGCAAGCAATACAACAGTACAGGCCATTCTACCATGCCTGTATCCAGACAGTATGGTATGGATTGATACGTCACAATACATTAAGCATTGTTAATTGCACTAGTGTAAGTAGATTTACTGTACATGCATAGGTTTTGCAAGCAAGAGATAAAATGCACACCAGAATTTTGTATAAGCAGTAAATAATTGAAAATTCTTTAAAGATTGATCATAAATATTTGCACGAGAACAGATGAAAGTTTGGCTGACCTAATGAAATTTTCAAGAAACAAGACAGCGGTACGATTAATTCCACCTGCAATTCTACCTTTATTTAATCAATGAAAGAAGTATTCCAGCATCTGCATACCTGAAAGGCATTGATCATGAAAAGCAAGTAATTTGTCTTCTCTGCTATGCCTAAGGTTCTTCCCTGTGAAAATGCATAACCAAGAACCTCTCAGCAAATAAAGAAATATAAGTCTGTAAAAGCAAAATATAAAGCAACAATAGAGTGCGCAATCACTAAAACTGGAACTTGAGTGAACTAAAAGAAGTTGTTTCTGCAACTAATTGTTCAATCACACACCCAATATACCATACTGAAGAAGAAATGGACATAAAAACATATACATGCCAAAATATCATGAAATATACACATGATTTGTTCAAGTACATAACATTAAGTAACAAAACAAATCAACAAATAAATAAATAGACAACAAATTTAACCTGTTCCTTAAGCCGAAGAACCCTCCACATGAACGCCTTGAACACATCCTTCCTATCATGAAAACAAATCCATGCTGCAACATTCTCTCGGAACTTCACAAAAGAAGAACATAAATAAATAAACTAATAAAAAATAATCTTCCCATTTTTTTGCTTCTTGAAAAACTCAAGAAAGTTCAATGCCTTACCTTCTCATTAACCATGAGGATCATCGACATGATATGCTCAAATTTAGCAGCCTCCGGATCGAAATTAGGCCACAGATAATTCTCCAAATACTGACTCACCTCCAGAATCATGACCCTCTGAAGGGGGACCGTCTTCCGGTCCCCGGAGACCAAAAGCTCCGTCTCATAGATCTCCTTCACCAGCTCTGGATCAAACTTGCGGGCCGCAGCGTCCGCTCCGGCGGTCTTCAGCCAGTTAGCCGCGGCAATCTTGGTGAGCCGGTCCCGCTGGATCTCGAGAAGGGTGATGGAGCTCGAGAGGTTCCCCTCCGGCCGCGGCTCCAGCGGTTTCTCCGGCAGCGTCTTCGCCGCCGGCCCGTGAACGGGCTCGACGGGGTACTCGGCGACCCGGTGGCGGCGGAAGTCGTAAGTCCCGGTGCCGTAGACCTTCGGCATGGCCGCCCGAGAAAAAACGATTCGAGGGGCTTAGAGGGTTTTGGAAGCACGAATTGGAAGTAAGAGAAGGGTCGATTAGGGTTTTAAAAGGGTTTCATGGCGGTTTGGGGAAGCCGCTGATAAACCCTAGCGGGACGAAGGGACAGATTGCCAGCCGGAAAGAGCATTAGGATGGATGCACCAGGCGAGGGTCAGGTTTATTAAAAGAAAAAAAAAATATATATATATATATATATATATATATATATATATATATATATATATATATATATATATATATATATAATTGATATAATATAAGTAGTTATATGTAAAAATATTTAATTTTTAAATTTAAACTACTGACTGTTCCAACTAGACATGCTATAAATATTCTTTTATACTCTGAAATATGCCATGACCCCCTGCACGAATAAATATTTGTTCGTTTTTGGAGCGTCAGTAATAATGCATGCATAGAATTCCCTGGTCAATAAATTAGGTGCTGTACCATTTTAAATGATTTTTAATAAAAAAATTATGATCCGAATCAAATATAATTTAATAAAATTAAAAGGATAACTTAAGATTTATTTTTTTATTTAATCAAAAATAAATAAATAAATTGAATACTTGGTACCTGCTTTAAATAAAAAATTAAAAAAAATTGCCCGGACTGATTAATTTTTTTTGGCAGCTACCCCACCTCCGCAACCATTGAATTTAAACTTTGATCATTCGGTCATGAAAAATTCTACCGGTGCTGGGTTTATTCTTTTGGAAATGCTAAGGGTGGAGATGGTTTTATTCATACATGCTACAGAGGCTGAAGGCCTGGTCCTTTGCTTATTTTCTGAACCTCGTGGATGAAACTTTGTGTGGCAGTGTGGATGTTTATCATGCTACTGGAGTTTACCCGATGTCAAGCATTTCAAATTCACGTGAGAAGAAGCATGGATTTTTCCTCTCTGGTTTATTAATTTATTTCATTTAAAATGAAAATAAGTTAATTAAATTCTTAGGGATATATAACATCAATTAAAATTTATGAAAAATTATAGAAAACAATGTATCTAAAGATGTATCGTGTATTGTCCTAAGCTGATTTTTTATTCTTATATAAAATTAAACTCAAAAACTTCATCTCATGATATAAAAAAAATCACAAACCTCTCTTGCACATATGACCGAAGAGAGAATGACAAAATTTCAAATCAACAAATAAAAATAAAAAAATTTAGTTGAAAAGGAATTTAGAAAAGAATAAAAAATATAAAAATATGAAAGAGAAATATTTTTTTTCTCACATCTCAACCCCTACTAAAGACCTAATTTATAGATCCAAGAGCTAGGCATTTAGACTAATCTAATTATCAAAACATTAAATGGATATATTTAATTAGCCAATGAAGAGAATATTAATTAAGTAATTAATTAGATGATTAATCTACCTAGGGAAAAAAAATTAATTAGACAAGTGGCCAGTAGAATTAATCAGGTAACTAATGATTGTTTTTTTAAATTAATAAGAATGACAATCATATTCATTAAAAAAAATAAAATTTAGTTGTTTGGAAAAATTTTGAGTGTTTATTCTTTCAAAAAAAAATAATATGAATTGTATCTATCAAAGACTGCAGCAACCATGCTGGTGGAGATAATGTTGGGATGTGCAAAGAGGTGCTCAAGACCCTTGATGTGGCACCTGCGTGGCGATCCAGGTGGCCAATGTGGCCGTTCGAATCCAACGTGATAGAATGCTGACATGGCACCCATGATCCATGCCTCGATCCAATATAACTATGGGCAAAGTAGAGCTCCTGGCAGAGTGAACTCCTACCGCGGAAGGGGAAGAAAGAGAGGATCGAAGGATGCAGTGACCCCAGACAAGCACGTGCCCTCCCCGTTGCCCCTACAAGGTTAGACGGTGACCGAAGAGAATGAAGTCACTATCCCCGCCGGACTTGTCGTGAAAGAGGAGCGGTGCCTCTCCTGCCCTGTGCCTTCCATAGAGGCGTGTTCGGCTAAAACAAGGAGCCGTGCAGCACGCCGTCCCTCTCCCACATAGAAGAACCTGTCAGGACTCCATTCCCTGCGGGATCTGCACCCTCAAGAAAATAAGTCCTGCAGCACGCTGCCTGCACCCGTTGTAGAAAGGACCCTACCGGAACTCCGATTTCTACCCGGTGAAGTACTGCTGAGCCTGCATCCTTCCCTATAAGAGGGTGCCCAAGCACATCGCCTACACCCGCTGCAGAGGATCCTACCGGGATTCCAGTTTCTGTCACGCGAGATTCTGCTGGGCCTGCACCCTCTCCCAAGAAGATGCGCCATAGCATGCCGCCTACACTCGCTACAGAGAAGGCCCTACCGGGACTCCAGTTTATATCCCACGAGGTCGTACAAAACCTGCACCCCTCACAGGAAGGGGCATGCGGTCAGGATATCTCATCCAGCCCACAAGCATTGAATACCATATATATCGGTAAGAGAGACCTCCGACGAAGGTAAGCGAAAAAAAGCAAAACAAAGAAAAGAAAAAGAAACCAAATAGAAAATAGTGCCAGCAACAATAGAGAGTTCATTTTTCTTTCAAAAGGACCTCTCCATGGTGGTCACCCAAGCCTCCGTGACTAAGGATCTGTTGCCCTCGATTATCTTACTAACTTGACCGTTGAAGTATCCCCATCGGAATCGCCGACCCGAGTCTTTTCTTTTTTGTAGGATTACTCGGTGACCAGGAGCGCGCACCGATGAGGCATCTGACGACGCCCAGAGTGACCTACATGGCCCCGGAACCCATCAAGCTATAGGCCAAAGGTAGTTCTGGTAGCAACAGATTGGTGTGCCAGGTAGGGGGAGTATGCGGATCTGAATGAAAGCTATGAAGGAAGCACCGCTAACTACCTACCTAACATACCATCATCTCGTTACAATGACCCAATGGTTGTGACACGTGCACAAGAAGCTTCTGCTAGCCACGTCAAAAACCCATCCCATGAGGAAGACCGACGTAGTTAGGAGGTGGAGCGTCCGACTCCATCACCTTCATCATCGATGGACCAGCAAGCACAAGTCGCTGTGTTGGCATAGCAGGTCCAATCCCTGACCGTAGCGATGCATCGTTTGCAGCGCCAGCATCGATCCATGGTGATGCAATAGTAGCTAGGGACCCTCGTGGCCCCACGGGTTGCATCATATCCATGCTTCCCGCGTCACCCACGGAAAGGCCAGCATGCCCTAGGTGACGGGCGATGGAATAGTTCAACCATCTAGGAGTACCACTCCCTGGACTCGGACTATGAAAGCCCCTCACACCAATGATGGAGGCATGGTCAGGGGTTCAAGCACGAGCTCCCTGATCTTCGCCTTCTTCCCCGTCGATGGCTTTGGCTGAGGGGTCCACCGATGAGGCCATCCGGTGGCAGGCTGAGGAGTGCTTGGAGGAACACGAGTGTAGGCTGGCTGACCTTGCCTGCCAGTTCACTAACCTCCAAGGTGCCTCCCATGAGTCGACGAGCTGCAACACCCATCCTCTTCTTTCTCGTCAAATCCAAGAGGAACCAATTTCTAGTCAGTTCTGCGTGCCCCAGCTAGATCCCTATGATGGGACTAGGATCTCCTATACCACCTTGAGAGCTACAAGGCCCTCATGCACATCCAAGGGATGATCGACTCCCTCATCTACATTGCTTTCCCAGCTACGCTCTATAAGGCGACTCGAGTTTGGTACTCCCACCTTGAGCTGGGGAGCATCAACTCCTTTGAGCAGCTAAAAAAAAAGTTCATGGCATACTTTGACACCTACCACAAGGTCCCACGGGAAGTTGATAGCCTCTTCTCGGACTACCGGTAGGATTATGAGTCCTTCAAGGACTATGTGACCCATTTCAAGGTGGCCACTCTAAAAATCTACAAATTAGACAGATAGTTGCCATGTTAGTCTTGAAGAGAGGGCTTATAACCTTTGATTTACTTACTCCCTCAATAAGAAACCCCCAAAGTTCTATTCAGAGCTCCTGCTCTATACCTATAAGTATATTCGCATGGGACAAGCCAACCATACTCAGAGAGAGATGGACGAGAGGCCTTTAAAGAGGCAAGCCTGTGAGGAGCCAAGCAGATCTCGGGAGCAGAAATTTACTCCAACTCCTCGGACCGGTCCCAAGTTGCGAAATGCTTCTGACAAGGACAAGGGGTATATTCCTCTTCTCACCCCATAAACTAAGATCCTGATAGAGATCAAGGATGAATGCTTTTTGCATCGTCCACCCCCATTAAAGCCGTCCAATGGTCATGACAAGTCCAAGTACTATTAGTTTCATAGAGATTACGGCCATGACACCGAGTACTGTCGCCATTTGAAGAGGGAGATTAAGGAATTAATCCAGCGGGACTACCTTGGAAAGGATGTTGGGGGAAGGTCTCCACCCGGGGATCAGTGCGGTGAGGCCCACCACGCCGCCATCGACAACCAGCTCATGAAGAAGCCAGTGGGGATGATTACCTGGGGGTAGGGAAAAGGCCAAAGAGAACTAGAGGCGAGGAGAGGGATGCCGATGTAACCCCTTTGATAAGGAAAGATCCTATGGAAGAAGAAAACCCCAACAATGATGCTATTGTCATAAAAATGATAATAACAATACATCCTGTAAAAAGGATTATGGCCAATAGTAAAAGCTCCTCTGATATTCTTTTCAATAATGATGCTATTATCGTAGAAATGATAATAGCAAAACATCATATAAAAAGGATTATGGACATTAGTGGAAGCTCCTATGATATCCTTTTTGATGATGCTTTTGCAAGGATGAGTCTATCTCCTGACTTGTTCCAGCCGGTGTTCGCACCCTTAGTTGGCTTCATCGGAGACTTTGTTGGGGTCGAGAGGGAGATCAAGCTCTCGATCATAGCCGGGTCGCCACCCTGATAGAGCATGATTCTGATGATTTTCATTATGGTCAAGCTTCCTTCGACCTATAATGTGATCCTGGAATGGCTTGGGTTGAACCGGCTTGACACAATCATCTCAACTAGGCACCTTCTTATGTAATTTTCAATCTCATATGGGATCAGAGAAATGAGAGGTGACCGGCAGACGGCCTGATATTGCCTACAGACCATCCCTAGATTTCGAAGAGTTGAGGAAAGCCCCATCATGGACCATCTGGACTAGAGGGAATAGGAGATGAGAGGGGGAGTTGTCGAATTCCTGCTATTGTTCCCTCTTAGCGAGGACCCCACGAAGACAATGCAGGTGGGAGCCCTCCTGTCTGAAGAAGAAAGAGCCTAGTTGCTGAGCTTCTTACGGGCAAATGAGGACATCTTTACCTGGTCTGCATTGAACGTGCCCAAGATCCCTCTTAATGTGATCATCCATAAGCTAAATATCAATCCCAAGTATCGACCGGTCTGGCAGAAAAAGAGTTTTGCACCGAAGCGATAGAGAGCAATTAATGAGGAGGTCGAGAAGCTACTTGATACGGGCTTCATTCGAGAGGTGCATTACCATCGATGGCTCGTAAATGTATTTATAGTCAAGAAGGCGAGCAGGAAGTGAAGAATCTGTGTGGACTACACTGACCTCAATCGAGCATGTCCAAAGGATGGTTTCCTATTGCCTAAGATCAACCCCCCAGCTTATGGATGCAACATCGGGATATCAACTGCTTAGCTTCATGGATGCATTCTCAAGGTACAACAAGATTTGCATGGACCTGAAGGATGAGGAGCACACAGTGTTCATGATGGATGGTGGAATGTTTTGCTATAGGATGATACCGTTCGGCCTAAAGAATGCCAGAGCAATCTACTGGCATCTGGTCAGTAAGGTCTTCAAAGATTAGATCGACCGTAACATGCAGGTCTACATGAACGATATGCTCATCATGAATGACCAAGAGTCTGACCATGTTACTGATATGGAGGAGGCTTTTGATAACTTGCGCCTTCACCAGAAGAAGTTGAATCTGGTGAAGTGCGCATTTGGTATCATAATTGGAAAGTTTTTGGGTTTCATGATCACTCAGCATGGAATTGAGACGAATGCCGAGAAGATACAAGCCATTGCAGATATGAAGCACTTGACATTGAAGAAGGAGGTCCAATGCTTGAGCGGTCATGTTGCCACATTCAGCTGGTTCATCTCGCGCTCGATCGAGCACTACCACCATTCTTCAAGTTATTGTGCAAGATACACGACTTCACCTGATCTAAAAAGTATAGGAAGGCTTTCGAGGGATTGAAGAAGTTCCTTGTCTTGCCCCCTTGCTCTTCCGATCGGAGGTCAGGAGGAGCTCATCCTCTACTAGGCCATATCCTTAGGCACGGTCAGTTTGGTGTTGGTCCGCGCTGATAAGGATGGTATCCAAAAGCCGGTCTACTATACTAGCAAGGCGCTGCATGATATGGAACTTAGGTACACTCCCAAAAAGTAATTTTTGTGATAATCGTTTATGCTCAACATCTCAGGCCTTACTTTTAAGCTTATCCAATCATGATTCTCACCGATCAACCTTTGAGGGTCATCTTGAGCTAGTCAGATACCTCTGAGTATTTGGCCAAATGGGTGATGAAGCTAAGCAAATTTGATATCTCGTATCACTCGAGACCATCTAGAAGGCCTAGGTCCTGGTTGACTTCCTGGTGGAGTGCTCATGGACAGACGATGACTCGGAGGAGGCACCGCCCGAGCTAGCATGACGTCCGCTCGAAGAAGAGGCGACATGGATACTCCACGTTGATGGCGCATCAAACTTAGAGGGGAGTGGAGCCAGCCTCATCCTCGCTAACCTGGAAGGGGTGGTGGTCGAGTACGCTCTATGTTTCCTCTTCAAAGCAACTAATGACCAAGCTGAGTATGAGACCCTCCTAGCAGGGCTAAGGGTATCCCGTGAGCTAAGAGTCACGAGCCTAAGGGTCTTCATTGATTCGTAACTCATGGTTGGGCAAGTCACAAGCGAGTTTAAGGCTTGGGATCCCCTCATGGCGAGGTACCTGAACGAGGTGCGCTCCCCTATGACAACCTTTGATACTTTAATATTTTTCACATCCCTCAAGGAGAGAACACCCATGCTGATGCCCTCTTTAGGCTTGCAACCTTGCCCGATTCCTCGTTGAGGTGCACCTTCATTAAGTATCTGGAGGCCCCCAACTTCAAGACGACTAGCAAGGTCCAGCAAGTCACCCACGAGCCGAGCTGGATGGACCCCTACATCAAGTACATAGCTGAAGGCACTCTGCCTGAAGACCACACAAAAGCCAGCCTCTTGAAGCAGAAGGTCACCCAGTTCGTGCTGATGGACGGGCAACTCTATCGAAGATCTTACTCCTATCACTTGTTGAAGTACTTGAGACCGTCCAAGTTCGCCTATGTCCTCCAAGAGATTTACGAATGCATCTACAAAAATCATGTGGGGGGTAAAGCACTAGCTTACAAAACTTTGAAGCAGGATTATAGGGATACCATGCGGGAAGATGGAGCCGAGTTCGTGCGGAGGTGCGATCGCTGTCAAGGACATGCCCATGTCTAATGGCAGCCGGCTTTATCGCTGTACCAACTCTCCTCTCCCTGGTTGTTCGCCTAATGAAGAATGGACATATTGGGACCATTTCTCCCGGCATTCAACTAGCAGAGGTATCTGATCATTACCATCAACTACTTTACCAAATAGATGGAGACCGAGCCCCTAGCATGGATCACCGGGGTCAAAGCTAGAGCCTTCCTCTAGAAGTTGATCATCTACCGCTTCGGTCTCTCCCATACTGTCATCACCAACAATGGATGGCAATTTGACATCCAAGCATTTAAAGAGTTCTGTGCCGACCTGGGCATCTGTCATCGCTTCATGTCGATGGGCCACCTGCAGACTAATCAAAAAGTCGAGGTGACTAACCGTACTATCCTCCAGGGACTCCGCACCCGTTTGGACGAAGAGAAGGGCTGATGGGGGTAAGAGCTCTCCAGTGAGCTGTGGACCTACCACAGCACCCCCCGAGCTATGATGGACCAGACACCATTTAATATATTCTTCGGCACTGAGGTGGTGTTACTAGTGGAAATCAGCCTGCCGACGCTGAGGATAGAGCAGTTCGACGAGTCGAGCAATCCAGCATGTCTCCTACTCAACCTTGACTTATTGGATGATATGAGGGACAAAGCCCAACTTCGCATGGTCGCATACTGCTAGCAGGTGGCCCAGTACTATAACTTCCAAGTGAAGCTGAAAGCCTTTTGCCTGGGAGATCTTGTCATAAGATGGGTAGAAGTGTCACAGCCTTGCGAGGGTGGAACGCTGTCACCCAATTAGGATGGGCCTTACAGGGTGGTCGAAGCTTTGCACTAAGGGGCCTACAGGATAGCTAAGCTCGATGGCACCCAGATCTCACATACCTGGAATGTGAGAAATCTGAGGATGTATTACTAGTGGTGCACAACCCCTACTCAAGGATGGAATGGAATGCCCTTTGGTAGTACGATTTGACTTCACCTTTTTGAAGAGTACTCATCCGTTGGACCCCTAGTCCAGCAAAAAAAGTCGAGAGCTCCAAAGCCCCGTACTCATCCGTCAGACCCCAGGTCTAGCAAGGAAAGTCAGGAGCTCCAAAGTCCCGCACTCATCCATCGGATCCAAAGTCCGGCAAAGAAAGCCGGAAGCTCCAAAGTCCCGTATTAATCCATCGGACCTCAAGTCTGGTGAAGAAAGCCGAGAGCTCCAAAGCCGTACTCATCTATCGGACCTCAGGTCTGGCGAAGAAAGTCGAATAGCTTCAAAGCCCCGCACTCATCCATCGAACCCAGGTTCGGCAAAGAAAGCCGGGACCTCCAAAGCCCAACACTCATCCATCGAATCCCATGTTCCGCAAAGAAAGACGGGAAGCTCTGCAACATCATCCTGTTGGGCGGCCTACGCTATAGCTCCGCACTCACCTGTCAGACCAGGCATCTAGCAAAGGGGAGGATGAGATGCCCATAACACCGTCTTTGCTGGTGACTAGTTCCATGGCACTTGCATCTACCTATCCTATCTTGGGCTAACCTTCATCGACTTAGGAATAGGAGGGGTCTGGTGGGGCATCACCTAACATTGCCACCTCCGATGGTTCATCCAACTGCCCTACCTCTTGGCAAACAGGCCAAATGATGGGCACAAAAAAAAAGAGCACTAGACTGGCAAGAAATGTGATTCATTACTTAAAAGGAGATTACAAAAGGAGAACTCCCCGACAAGTCGAGGACTTCATCAAAATATTTCAAGTTCAAAAAGAAGGAAAAAAGAAAGAAAAAGCAGCAGAAGAGCCCTAAGTAGGTCACGGCCTAGAAGTCAATGCCAGGATATCGCCAAACTTGATGGCCTCCATAGTAGCTTCTATCAATGCCCCAGTCTCGACCATTGTTTGCTCGATGGCCGCCTTCACCAAGCTTTGTCGGGTTGATGTTGTGGTGGTCGCAACCACCTGGAACACTTGGGGTGGAGCTGGGTTGGCCTCGAGTTCGGCGAGTTCCACTAGGGCGGCTTCTGCGGGTGGGTTTGCCTCGCTCGTGCCCCCCTCAGGCTCATCGGGAACAACATCGTGTAGGTCCGGGAGGTGGAAGAGCTGCGCCATCTTCTTCTTACATTCTTTAAAATCTTTGAAGAATGCATCGCAGATAGCCTCCCTCACTTTGCCCTCGAACTTTATCGAGGTCTTGTACCGCATGATGGATTAGGCCGCTTCCTGCTTCGCCACCTCCATCATCACCATGATGATAGTGGCCTTCTCCTTGGTCATTGTGGCCTGGTCCTCCATCGTGTCCAGCCGTATATGAAGGCTTTGCAGCTGTCCCTCCTGGCGGAGTGTAGTAGAGGTGGACGGAACGAGGCTATTCTCCAAATGGGCGACATACTCCACTCTCTCTATGAGCGTGGCCTTGCTGTCTTCCACACGCAGCTCAAGATCGGCAATAGAGTCTCGAGCACTCGCAAGCTCGGCCTCCAAGCTCTTTACTTGGGCCTCCAAGGCTGGTAATTATTTTGCCAGGACCCTGGCCTTCACTTTGGCAGCATCAACCTTGTTACGAGACTCCGCATTCCACCGAAGTAGTGTCCGGCATGCATCCTTGATCAGGAATACATCCTGGATGACTTGAGACAAAGAAAGACTGTGAGTCAGCCCCTTCTACCACACAAGTCCGGAGCTCAACTAAGACAAAAAAAAGAGAAGAAAAAGGAAAATAGGAAGAAGAAGAAAAGAAGGAGACTTACCATGAGAAGTTGGGGGAAGACCCCTATGATGGTGTCACCTAGTGAGCGATCGGCCCTCTCTCTACGGTCTCGAGGCTGCGGGATGAATCTGCAGCCTCTTGGCCAGGCCCATGTCGAGAGTGGCCGATGCATGAGGGGGCACCATTGTCAATACCCTAGCCATCCCGAGGGCTGGGGCTACAAATGAAGGGTCAGCTAGCGTCAGGTCTGCCGGTGGGTCCCCTGGTGCTATGATGGTCATGGGTGGAGTTTAGGTGCCTCCCAATTCGGCAACGGTAGCTGCCTCAAGAGAGGGCGGGATGGTGATGACCTTAGAGGCCACCGATGGAGGTGGAGTCCCCTCCCTTGGCTCAGTGCTCCCGCTTGGTCCTAGGGCCATGGCCCCGGTCGCCTCTGCAACTGGCGACGGGACGTCTTGGGCCCTCTCTTCCCGGGGCTTGGTTGACAGCTCCTTGCGGGACCTCCATTTTGGCTCCCTGCGAGGCCTCTTTGCTGGCTCTTCCTGGGCCCTCATCGATGACGACCGCTTGAGGGTCATTTGCTTGATTTTGTCGATGGAGAATTTCATATCTGCATCAACAGGAAGAGTTCAATTAGTTATCGAAAGTCATCGAATGATGCAAATTTCAAATCTTACCTAAAGACCGGACCGGGCTGATATCGGCATTGAATAGGTTCTGCTCGGAGAGGAGGTCCCACCCGCGTGGAACCCTCGAGGTGACGAGTTGATCATACACATCCTAATCAGCAGGCTCCACTATGGCATTCTGATCGGGGGACCGATCGGGGTCGCTCCAAACCTAGTTGATCTCCTCGACCAAGGCAAAAAGGAATCTACTCTTCCATCTCTTAATGAAAGTGGGTAGGTCAAACCTAAATATCCCGGGATGGGGCGCTACGAACCACCACCCCCTATCTATGAAGTGGCATTTCAAGGTAAAAAGGATCCTAAAAAGAGAAAACCGGACGACTATATCATAGAAGTGGCACAGTACTATGAAAGAAGAGATGATCCTAAAGGAGTTTGGGATAAGCTGGGCCGGAGCTAGCCTATAATGATCCAAAAAAGATATAATAAAGGGATGGAGAGGAAGCTGAAAACCAGTAAGGAAGAAATCCTCATACAAGGAGACCTGGCTCAGCCCGCCTGAGGTGGCCCACTCCTCCGGATTCGAGGCCGTGATCTGGATGAAATTCGAAATCCTGTAAGTGCTCCGGAGATGGAGGGTGTCCGCCCTGGTCATCATCGAAGTGACGCCAGATAGACCTGCGAGGTCTTGTCTTGAAAACAAATGAAGGGGAGGCAAAGACAAGGTATTGGGGTCCACCATCCAACGGGGTCTCTTGGGGACTCTAAAGGGAACATCCTTCTCCTCGCTATCCAAGGAAGGAGGCCTTGCCTAGGATGGCTCCGCCATGCTGGGGCGATCTAGGGGATGCTCCGAGGAATGGCGTCCACTTCCAGAGGAACTCAAGGGTGAAGAAAGAACCGAAGAAAGAAGGAAAATCTAAGGGTGGGGGTGCTCCCTTGATGCAGACCATAAAAGAAGAAGGCAAGGAAAGGAGACTAACCTGTGAGAGACCCTGGATCGAGGTTTCTAAAAATGGGTGAGGAGCTCCCCTCTTTCTTCTCTGTTCCTCCTTCGTCGCTCAAAGATTTTTGAAAAGGAGCAAAGGGATGAGACACTTATTTGAAAGAGACGGCGAAACCCCCCTTCAAGCTATCCCAGCCGATCAATGCGATCTTTCATTTCACTAGCCAACGGGATTTGGATGCGTGTTGATCTCCGTTGTCCGGGATACTTCGACTTGTGAACCACCATACTGGAGACGTGAGGACCACTTCGAATTGCCGCTCCTACTGACGCAGTGCTTCTCGATTGGCACGGGCACGATCAGCGAATCGTCAAAGATCAAGACATTTAATGATACAGGCATGGTGGCCTTTCATGTCAAGATATTTAATGAGGCATCTGACGATGTCCAGAACGACGACCTATCAAGCTATAAGCCAAAGACGATTGTAATGGCAACAACCCTGAATCTCTATCTTTAAAAAAGGGACAACATCACAAAGCGAAGACCGGTAGAAAGTTCTTTGCTTTGACATGGTAGTATAGATATTACGCTCTCAAGGAGACACTTTTGATGTGGCCTAACCCAAGCATGCTACAATAAAAACCTACGGTACTTTAAGGTGTAACTACGATAAAGAAGACTAGTGGTTTCTTAGACGGCTCGACAAGGCCTTCCACCAAGCGGTTAAAAAGGTACCATTCGAGACCTCGGAGCCCCAGTTATGGAGCCTCCGATGTAGATGCAAAGGCCTCATTCAAGTGATCCCACGCACTGACCTCTGTGCTTTGATCGGAGAAAGGAGGCGGCCGGCGTCATTGGCAACGGCACAAAACGGCGCGCAGAGGCCAGAAATCTTGATCAAAATCCTTTGTATTAGTAGAGATGGGGATGGAGGTGGGAGGTGAAAGCGTGTAGGCATGAACGAGAGAAAATTATAGGTCTAATTGCCTTTGGTGGGGAAGGCTAAATTTTGAAGGTTCCGGTTGTCGTTAGCGTATATTGGTGGAGGGGAATATTCTCTGATTATTAGAAAATTTTTGGAAGCTCATGCAGCATGCAAGCACCAGATCGATCTGGTTCATTTAAGAATATTTTTTTTTGTATTTCTTTCTTGCATCCAGTAGTTAGCAAATCTTTTATAACCCAAATTTGAATTTTTTTTTTTTTTTTTCCATTGATACAAATCATAATATCTGATCCCAAATCCATTAACTCCCGATTGGGTTGAGAGTTTATCTGGAGTCTTTTCTTGGGGACTCTAATAGAATACAACACAATCCACTGAATCTAGTCCGCTGCCAGGATCTTGGGCCCATTAGAAAGGATATGTAGGTGTCCATGGCAAATGTAACATCATATATTATCATATCATTCTCAAACGCTTAATATGTACATTGTTGTGATATATAGTTGTATCAACTCACTTACGGATGTGTATACAAATTCTCTTTAAACATTGTTAAATTAACACATACAAATATCACTTTTTGCATCACTTGGGTAAAGTTTGCCGATCAATTATATATCAATTAAGGCCGATCTATTACTTGTTAACCTAAACCCAACCAAGCAAGACCGGTAGACATTTTCCCAAGCCATTTTGAATTTCAAGTAGCTGCAAAACGGCATCAGGTCATTCTGATTCAAGTTGCACTACCAAAAGAAACTTCATATGAAAGAAAGAAAGAAAGTAAAAAAAAACATGTAGGATTCTCCGGTCATCATCTTGGATACCTTATGTATGAATCAAAAACTTGGATACCTTATGTATGAATCAAAAACTTTATATACAGTAAGACAACCTTGGTAACCTAATCAACAGAGAAAATAAGGAGATTGTTCTACCAATTAAAACTGTAAATGGGTCGGGTTGATCCATTATCCGACCCGACCTGACACTATTAAACGTGATCTAATCCATTTTTAGGAAACTATGGATCCGAATCGGGTCCTAAAATTAGATCCGTTTCATTTTCCAAGTTGAGTTCGGATTTACTAAATTTGGACCCGATCCGATCAGACTTGAACATGCTAATACTGTTAGGATCATATCTGATATGGCTAATCTGCTGACGTGGAACGTGTGTCGGATCCAGCTGGATGCCGCCGGTGCCATGTGAATTTTTCTTTCAAAATTCCTGCTCCTTCGCCAGGTGGCACCCCGAGACGGGTCCACCTTGGCCGAAGTCGAGCACCTTTCTACCACTCCGCCAGGTGTCCACCCAGGAGGGGTCTACACCGGTCGAAGCTGGCAGCCTCCTGCTCCCTCGCCAGGTGGCACCCCAAGACGGGTCCACCTCTGCCGAGGTCGAGCCAGGCCCTCCGGCTCCTTCGCCAGGTGGCATCCCAAGATGGGTCCACCTCGATCGAAGTCGAGCCCCTCTCTGCCACTCTGCCAGGTGTCCGCCCAGGAGGGGTCCACCTCGGCCGAAGCTGGCGGTCCCTTGCTCCCTAGCCAAGTAGCATCCCAAGACAGGTCCACCTCTTCCGAGGTCGGGCCGGGCCTTCCTGCTCCTTCGCCATGTGGCACCCCAAGATGGGTCCACCTCGGTCGAAGTCGAGCACCTTTCTGCCACTCCGCCAAGTGTCCACCTAGGAGGGGTCCACCTCAGCCGAAGCTGGCGACCTCCTGCTCCCTCGCTAGGTAGCACCACAAGACGGGTCCACCTCTGCCGAGGTCGAGCCAAGCCCTCCTACTCCTTCGCCAGGTGGCGCCCCAAGACGAGTCCACCTCGATCGAAGTCGAGCACCTCTCTGCTACTCCGCCAGGTGTCCGCCCAAGAGGGGTCCACCTCAGCCGAAGCTGGCGGCCCCTTGCTCCCTCTCTAGGTGGCACCCCAAGACAGGTCCACCTCTGTCGAGGTCGAGCCGGGCCCTTCTACTCCTTTGCCAGGTGGCGCCCCAAGACGGGTCCACCTCGGTCGAAGTCGAGCACCTCTCTGCCACTCCGTCAGGTGTCCACCCAGAAGGGGTCTACCTCGATCGAAGTTGGCGGCCTCCTGCTCCCTCGCCAGGTAGCACCCCAAGACGGGTCCACCGCTACCGAGGTCGAGCCAGGCCCTCCTGCTCTTTCGCCATGTGGCACCCCAAGACGGGCCACCTCGATCGAAGTCGAGCACCTCTCTGCCAATCCGCTAGGTGTCCGTCCAGGAGGGGTCCACCTCGGCCGAAGCTGGCGGCCCCTTGCTCCCTCGCCAGGTGGCACCTCAAGACATGTCCACCTCTGCCGAGGTCGAGCCGGGCCCTTTTGCTCCTTCGCCAGGTGGTGCCCCAAGACGGGTCTACCTTGGTCGAAGCTGGTGACCCCTTGCTCCCTCACTAGGTGGTACCCCAAGACGGGTCCACCTCTGCCGAGGTTGAGCCAGGCCCTCCTGCTCCTTCTCCAGGTGGCGTCCCAAGACGGGTCCACCTTGGCCGAAGTCGAGCACCTCTCTGCCACTCAGCCAGGTGTCCGCCTAGGAGGGGTCCACCTCGACCAAAGCTGGCGGCCCCTTACTCCCTCGCCAGGTGGCACCCCAAGACGGGTCCACCTCTGCCGAGGTCGAGCCGGGCCCTTCTGCTCCTTCGCCAGGTGGCGCCCCAAGACGGGTCTACCTCGGTCGAAGTCGAGCACCTCTCTGCCACTCCGCTAGGTGTCCACCCATGAGAGGTCCACCTCGGCTGAAGTTGGCGGCCCCTTGCTCCCTCACCAGGTGGCACCCCAAGACGGGTCCATCTCTGCCGAGGTAAGGCCGGGCCCTCCTGCTCCTTTGCCAGGTGGCACCCCAAGATGGGTCCACCATGGCCGAAGTCGAGCACCTCTCTGCCACTCCGCCAGGTGTCCACCCAGGAGGGGTCCACCTCGGTCGATGCTGGCAGCCCCTGCTCCTCTGCCAGGTGGCACCCCCTGACGGGTCTACCTCGGTCGAATCAGCCCTACTCTGCAAAGACTCGAGGAGGCAGAGGCACGGGTCGCGAGGTCGTCACTAGAGCCGGCGCGCGCCGCGCCCCGTACGGGGCGCCAGTATGGCCTGCAGTGATACGCAAAATCTCATTTACACTAGTTAAACAGGGCCCCGTAATCGAGGAATGAAATCCTTGCGGGCAGGAGCCTGAAACGGCTAGAAGCTCACCGTCAACGCCCCGAAAGGAGAGCTCCTGCACTTGGCCCAAGGTCTCGCCAGTCTTCCCCCTTTCGTGACACACGACGGACGAGGCATGCCAGTCACTTAACTCCCGGGCTTGAAGGAGAAGGAGGGGGGAGGATCCAGAGATCTCGGGGAGCCCCGAGGAGGGGACGTGGACTGAAGGCGATTCGGTGGTATAAAAGGGACGGAGAAAGCGGACGGAAAGGTAAGTCAAAAAGGGGAAAGAACATCGAGAGAACGATCCGGGGGACCCCAAGAAGTCCTCAAGCATGAGCTCAGTGAACCCAGCATAGGAAGCCGGGCTTCAACTCCTCTCTTTCCCACACTTCTCTCATTTACATCTTCTCTAGGCACGGGAATCCTTCGGGAACCCACCTTAGAGGTCCTGTTCCATCTTGCCGCTCTTTGACTTGACCATCGGAGTGCCCCCGTCGGAATCCCCGGCCCGGGTCTCTGACTTTATTTTGCAGGACCAGAAGCTTGGAGATCTCGAGGTGAGAAAGTTCGAGGACCGGCGCCAGCTCACGAGCTACAGGCCACCGAGGTAAGATCAGCAACAGATTGGCGCACCAGGTAGGGGGGGCAGAACAGTAACCCCTGTACAAGTAAGCTCTCCGAGGGCGAAAGCGTGCTCCGACCATGGTGGTGACGCGCGGGCGCGAAGCATCCACCAACCGAGCAGGAGAGGTTCCTTCTCCCCAGGGGCCATGTAGCCCGGAGAGGGAACTTCCTGCCCCTCATCCTCCTTAGTCGTCCTCGTTGGACGTTCCTTTCACAGCTGTCGTCCAACAGCTGCAAACACTGACTACAGCTGTGCGGCAGCTGCAGCACCAGCAGCGGTCCCTGGCCACTCAGCCCCAGCCAAGTACCCCCGCGGCTCGAGCCACGGGCCCTCGTGGAAGCTTGCGCTCCATCCAAGGCAGGCCTTCCCATCCGCGGGCAGATTCCAATCCCCGCGGGAGCTACCAAACTCCCGTAAAGAGAAACCACTCCGGTTCGGCGGATCACGAGAGTCGATCCCCGACCAATGATGCCGAAGCAGTGCGGCACAGCAGGCGCCATCGGGGCAAGGCCCCTTGCCGAGACCGATCGGCACCCCCTTCTCCAGCGACCTCGGTGGAAGATTTCACCGACAAGGCCATCAGGCACTAGGCCGAGAGGCGCCTGGAGGAGCACGAGCGCAAGCTGGCGGAGTTCTCCGGCCGCTTTGCCGACATGTAGAGCTCCCCAACCGATCTAGCGGGCTACAACGCCCAGCCACCCTTCTCCCGGGAAATCCAAGAGGAGCCGATCCCGAATCGGTTCTGTATGCCTCAAGTGGATCCCTCGATGGGACCACCGACCCCTTGGACCACTTAGAGAGCTATAAGGCTATCATGAGGGTCCAGGGGGCGACGGATGCTCTTCTATGCATCGCCTTCCCAGCCACTCTCCAGAAGGCTACTCTAGTTTAGTTCACCCGCCTCGAGCCGGAATCCATCAGCTCCTTCCATCAGCTGGAAGGAAAGTTTGTGGCACACTTCGATGCTTGCCGAAATGTGTCAAGGGAGATGGATAGCCTCTTCTCTATCTACCAACAAGACCAGGAGCTGCTGCGGGATTACGTCACCCGCTTCAAGACTGCCGCCCTGGAAATTTATAGCTTGGACGAGCCCGTCGCCATGCTGGCATTGAAGCACGGGCTCAAGACCTCCCGTTTGACGTATTCACTGGATAAGAAGCCCCCTAAGACATATTCCGAGCTCCTCCTCTGCGCCCACAAGTACATCCGGGCCAAGGAGGCTGACCGTACCAGGCGAGAGCTGGACGGGAAGCCTTCGAAGAAGCCTGCCCTAAGGGATGTCCCTGGGACCCGGAGGCCTGGACCACCTGCGGACTTCCGTCCAGGCTCGAAGCCGAAGAATGGTGCTGTCCCGGAGCGGACCTTCACCCCTCTCCTTTCTCCTAGAACGAAGATCCTCATGGAGATTGAGGGTGAGCACTACCTCCATCAGAACCCAAGGAACATCCATGACAAGACAAAGTATTGTCAATTTCACCGCGAGCACGGCCATGACATGGAGGAGCGCCGCAATCTGAAGCGGGAGATCGAGGAACTGATCAAGAGGGGCTATCTCAGGAAGTTCGTGAGGAATGAAGCCCCGGCGGAGGGTCAGCCGCTCGCAGCCCTTCCCCCCGTCCTTGTAATTGACAACCGTCCAACGGAAAAGCCGGTGGGCATGCTCTCTTAGGGGATAGGGTGTGCGACGAAGAGAGCCCGGGAGGTAGGAGACCTGGAGAATGTACTCCTCTTTGAAAAGGGGAATAAAATGAAAATGTAAATAATGATGCAGTGGTGGTCGAGATGACCATCGCGAAGCATCCTGTACATCGTATTATGGTGGATAGTGGGAGCTCTACTAACGTACTTTTTTACGATGCTTTCTCTCGAATGAATTTGTCTCATGATCAATTAAAGCCAGTGCACACCCCTCTTGTGGGCTTCACCGGAGATTCTGTGGGGGTCAAAAGAGAGATCACTCTTCCTGTTATCGCTGGATCCCCACCTCAGCAGAGCACGGTTATGATGACATTTACTGTCGTCAAGCTTCCATTACCTTACAATGCTATCCTCGGTCATCCAGGGCTCAACCAGCTGGACGCTGTCATTTCCACTAAGAGATTGCTGGTGCAGTTCCCTACCGCCTCTGGGATGGGAGTGATGAGAGGGATGGCCCAACCCGTCCCGCATTGTCTGTAGACGATCTCAGGGGCCCGGAGTGCCGAGGTCGGTTCCAACATCGACGACCTTGATCTAAGAGCACAAGATCCCAGGGAAGGGCCCGTGGAGTGCTTATTGACGTACCCCTTCGGCTCGGACCCTCAAAAAATAGTGCAGATAGGAGCCCAGCTCCCGGAAGAAGAGCGTGCTCGCTTGCTGGAATTCTTCCGGGCGAATGCTGACGTGTTCACCTGGTCTGCTGCTGACATGCCAGGTATCCCTTCGGAGGTCATCACCCATCAACTGAAGATTGATTTGAGGTGCCACCCAATCCGCCATAAAAAGAGAAGTTTCGCTGCGGAAAGACAAAAGGCCATCAATGAGGAGATAAAGAAGCTTCTCGCCGCCGGCTTTGTACGAGAGGTACAGTATCCCAGTTGGCTGGCGAACATGGTGATGGTGAAGAAGAGCAACGGCAAGTGGAGGATCTGTATGGATTACACCGACCTCAACCAAGCTTGCCCGAAGGATAGTTTCCCTCTTCCGAAGATCGATCAGCTCGTGGACACCACTTCGGGACATCGCCTCCTCTCTTTTATGAATGCCTTCTCCGGATACAACCAGATCCGAATACATCCAGAGGACGAGGAGCACACCACCTTCGTCACCGACCGCGGAACCTACTGCTATAAGATGATGCCGTTCGGCCTCAAGAATGCAGGTGCCACGTACCAATATTTGGTCAACAAGGTCTTCAAAGATCAAATTGGCCACAACATGCAGGTGTACGTGGACGACATGCTGGTGATGAGCAAGCCAACTTCGAACCACGTCAGCGACCTTGCGAAGACCTTCAGTAACCTCCGACTTCAATAAATGAAGTTGAACCCTGCGAAGTGCGCTTTCAGCATCTCTGCAGGGAAGTTCCTGGGGTTCATGGTAACCCAAAGTGGGATAGAGGCCAACCCGGAGAAGGTCCAAGCGATACTAGACATGGAGCAGCCCACCTCCAAGAAGCAAGTGCAATGACTCACCGGCCGGATAACCGCCCTGAGTCGATTTATCTCAAGGTTCGCTGACCACTGCCATCCCTTCTTTAAGGCGCTGAGGAAGATGAACGACTTTGCTTGGACGAAGGAGTGCCAGGAAGCATTCGAGGAACTGAAGAGGACATTAGCATCCCCGCCATTGCTTTCCAAGCCAGAGGAAGGAGAAGAGCTCCTCCTATACCTGGCGGTCACATCGAAAGCCGTCAGTCCAGTCCTGGTTTGGATGGACGACAAAGGGATGCAGAGGCCGGTGTACTACACGAGAAAACTCCTCCGTGATGCGAAACTCAGGTATTCTCAGTCTGAGAAACTGACTTTTGTGCTAATCGTGTCTGCTCAGTGTTTCAGGCCTTACTTCCAAGCGCATCCCATCGTGGTCTTAACGGACCAACCACTGAAAGCGATGCTCAGCCGACCTGACACGTCTGGGCGCCTGGCGAAGTGGGCGCTCAAGCTCAGCGAGTTCGACATCACCTACAGGCTGAGGTCGGCCATGAAGGCACAGGTACTCGCTGATTTCTTGGTTGAGTGTGCAGGCCTGGGTGAGGGGCCAGAAGAAAGCCCCCATGACTGGCAGCCGGAACCAGGACCAGAGGAGGATGTCTGGATCCTTCATATGGATGGAGCCTCAAACTCCAGTGGGAGCGGAGCAGGACTCATCCTTGCCAACGGTGAAGGGGTCGTCGCTGAGTGTGTGCTCTGCTTCCAGTTCGCCGCTACCAATAACCAGGCGGAGTACGAGGCGCTCCTCGCGGGGCTAAGAGTGTCCCGCGAGCTGGGCGTGGCCTGTCTCAGGGTCTTCACAGACTCGCAGCTGGTGGCCGGGCAGGTCTCGGGGGAGTACGAGGTGCGGGACCCCCAAATGACGAAGTACCTGGAGCTCGTACGAACGAGCACGGCAGGATTTCGGTGCTTCAGTGTCTCCCATATCCCTCGTGGGGAAAATGCTCGCGCAGACGCCCTCTCCCACCTTACAACCCTGCTAGACTCATCACTGGGCCACGCTTACATCGAGCATCTCAAAGTCCCGAGCTACGAGACACCCATGGAGGTCCAGCAGGTCAACCCAGAGCTCAGCTGGATGGATAAGTACATCGAGTACATCACCAACGGCACCTTGCCAGAAGACCGTGTGGTGGCTGGCCTCATCAAGAGGAAGGCCGCACGGTTCGTGTTGATGGATAGGCTACTGTATCGAAGATCCTACTCCTACCCGCTCCTCAAGTGTCTGAGACCCGCAAAAGCCGCACTCATGCTCCAGGAGATCCACGAGGGCATCTGTGGGAATCATGTGGGGGGCAGGATGCTGGCGTATAAGGCCCTCCATCAAGGTTATTTCTAGGAAACGATTTAAGAAGACGCAGCTGACTTCGTAAAAAGGTGCGACCGGTGTCAACGGCACGCTGTGGTGCAGCGTCAGCCTGCTGCTCCACTCTCCCAGCTCTTCGTCCCATGGCCGTTTGCTCAGTGCGGCATGGATCTCCTAGGACCTTTTCCTCCAGCATCCAGGCAATGAAAATTCTTGATCATGGCTATCCACTACTTCACGAAATGGGTCGAGGTCGAACCCTTGGCCCGGATCACGGAGGCAAATGTCACTAAGTTCCTTTGGAAGTCAATTATCTGCCGTTTCAGCCTACCCCACACCATCATCACCGACAACGGACGCCAGTTTGATTATTGGGAGTTTGAGGAGTTCTGCAACGACCTCGGAATCCATCATCATTTCACCTCGATAGCGCATCCTCAGATAAATGGAGAAGCCGAGGTAACGAACAGGACCATCTTGCAAGGCCTCTGGACAAGACTAGACCAGGCCAAGGGGAGGTGGGCAGAAGAGCTCCTGAGCATCCTTTGGATGTACCACACTACCCCAAGGACAGCTACGGACGAGACCCCACTTAACCTCGTCTTCGGGACCGAAGCGGTTATCCCGATTGAGCTCAGCCTACCGACCCTGCGCGTGGAACAGTATGACGAGGCGGAGAACCCGGCTTGGATGCTGCTGAACCTGGACCTCCTTGAAAAAATGAGAGACAGGGCCCGAGTTCAGATGGCGGCCTACCGGCAACAAGTGGCCAGATACTACAACTCCAGAGTGCGATCGAAGTTCTTCCGCCAAGGAGACTTGGTGCTACGCCGCGCAGAAGCTTCCCAACCTCGGGAGTACGGAAAGCTCTCTCCAAATTGGGAAGGCCCTTATAGGGTGGTGGAGGCACTCCCCCATGGGGCGTACTACCTGGAGGAGCTAGGTAGATCTCAGTTCCCTCGGACTTGGAATGCCTCAAACTTGAGGATGTACTACCAATAGTGTAAGGCTCCTTAAACTTTGGCAATAAAATCTTTTTCAACAAATGCCTACTTTCGTCTCGTAGGATAAAAGCCATCCAGCTCTAAGTTCGGCGAGCATGGGCATGGCGAAAGGTCTACGAAGGCGCGAAGTCTCCTATCGTAAAAATTTCGGAGTTCAGTCCGGAGCGTCGCACGGAATTAAATTTTGACATGCAGCCCCGGAGTTCAGTCCGGAAGAGGTCCCGGTGACTTAGGTCACGATCCTACAAAATCCCAGAGAACAGCTTGGTAAGATGCGCAAGGCTTATTTCCATCCTGCGGCCCCGAGGTTCAGTCTGGAAGTTCGCGAGGAACCGAGTTCCAAAGCGAAGTCTCGAACCTCGGTCTGGAAGGTGGGGCAGAACCCAGTTCGTCCACGCAATCCCGGAATTCAGCTCGGAATGCACCACAGGACTTAGTCCCAGTGGCTAGCACCGGGGTTCAGTCCGGAAGATGCACAAAAAAAAAAGAGAGAACAAAGAAAGAAAAGATGGAGAAGGAACAAGTTAATGGAAAAGAAATTTTCATTACTGAAAACTGTTCCTTACAGAAAGGGGGCCCCGACAGGCCTGAAGACCCCAAAGACAGAAAAGGAAATACATGATTCTTGTAGAAATAAAATGAAAAAGAAGTGGAGCTGCAGGGCTATTTCGCTGCAGCCACGTCTTCCTCGAGCTGGGAGGCGCCCTCTCCGCCGTCGGCGCTGTCTGGAGGCTGTTCGGTAGCCGGCACCTCAGCAGCTGCCACGGTTAAAGCCCCCTCAGTGGGCTCCTCCCTCCGGCCGCCCAACACGACTCCACTAAGGTCGAGCTCGGGGAAGAAGGAACTTACCTTCTCCTAGCACACCTGGAAGCCCTTCAGGAAGGAGTCCACTGCCGCCTCGTGCACCTCCGCCCTGAAGTCTTCGGAGGCCCGGAACTTCAGCACGGCCTCCTGTGCCTCCTTCCTAGACGCCTCCAGCATCTCGCTGACTCGGGAGGTATGCTCCCTGGACGCGTTCAGCTCCTTCAGGACCTCCTCGACTCGGTGCTCCAATGATAGGGATTAGGCCCTGAGACGCGCCATCTCCGCCGTGTCGTCCTCGGCACGACGCAGGTTCGAGATCCTCTCCTCAGACAGAGAGGTCTCGAGCTCCCTCACGTGCCCCTCGACATGATCCAGGTCGGCTCGGAGGGCCTGATTGTTCTCTCGCAGTTCGACCCCCTTCTCCATGAGGTCCTTCATGTCGGTCGCCAATTTGCCAAGCCTCTTCTCCTTCTCGGCATCCTTCTTGGCGTAGCCCGAGAGGAAGTTTCTCAGCAGGAGAACGTCCGTCCCGATCTACGTCAAGGAAAAAACAAGAAGTTAGTAAGATCCAACCGGAACTTTAAAGAAGGAGAGCTCAAGACTTACCGTGAAGAGCTGAGGAAGGATCCCTAGCAACGCGTCAGCATAGTCCCGGTCGCCCCTCAGACGGCTGTCCCGGGAGGTGCTGGCGAACTCCATCACTCTTTCCGCGAGCCCTTGGTCACGGATGACGGAGGAGTTGGCAGCAAGACTTGGAAGCGGGACATGGGCATCAGCAGCAGGTTGGGTAGCCGCCCCTTCGCCGGGCGATGCAGCCGTTGGTGGGGCCACCGTCGCCCTGGTGGCCACTGTAGAGACAACCGGCGCAGCAACTGGGACAGGCGCTGCCCGAGGAGGATCCGGTCTCCTCTCTTCCCCGGCCCTGCCGAGCTCAATGACGGGGATGTCGGGCGCACGAGTTTGGGGCGGCCTGGGAATGGAACCCGTCGCCCCGGGTCCGGTAGCAGCAGGAGTGGGCACAGGTCCCCGGCTCGTCTCAATGCGAGCCCTCTTCGCCGGGGCCTCCTCGATCACTTTAGTAGCATCCCTCTTCAAGGCGCCCTCCATCAGGCTCTCGATGGAGAACTTCATTCCTGGAGGAAGAGGTCAGTTGGGCCAGTTTAAAGGAAAAGAAGTGTAGAGCAAAATATAAAAGCAACAAAAGGAGATCCGGGGTCTCACCCAACTCCCGGATGGGGCAGATTCCTGCCTCGAATAAATTCTACTCCGAGAGTAGAACCTCAAGAGCCGGAACCACATCACCCAGCATCTGCGAGAAGACCTCTTGGTCTGCTGGCTCAACCTGGGAGTTCCAGTTCGGGGACCGGTCTGGCTCGCTCCAGGTCCAGTCAACGTCCTTGATCGAGGCAAAGAAGAAGCAGTTCTTCCAACCCTTGATCGACGAGGGGAGGTTGAACCTAAGGCACCTAGGCTGGGGCAAAATATATCACCAGCTATTATCGGTGGAGTAACGTTTCAGGATGAAGAGAGCCCTGAAAAGGAAGAAACGGGCAACGAACCCGTGGAAGTGGCAGAAGACGATGAAAGCGAAGATGACCCGGATGGCATTAGGAGCCAACTGGGCTGGGACAAGACGATAATGGCTGAGGAAAGAAAGGAAGAAGGGATGAAGGGAAAAACGAAGACCCCCAACAAGGAAGTCTTCATAGAAGGTGACCCTCCCAGGACCACTCGAGGTCACTCGGTCCCTAGGTTATGGAAGGGAAAGATAGACTGAACCCGGGACCCCATAGGTATTCCGGATCTAAGAAAGGTCGTCTCCGATCATCGTCGAGGCGTAACCGGAGGGACCGGAAGAAGAAACCTCCACCACTGGAGGAGGAAGAGAAGAAATGGGAAGTGCAAGAATTGCAGGGGGAGACCTAGGACCCCTAGGGACGCCTATGGTTAAAGTCCCTGGTCGAAGTTGCCTCTGGACCTCATCCGGGATCTCTTCCCCTCCGAGGAGGAAGATGATGGTGTCCTCAGCCAGGAAGGACCGACCTCGTCCAGGTTTGAAGAGACATGACGACGATGCACCATTAAGGAAGAAGAAGAAGCAAGAAGGAAATCGGATTCGTGGAGACACAGAGGCTGGAGGTAGAAGAAGAAGAGAAGGGGTCGCAGGCACTCACCGAAATGATTTGTACCAAAAGATTGGCAACCCTTGGAAGGTGAAGGGAGATCGCTGCAACTGCCGGCGACGTGTGAGAAAGCCGAGAGACTTCGTTTCCGAAAAGTCTCCCTCCTTTTCAAACTCAATCAACAGCAACCGTATGCCTCTTTCCATCCCGGACCATCAGATGACTGCCACGTGGAGGCACGCCCGACATCAATGCTTTGGTTCGAGGGAAACTGTCTCGTTTTCGAAATGGCGTATTAATAGCCCGTCAGACGCGCGCACGTGGCAGCCTCCCACAGGGTCTCGAGCGTAACAGAAGCGGCGGCAGGGATCATGGCAATTATGGTGCGAGATTTCCATCTTTCCACGTCATCTCTGCATTAAATCCTTATGTCCCAAGCCGCGACGCTTCGATGGAACCTGGGGATGGGGGGCAACTGATATGGCAACACCGCTGACGTGGAATGTGCGTCAGATCCAGCTGGATGCCGCCGGTGCCACGTGGATTTTTCTTTCAAAATTCCTGCTCCTTCGCCAGGTGGCACCCCGAGACGGGTCCACCTCGGCTGAAGTCAAGCACCTCTCTGCCATTCTGCCATGTGTCCACCCAGGAGGGGTCCACCTCGATCGAAGCTGGCGGCCTCCTGCTCCCTCGCCAGGTGGCACCCCAAGACGGGTCCACCTCTACCGAGGTTGAGCCAAGCCCTCCTGCTCCTTCGCCAGGTGGCACTCCAAGACGGGTCCATCTCAGTCGAAGTCGAGCCCCTCTCTGCCACTCCGCCAGGTGTCTACCCGGGAGGGGTCCCCCTCGGCCGAAGCTGGCGGACCCTTGCTCCCTCTCCAGGTGGCACCCCAAGATGGGTCCACTTCTGTCGAGGTCGGGCCGAGCCCTCTTGCTCCTTCACCATGTGGCACCCCAAGACGGGTTCACCTCAGCCAAAGTCGAGCACCTCTCTGCCACTCTGCCAGGTGTCCACCTAGGAGGGATCCACCTCGGTCGAAGCTGGCGGCCTCCTGCTCCCTCGCCAGGTAGCACCCCAAGATGGGTCCACCTCTGCCGAGGTCGAGCCAGGCCCTCCTGCTCTTTCGCCAGGTGGCTCCCCAAGACGGGTCCACCTCGACCGAAGTCGAGCACTTCTCTGCCACTCCGCCAGGTGTCCGTCCAGGAGGGATCCACCTCGGTCAAAGATGGCGGCCTCTTGCTCCCTCGCCAAGTGGCACCCCAAGACGGGTCCACCTCTTTCGAGGTCGAGCCGGGCCCTTTTGCTCCTTCGCTAGGTGGCGCCCCAAGACGGGTCCACCTCGGTTGAAGTCGAGCACCTCTCTGCCACTCCGCCAGGTGTCCACCCAGGAGGGGTCCACCTCGGTCGAAGCTGGCATCCTCCTGCTCCCTCGCCAGGTAGCACCCCAAGATGGGTCCACCTCTACCGAGGTCGAGCCAGGCCCTCCTGCTCCTTCGCCAGGTGGCGCCCCAAGACGGGTCCACCTCGGTCGAAGTCGAGCACCTCTCTGCCACTCTGCTAGGCCTAGGAGGAGTCCACCTCGACCGAAGCTGGCGGCCCCTTGCTCCCTTGCCAGGTGGCATCCCAAGATGGGTCCACCTCTGCCGAGGTCGAGCCGGGCCCTTTTGCTCATTCGCCAGGTGGTGCCCCAAGACGGGTCCACCTCGATCGAAGTCGAGCACTTCTCTACCACTCTGCCAGGTATCCACCCAGGAGGGGTCCACCTCGGCCGAAGCTGGCGGCCCCTTGCTTCCTTGCCAGGTGGCACCTCAAGACGAGTCCACCTCTGCCGAGGTCGAGCCAGGCCCTCCTGCTCCTTTGCCAGGTGGCGCACCAAGACGGGTCCACCTCGATCGAAGTTGAGCACCTCTCTGCCACTCCGCCAGGTGTCCACCCAGGAGGGGTCCACCTCGACCGAAGCTGGTGGCCCCTTGCTCCCTCGCCAGGTGGCACCCCAAGACGGGTCCACCTCTGCCAAGATCGAGCCGGGCCCTTCTGCTCCTTCGCTAGGTGGCGCCCCAAGACGGGTCCACCTCGGTCGAAGTCGAGCACCTCTCTGCCACTCCGCCAGGTATCCACCCAGGAGGGGTCCACCTCGGTCGAAGCTGGTGGCCCCTTGCTCCCTTGCCAGGTAGCACCCCAAGATGGGTCCACCTCTGTCGAGGTCAGGCCGGGCCCTCCTGCTCCTTCGCCAGGTGGCACCCCAAGACGGGTCCACCTCGGCCGAAGTCGAGCACCTCTTTGCCACTCCGCTAGGTGTCCACCCAGGAGGGGTCCACCTCAGTCGATGCTGGCAGCCCCTGCTCCTCTGCCAGGTGGCATCCCCTGACGGGTCTATCTCGGTCGAATCAGCCCTACTCTGCAAAGCCTCGGGGAGGCAGAGGCACGGGTCGCGAGGTCACCACTAGAGCCGGCGTGCATCGCGCCCCGTACGGGGCGCCAATACGGCCTGCAGTGATACGCGAAACCTCGTTTACACCAGTTAAATAGGGCCCCGCAACCGAGGAATGAAATCCTTGCGGGCAGGAGCCTGAAACGGCTAGAAACCCACCGTCAACGCCCCGAAAGGAGAGCTCCCGCACTTCGCCCAAGGTCTCGCCGGTCTTCCCCCTTTCGTGACACACGACGGACGAGACGTGCCGGCCATTTAACTCCCGGGCTTGAAGGAGGAGGGGGAAGGATTCAGAGATCTCGGGGAGCCCCCAGGAGGGGACGTGGACTGAAGGTGGTCCGGTGGTATAAAAGGGACGGAAAAAGTGGATGGAAAGGTAAGTCGAAAGGGAGAGAGAACATCGAGAGAACGATCCGGGGGACCCCAAGAAGTCCTCAGGCATAAGCTTAATGAACCCAGCGCAGGAAGCCAGGCTTCAACTCCTCTCTTCCCCACACTTCTTTCATTTACATCTCCTCTAGGCATGGTAATCCTTCGGGAACTCGCCTTAGAGGTCCTGTTCCATCTTGCCGCTCTCTGACTTGACCATCGGAGTGCCCCCGCCGGAATCCCCGGCCCGGGTCTCTGACTTTGTTTTGCAGGACCGGAAGCTTGGAGATCTTGAGGTGAGAAAGTCCGACAACCGGCGCCAGCTCACGAGCTACAGGCCACCGCGGTAAGATCGGTAACAATATATATTTGGACCTTTAAATTATAATTTAAAAATCATATAGAACTTATTTTTAACATAGATATAGAGTTATAATTATTTTTATATCTTAATTTATTTTAAAAATAATATTATTTGTTATCTATTTTATGGTTAATAATAGTTGGCTATGTAATAATTAAAATATAATTATCTATATTTTATCCGGATCATATGTAGATCCAAGTTTTTTAGATTAGAATCGGGTTATTTATGGATCCGATCCAATCCGAATGATCCGTTAGGTTGAAAATTTTGATAGTAGACCTGATCTGATCCAATCCGATTTTCTACTAGATTGGGTCTAGGTCTAATATTAGAACTCGATCAAAGAACTGAATCAGATTGAGGTCCCTCATGATCCAGTTTAATCCGACCTATTTGCACCCCTATTGCCAATCGAGAAAATGGCAAACAAATAATTTCAAGCTTTTTTTAAATCTTCTAGTAGCTAAAGAAAATTACCATTATGCTGAAGGTTTTTCTTTTTTTTTTTTTTATGAAACGGTGTATTCATTGCACCGAACGGGGATGAATACAACCTAAAAAGTCTGACAAAATGAGATCCCTAAGTTGTACAGGGGCATTATGCCAATCCGACCAAAATATAAAACTCGAATGCTGAGCAACAAAAGATACCACCCAGTCAGCAGCTAAGTTGGCCTCCCTATAAATATGCCTAATCTAAACCGAGGAGCAACCCTGAAGAAGTAGCCTAATATCTCGGACAATGGGGTGAGCCATCGGGTCCGTGGAGGAGTGCGAGATCCAAGATATAACCGTGGCAGAGTCATCCTCAATGATCAGACGATCGAGGTGAAGAATTTGTCGGGCATACTTGATCCCAGTCCAAGCTGCATATAACTCAATGACAGGTACCGAAGAATCCATAAAGGAAAGTCCTTCACGGACCATTATGTTGAAGGTTTAGAAGGGCATACCTAATCCAGCATAACCAACCATTATGCTGAAGGTTTGGAATAAGGGAAAGATGAGAAACTGCAGTGGGAGGACTTAGAGGTTGATAAATTTATTAAAAAAAAAAATGTTTGATATGCAAGTTGAGCGCCGGTCCAAAATGGTTGGTCCGGTCCAGTGTAGTTTGCAGTGGGTTCAGGCAACCCCAAACATCCGGTTCATGATACCTCGTTGACCGAGTCACTGACATCTTTCTTTCCTAGAATAGGCTGACCTCGCAGGATCCTTGCTGTCTTGCAGTGTCCGGTGTTTCTTCCCCTCCGGCCTCCAACCCTCTCCACCCTCCCATGCAAACCCCACCACTTTTCTCTCTCCCCCTCACCATTACCCCTTTCGCCCCCCCTCCTCTAACCCTGGTCCCACCATGGTGGAGTGGGACGGCCCTCCACCACCTCCGGCGCCGGGGCACAAGCCCACCGCCACAACCCCAATAATGCCGTGCTCCGTCTTATCGAAACCTACGTCGTCCAATTCCCCAAGGAACAAATCTACCGCATTCCACCCCCAGAGAATGCCAAGCTCGTCGAGCAATACCGCAACAACCACGTCAACCGCCGCCAGCGGCGGCCCATCATCCCGTGTCTCAAGTGGACCATCGGCATCGCCCTCATTGCCGGCATCTTCGCTTCTACCATCGCCATTATCTACTTCCTGGTCGTGCGACCTGCCGACCCCTCCTTCTCCGTCACCAGGCTCGTGCTCAAGAATCCAAATACTCGAGGTGGCTCCCCATCGAAGCCCGAGTACGATTTCAACATGAGAGTTGATAACCCGAGCTTGCGCATGGGGTACTCCTACGAGGCGGGCGGGAAGGCCATCCTTGCTCACGACGATGTAGAAATTGCGGTCGGAAGGACGAAGGCATTCGATCAGGGGTACCAGAACACGACCACCTTCCAACTGCTCCTCCGGGGATTGCACATTTTGCTACCAAAACAGATCCAAGGTAGCCTAAAAGGGTCGAAGGACGTCATCCCCCTATCCTTAATGATTGAATTCTCTGTGAGGAAGAAGGTTGGCGAGTTGGAGATGGGGAACAAGAGCATGGATATAACATGTGACATTAAGGTCAGTGGATTGGCCAAGGAGGCCCGGATCGTCTCGGAGAAGTGCAAGTCTATATAAGTTCACATAACGAAGGTGGTCGTGGAAATCTTGGACAATGGAGGAACTTCTCTCAATTAATCTCTTCTTTTTGTTCTTTTAATTGATGCATGCTTCCTCTTGCTTCTCCACCTCCTAAATCTTTATACGGTTGTACCAGTTCAACGAATTATTTATATGAGTTTGATAAAAATATACATGAGATAGAGATAAGCGGGTAACTCTCGGTTAATGACCTCTACTATTAAAATAATAAAACCTTTAATAATTGTGGGAAATAATAAACCCTTTAAAACAATATATATATATTGGACCGTTTTGGGCTGAAGTCGGCAGTCCTTACCGACTTTAGTTCGGTACTCAAAAAAAAGAGAGGAAGTAAATAGGGGATGTAGCCCCTATTTATCCTCCGTCCCCTATTTATCCGACCACCGTAATCATCGGAGAGCACGAGTGGAAGGGCGTTAGGGAGTTGAATTCAACCCGATGGAGAGTCGTGGAGGGGAGGAGGACTCGATCGATCGAGTTCCTTCCCTGTATGGCAAAGAAATCCCGTCGGTTTCCCTTTAAAACCTCTCTCTCACCGTCTTCAAGCAAGCTCCACCGAGCTTCTTGCCGCCATCTCCCTTTTCTCCGGTGAGCATCAGAAGCCTTGGCGATGTCGATAAGTTCTCTCTCTTCAAATCTCTCTTAGAAGGAAAAAATGAAATTAAAAAAGGGGAGGAAACCGGACAGACGCCGGTGATCATGCCGCCCTCCCCTCTTCTCCATCTGACGATGTCCGGCTCTCTCCCTTCCTCATCGACCATCTTCCATGGCTGCCGATGGCCATGGGAGGCTCACTCGGGCTGAAATAGAAGGGAGTTGGGGAAGAAGGAAAGAAAGAGGGAAGAAGAAGAAAAGAAAATAAAAGAAAAGAAAAAAAAGGAAAATAAAAGATAATAATAAAGAATAATAATAATAATGAGAGATGGAGAGGAGAGAGAGGAAGAAAAGAGAGAGAAGATGAGAGAGAAGAAAAAAAGTAATAAATAAATAAATAAATTTTGGATATTTGAATTGTTTTCTTGTTGATTTATTTGATTTTCATCATCCGGATCTAAATAAATATCTAGATAGAGCCTAGCCCTAGACCAGATTGAAAAATATTTAACCTTATTTTCTTTTATTGGATTTAGAATTAATTATTTAATTTATTTTATCAGAGCCATCATCGGTATGGGAGTATCGGAGATCTAGAGTTGAGTCATTTGTTCCTGATAGAATCAATTTCACATAAATTATCTTGACATCTAGTATTACATGCTAAATATGTTATGATTGTTATGCAGTGTAAGATGTGTGTGGCATAATTTGATCTACATTAAATTATATTCATGGTTATGTGTGTTGGTATTGATGCTCTATAGTTCGACTATAATCACATGAGGACCTAGTCTCCTTCCGGGCCTCCAGTGGGACGATCACTAGCACATGACCGATATGTGTTATGTGTGTTAAGAGCTAGTTGTCTTTTTATTTTCAGCCATGCATGGCAGTTGCTGGCACGTGCTGAGGATGCATGTTTTTTCATGTGATATCAGAGCTAGTTTGCTTCCAGGCCTCCAGTGAGACGATCACTGGCACATGACTGCTTGTCGGTATGTGTAGTCAGGATTCTAGTCTTTTTTAGGGCTAGCCACGGGCCGATTGTGATTATAGTCAGAGGAACTAGGAGAGTAAAGTAAATGATTAACCATCCATAGCCGTGTCGTTTGTATATGAATGTGCATATAATGTGATGTTGTATTTTATTTTGTTGTGAGTTGGTTATTTTGTGATGTATGATTTATGTATATTTATAATTTATTATTAGCATATTTATACATATATTAGAGGTGATGATAACTTACCAAGCCTGTATAGCTCACACTCTATTTTTCTATATTTTTATTACAGATCCAGAAGATCAATTGAGCTTTGAGACCAATCAGTGAGGAACTAGGATTTAGGTGTTAATCCCTTATTTTATAATTTACTCTAAATTTTAGTTGAATTTTATCTATATGTTAACCTTTATAAAAAATTTTAGAAATAATTAATGAAATTTGTTCTTTACCACTGCTTGGATATTGAATTGAAGGATAGGCCTGGCATGATCTCTAGGATGATACCTAGGATTGTGCGATCGGTCGCGTAACTGATTCCGATACTAAATTCGGGGCATGACAGTATACCACCTTAAAATGATTGCAGTTCCATGCATTGTATTGCCATAGACTTTTAGGCACATGTTAATCGTCCAAAACGTGGTGCTTCGCTACATTTTGTTGCAAAGTGTTGTAGGTCTAGTATTACTCTTTAGTGGTTGTTATATATATATTTTGTTGTTTCTCTGGCTAGTTTCCATTTTCTTATTAAAGTTAGGAAGTCTTCTCTTGAAAGATGTTAGCTACGCTGGCATGACTAATTATGGTAGACTTTGCCAACTTAACTAGTTACTATCTGGCCAAATCAATAAACCAAAACAATCATACCGGAGGCTCCATGCTTCAACGTACCATTATCGCAATGAAATGGTTGTTTGAAGGTTCCATAATGCTTAATGATGCTAATGAGGGTGAGGGGCAAGGACATGGACCAAGGATTTAGTTTCTATCTATTTTGTAAAGTAGTTGATTGCCACTATTAAAAACTTTCTTTGCCAGTTGCCATTGAAAATGGTTCGAGAATATCAATTTTTTATATATGGAATGTCCATAGAGCTAGGATTTGGATGATTGGTACTGAAGGCTTCCTCTAAATGTTAGTAAACTTCTGGCACTAATCAAATATTTAGATAAAGTCCATAAAATCTTGTTGCATGATGGGCCAATAGAATCCCTATCTAAGGACTTTGTAAGCTAGTGTCCTCCCTCCAATGTGACTGTCACAAATGCCTTTATGAACTTTTTAAAAGATATAGTTAGCTTCAAAGGGATGCAGACATCGAAGTAAGGGCATTGGAAAAGTTTTTTTATAAAGTTGTCTGTTAAGGAGAACATACTATACAGCTTGTCATTTGATTCCTTGGGTTTCTCTCTCATTTATTGGAAGATCTTTTTTATCAAGGAACATGATTAGTGGGTCATTGCAGCTTAATTCATGTTCTAATTATGCAATATTAGAAGCTCCTTCAATGTTGGAAGTTTTCAAGTATTCAATAAAGATCCTTTTTTGAAGATTTGAGTAGTCCGATATTGCAAGATACATGTAACAAGGTATTTACTTGGGAATTTTCTGATTTAAAAATTTGCTAGATTTCTAAAATTTTAAAATTTAAAATTTGAGGATAAGTCCTAAATTTTTTGAAGACATATATTTGATCATGGTTAGCTCTTTGGCTCGGTAGTCCCCTCATACTTGGTTGATAACTAGTTGAGAGTCACAAAGAACCTTGATCTCATCAATTCTGATCTTTTTAATTATTTTAAGCTAGCAATTAGTGCTTTATATTCAATCCCATTATTGATGGTGCTAAAGCAAAATTTTAGGACATTTTCCATCACAACTCCATTAGAATTAGTAGGGTTTAATCCAGCCCCATTCCTTTGGAAGTTTAAGGCATCGTTAACATGTAGAATCCAAGAAGATATGATTGATTCTTTTTCTGATCTCTTTTCTCTTCCTTCTTCATCGAGTATTGTGCATTCCATGATGAAGTTTACAAGGATGTTGCCTAGTTGGCCAACCCAAGAGGGGTGGTGAATTGGTTTGAAAATTTTTTGAGCAAATATATGCCTTTTTTAAACAATTATAATATGTGTATTGTGAGCCTTGTGTTGTGTGTGCAGCAGAAGCAAATAAATGCACAAAATAAATAGCAATCCACAAACACAATAATATATAGTAGTTCGGAACAACCCACGGCTCCTACATTCACTATCTAAGGTACCACTTGGATTTTTTACTATATTCACCAATGAATACAGCCGATTTGTTTTACACCATGCTCACAAATCAAAACCCAATCTTGGTTTTACACCGGGATCACCAAGAACCCAACCTTTGATTTTCACGGGCTCACCAAAAACCCACTCTTGGTTTTACACCGAGCTTACCAAAAATCCAAACTTTAGTTTTCACGAGCTTATTAAAAATCCAAACTTGGTTTTCACAGGATCACTAAAAACCCAATCCATAAACAAGGAAAACAAACAAGTAAACAATGTAACTTATACAAACTCCTTGAATGTGAAAGTTGCAGCTTTAGCCCATTGAATGTAGCTCTTCTAAGCTCTCCTTTTTCTTTAAATAAAGCTTCGAGAGTTGTGATAGGAAGTGAAGAGCCTTTTCTTGAATTTGAACATTGAAACTCTTTCCAAATCTGAAATATAAACTTTATTCTTCAATCTCTTTTCTCCTCTCCTTCAATCTCTTTTCTCTTCACTTTGATCCATCATATATATGTTTTGGAAGTGTTCCTAGGTTGTTTGGACCATTGGAGTGCCTTGGAAAACGAAATATGACCGTTTGGAACTGTTGGAAGGAAGAAAAATAATTTCTGCAACTAGCCGTTGCTATTCAAAAAACTGGGATTCGAGTTGGCTCGGATGACTTGAGTCAGCTCAGATGACTAGGTTCTCAAAATTACTCTTTTGCTACTCTGGAAAAGTCAGCTCTATTTTTCATTGAGTTGGCTCGGTTGACTGATTTTCTTAGAACTCAATTTCAGCCACTCTGGAAGAGTCGGCTCGATTCTTCATTGAGTCGACTCAGTTGGAATGTATCAGAATTTATTTGTGTCATGCCAAATCAATGTATTAGCTCTAAGTTTGAGTCAGCTCGAGTGAACTTTCTTCAAAGTCTTCCAAAAGTCTTCAAACTTCTCCAAACTCCTTCCAAAAATTTATTTATTTATTTACAAAGATAAATAGTAACATTATCATGCATCAATATTTTGTAATCATCAAAATCAATCCTAGGGTCAACAAAAGACTTGAGATTTTATATTAAGATGAGGTTTGCATTTAATATCAAACTCTCCCAACACGATAGCCCACTTGGTTAGGTGCCCCGATGTGTCTAGCCTTCGGAGTGTGGATTTTTGAGGCTGATCTATTAGGATAACTATAGAATGGGACTGGAAATATGGTCAAAATCTCTTTGATGTAATGACAAGGATATAAATCATCTTCTCGATTAGCCTTGGTGTATCTCATCTCTGCATCCATCAAAATTTTGTTGGTGTAATAGGTGGGCTTTTATACACTTGTATCTTTTCTAACCAAAATAGAGCTAATGGCATTAGGAAAAATATATAAGTATATATAAAGTTGTTGACCATCTTTTGGCCTTGACAGTAATAGAAGAGAGCCGAGATATCTCTTCAGGTCTTCAAAGGCTGATTGATAACTTTCCAACCACTCAAAGTCATCAGCATGGCTTATAATTTTAAAGAAGGGTAGTTATTTCTCAGCTGATTGAGAGAAAACTGGCTGAGTGAAATGATCTAACTAGTTAAGTATTAGACTTCTTTCTTGTTCCGGGATGCTCATCTCTAGAAGTACTCATATTTTCTCGAGGTTGGCCTAGATTTCTCTCTAAATCACCATGAAGTCCAAAAACTTTCATGATGTAATACCGAATGCATACTTATTTGAATTGAGCTTTATCTAATATTGTCCCAATTCATTGAAGGCTTCTTCCATATTGGCTATGTGATGATTACTTTTTTATATTCTTAATGAGCATACCATCTACATAGACTTCCATGTTCCTTCCTATTTAATTTTTAAAGACTCTATCTACTAAATACTGGTAAGTAGCTTCAGCATTCTTTAGCATAAAAGAAATCATTTTCTAGTAATAAAGTCCCTTTTCTATCATAAAGGCCAATTTTTTAAACCTTTTTCTGCCATTTAGATTTGATTATATCTTGAAAAAGTATTAATAAAGCATAGCAATTCATGTTCATAAGTGGCATCGATTAGTTGGTCGATTCTTGGCAAAGAATAGTTATCTTTTGAACCGGTTTTGTTTAGATCAATATAATTAATACATATTTTTCATTTGCTATTCGCCTTCTTAACCATGACTATATTAGCTATCCAATCTGGATAGTGAGTTTCCCTAATGAAGCCTACTTTTACAAGTTTGTCCACTTCCTTTTTGATTTGTTTTTGCCTTTCTAGAACAAAATTTCTTTTCTTCTTCTTGACAGGAGGGTAAACAAGGTCCATCTAAATTTGTGGATCATGGCATCAAGAGGTATACCTAATATATTGGCATTGTCCAAGTGAAGACATTGGTGTTGGCCCGGAGAAACATAATCAGTAGTTCTCTGACTTCAGGCACTAGGAAGGATCCAATTTATATAATCTTTCTTGGGTTGTCTTCCAGAAGGATGCTCATCAACTATTTGATAGGCTCTCCTCTATCGATGGTATCTTACCTGATATTTAGCTCATTTTCTATGGAACTTAAATTTATTCCTAGGTCTTAACAATTGCATGTAAATACTATCTCGCCAGCATTTGGTCTCCACTAATTTTTCCAACTCCATGCTTGGTTGGGAAGCAGACGAGCAGGTCATAGGTGAAGACTACTGTCTTTAATGCATTTAACCCCAGTCACCTATTCCAAGAATAGTGTTATAGGTTGATGACTTTCGGATGACCAGGAAATTTAATAATATTGTTGCTTGTCTAGGTGGCTGACCTGCAGTCACCAGCAAGGAAATTTCTCCTTCTATAACAACTGAGTTCCTAAAGAATCCAACGAGTGGGGTATTCACCCTTGTCAGCCTCTCAAGTTACAGTTTCATTTTTTAAAAATTATCATAGAATAAGATGTCAGCAGAGCTTCTATTATCAACTAAAATTCATTTTACATCATAGTTGGCCACCGTCATTGTAATGATAATCGCATCATTATGTGAGATTTGAATTCTCCATACATCACCATCAAAAGAGGTGATAATGTCCTCAGCTAAAACAACTGGTTTGCGTTGTCCGATGCTTTTTTTAAGTGGCTCCTCACTTCGCCCCTCTATTCCCCGGATTAAAATTATGTCGACTATCCTAGAGGTTGGCAGGTTACTTAACTCGAGTTCTTGCTCAAGGTATATCCGAAGGGTCTCTTCTTTGTTGCCCAGTTGGCTAACCTAAGAGAGGGATGAATTGGATTTGTAAAAAATTTTAGTAAGTATGTGCCTTTTGAAACCTTGTGTGGTGAGTGAAGTAGATAGAGTATTGCATGCGGAAGTAAATAAGAATGCATAAGCAAGAGCAAACATAAATACCACAAGATTTAGAGTGGTTCGGAGCAACGCAACTCCTATGTCCACTACCCAAGGTGTACTCTTGGGATTTGCACTATATTCACCCCAAATACAGTCAGATTATTTTCCTACATGCTCACAATCCAAAACCCCAATACAAAGTTAGTTTTTCCGGACTCACTAACAACCCAACTTGATTTTCAAGGCTAACCAACAATCTTAAAATAATTCACAAGCTACAACCACCTGCTATACTTGTAGCAACTCAAAAACAGAGTATCAAAAGAAAGCAACACTAAAACAAACCTAATATGTTGAATGGTTGTAGTTGAAGCTCTTAATGAGGCCTTCTTGAATGCTTCTTGAATGCTCTTCAAGCTTCTTTTAATTCTTCAAAGATTAACTCAAGAAAATAGTTGAAAGCTGTTGGAGAACTTGAGTTTCTACTTGAAAGCTCTTAGTATATTCAATACCCTCATAAAAGTTTTTTTTCTTTTCTTAAATCCATCATTTATAGCTTCTTGAAGTGTTCTCAGATGAATATGACCATTGGAATGTCTTGGAAATCGAAAACTAGCCATTGGAAGTCTTGAGATTTAAAAAATTTAAATTCTAGAACTAGTCATTACTGCTGAAATCAATGGGAGGCGAGTCGGCTCAAAGGACTTGAGTCGACTTGGATGATCAATGTAGTTATTTGCAGTCCATGAGAGTCGGCTCTTGTTGATTTAGAGTCGGCTCGACTGAATGAAATCTCAGAAGCAACTTTTTGTGACTCTGTGAGAGTTGGCTCTGATTTTCTTGGAGTTGGCTCGGATGTCCTGTATCAGAAAAATGCAGTGCCGTGCCAATAAATATATCAACTCTATTCATTAGAGTCGACTCGAGTTGAAACTTTTCCAAAGGCTTCCAAATAGCTTTAAACTATTTTCAAACAAATTCTAAACTTATTCTGAAATATTTATACTTAAAATTATATTAATTTGATCCTTTTTGGTGAATATATAATTGAATTTACTTAGGGCTCTCAAATGATTGAAAAATACATGAAACTTTTTCTTGAATACATGGATGTATTCCAATGGTCTTGAGAAATGTAAGGTTAATGATTGTCCCATAGAAATGCCCTACAAAAATTTCTTAAATATTTGAAAAGCATTAATATCAAATGCATGCTCCAATATTATGTAATCATCAAAATCATTCCAAGGGTCAACATTCTTTCTTTTGGACATTGATGTATTTGATGAGATAATCCCTATGGACCAGGTTTTCAATTTTTTATTTTAACTACCGGCAGTCTTTTGTATCATGAGCATGATTTCCATGAAAGTGACAGTATTTACTCTTATCTCTCTTCTCTAGCAAACCTCTCACATATAGTGGTCGGTATAGATAGTCTTTATTCTTAATCTCCATCAAAATTTAAGATCGAGAGGCAGTTAGAGGGATGTAATTAGTGAATTACCGATAAGGATAATTTGGCTTTGGATTCCTTAGGGATATGGTAGCTTATAGCTGAATATGAGTTTTTTCCTCGCAAACCTGCTTCTTCTCTCCCTCTTTACTTCTTTTCTTTCTCCTTTCGACGAAGAAAATGACTCACCTTAGCTTAGGCATATTTTCCTGCATGTATGAGGAAATCAATATAATTCTTTAAAAAAAATTATTCAAGGAAAAACTTAGGTGACCACGTTGGAGTTCTCACTTTAGGACTGAAATGGTAATGGACTCATTAAAGTCTCTAACTTCCAATATGGCCATATTAAAGTATGCCACATAGTTTCAAAGTATTTTTCATTACAAGAAAATAGTGTTTTGGCAACCAATTTTGTAATCCAATTTCCAATCGATTTTATGATCAATTTTTAAAGAAATATTAATACAATGATATATTATTAATCAATTACAAATTTTTTACGATCAATTTGTTAAAAATAAAAATTAGTATAAAAATATTATTTTTATATATTTGCAACCAAAAAATTGATCTCACTTAATTTTATTTTTTATTTTTTGGCTTTTAATTTTTTAATTTTTTTTGTGACCTATTTTTTAGTTGTAATTTTGTTTATTTATCTGCAATCAAAAAATCGATCATAATTTTTTTAAGAAATTAATTTTTATATGGCCGATAAATTAACAATTTAATTTTTTTCACAAAATTATTTAAAAAATTGGTCACAAATTTTTAACTTAATTTATTCATTTTTGAAATTTTTTGTGACCAATTTTTTGGTTGCAATTTTTTTAATATTTTACAATCAAAAAATTGGTTACAAATTTGTTAGAAAATTAATTTATATTTTGCTTATAATTTAGTGATTGATTTTTTGGTGTAAAATATTAAAAAAATTACAACAAAAAAATCGCTTGCAAATTTGTATTCCAAAAATTAATTTCCTTTTTTATTAAAAATAAATAAACATATGTTTTAATAATATTTTAATTATTGAAAAATAAGTTTTTTTTTGATAAGGCAAAAAGAAGAGGGGGGAAATAAATTCTCGGTGTAGCTATCCTCACTGGACCCCAATCCTATCGGACCATATTCGAAGTTTATTTTTTTAAAAAAATTAAAATACTTGCGATCAATATTTTAGTTGTAAATTTTTTCAAAAAAAATTATATTTTACTTATAAATTAGAGACCAATTTTTTTGATTGTAAATTTTTAATAAAATTTGTAAACAAAAAATTAGTTGCAATCTCGGTCTCAAATACCAGATATAAAACTCGTGCTAAACTCTCTCAAGTCTCACCCTTCCCCCGGCGGCAGCGGCAATGCTATCCCCCTCCCCCAGCTTTGACGAAAGGCTCCCCCCTCCTCGATGGCGACGTGCTCCCCACTCCTCGGGCTTCGGTAATGGCTTCTCCACCCCTTCCCTGGTGGCGACGTGCTCCCCCGTCTCCTGGTGCTATGCCCCCTCCCCTGGCTTCGGCGATGGGTTCCCTTTGGCAGCGATGTTCTCCCCCCTTCCCCTGGTGCTATCCCCCCTCCCTTGGCTTCAGCGACGGGGTCCCCCCTCCCCCAGCGATGATGGACTCTTACCCAACCCCGGCACTATCCCCCCTCCCTCAGCTTTGACGATGGGTTCCCCACTCTTCTCTGGTGATGACAGTGCTATCCCCCCTCCCCCGGCTTCGGCAAGGGTTCTTCCCCCCTTCGCCGGTGGCGACGGGCTCCCTCCTCCCCCAGTGACAGCAGCAATCTCCTCGGACGCTAGCTGATGATGTGTTCCTCCTCCCTCACTACAGTGAACAGGATCTATCCCGATGCTTAAATTGACCTTTATCGATGCTTTAAAGTGTCGGTAAAAACATCTTCGATGCTTGAAAAAGCATTGCAAAGCGAAGAGTGGAGACGGTTTTTTCCGACACTGTGCAAAAGCGTTGCAATTGCGTCAAGCATTTTTCCGATGCTTTAAAGCATCGGTAATTATCGTTATTGCCTACGCTTTAAAGCATCGATAATAAAAGTATTTCCGACGCTTTTAAAAAGCATCGGCAATATATTTTTTCTGACATTTTAAAGCGTCGGTAATAATGATAATTCCCGATGCTTTTAAAAAGCGCCGGGAATAAATTATTCCCGATGCTTTAAAGCGTCGGTAATAAATGATGGAATAAAGATATCCCTGACGTTTTAAAGCATCAAGAATTTCATTTTTCAAAAAAAATAATTAATTATTTCAAAATTTGAAATCCATACAATTTTTTTAACCTGTACATAAATAAGACATATTTCAATTTCATTCAAGGCATTCATCATACATCCAAACATAAATCGAAATATAAATCAAAAAATATAATACATTACAATTTAATATTAATTTGTTACGCATGTCTGTTTAACAAAATTAAAAAATACAAGAAAATACATAGAGTGAAATAATAAAAAAGTCGAGGTCAATGATCTGCAGGAGGTAGATCGTCATCCGGTCCATGTGGATCTGATGCTCCAGAAGCCTATAAAAAAATATTTAAAATATTTAATTTATGAAACTATTAATGATAATATATTATATAAATTATTGATTTAACATAAAAATATATATTTAAAATCATATATATGTACCTGATATGGAACAAACATCTGTATGATAGATGTAAGCCACTCAATGTGCTGTCTCATGTTATCCATCGTTGCTCTATCGGTATCAGCTCTTTGTCGTATCTTCTCTATCTCGGCATGGCTCTGTCGAATCTTCGCAGCACGGCTCCGTCGCATATCCTCTATCTCCTCCTCGAGTCTGCGAACACGTGCATCCTGAGCACTATATATAGCCTGACGTGTATGTGTACTAGCTGCAGATAACTGAGTGGGGTGACTCCAACTCCATATCCCCTCACTCGACCATAGCGCTCTGGGCCCATCAACTCTGTAAATACCTCGGTCTCGATGTTACTACTCTGCGTAGATGCTGTATAATCATCAACACGCTCAGCAATAAGAGCTGTAGCTCTTTCCTGTATTAATTTAGATAAATTAGTAGGGTCTTAAAGATTAACAAATTACAATTTAAATCGTTAGATGAATTAAATGTTAATAACTTACATATATATCCATCGATTCATCTCTGACAAAAGTGCCATCACGATGAGTATGAGTCATCCGATAAAACTTCACCTGATCGGGTTCTCTCCCATGCTCATCGGCATACAAGAAATATTATAGTTTTAAGCAAATAACTCAAACTATTTTAAAAATTATTAAAGTATCAAGATATATATGTATCACGATACATCGTCCGCGATACATATATGTATCGCGATACATCATCCGCGATTCATTATCCACGACACATATATGTATCACGATACATCATCCGCGATACATATATATATCCCACAACACATATACATGTACCACGATACATATACATGTACCGCGATACATATACATGTACCGCGATACATATACATGTACCGCGATACATAAATGTACCGTTATAAGAAATAACTTATCCTAGCACCTCTAAATCCTAGTATTTAGGTAACTTGATGTTGTCATCAAGTGATATGTTGCAAAACTAGGACATAATTTTGAAATATCCTGTAAGGACTTAACAAGAACTACTTAATCTATATCACAAAAATTAAGGGAATAGCGTAAGAAACTTACGAACTCCTGCCTGACTCGTGCGTAACTCTTCGATCCTGATGTGTGGGGAATAAACTGAGATACTTGTGCAGCTCTACTAATATCAGAATATGTCTGCAAAATCAAAAAGAGAACTCATATCAAGAAAGTAATGTATATATATATAATATACCATATTCTTTAATAAACTTGCTTCAAATAAATTAGAAGATACCTGTCCCCTGTCAGAAAACCAATAGTGAACCAAGTCCACCCATTGATGAGGGGGTACATCAGGAGGACAGGTACCAACTACCTGCTCCTCTGTCATACCCGGCAACTTGTACTTCGTCTTTAACTGGGCTTTATTTTCTTTCCATTTTCGATTGAGAGATTTCAGTACAAAGTCATGGGAGGATGAAGTACAAACTTACCCTACAAAACAAAATAATTAATAAGAATATAAACCATATAGTAATATTTGAACTATACAAGATAACAAATAATTTAATACAAATTTTTTACCTGTATAACTCGAAGAATCTCTACTTTATACATCGGAAGCATATCATTCCACTTAGCATATCTAAGTGGACAAAGCTGATACCTCTGTGCAACCGTCCCCAGAAAAGAGCTCAATAAGCTGGCGGCTTTCTTAATTGGCTGCCCCAGCTCATTGCACTCTATTGCCCAGTGAGCAACCCAAGAGGGGGGTGAATTGGGTTTCTAACAATTTAAGCTAAGCTTGAATTAAACAAATAACAAACTTTACAAGACAAGATTTGCAATTCAACAAGGTACTAGAATTTAAAGTGTAATGCTCTAATATAAAGGTGCAGCAAAAATTGAAAGCAATAGGCAATAAAGAGATGAGCAAGGAGGGAGAAACAAGTAATCACAAACACAACAATCTATAGTGGTTCGGTGCCAACAATGCACCTACATCCACTCCCCAAGATTCTCTTGGAAATCCACTATAATCCAAAGATTACAGCTGATTAGTTTTCCGGGCTCACTAATAAAAACCCGACTTGTTTTTACAAGGCTCACAAGTCACAACCTCACTTGATTTTATGGGCTAACCAAGAACCTTAGTGGTTTTGCGGGCTAACCACCAATCTAATTGGTTTTCACAAGGCTAACCAAAAACTTTTCTTGGTTTTCCGGGCTAACCAAGAACCTTAGTGGTTTTGCAGGCTAACCATCAACCTAATTGGTTTTCAAGGTTTACCAACAACCTCACTTGATTTTCCAATAGGTTAACCAATAACCTTTACAAGATAAAAGATAGGAAAATAAATAACCAATGTAAGCTTTCAATAAAAAGCAAATAAGTCGATGTAGCTCGAAGTAGTGTTGCTTTGCTCTTGTTGAAGCCTTTTGAATGCCCAAGAATGAATGATCTTTAATGCACTTGATAGCTTTGAATGCTTAGAAGGCTTCCTTCTTGCTTGAGAGTGGTTGAGCTTTGAATGAATGGGAGTTAAGGCTCTTCTCTCTTTTTTTCTCTTTAAACTCTTCAAGGATATTTAATACAATGAATAGTTGTTGTCTTCATTTGATTTGAAGCCTTTATATACCTTCCCAAGCCTCCAAAATTGAAATCTAGCCGTTATACTTGAAAAACTAGCCGTTACTGTTGTCAGAACTTCATGTATCGACACTTCCTCTTCATGTGTCGACACATCCAGTCGACACATGTTCTTCTTGAGTCGACACAAATTCAAAATATTTCATTCAGATTCTCTGAAAAAATCACCTGAGTCAACACATTCTCAATGGAGTCAACACATAGAGTCGACACATTAGTTCCGTGTGTCGACACATCAACAGTTCCTTCAACTTCTGCAAGTTCTGTGGCTTGAAATTCTCAGGTGGTGTGTTGATGCATGTGTTGACACTTTGAGTCGACACATAAGGTCCATGTGTCGACACATCATTTGTGCCATTTGAAATTTCGCTGCGTGCCGGTCTGAGTCGACACACCATCTTCATGTGTCGACACATCAAGTCATGTGTCGACATCTTTAGTTGACACATCATCAAAAGGATGCAGAATTTGCTAAACTTGAGCTGGAACATGTCTTCATTTACCTTGGTCATCCATTCAACCAACTCTTTGAGTGTCCAAGTCTAGTTTTGTACAATCATTCCATTCAAACTTGCTTCTACAACATAATTGGGCTTCTTCAAATTTTGTGAGCATCCTTTCATTTGAAAACACACTTAAAGCAAATTATTAGTCCTCAAATTATACTTAACTATTTTGCTTATCATCAAAATCAATTAGTAGAGTCAACAATCTTCCCCTTTTTGATGATGACAAAATTCTTAAGTATAAATTGCTTTAAAACAAAGCTTTAAGAGAATAGATCAAGATGCACAATATTGAAAGCATTAAATGTCAATCATTACTTAAAATTATAAACATTCAAAATGCAGGTGATAGAATTTGAGCTTGTTTCAAGGATAGAGAGTATCAGAACTTAGCCATAACTTTGATATTCATTTAAATGCAATAAGAACATGTATCATGATACTCTTACAATGAAAGTTTCAGCAATTGACAAAGCTCCCCCTGAATTAATGATTCATAACAAAATTTGAAAGAATCGTTTCAAAAACATTGAAAGAGGGATTTTGAGAATCATATTTACTTCGACAAAAGGTAAAGCTCCCCCTTTCATAAATTCAGGTTTTCAAAAAGTAAAAGTTACTCTCCCTTTAATTTGGAGAGGTAGACATACATTTATACTTTAAATAACATCATAAATTACTCCCCCTTTTTGTTATCATTAAAAAGGTAGGAAGAAATGAAATGAATAAACAAGACAAAGCACAGTCACTGAACATATAAAAGCAATTCAAGACATCATTCATGTTTACCAAAGATATAGAAGTGTGAAAATACAATGTTTTTCATATATGTCAGGAACTTGTACATCAAGTACACAAGTACATAACAAGGATAAAAGTACATGTAAACATGAAAGTAAACTATCTGAAAATATAAAACTATCAAGAAATATATCAATGTCCTAATCCTTATCTATCGAGTCATCAGAAGATGAACCAATCTCGATCGGTCCGGTATCAGAAGAAGATCGAGCTCGCGGTCAACGAGGTCGAATATCTCGAAGTCTGGTCCTGGTCGGCTGACGAGGGGTACGGCATCCACGTCCTCTGCGATGAATATAGGTCCGACCTCTGGCTGAAGCAGTAGAGGTAGAAGCTACATCCTCCGCAGGAACTAAACTGATCGGGCGAATCATCTCAACAATAGCTAGGGTAGGAGTACGATCAAAAGTAGGTCCAGAATCAAGATACTAAAAGTCGGGTATGTAAAACCCAAGCTCTCGAGTGACTGATGAAGTATGAAGGGTAGGACTATCAAAAGTAGGTATAACAGCTGATGATATAGGCGTATCAAGAATAACAATATCAGCTGTGGAAGGTATCAGTGTCTGTACAATAGATGTATCAAGTGTGGGCGTCTGAATGATAGGTGTATGAGTGTCAGGATAATCAATAAAAGGTAAATCAGTAACAGGTAGGTCAACAACAGGCTAAGAATAGGAATAGGAATAGGAACTGGAGTCTGATCAATCGATCTGGAAGGAGAGGATGGATCAGGTATCGGGGCAGGTGAGAAGGATGGGTCAACAGGTCTCGCAGCTATGTCATCCATCACCCCTATAATTGGCTCCGACATAAGATCATCAATGTCAAACTGGTTAGAGTCAGTCACCTCATCTCCATCAACATCTCCAACAATAGTATCTCTAACTCCATCTCCTATAGTAGTCTCAGCACCAATATCAATATCACCAATGTCATCAGCCGGTACTGGAGCAGGAACATCAATAGTGGCAGGAGCTGTGTCTACAGTAGGAGCACTCGTAGAAGATCTGGACAGTGCTGAGAGAATAGCTGAAATACCATCACTGAGACCTCTATGGCTCTCTCTCGTCTCAACAATAAAAATGTCCAGACGATGTCTCATGATGAAAACATCGATCTCTATGCATCTGACTCTGTCCTCTAGAGTATCTGAAATACTGGGAGTCTCTGTTTGCTCTGGCTGTGGCTGTGGCTGGGCAGATGTGAAGGATCTGATTGAGCTGGCTGTGCTACCATCTCAGGCTGTGTCTCGCTCAGTCCAGCCTCCCCTGATTGAATCCGCTCCTCCTCTATTGTGTCCTCATCAATGTCAGCTGCATCCTCGGCCTGTCCTGATATCCTGCGTGTCCACTGGCCTCGGACTAAATGATAACCCATGCGATGTAGTGACCTGATGTCATATACATCGGTATGGATCAAGGTACGATAGGACTCATCCTGGAAGCTGACTCCATACTCTCTGAATAATACTATCAAACCCATGCCATACAGCAAGCAGAGCCGCTGGCTAGACACTGCCTCAGTAATTTGATGGATCATCAAAACAGGAAGACAAACCGACGTCCGCTGAATCAGAGAGACCATCATGAGCAGCTCTCGCTCGGCAATGTAGTCAAATCGACCGGTCTTCGATAGAAGAATCCAGGCAACAATGTGATGTAGCAGTCTCATCTCCGCTAACAGTCTTGAAGTAGGAATAGTGGCTCCCTATGGTAAGGTATCAGACTCAAAAAATGCACCGGAGCCCACTAACTCTGTCCAATAGACTGTCCATAACTAATCCAGTCATGGGTATATCCCATACCCTGCTCAGAATCTCAGCTGAAATGGGAATATCATGTCCCGTGACCTGAGCAATCCAGCCATCTGATCCATGGGCAAGTGATCCGTAAAACTCCCTCGTCAACCCGGGATAATATCTCTCGCTGAGCGAACAGAAAGATGCCAAACCAGCATGTCAGATCCACTCTCCTATCCGAAAATGCTGCTGGTCAAAGAAAGAGAAGTTCACTCGGCGTCCTCCAACCACTATCTTGGAGCTCATCCGACTAGAAGGTACAAACAACTATCGTACAGGCAGATCTGGAGCCTTAGACTCGTGTCGTGCCTTCGTTCTCCGCTCTTCTTCATGCTGTGACTGATGCGGTCGGCGAACAACTTGTTTGCGAGGACCCATTATTAACAATCAAGTTTTGGGCAAGGTTTTTGGAGGAAATAGGGGGTTTCTAGGGTTTAAGAGCTAAAACTTAGAAGGGATTCCAATCAAAAACAAACACGAAACCTTCAAATATGAGAGAATGGCGGGTAAAAGCACGGAAATTAGAGGATTAACAAGATGGATACCTGGAGTTGAAGTGTCGGCTCGGAGGAAATTGAATTTTGGGGAACAAACGGATCGGAAATCCTTAAAATCTCAGTTTCCCGTCGGGTATGTGTCGACTCACGCATGTGTCGACACATAAAGGAGTCGACACATGTTGTGTCGACACATCGACTTAAAAACTGAAAAACTTAGAATTTCACAAAAAGATCAAAATCAATTTAAGCAACAGATATTTAGAGTCAAATCATCAATGATTAATCATGATTTATCAAAAGTAAGACTTAATGGATCTAATTCGAGTTACATTTGGAGAAAAGATTTAATCAAAGGGATTGATGATCCCGAGCTCTCTTCTAATCATACAGAATCGATCTTCCAAGAGAGGTTTAGTTAAAATATCAGCTAATTGAAATTCAGTACATATAAATTCAAGCAAAATATCATTGTTCTCAACGTGATCTCTAATAAAGTGATGCTAATTTCAATGTGCTTGCTCCTAGAGTGTTGAACAGGATTTTTTGTCAAGCAAATAGCACTTGTATTATCACATTTGATAGGAATTCTAGCCAACTTGATTCCAAAGTCTTCAAGTTGTTGTTTAATCTACAAGATTTGAGCACAACAACTTCCTGCTGCAATATACTCAACCTCAGATATGGATAGTGCAACTGAAGTTTGTTTCTTGCTAAACCATGAGATTAAGTTAACCCCAAGAAATTGACAAGTTCCACTAGTACTCTTTCTATCTAATCTGCAACCAGCAAAGTCTGCATCAGAATATCCAATTAATTCAGCAGAAGAATTTCTAGGATAACACAAACAATACTAATAGTACCAGACAGATATCTAATAATGCGCTTAACAGCCATAAGATGTGATTCCTTAGGTTCTGACTGATATCTAGCACACATGCAAACACTGAACATAATATCTGGTCTACTAGCAGTAAGATATAGTAAAGAGCCTATCATGCCTCAATATAATTTCCGATATATAGATTTATCATTTTCATCTTTATCTAATTTACATGAGGGGCTCATAGGCGTACCTATTGGCTTAGTAGTCTCCATCCCAAACTTTTTGATAATTTCTCTTGTGTACTTAGCTTGTTTGATGAAGATACCATCTGAAGTTTGCTTGATCTAGAGTTCGAGGAAGAAGTTGAGTTCTCCTATCATGCTCATCTCGAACTCATCCTGCATTAACTTAGCAAACTCTTGACAAAGAATTTCATTAGTAGCTCCGAAAATAATGTCATCAACATATATTTGTACTACTAATAAATCAGTATCTTTCCTTTTCAAAAATGGTGTTTTATCAACATTTCCTCTAGAAAATTCATTTTCAATAAGGAATTTGCTTAACCTTTCATACCATGCTCTAGGTGCTTGCTTTAATCCATAAAGTGTTTTGTGCAATTTGAAAACATGATCATGATGTGCATGATTTTTAAAATCAGGTGGTTGTTCAACAAAAACTTTTTCATTTATAAAACCATTTAAAAAAGTACTTTTAACATCCATTTGAAATAATTTGAAGTTCATGAAACATGCAAAAACTAACAATAGTCTAATTACTTCAAGTCTAGCAACAGGAGCAAAAGTTTCATCAAAGTCAATCCCTTCCTCCTGATTGTAGCCTTTAGCAACTAGCCTAGCTTTATTTCTAATTACAACATCATTTTCATCTAATTTATTCCTAAATACCCGTTTAGTGCCAATAATAGAAACATTAGGTGGTCTTTCTACAAGAGTCCAAACATTATTTCTGTCAAATTGTATTAGTTCTTCTTGCATAGCATTGATCTAATTAGAGTCTTTTTTAGCTTCTTCAAAATATTTAGGTTCTATTTGAGATACAAAAGCTATGTAATCACATTCATTTCTAATAAAAGCTATAGTTCTTACCCCTTTAGATGGATCACCTAGGATTAATTCCTTATGGTGTCCATGAGCATACCTCCACTCCTTAGGTAGATCATGATGCACTGGAGTGTCATCTTCTTTCTCATCTTTGTCCTAATTCTCTTCATTTGGTTGAGCCTGATCATCCAATGTTAGCTTCTGAAGTTTGTCAGCACCTGCACATTCATTAATTGTATCCTCTTTTCTCGAGGACTTGTTAGAACATTCTTCAAATATGACATGTACAGACTCTTCCACAACTAAAGTTCGTTTGTTAAATACTCTGTATACCCTGCTTGATGTAGAGTATCCTAAGAAGATACCTTCATCAGACATGGCATCGAACTTTCCTAGATGATCTTTTCCATTGTTCAAAATAAAACATTTACAATCAAAAACTCGAAAATATTTCAGGGTTGGTTTTCTTTGGTTCCAAAGCTCATATGGAGTTTTCTTTAAAATAGGGCGTATTAAAACTCGATTCAAAATATAACAAGCTGTATTTATAGCTTCAGCCCAAAAATACCTTGGCAAATCATTTTCACAAAGCATAGTGCATGCCATTTCTTCTAAAGTATGATTTTTCATTTCTACTACCCCATTCTGCTGAGGTGTCATAGGTGCAGAAAAATTATGTTCGATCCCTTTTTTATTACAAAAATTTTTAAAATCTTGATTTTCAAATTCGGTTCCATGATCACTACGGATACAAATGACTGAAACACCTTTTTCGTTTGAGACCTTTCTATAAAACTTTATGAATACAAAAAAAGATTCATCTTTCTGTACTAAGAAGAAAATCCAAGTAAATCTCGAAAAGTCATCCACAATAACTAATCCATATCTCTTGCCTCCTAGACTTGATGTTCTAGTTGGTCCAAAGAGATCCATATGGAGTAGTTCAAGTGGTCTACTAGTAGTTACAAATACTTTTGATTTGAAAGAGGTTTTGACTTGTTTTCCAAATTGACATGCTTGGCAAATTCTATCTTTTTCAAAATTGATTTCAGGTAAATCTTTAACTAAATTCTTTTTGCAAAATTTTGAAATAAGGTATATACTAGTATGTCCTAACCTTCTATGCCATAACCAACTAGTCTCTTCTTTGGTAGAATTCATTGCAACAAGACATTCTCCATTTGGTAAAGATAGATCATCAAGATCTACAAGATAGATATTTCCATGTCTTTTTTCAATGAATTGTACTCCATTTAAATCTGGACTAGAAATCATGCAATATGATTATTTGAAAATTATTTGAAAATCTTTATCACAAAACTGACTAATACTTAAGAGATTATGCTTTAAACCATCTACTAGAAGTACATTACTAATACTATTAGAAGGAGTTATATGAACCTTACCAATTCCAATGATTTTACCTTTATCATTATCACCAAAGGTCACACTTTCTCCATTCAAAGCTTCAAGAGAGGTGAATTGCTTCACATCTCCAATCATGTGCCTTGAGCAACCACTATCAAGATACCAAATTCGTTTGTTTTCTTTGGTTGCAAGACACACCTGCAATAAGATCAAGCTTTGTTTTTAGGTACCCAAGCTAACTTGGGTCCTTTCGGGTTAGCATTCAAAATGGTTCCTTTTGGAACCCACATTTTATCAAAATATATGATTTTTCTAAAATTGCATTGATATGATTTATGACCTAATTTTTTATATGTAAAATAAGTGATACTGGATGATATAGATACAAAAATTTTTTTGAAATACTTTTGTTGCTTTTGAGGTTTATATCCTAAACCTGCCTTGTTGAAAACTGCTCTTTGATTATTTAAAAGTAAATTCAGCTTTTCTGAACTAAAGGTGAATTTATCAATAAAAGATTTGATTTTCTCAAGTTCATTTTTGTATTTTTCATTTTCAAGTTCTAAATCTTTGTTTTTCTTTAAAAGAACATTGTTAGAAACAACATGTTTAGGTCTTTTTAGAACTTCATTTTTCATAGCTAGATCATTATTCTTCTTTTCCAAAACATCTATCTTAATTTTCAAAGAACTAACATCATTAAGTAAAGAATTATTTTCTAATGAGAAGCTATTAGCATGCTTTTTTAATTTCTTATTTTCAGATAATACTAACTTATAATCATGCATCAATTCTTCAAAAGCACTTCTAAGCTCATCAAAAATAAAATCAACTTCAGAGTCGGAACATACCTCTTCATTATCCTGATGTGCCATTAAGCAGAGATTTGCAATTTCAGTCTGCTCTTCCTCTGAACTGGAGTCTTCGCTATCACTCCACGTGGCCATCATTACTTTCTTCCTTAGTTTCTTCTTTGACTTCTTGAGGAGAGGACAATCAAATTTGTAGTGTCCGGGTTTTTTGTACTCAAAGCATGTAGGTACTTCCTTCTCCTTTTCCTTATCTTTATCTTTATCTTTTTTCTTTCACTTTTCCTTAGATTGAAACTTCTTCTTGTAGGGAAATTTTCTCCTCTTCATGAATCTTCTAAACTTTCGGGCAAGGAGGGCTTCTTCACCTTCTTCTTCATCATCATCATCGGACTCATCATTCGAGGATTCTTCTTGAACATTTGATTTAAAAGTGATCCCCTTCTTCTTTTTATCCAAGTCCATTGATTTCTGTTTCAAGTTGAGCTCATAGGTCATGAACGATCCTACTAGCTGCTCAAGTGGAAGCTTGTCTACTTCTTTTGCCTCTTGAATTGCGGTCACCTTTGGGTCCCATGACATCAGTAGTGACCTAAGAATTTTGTTCACAAGATCAGCATTAGATATGACTTTACCAAGACTCCTCATAGCATTTACAATATTTGTAAAACATGTATACATATCAGTAATGGATTCATTTGGTTCCATTCGGAACATCTCATACGTGTGAACTAACATGTTTATCTTGGTGTTCTTCACTTGATCGGTACCCTCATGGGTAACCTCAAGTGTGTTCCATATTTCTTTGACGGACGTGCATGTAGATATCCTATTGAACTCACTAGGATCTAATGCACAATACAAGAGATTCATTGCCTTAGCATTGATCTCGGATTGTTTAATGTCATTTTCATCCCAATCTTCTTCAAGTTTTGGGATGGAAACACCATTAACCATCACCGAAGGAACATGAGGACCCTTATCAATTACTTTTCATAAATTATAATCTATAGAATGCATATAAATTCTCATCCTAGTTTTTCAATAGTATAATTTGTACCATTGAAAAATGGAGATCTGTTTGAGGCTTGTCCCTCAACTACACTAGTACCAATTGGGGTTGCTATAGATCTTTACTCAAGATGGTAAAGCCTATATATTGAGAACGAAGCTTTGATACCACTTGTTGCCCAGTAAATAATCCAAGAGGGGGGGTGAATTGGGTTTCTAATAATTTAAGCTAAGCTTGAATTAAACAAATAACAAACTTTACAAGATAAGATTTGCTATTCAACAAGGTACTAGAATTTAAAGTGTAATGCTCTAATATAAAGGTGCAGCGAAAATTAAAAGCAATAGGCAATAAGGAGATGAGCAAGGAAGGAGAAACAAGCAATCACAAATACAACAATCTATAGTGGTTTGGTGCCAATAATGCACCTACATCCACTCCCCAAGATCTCCTTGGAAATTTACTAGAATCCAAAGATTACAGCGGATTAGTTTTCTGGGCTCACTAATCAAAACTCGACTTATTTTTACAAGGCTCACAGTCACAACCTCACTTGGTTTTACGTGCTAACCAAGAACCTTAGTGGTTTTGCGGGCTAACCACCAACCTAAATGGTTTTCACAAGACTAACCAAAAACCTTCCTTGGTTTTTCGGGTTAACTAAGAACCTTTGTGGTTTTGCGGGCTAACCACCAACCTAATTGGTTTTCAAGGCTTACCAACAACCTTACTTGGTTTTCCAATAGGCTAACCAATAACCTTTACAAGATAAAAGATAGGAAAATAAAGAACCAATGTAAGCTTTCAATAAAAAGCAAATAAGTCGATGTAGCTTGAAGTAGTGTTGCTTTGCTCTTGTTGAAGCCTTTTGAATGCCCAAGAATGAATGATCTTTAATGCACTTGATAGCTTTGAATGCTTGGAAGGCTTCCTTCTTGCTTGAGAGTGGTTGAGCTTTGAATGAATGGGAGTTAAGGCTCTTCTCTATTCTTTTCTCTTTAAATTCTTCAAGGATATTTAATACAATGAATAGTTGTTGTCTTGATTTGATTTGAAGCCTTTATATACCTTCCCAAGTCCCCAAAATCAAAATCTAGCCGTTATACTTGAAAAATGAGCCGTTGGAGGGCTTTTGGGAGAGTTCTGTACTTGAAAAAACTAGCCGTTATTGTTGTCAGAACTCCATGTGTCGACACTTCCTCTTCATGTATCGACACATGTTCTTCTTGAGTCGACACAAGTTCAAAATATTCCATTCAGATTCTCTGAAAAAATTAGCTGAGTCGACACATTCTCAGTGGAGTCGACACATAGAGTCGACACATTAGGTCCGTGTGTCGACACATCAACTGTTCTTTCAACTTCTACAAGTTTTGTGGCTCGAAATTCTCAGGCGATATGTTGATCCATGTGTTGACACTTTGAGTCGACACATAAGGTCCATGTGTCGACACATCATCTGTGCCATTTAAAATTTCACTTCATGCCAGTCTGAGTCGATATACCATCTTCATGTATCGACACATCAAGTCATGTGTCGACACCTTTAGTCGACACATCATCAAAAAGATGCAGAATTAGCTAAACTTGAGATGGAACATATCTTCATTTATCTTGGTCATCCATTCAACCAACTCTTTGAGTGTCCAAGTCTAGTTTTGTGCAATCATTCCATTCAAACTTGCTCTACAACATAATTGGCTTCTTCAAATTTTGTGAGCATCCTTTTATTTGAAAACACACTTAAAGTAAATCATTAGTCCTCAAATTATACTTAACTGTTTTGCTTATCATCAAAATCAATTAGTGGAGTCAACACACTCAACCAACATCCTCTCACCCTCGGGCATCTGCCACACATCACGTACTACTGTAGGCCCGCACCTACGTCTGACACTCCCCGATCCATCTACATAGAAATAGATAAAAGTAAGCTATAATAAAAAGTGTAATCAAATTTAAAGTTACCAAGAATATTAGAATAAATTATCCTGAATATGTATCTCATCATCTGCTGGATCGACGGGAGGCTCATGATGCCCCGAGGATGATGGAGTTGCAGTAGTATGCTGTGTGGAAGGAGAGGAAGGACCAGCATGAACAACTCCAAAGTAATAGCCTCAGCATGCTGTCCAAAAGAACTGCCGGCCTCTGTCCGGGAGTGCTGGAACTGCATCCCAAGAAAGCATCGCTCGCGAGGTATCGTATCACCTATCATTTACATCAGAGACATAATTAGTGAAGATAAATAGTAATTTAACATAATAATTATTATAAATTGTAAACATTATAAAATTTAATACCAATAAGAATCAATCATTAGCGTTTTCTTCAACTTCTGTCCTAACTAAGGGTATTGTAGCATGTACGTCATCAACTGGTATAAAATTGAATGGCATGGAATGCGTATAAGTATCATCATCTTCATCATCTTCTAGTTGTCTTCCCATATCATATAAGTCCTGAGATTTTGTCTTAATAACAATACCCAATCTTTATCCTTTGCTTCTTGTATGAAAAATACTTAACGAGCTTGAGAAGAAAAGATAAATGAATCATCCTTCAATAAGACACCAGTATGTATCAACCTTGTAAAGTTTACAAGTGTAAATCCATTTGCATCTTTTTTCAAACCCCTTGATGAATTTATATCTACCCAATCACATCTAAATAATATGACTTTAAAAATTCCGTAGTAATCTAACTCGTATATATCTTTAAGTACACCATAACAAGTCTTTCCATCAGCTTCTACCATAACACCGTTATTCTGTGTTTTTCTAAATTTCTTACGATCTTTAGTGTGAAATTTAAATCCATTGATTATGAAACCATTATATCTAACGACAATTTTGTTCGGTCCTCGAGCCAGGGCTATTAATTCATCTGAACAATTCTTCTTCATCATTGTTGATACCTAAAGAATCATAAAAATTGTTAACATGTTATTCGATATAAAATCTATACATATATTCTTTAAATATGTGTCAAACCTATTTTGAAAGTTATGTAGGAAATAACTCGACTAACCATCGCTGCTCAATCCTTGGATTAGGTCGAGTGCTATAACTAGCTTGTCGCTGAGACATCAAAAATTCACTGCATAAAAAATATAATTATTAAAATAGTTTCAAAAATAATATATGATATTTAAAACCATTGAAATACATTAAATATTCTAACCTTCGATAGTTAGATATTATTTCACTATGAAGTAACACATAACGGTGTGCTTGTGCAATTGATTTATGGTCCAATACAATACTTTCACCTTTTTTCATTAATCTTCCTGCAGTTAAGAACTTATACAACTCTGCATTGGCTACGAAATCACTATGCCATTGAGGTCTGTTAAACACAGTATCTACACCTTAAAGATATCTTGAACAAAATGTCAGACACTCTCAAGCAATATATCCTTCCGCAATAGAGCCCTCTGGATAGGCTCTGTTTCGTACATAATCTTTCAATCATCCAAGATACCTTCAACATTTAAAAATTTTATTTATACATCATCATGACGCTACTTTTATTAAAAATTATCTAGACATTAAACATTAACATTAATACCTTTCAATATGATACATCCATCTATATTGTACCGATCCACCAAGCTTGACTTCCGAAGCTAAGTGAATGAGTAGACGTACCATAATAGTAAAAAATCCAGGTGGAATGATCTTCTCCATCTGACAAAGTGTAACCGCAATTTCCGACTCCAACCGATCAAGCTCTCCAAGATCAATAACCTTTGAACATAATGACTTAAAGAATGATAATAACCTGATTATAATTGTAAGAACTGGTTTAGACACCGATGATCTTGAAGCTATTGGAAAGATATCTTGCATCAATATGTGACCATCATGACTTTTCAGATTAAAAATTTTTCAGTCTTTAAGATGCACGCACCTTGAAATGTTAGATGCATATCCATCAAGTACTTTAATATTTTTCAATACTGTCAAAAAATTATCTTTTTCTTGAGCAGACATGGTACAAGATGCAGGAGACAAATAAATTCTATCATTAGCAAGCATTTTGGGATGAAGATCATGTCGGATACCTAATTCTTGTAAATCCATTCGGGCCTTCATGTTATCTTTGGTCTTTCCATCAAGATTCAACAATGTTCCAAGCAGATTATCACATACATTCTTCTCTATGTGCATGACATCAAGATTATGGCGAATCAGATTATGTTTCCAATAAGGTAAGTCAAAAAAGATACTTCTTTTCTTTCATAAATGTTTACTGGGCTGAGTTGTAGATGCTATCTGTACATCTTCCTCATTTTCATTTTCAAAAAAATTATCAGGATCTTCAAATACCTGTGCATCTACCGTAGCAGTAGGCCATTTCTTCTGGCAAACCTTCTTGATCATCCATTCCTCTTTTTTTATTAGACTTTGAAGATTTACCATATGTGTAACCGATGGAATCCATTTGTCTAAGAACATTAGTTCCAGAAGGTGGAATAGGTGCACATCCTATTTCTATGGTACCATCAAATAAATCTTGCTGAAAACGAAATGGATGATTTGGTTCTAACCATTGACGATGCGCCATATAACAGAATTTTCTTCCATGTTTTAACCAAATTGAATGTGTTGAATCTGCACAACAAGGACATGCAACCCGTCCTTTTGTACTCCAGCTAGATAAATTGGCATATGCTGGAAAATCATTAATAGTCCATAACAAAGCAGCCCGTAGTTTGAATGTTTCACCATTGGAAGCATCAACTACATCGATACCTTCCCACAACTGTTTCAATTCCTCTATTAAAGATTGTATAAAAATATCAATATCATTTTCGGGACCCTTATCACCTGGAAAAATCATTGATAAGATAAGTGAGGATTGTTTCATGCACAACCATGGTGGTAAAATTCTTTTAGAGTACGAAAAGGATTGAAGCCATTTTAAAGCTAAACCCAATCGAACATTACAAATATCAGAGGCAAAATCAGAATGCCTAGTATTAAATACTTTTCATGCTAAACTATCAGCTGGATGTCTCAACATTCCATCCTTTATATGCCCTTCATGATGCCATCTCATCAATAAAGCTATTTTTGATGATGAATATAGCCTTCTCAACCGAGGAATAAGTAGAAAGTAATGCAATAGCTTCGCCGGTTTCTTTGTATGCTGCATTGTATCTGTTGCATTCACTACATCATCCTTATCTCCTTCATGACTTGTCCATCGTGAAGATCCACAAACATTGCAAGACTCTAGATCACCATTTTCACCATGATATAATATACAGTCTTTCAGACAACTATGAATCTTTTGATATCCAAGATCCAGATTGTTGACAACTTTCTTTGCTTCATAATAAGAGGATGGTAAACCATTACCTTCTAGAAATGCATCCTTTAATAACCTCAGAAGCATAGTAAAACTCTTACCCGACCATCCATTCATATATTTTATATGGAATAAATGTATAAGAAAAGAGATCTTAAAAAATTTAAATAGCCCGGATATAATTGTTCATCTGCTTCTTTCATTAAATTATGATACCGAGCTGACTCAGAAGTTGATGGTTACTGAGCTCCCATTGTTTCATGTGTACCACTTGAACCTACAAAGTTTTGAACACCATGTCGAAAAGCATATGTGATCAAACCTGATATATCATCATCTCCTACTAGATTCTCTTGCATATTACTGGATCCAGGATCAGACGATGGTTGATTACTTGATTCTGGCAACATAAGTTCTCCATAAAAAATTCACTGAGTATAACCTCTTGCAAAACCGTTCCATATCAAATGTTCTTCTACTATTTGTGGATCTAGATAGTGATTGTTAACACATTGTCAGCATGGACAAGAAATCTTTTCATTCAAACTATTTTTGTCCATACCAAATTTAATGAAATCACGAACTTTATTTAAATATTTGTTGGTATTTTTTTGTTTATTTATCCAGCTTTTATCCATTTTAGGATAAAATGATCCAACTTTTAAGTTATCTAAATATCAAAAAAAGTTTTAGTTAATAACAATGCACTAAGTAATTTTTTGTTTAAAATATATGAAAAATAACATAGATTAACTAATAAATGTATTATATTACCAACTAATAGGTAAAGAGATTCTATCCCATTCAAGAATTGCATTAATTATATAGGTCATTTACAGTAACCAAACGATACGCAATAGAAGCTCCAGAAAAATTTCGGCAGCATTTTCCTTTAGTTCTCCCTATACAACTAAAAATGTATGAGGAGAACTAAAAGAAAATGCTATCCGAAATATATCTGGAACTCTATCCATACCACTTGATTACTGTAAGCACCTATAAAATTATTTGCAATTCTCAAACTGTCCAAAATGGACAATCAATTGACCAATGTACATATTTCTCCCATCCGTACAAAAATAAAATAAATGTACGGATATTATAGAATATATACTTTAATCAATTGACAGGTCTATGTTTCTATGCAATGCAAGTTTTGTAAAAAATATTTTAAAAATCATTATTGATCATAACAAAGCTATTGATGGTTTTAAAATGAAAGCTATGCAATACTAAACAAATATTAAAGCATAACATATTCAATAAAATATAAATATATACTAAGAAATTTATAAAGAAATATAAATAATCTACTAAGAAAAAATAAATAAATAAATAAAAATAACTAGGAGGCTCAGATCTACTATTTAATCTGCAACTAGATCAAAATAACTACAATCGGTTGCCTACAAAAGAAGGTCATCCAAGATTATAGGCATTAGAAATTGTTGAATCAGCAAAACATACATCCATCAACTAAATCAAAACGACTACAATTGGTTGCCTACAAAAGAAGGCCATCCAAGATTATAGGCATTAAAAATTGTTGAATCAGCAAAATATACATCCATCAACTAAATGAAAACGACTACAATCAGTTGCCTACAAAAGAAGGCCATCCAAGATTGCAGCCATTAGAAATTGTTGAATCAGGAAAACATACATCCGAAATCATCATAGCCTCCATATACAAACCTTAAACCAATTTCAAAATAAGGTAGAAACCCTCTTTACCCTCGAAGCAATCAAGCACCTGATAACAAAAAGACAACAAAACATGTAAAACATATTTGGATTATGGATGGGGATAAACCTTACATATTGCCTGACAAACTAATACATGAAGGCAATTTAATTCTCATACCCCACTTCCTCTTGTTCATTCTTCTTGTTCTCCTCCTCCTCCTCCTCTCTCTCTCTAGCTTTTCATTTTGGTACTGTGGTTGGGCCCGGTAGCATTACACTTTCTATTATTCTTTGTATCGAAGGCATGGCAACTTGGAGCTTAGAACCCTAGTTTTCTTTTCCTTTCCTTTTTTTTAAAATTTTTATTTTTTATGGTAGGTGGGATCTCCCTCTATGATGGACCAATTGCGACTCCGAACATGTCTCTCCCTTATCTCCTTATCCGAGATAAGTTCTTGTTCATTTTTTTTTCAATTTTCTTCTATTTATTTATTCTTTTTTGTTGTTCTTTGCTTTTATATTCATCTGTTATGCCTATATTCTTTTATATTTTTCAGGTGATTATTTAAATTGAGGAGAGAAATGGTAAGGAATGAAAGCTATTGCCCAACATCCTAAACCTTAAACCCAACATTCTAAACCCTAAAACCTAAAATCTAAATAATAAACCCTAAACCCTAAACATATAAAATTAAAAATCTTCTAATATTATAGTGAAAAACATATAAAAAGCATAAATCACAGAGGAAAAAGCATAAAAATTAAAAACATATAAAATTAAATTTTTTTTAATATAACAGTGATTCATGGAGGAAATTAAATGGAGAAGCCTAGAGACGAGAAGCCCGGAGCTGATCGGAGAAGCCCAAAGACGAGAAGCCCAGAGATGACCGAAGAAACCCGGAGACGAGAAGCCTGAAGATGACCGGAGAAGCCTGGAGTTGACCGGAGAAGCCCGGAGAGGAGAAGCCCGGCCGGAGATGACCGGAGAAACCCGGAGACGAGAAGCCCGATCGAAGATGAATGGAGAAGCCCGGAGATGATCGGAGAAGTCCGGAGATGACCGGAGAAACGCGAAGATGACCGGAGAAGTGCGGAGACAATGATCGTTGGTGCGAACGAAGGATGGATCGAGGAGGAAGAGGAGGGGTTGCTGGAGGCGGCGCGGTGCGAGCGAACGAAATGAGGGCTAGGGCTCGGGGGGGGGGAAGGAATCGGAAATTTTCGATGCTTTAAAGTGTCGTTATATCCATCTTTTCCCAACGCAAAAAAAAAAGCGTTGGCAAACCAAGTCTTTTTCCGGTGGTTTTGAGAAGCGTTGGCAACTTTCGAATTCCGACGCTTATAAGCGTCATAATATATAATTTTTTTCCGACGCTTTTAAAAAGCGTCGGCACGCTGAGGGAGTTAACGACACTAAAGAAAAGCATCAGCAAAAATCCGTTGTTATTTCTTATAATTACTGTTGTGCCTCCCGCGACCGTACAAGGGGATGCCGGGGGACGAGATTCTCCGGAAAAGGAAGACTTTTCTCAGTCCCTTGCTCTTCTACTACTATTAGAAGCCAGTAATGCTCCCTTTCCCTTCTCTCATATCACCTTCTCTTCCTCTTGTTTATCTCTAGATTCCCTAACGGTGGCAGTATCAGCACTCGGAAGGTAGAGAGTTTTGAACATGGATCGTTTTCTGATCAATCGGATCAGTCACATATTTAAGTATGCTCGACCATTAATATGTTTCTAGAATAAAATTATTTTTTTATTCTTGAAGAAAATAGTTGTTTTTAGTTTATCACACAAGCTCCTCTTTTCATATTGCAGAATCTATTTTAATTTTTTGAGCATGAATCTAGTGCACAATCACTTATTTGATCTAATATTACTATCATGAGATATCCTTTTAATTTTTAAAATTGATTGTTAAAAAAAATTAAATGTAAAGGATCCTTTGTTTTGGTTCATCAATCTAGCATTTATGCTTTCTCCGGCTCAACAATGTGGAAGGGAAGATGCAATATCTTTATGATTAGAATATAAAGTGCTATCTTGATGCGTTTGTTGGAATAGTTGCCATGTCCTATTGACACTATCATCCCGATGTGGTGAATGTCATGGTAGAGCAGACTAAGCTTCTTCGATAGGAATGGCAATTTTTACCGATCCGATGGATATTCAATCCAACCCAATCTTAATGGGATGGGTAAAATCCGACCTGCCTAATTTATAAACGGATATGGGTTATATAAAAAAACCTGAGTCAGATTCGGGTCGACCCGAACTCGACCCGTTTATATATAAAAAAATATATTTATAAAATATTTAAGTAAATTGGATATGGGACGGATATATCCGACCCGACTCGTTTAGCTTTTAAATAAACTAGGTTTTATGAGACCAGGTATACCCGACCCGAGATGGATATGGGGCGGGTATGAGGCGGATAATTTTTTAGCAGGACGAGTATGGGTTTTGGGTGACCCAACCCAAACCCGACTTGTTGCCAACCCTATTCTTTAGCACATATTAATAGGCAGAAATCAAGAATAAATCAGGCAGTCAATCAAGTATCGTATTATATAAAATTTGAATTTGAATGATATGTGCAAAAAAATAAAAAAAATTATTTCAGTATTCATTCAAATCCAAACTTGAATTTAAATTTAACTAAAAATAAAAAATTTATACTATTTTTTATTTTGTAGCATGATCATTTTTCTTATATTTTGTAACATGATCGTTTCTTCCTGCTTTGTAATTGGTCATTGTGTATATATAACTATTAATTTTTTTATAATGGACAATATAGATGAACATCAATTCCTTTAAATTTTATCATATTATTAAGGCATTGATCATTTTTTCTTGGCAAGTGTTGCACCATCTTTACATCCTTCGTGTTCTTGATTCTTTTAGCCTAGGCTTTTCTTGATAATAGATGAACATCAATTCCTTGATGATAGGGGGAGTGATCTCCTCTTCCATTGCTGTTGATTTTCTATATTATCTCCACCCATTTTATAATTCGGGAATGATTTTTGTTTCAGCATTTTAAATGGAGATAACTACCCTACTTGGAGAAGGTTGATGCAAATTATCCTTAATATTAAGAATAAAATAAGGTTTATTGATGGGGGTATTCCCAAACTTGATGCTCATTTATTTTATTTTGTGGCCTGGATAAAGTGTAACTCCATGATTATATTATGGTTGTTCAATGCAATTGCTAAAGACTTATATGATAGTGCAGCATATGCTGACACTGTATATACCATTTGGATGGATTTAGAGAAAAGATTCTCACAAGGCAACATTCGAAGAGTTCATTAGCTTAAGCATGATCTCTCTCTCTCACTGTATAAGGTCTCTCAGTCATAGCCTATTAATCAAAGCTTAAAGTCTTATGGGATGAGTTGCACTTGTATGACATTGTCCTTCCATGTACATGTGGAGTTAGAAAGGCCTTCATCGTAGCAACATAAATAGAAAAGATTTCCCATATTTTCATAGGATTGAATTTGAGTTTCAATATGGTACGATCGCAAATCCTTAATAGTGATCCATTATCCTTTTTCAGTATTTTTTTTTTCATGATTTTGCAAGAAGAAAAGCAGCAATCTATTGCTTCCATGCGGCAACCCAATCATGAGATTATGGCTATGGTTGTGAAGATCACTTCTTCCATTACATGTGATGTTAATGTAATGTATGGTCATTGTCATAAACATGGCCATACAAAGAAGCGTTGATTTGGAGCTTATTGGCTACCCGCCAACATGAAGAACAAAAGAAAAAAATGGCTCAAATCATGTTGGAAGATATGCCAAGAGCTTGTTTTTGGCCAAGAAGAAGCCACTGGCCACTGCCCTCCACACTTGCTCAGTCATCCTCACCACCTCCAATTGCCCAACTTCACCGTTGTCTACCCAATGCCACCGAGATGCCACTCGTCATCGCTGCCGGCCTTCTTCCCATCTCCTTGCCTTCACTCCCGTCGCTGCTGGCCACCATCTATTCTCCATTCAGCTGCCCACCATTCCATGCTATGCCATCGCCCGAGCATTGTTTTTCATTTGCTTGTTATCGATCCAAGATGCCACCCTGAGCAGTCGATCCATCTCTCTACTGCTGATCCTCCTTTCAGCTGAGATGCCCCCCACCGTCGGATGTGCTGTCGTCTCTACCTCATTGATCCAAGCCCATTCTTCCCATCACCAGAGCTACCATCCTCCTCTATTCGGTCACCAAGTCACCGCCGGCTATTGCCAATCGCAACCACCCATCTGCTATCATAGTTTGGTTGGAACTGGGAGAAGGGGACTTCAATACAGGAATTGATCTAGGAGGATTCCAAATTCTGTTTGCCCGAGAAGGAAGGAACACGCCGATCAATCCATCAAGCAATAGATTAATGGTTGAGATTAATTCTCATGATATACGAATGATTCTGATCTAGATTGACTCCAAATTTGATTGGAAGAAAGCTCTTGATGAGCTTTATAAAAAGAGAATCCTGGGTAATAGTATAAGCATCAATTCTATTAGCAAAATTTTATTTTATTTTATTTTTCTTTTTATAATTAGTTTAGGCTTTGAGAGAGAGAGGAAGAGGGATAAAGAAAAAAATTCTTCAGGAAAGGAAGTGCTGTGACAGAGCCCTGAGTCTTCAAGAAGATGTATCCAAGAGCCATGCTCGATTAAGATGTAGTTTGTAGAGAAGTACATGTTTCTATATTTTAGTTATGTATTTGTTATCTCTATTCTATATGATCAAATAAAGATTTAAATTCTTTTTACTCCTTCCTATTTGATTTCCTAAAATTAAGTGTGTACGTGGGATGGATCATGATTCTAACATGATACGATCCATGCTCAATATAGTTAATTGATTATAAGATTTTTATCCACTTATCTTGTTAGGATCTTTTCAACTCAATCGTTGGATAGCCTATACTTATGGGACGAGCTATAATTTTCACAAGATATGGTTTGTACTTGGCAAGATAGTCTATGCTAGAAAATAATTTGAAAGATTCTGAAACAATTATGGACCTTGATTGCTTAGATTAGAATATATGCATGACTTATGTTTGTGATTACTTAGAAATCCAAAAATATTTTTTTATTATATAAATTTTTCAATCTCATATTTAATTTAAATTGATTAGTTTTAATTAAACCATCATCTATCCTTTAAAAATCTAAATATTTATTTATTTCTTTACTTTCTTCATGAAATAATTATCTCTGATTCATGAGGATACGATCCCTACTCATCCTAGCTATAGTAATGAGTTAAGTTTTATTTTTGATCGTTTATGACAGTAATCAATGACCAATTTTATATCCGTCGGTAATTGATTATAAATAGACTAGAGAAGTTTCAAACAGTTTATTTGTCATGTAACACTCATTTCATTTACTTAATGAAAGGGATGATGCATTTTTTAATCCCTCCCCCCAACAAAGAGAGAGAGAGAGAGAGAGAGAGAGAGAGGAAAAAACACACTATTCAAGGGAAAGGAAAATGCTTGGATGATAATTATGAACTTGAGGATGCCCACTATGGATTGAACTGGACTAACCTATAGTTTTGGATTGGGCCAAGGATTTTCTGAAATATGCACAAGCTAATTCAAGCTTTTAGTGTAATTATGGCTAAGTCCATATAGATGTTTCAGAAAGCATGGCACATGGTAACGAAAGGCCCCTATACTTAGTTTTGGTCCAACAAGCTTTGCACCTATGCGTCAAGAGCCATCACCAAATAAATAGCTATCTTGTAGGATGACAAATGTCTACTCTAACTTTGTATTTAGTTAAAATCATGAAAGAGATGATCCATAGGATTGAAAGGATAGATGACCTCCATGCATTTTCTATTCATCATTTAGTTCAAAAAATTTTAGGAATGTTGGATGATAATGATAGATCCTCTATTCACCTAAGTCCACCATTTTACATCATCCCAATTTGGGAGGATGAGAAAGGACGGATGGAGCATGTAAAAGATAATTTTATCAATAAATTTTAGGAAGGATGGATGATAATGATAAATTCTCCATTCACCTGAGTCCACCATTTTACATCATCCCAAATCGGGAGAATGAGAAAGGATGGATGGAGCATGTAAGGGGTAAATTTTTATATTGATAAAATTACCTTTCATTATTTTTTAACAAAACTATAATACTTTATCACTTTTCATTTATATTATATATATATATATTATCTATACTATTAATCCTATACTATTAAATTTTATTATAAATTATTTTAATTTTAGCATATAATTTTTATGATCATAATTAAATAATAAAAATTAACTTCTTTTTTAATTTATATCTACTATTTTTAATTAATTATTTATATAAAATTAATTAACTATTTAAATTAAGTAATAAATTAATTATTTCTTTAGTTAATTAATATATAAAATAAATTAATTTATTAATAATTAATTCATAAGATCATTTATTTAGTTAAATTAAATTAAAATTGAATATTTATATAATTTTTTATATAATTATAAAGTATAGAGATTATAAATTTTTTTACTTTCTTAGAATAAATAAGTATTATAAATTGATAATAATAATATTTTCATCAAATATTAGTTTAGTAAAAATATCATATAAATATCATTCTTCCTTCCATGTTTCACCAAATATATAAAAGGATGGATGCATGATCCATCAATCCTATCCCTTCATCCATCATTCCTCCAATCCATCCTTCATACCAAATAAATTTAGGATAAGTTATGATTTTGAGATAATTGGGTTAGTAAAACTTGATAAGTATGTTTACATGAAAATTGATTATTATTTTTCTTAGAAAGAAAATTATCTAGCTCCTTATGATCAAAGCTAACTCTACGTAGATTTGAAATCTCACAAAGCTATCTATTTCTCCCTTTTTTATTTTTTATTCGAGAAAAATGGTGGTTATCAAATAGTAATTTAGTAAAAATATCATATAAATATCATTCATCTTTCTATGTTTTACCAAATATATAAAAGGATGGATGGAAGATCCGTCCATGCATCCTACCTTTTCATCCATCCTTCCTCTAATCCATCCTTCATACCAAACAAAGGATAAGTCATGATTTTGAGGTAATTGGGTCAATAAAGACTTGATATGTGCATGTCTACATAAAGATTTTTCTTAGAAGTAAAATTATCTAGCTCCTTATGATTAGAGTTGACTCTGTGTACATTTGATAGCTCATAGAGCTATCTACATCTCCCCATTCTATTTTTTATCCGAGAAAAATGGTGGAAATTATATCAAACATTTTGTAGATATGTAACAATCCAAAAAAACTAGCTAATTGGTTCCTTGATTTTGTATAAGTATTTAAGATTTATCCAATATATAACTAATATGGAATTTAATACATGCCCGAATGAATCCTCACTTACTTCTCTCATTTAAGTTTTGACATTCTTGCAAGAATAAAGATCCAAATCCATTCAAATATAATTAAAAGTAATAAAGTATCATGATGAATCCATATATGGTCAGTCCCAATAGACCTATACCACAATATTTTCTAGTCTGTATAAGTTATGAGCTAAATTCACTCCAATACTAGTTATAATAATCTAGAATTTTATCTAAAAAACAAGCTAAAAGATATTACATGAGTTTCTTGGTCTCGTATAAGCTTTTAAAATTTAAGTACTATTTTGTCGATATGTTACATGACAAGATTCTTGTTGCTTTTATTTTGAGGAATAGTCTTTATATATACATTATCCATTATAGGAACAAGCAATCTTGGCATACAAATATTACTAGTGAAAAATTAATATATTTTTTGAGCTCTGATTTCAAGCAAATTCTTCATAAAACAAAAGGTAAAACCTTTCAAATTCATGTAGACAGTTCTATATATTTAAGCACCTTCATGAAAAAAAGGTTGTTAAGTGGGGACTTCAACTTATAGTATATAGTCCAAATGCTTTTACTTTTGACATGTAAATGGTCACTGTCCATTAGCTCGGAAAGGGCCGGAAAAAAAAAAAAAAAAAAAAAAGAGACAACAATTGTTCACCAATGTACTATAAACTTTGGCCCAAAAAGTAAATACATGGCCACTAAAGGCACAGCATAAAGGCAAGTCAAGCTTTATCATACAGTATTGGGCAATTTGATATTTTATCTATTGGAAGGTATTTTGAACAAATTGTTTCAGCTCTGCAGTTTTTTTCCCTTGGAATTGAATAAATCATATTTTGATAAAAATATCAAATTAACGATTTATATTTTGTATTTTTTTTCTTTTCTTTTGAGAAGAAAGATAGGCAATATACGCCCACATTATTTTATTGAGAGATTATGCAATGCAGCGGAGGTGAGATTTGAATCCTTGTCTTTTAATCTAAATTTACATGATATATTTTGGATTACCACAAAAAGATTTTACTAGCTTGGTAAATTGGCACCCTCCTTATTTTGCATTAAATTTTACATGACATATCAATAAATAAAGCATTATAGGTTTAGATAATGGTAAACGACTTGAAACTATAAACCTATAAGGAGTGATGGATTGACATTGGAGCTTTATATAGCTGGTTAACTCTACTTGCTAGCTAATTTATTTTTTGGATACACAAGTTTTATATAAAATCTATTTTGTTCACAGTGATTAAAATACATGATAGAAACTCCAGCACCTTGAATTCCGGTGAACTATGAAAAATTGTAAGCATCTTGGGTAATTTTTCACTTACTACATGGAGATGGTAAAGTTTGCATCAGGCTTTATTTTTTTAAACTGTATTTTTGTCAATACCTATCTGCTTTCTCAAAAAAAAAAAAATCTCCCTTTTATCTTAGAAAATTTTGTTTGCACAAGATTGATTGAATGTGGTAGTCTACCATACAAGGTAGCTGACAGCTTTTGATACTGATACATACTAAATTCAAAAGTTGAAAAGAGTTGCCTATCAGGTCAGTTCTCACTTCATTCCCGGTATACATGCTCTCCAATGTTGTTATCCCGAAGTCCATTGTTTTTAAGATTGAGCAGACTATTTGGGCTTTTTTATGGAGATCTAATGCTGCTTCTCGGGGAGTCAATCTATTTGGGTGGTAACTAGTTTGTTAGTCAGTTTCTAAGGGAGGTCTTGGCATTCACTCACTTATTGTTAAAAGGGATGCACTCTTGGCGCGGCATGTTACTCGACTTTATCTTGATTCGGGTAATATATGGTCTTCCACAATGATTGCAAGATATGGTCTTCCCTTTGCTACTTTGGGGGACGGTGCTCTGCTTTGCTACTTTGGCGAGGGTTTATGATGTTGTGCATCATATGAGATGGATTGTTGGGGATGGCCGATTGATTGATTTTATGCCTGACCCCTGGATTTCGGATATGCCTTTCGATAAGTGGCCTACCTTTATCTCCGTGGATATTTCTCATTATATATCTATTATGGACCTCTTACTGCTGGGAGAGTCCAGGTGGAACCAAGTGCTAGTCACTCGGTAGTTTGGTGAGGTATTGGGTGACAGGATCTTATCCATTATACTTTCGAAGTTTCCTTGTGCTGATCTTCAAGTCTGGAGGTCTTCTGCATCCCCAAAAGCTCCCCTTGCCAACCTCTGCTCTATCTATTGTCCTAAGCCTTAGAGGGGTATTCATGCTACCTGGATTTGGTCTCTTCTTATGCATCCCAGGGTGAGATTATTCATATGGAAGGTTGCATGGTGTCGGCTCCCCATTAGGTCCTTCCTATGTTCTAGAGGGCTTCATCTGCCACTTTATTGTCTACTGTGTTGGGGTGGAGGAGGAGTATTTCGTTCATGTTTTATTCACATGTTCATGGGCTTTGGGGGTTTGGTGCATGGCAGGGTGTTATGATTTATTCTCCGAGGGAAAGGATTTGGTGGATACCTTCCTTCGATTGATGCGTTCTGACTCTATCCCGCCTTCCCCGACCTTTCTGACCTACCTTGCTTATCATTTGTGGCTCTCCCGGAATGTTGTTGCCTTTGCCTCTTCTACTTCTTCGACAAGGCTCATTATTGAGAAAGCGAGGGCTCATGCGAATGAGTATCAAGTTTTAACAGTTGGGAATGCAGAGATCTGGGGTTTTGGTTATGCTCCTTGAGTGCCCTGCCGGGTTCTTTTCTCATGGGAGCCCCCTCCGTCTTTAGCTACTATGAGTTTTGATAGGAGCGTCAGGGGCAGACATGGGGGTGCTGCTTTTGTCATCCGAGTATTTGGATCAGGATTCTTGGCTGCAAGGGGGTCTCATCTCATCGATCCCACCATCTCGATGGTGGAGCTTCGGGGTGCCTAGTTCGGGATCCGATATGCTAGGAGGATCCTTCACATGGATCGCCTTATTATTCAGGGTGACTCCCTCACAGTCATCTCTTGGATCTAGCAGGACCTTCAGTCTACTCTCGTCCATCCTTATCAGAGATATTGTTAAGATGTTGCAGGGGTGCTCAGGACTTCTTATTAGGCATGTTTATCAGGAGGGCAGACTGGGTGGCCTTCTTTGTTACCGATCACTTTGGTGAAGTGTCCTGATCTTGTCTTGGAAGAATACCAGGTCTTTTAGGGATATTTTGCTTTCGGTTTCTTTTAGTTGTACTTACTTCAGGATTGTTTATTAATTGCTTCGTTCAATCAGAAAAAAAAAAGAGCTGCCTTGAGTTATGTTGCAATTAAGCTCATCATGTCAAAGTGATGTACGTGTTAATAGCAACCAACCATTGTTGCTGAGTTCAAATAGCTACTCCCTAATGATGCTTTTGGACTCTACAAACTAAACAATGACTGCTTGATGGAATTGCAAATGTTCTACTGAAACCAATACTGCCATTAATCTAGTCTTGAAAACCTACATGGTAATGTTGAAAACTTTGGATGCAGTTCGCTGAGTGCAGTATCTTGGTTCTCGTGCTATTTTCCTTTCTATTTCGGTGTTTTTTTTCAAATGGCTCATGGGCATATGGCTAGGGAAGGTGTTCATTGACGGGAGGCCAGCCAAGGGTTGGATGGTTTGGGGGAAGGAGACCGGACGTGGGCTCGGGTTGTCCAAGGTCCTTAGCACGGTCCTTCTTGGACCTCGCATAAGATCACTGAAGACGAGATGAGCAACTGCAATCATTCTTTTCGAAGGTGCTTGAGCTGCCAAAGATGATGCTTGATGATTCCTGTCAGTAGTGGGATGGCTCGGTGTTGGTGGTCAGGATCTTGGGTCTTAGGGTTTTGATGGAGTGGGTTGCTAAGGAGGTGAGGGTCAGGTCTAAGCTCGACTACGATCCTGAGATCTTTCCAATCGCAAGGACCATGTTATTCTCTGGCTCAGGTCAGAGCAGGACTGCTTTATGGTGAGGAGAGTCGGGCTATGGTTTGTGGCCTGGAAGCTATTGGCGATGAAAGCCTGGGACCTAGATTTCATCCCGGGTCGTAGGGCCATCTAAAAGGCAATGGTGTGGCTGCAACTTTCGGGTCTCCCATTGGAGGATTGGGTGTCAACGGTGATTCTAGTGATTGCGGCCGAAGCAGGTAGGTCCTTATCTATTGATGATTTCACTGACTTGCTGAGGAAGATAGGTTATGCTAGGGTTAGGGTGGGATTGATGCGAGGAAGCCATTTAAACCAGGTGTTCTAATCTAGGGGAAGAAAGGTGCATTTTGGCAACAATTTATGTATGAAAACCTCCTTGTTTGTTACTTGTGTGGGAGGTTAGGACATGCCAATGATTGCTGCCGGTTCTTGGTAGGGGATCCTTCTAGTGTTGGGGGTGACTGCGCTTCTTCTGGAGAATTTTGTTTCTGCTCCTGAGATGTCCAGCATGGAAGCCTCAGTTCCTATGGTGATAGAGGGGAAGGGTGGTGAAGGTGGGGGCTGATCGAGATTTAGAACATGGCTTGTTACCTCTCGTATCTGTCAACCTCAACCTTCCAAAGTCTCCATGAAGGGGAGAAGAGACATTGAAAAGGAGAAGGTGCCATGCCCAACAATATTGGATCCCTACTATTCATTGCCTCGGAGTTCATTGATGGCAAATGTTTCTTCCCTAAGCTCACCGCCATATTCAGATGGGTGACAGAAATCATCGAAGGTGTCTCGCCGGCATTCGCCGGCCAGGTACGAGTACTAGGGATCTTTCTGGGGATGGCAGTGCTCTGGCTTTGACTTTTGTGGCAGGAGGTCTCGCTTTGATTGATCAGGCACTCCAATTATGGTTGCAGGGGATTTTAATTGTATTGATCGTGCTGAGGATAAAAGAAGTGGTAGACCATTTGTTAAAGATACTACTTCTAGAGAGTTTAACCAATTTTTGCAATCCAACAGATTGTTGGATTTGAGGTTTGTGGGGTCCCGTTTTACTTGGTGTAATAATCAGTCTGGGAGAGCTAGAGTGTCGGAGAGAATTGATAAAATCTTTGCTAATCCTAGCTGGCTTCAACTATACCCTCAACACCTTGTATGCTATCTTGCTAGAATTGCTTCTGATCATTGTTCGATCTTTCTTTTTACTACTACTCGGCCCTTTGCTAGCTCCATTCAGGTTTGAAAAGTTTTGGCTGACTTATCTCATATCTTGAAAGATTATGAGAGAGGTTTAGAGGATGCCGGTCAGTGATGATGTGAGGTTCCAAATTTCTTGCAGGTTGGAGTTAGTTAAAAGGCGTTTACTCCAGTGGAATAGGGTAGAGGTGGGAAACATTTTTGCTAGGTTGGAATATATGGAGAGGTCTATTAATACTCTTCAAGAGAAGGAGGAGAGGGATGGGGGTTTGGTGGAGGGCGATATGGCAGTACTTCGGAGCCATCTTTCTATGCATCATGCCCTTTTAAATCAACAGAAAGTTCTTTGGAGGAAAAAATCCAAAGTGCAATGGTTAAGGGAAGGGGATAGGAATATCGGTTTCTTTCACCAGGCCACTGTTGTTCACAGATCTAAAAATCAGATCAGATCTTTGCGGTCTTCCAAGGGGCAGTGGATTGAGGATGACAATGATATCAGGAGGGAAGTTTCTTTGTTCTTTAGATCCAGGTGGAGTGAGTCTATTGGGGATCTTTTTTTCTTTAACTATCTGCCTCCCATTACTGTGGTTTCTCCCCAGGAGAACCATGGCCTTCTCAATCTGGTTTCTGATGATGAGGTTCGGGCTATCATTTGGTCTTTGGATGAAGATAAAGCTCATGGTCCAGATAAATTTCCTCCTATATTCTTCAGGAGATATTGGTGTATTATCCGTTGTGATGTTGTTTGTGCTGTATAGGAGATTTTTATCTCTGGTCACATGCCTGACTGTTTGTGCTGTATAGGAGATTTTTATCTCTGGTCACATGCCTGACTATTGGAAGCAAACATTTGTTGCTCTTATTCTGAAACATCCCGATGCTTGCGAGCCGAGCTACTTCAAGCCTATTAGCTTGTGTAATACTTTTTATAAATTGTGTGCCAAATTATTGGCTAGCATGATGAAGCCTATTCTTCCACATCTCATTTGTCCAGAGTAGAGTGTTTTTATTAGGGGTCGATGCATTTTTGATAATATTCTTATAGCACAAAAGTTTATGTATGATCTCCGAAAAGTTCTTGTTCGTCGCAGTCTGATAGCTATCAAGCTTGATATGGAAAGGGCTTATGATCATATGCAGTGGAGATTTCTGAAGAAAGCCTTGGGAAATTTTGGTTTTCATTGCTGTTGGATTTCTCAGATTATGGCTTGTATTGTCAGACCTTCTTATGCTATCCTTATTAATAGTTCTCCATCGAAATTCTTTTATTCTAATGTTGGCTTTCATCAAGGTTGTCCCCCTCTCCGTACCTGTTTATTATTTGTATTGACTCTTTATCACAAGCTTTGAGGGTTGCGGCACGGGAGTCTGCAATCTAGCCATATGTTCCGACTCTTGGTGTTCTTTCGATCTCGCATCTCTTGTTTGCAAATGATTGCTTGCTTTTGGATCGCGCTACTCTGGCTTGTGCGTAGGATTTTAGGAGGGTGCTTGAGGCCTATTATTTATCTTCTGGGCAAAGGGTTAATCTTCTCAAATTCGAGGTTCAATTTAGTCCGAAGACTCATGTCCATCTTCGGCACTTGATCCAGGATATCTTTGGGATTGCTGAAATGAGGGTGCTCTTCGGTATCTGGGGGTTCCCATCTCCGGAGGTAGACTTCGTAAGAGGGAGTGTGCTTTGATGGTACAGGCGATTCAGGAGAGGGTGGAGGGTTGGCAGGGAGAGCTCTTTCTTCCATGGGCAGGATCACTTTGATTAGGTCTGTCCTCACTTCTCTTTCGATGTATATGATTTCTAATACTGTTATTTCAAAGTTTGTTATTCTCAAGGTGGAGCAAATCATTCGTGCTTTCTTGTGAGGCTCTGCCTATGCTGGTCAGGGAATTCACCTTCTGGGATGGTGTGTTGTTTGTCAGCCTATTCGGGATGGGAGCCAGGATATTTACTCTCTTCTTGTAAGGTGGGAGGCTCTGTTAGTGAGACATGTTGCCAAACTCTTCTTATGCCCGGACAGTTTGTGGACCTCTATGATGAAGGCTAGATATGGCCCTCTTTTTGATCTTTCGAAGGATGGTTTTAGGGCTGGTCAGCATTGCTCTCCTACCTGGAGGGAGATGCGGTTAGGGCCTCGCTTGTTCTTCATCAGATGAGATGGATTCTGGGGGATGGTTGGTGGGGACACCAAAGGCATCAAAATAAGACAGAGGCTTCTTAACCCTCTATGGATTACTTAGTAGTGTTTGAGTCCATTTGTAATAAGGGCTTAGCCTAATTGAGTTGTCATTTAAGTCCTATACCAGTTAGCTCATGTTGAGCTAGTTTTCTTTCTGAGTCCTGTATGTGGCATTTGATCCATACTATTAGGATTTTGGATCAGTCGGTCAAGTCAGCTCATGTTGAGCTAATCATATTCTGAGTTTTGTAATCATGTCCAGTTGTATTGAGTCTGTTTGAGTCAAGCCTAGTCAAAGAAGACTCAAGCATGTGAAGGACATCGCCCAGCATGCCACCTCAGCAACCGCATGGAGTCCCAGTCACATCCTGAATTTTGCCACCTTTGATTACTTGGAGGATCATGAAGTCAGCCCATGCATGAGGAGTTGATGACCACATGCTAGCACACCCCTTCCATACCCTAAGCACACCAACTTCACACGCCAGTATGATAAGAAGGAAAGTCAAAATAGATAAACATGAATCCCTTGATTCATACCAGCTTGCTTAGGAAAGAAGTGGTCCCCCCCTTTGGATGTCCACTACCTATCTTGTTTGGAGGGATTTTGTATGGCATGAGAGTATTTTTTTCCATGTATTCAGCCCCACACTTTATGAAGAAAGTGGGAGAGTGTTTTCTTCTATGTATTCAGCCCCACACTTTAGGAAGAAAGTGATCACCTCTTATTTTCCTTGTTTTCTTTTGCTTGGGCCCTAAGTCTCATGACTCTATATAAGGGACCCCTTGTATGAAGATTGAATAACTTTTTTCATGAAATAATATTGAATTCTTCCAATTGCTGTGTGCTACCAACTGTGTGCTAAAAAGGGATTCTGTGTGAGCTCTTCTTCTTCTCGGTGTCCTATGCCTGCTTCCAACCTCCATCTGCCACTCCAAGCCCTAGCCGCCCACTTCAAATCCCATCTTTTCTTTGCTGGTTTTTCAATTTACTCTCCACTTGTGCTTTGTTTTCTAACCCTAGAACGGCTGTTTGTAGGTCTCTTGATCCGACAAATCCAACAACTCCAGCCGGGCCGCAATCGGACTACCAAGCAGAAAGCCGGGAATCCGCGGGTCTTTGGCTTGATTTTCCAGGCCGCATCCGGGAGTGAGAGCGATCTCTTCGCATATGATCTGCACCAGGCGCATCTACCATTGCCAAGTACACCCCCTTTGCCTGCCAGATGCTTTATTGCAGATGAACTGGCCCAACCGAGACTTCTCAGCCTCGGTGGTCCTCTTTCTATTGCTTTTAGGTCTTGTTATGCATGCTTTTAGTTTCTTAATTTCATATAGAACTCTTTACATCGTTCTTTGGTCTGATCTTCGGGATTAAAACATATAACTCAATATTTAAAAACACAAAAAAATAATTGCATGCATATATAGTTCAGCATCAATGGTAGGCTCATTAATTTTATGATGGACTCTTGGATCTCGGATGTTTCCTTGGCCCGGTGGCCAACCTTCATCTCGATGGATATTCTAGACACCATGTCTATCATTGATCTCTTCATCTAAGATGGTAATCAGTGGAATCCTTTATTGGTCACTCGGACTTTTGGAAATATTCTGGACCAGAGGGTCTTATCTATTATCTTGCCTATTCATCCTTGTGATGATGTTACAATTTGTAGGTTCTTTGCTCTTCCGAGAGTCCTGTTATTAGATGTGATTCCTATATTTTGTCCAGAATCGTAAAGGAGACTTGATATTGGATAGATATGATCTCTTCGTATACATCCTAGAGTATCTTTATTTTTGTGGAAAGTTGCTTGGCACCATCTCCCGATGAGATCCTTTCTTATGGCCAGAGACCTTCACCTGCCCCCCTCCTGCCCGGCTTATAGAGCTGATGGAGAGTCTTTGGTGCATGTTTTGTTCCTGTACCCGAGGGCTTGGCAGGTTTGGCGGATGGCTGGATTTGAGGAGCAATTGATGCATTCTATGGATCTAGTGGAGACCTTTCTCGACTTTCTCCAGTCGGGTATTCATCATCATTCTTCTATTTTTATGGTCTATGTTGTTTACCATATTTGGCTCATCCGGAATGCTATCATCTTTAACTCCTCTATATGCTGCACCAGGTTTATTATAGAGAGAGCTCAGGCCTATGGGAAGGAGTATCTGATGTCGACTGGGATGACCACAGAGATCTAGGGTTCCGGTTTAGCTCTTCGAGTACCTCGTCAGGTTTTCATTTCTTGGAAACCCCTTCCTCCGAAGTTCTTTACGAACAATTTTGATGAAAGTGTCAGGGACAGACAGGGGAGTGCCACCTTCATTATCCATGCCTCTGGAGTTGGTTTTGTTGCTGCTGGTGAGTGCCATTTCCTTGACCCGATAGTTCATGTAGCAGAGTTTTGGGGTGCTTGGGCTGATATTATTTATGCCCGGAGGATTTTACACTTGAATCGAGTCATCGTTGCGGGTGATTCGACTATTGTCATTGCTTGGATCTGGGAGGTCAGGAGGTTGACGCTTATACCATATTATCTATGATATTGCTCTTCTTTTGCAGGGCTGCACGATGATTATTATGCGGCATGTATATCGGAAGGCTAACTCTGTAGCTGATTGGATGGCTTTCTATACTGCCAGTCACTCTGGTAATATGTCGTGGACTCACTTGGACGAGGCCCTTGCTCCTTTCTGGGATATTATCTATTTCGATCCTCCTGGATCTACTCACTCTAGAACAGTAGTTTGAATACTCTGTTTTATCAAAAAAAAAAAAAAAAAAAAAAAAAACTAATTTTTTTTTGATAAGTATATAAGAAATATTAAATAATATAAATTTAAATACATCCGGTTAAGTGACAAAAGCGTACTCTTGTTCTCTTTCCATGCCTGCATCAAACCGAGGAAGTTGATGTGAAAGATTTACCTGGAATGTTTTTTTTTTTTTTCTCTCTGAAAGGCTGATGCCTCATTTACCGAACGGATGCAAGTGCCCGACCCATTGCTCCTCTCCACTCTCCAAACTGCTCATCCTTTTAAGCAATCATTCTCTGCTTTATGGCAAGTCACACCGTGGGCCCGGCCACCTCCATGCAAACCACGTAGCCTGGGACCACTCCGTGGGCATGTGCTCTGACGTGGCACACCCTCACTCACTCCCTCAATCACGTGCTTGTCATTGTTACGCAACAACCTTCTCCTCTTTTGGATTTGTTTAGAACTTGCATGCCAAGTAGTGTAGGCTTCATGGGTGACATGTTTCGATCCTGAGGACGAGCGTGTTTTACGTTTTAAGATTCATCTAAACCATATCTAAACCGCATCGATCACTATATATAATCTAATGTTTCTTTTCTTCAAACAATGCGTTTGTTTAAAAGATTCATGATTAGTGGGTCATGGAAGCTGGGCTGAGGTCTTGGAAGGAGCCTCTCTGACACCAATAATGAGCTTCCATCATTAGTTTGTTTCAGCTCAGACACCGATGATGGGCTGAGTGCAGTGGACATCACCTTTCCACGCATTAAGAGGCTGGAAAAGAGGGTTGGGGGCATGGCAGCGTCCCCACTACTCAAGGTCGAGGTGTTACCCAAGAAAAGAGGCTTTAAGTGGAATCCGACTCCTCTCCCTCAATTAATTCCATGGCTTCCTTTACACCTGGTGATTGTGGTGTGCTTCCCTTTCATGGCCTGACTAGCTAAAAGATTTCCCGGCCGAGTCCCTTGTATATTAAAAAAGCTTCTAAACAATAGTGGCACTCCACTTCTTTCCATGTGGGGCTCTTTGAGAGCAAAGGTAGCCAAATGGTGTGGTTTATGATTCTATGTTTTGGAGTAATGGTAGGTGCTCTCGCTCAGTTTTCTCCAGAAAGTAACTTAAATTGTAGGACCTCGATCATGTGGGGTTTGTGCCCAATGAGTTTGTCCATGTCCTTAGTTCAGAAGAGTGGTTCCCCTGGTTTTTGGTATCAAGTATTGAGCCATAATTGATGAGAGAACTGGGATTGATGGAGCTTTCTCACACAACCATCCTTCTCCGGCTAGCTGGTGTTGGAACACAAGGTTTGTCCGAGATACACACAGCAGGACGGATGAAATAGATGCGCACACCAAAACAACAACAACAAACATGGTGCCTACCAAAAACTACATGCATACATTATATATAATAATCCACCACCCAATACAAGCTTGAGAAAAACAATTACAAGAAAAGAAGGGACTCATGCTACTAATCTCTCCCAGCTCTAAAAAAATCCCGAGAGATAAATTTCTAGGATGACACCTTCTTTAATTTCCTAGCTTGCTCCCCAAAATAGAACATCCAAGAGATATTCTTCTCTTCTCTCGCTGCATGAACGCACTCTCTCATATGACTCCATGTTAAACACATAACTCCAAACTATTTACAATGAAGTAGACTTCCAGCGCACAACATATATACAAACTAACTAGTACGTACCTGCCAACAAGACATGACAAAACTAACTACAGGTTATTTCCAAAACACCCCCATATTAGTGTGGAACTCAAATATATCTTTGTACCATACACCCATTACATAAGGAAAAATAATTATATGACAAAGAAAGCAAGTGCAGCGTTAACTTTTACAAGCTATATATCAGTATTTTCGCATACATTTATATTAACAATGCACCCTATAATGGTTGCAATGCATAAACCATTTGTGAAGGAACCTTCCTGCATATCGAGTCGGGAATCTCTAGGACAATATTTATACTATAAGTTAACATAAAGCCCTGCAATCTAGGTATTTTATTATATTTTGGATCCGAAAAGAGATGCACATTATTTACAGGATATGTGTTCTCCCCTGGAGAGGGGAGCTCAGATCACAGATATATTTTCGATATTAGAGGAGTGCATGTGTGTTTCGACGCAGAACGCGCGGTGTCCCTCCATAGAGTCGCGACAGGATTGCACGGGAGAAAAGTATATGGAGCATGGATAGGTTTTATATTTATTAACTTTCTCGTTTCTCTACTTGACACTTGCTTTCTTTCTTCAGCTGATCGAGAGAGAGAAAGCGTCTACAACCATCACTTAGATATCATGCATGTGTAAAGTTGTGGTATCTGTTGCTCGAGTGAAGGATGGATCTTTTAAAAAGTATCTGATGCATTTGCTCAAAAGAAAAGTACTAGATGCAAACGTGGCAACTTAAATTATATAAAAATTGGGGAAAAAAAAAAAAGAAAAGAAGACAACTTTGATTTTGTAAATGTCAGACTGTTCCCCTCTAAGATAATCTTGAATGTTCTTATAGCTTTGATAATAGAATATCAAAGTGCCTTTAAATTTTCTTAGTTTGTCTGCATCAAAACTAGACCAACGAGACAAACCATATTAAGTTTATTACCGTAAACTTTAGCTCTCCTCCTCTTCCTTTATAATTTTACATACTTACTGCAAAATGCAAGCCTTTGTGATAGCAAAAAATGATGATATAAAACTAAAAAGAGGTGAGCCTGAGAGATCTTTCTTATAAGGTTTCATGCTGGAACTTTTTGAAAACATAGAGCAGAAGAGCACATTAGTATGATAGGGACCGAACTCTTTTTGGAGAAACTACAACTTTTTACCGGAAAGCGATTCCCATGAAAAATGGATATTAAAGTACAACTTAAAAATATTCGGCCAACAATATATATATTTCTAACCCTCGCAAAGCGAAATTTTTAAAGCAGAAGGTTAGCATGATTGGAAACCAGCCTTTTTTGGAAGAAACTACCACCCTTTTCATCTGCAAAGATTCCTATGATATATAGAGATTAAAGGAAAACTTGCATATATTGGACCGAGTTGAATGGTATCATTCCAAATAGTTTACCTTCCAAAGTGGTAGATGTCAGGTATAAAGGCAGGCCAGATAAACAGCATCCCATGATCGTTATGCCCCTCCTTTTTATTTTTTTTAGTTTTTATTTTTTTGGGGATAAGAATGCCCCTTTTTTTTTGAGAAAGCAATTAAATAGTGATACCTCGCCTTGCGACTTAAGCCAACTGATCATTTTATCATCAAACCACTTCGGCTAGAACAGATTTTTTTTTGGTCAGGAGCTAGCACAGATTTTCTCTTAGGTCCATTTGATTGGAGGTTACCTGACATGAAAAAATAAATTCCATGCTAAATTATCATGTTTGATATAAAAAATAAAGAAGAGAAATTGTAAAAAAAATGATAAGCCCCATGCTTATTTTCCGGAGAGAGAAACGATAAAACAAATACCATCGTGGGAGTTAGTATTTAATAAATTTTTGAATGATGGTAATTCATAATTCACAAAAATATTCTTAATAAAGCACATTTATGATCATCGAATTTATTTTAATATCTTTTCAAATTCGAAATTTTTACAAAATTACTAAAATGTAAATGGTATTATACAGATGACTATGTAATTATAATTATTATATAAAAATTGATTGAACATGATAATACTATCTTAATATTAAAAAAATATTTTTTTGTTGATGGTCATATTTATAAATTTGATTATATTTTTGCATAGAATATCTCTAGCCAAACATAGTAACCTTCTTTTAGTATCAATTTCTAGAAAAAAACTTTTGCCAACCAAACATGATAAAAATTATTTTTTTTCTTAATCATTTTTCAGATAAATGATTTTCAGAAATTATAAGATTATTCCATAATTTGACATATTCCAACTAAACACATTCTCAGGAGTAAATATTTTATTGAAGGCTTTCAAATGAAGAGCACTATTGAAATTGTTTTACCAAAAGAAAAAGAAGAAGAAGAAGAAGAAGAAGAAGAGCACTACTGAAATCATGGCCGCACTGTTAAAATTATTTCATCGAAGGGTGAACATTTCCTATTGGAGCAGCTAGCTTTTTGAGCCAAAACAAGCAGAAGAGCGAAAAGATGTAATACACCATATAATTTCAAGAGCTCACATGGCATGCATCAAACCCAGGTGCGCATGCAGCTTCACAAGATTAAGTCTGAAAATGATTTTTTGGCTCCTTTCATGGGTTAAATTAATGTGGCATGCATGCATGTATTAAGCATTAATCATGTTTCACAATTTGGCCTCTTCTCTTCTGATGAGTTCAATGCATATATATGGTTCACTCTCAATGTCATTTAACTTCTTGTTTTCCAGGAGGAATCCAATCTGTCAAGCTCTTCTTAAATATTAATATATAGTTTTTTTTTTTTTTCCAGGCCGTCCATGTGTGTCCGTACGCAACCATCTTGCATCACAAGTACCGTAGAGGATCCGTGCATTTTTAAAAATCTTTTAATAATGTTGACGAGAACATCAATTCCGGCCATGAGATTGTCCAGGATACAATACAAGTTGGAAATGAGAAGGTCCTTGCACCCACGTACGTACGGGGCAGCCGTTCATATGTTTAATTATATACAGTAAATTAATTACAAGATCGATGCTCTTAGAATAATTAAAAAATCACATATATCCCCAATTAAGAATCATATATTTCAGGAACTTAGATCATCTTAGAGTCATCAGTCTTTAATTACCAGTCTGCATGCGTATTAGTCCATTAATTCCTGAACCACTCCGATATCAATCATGCGATATCGTGAGAAGAAAATGATAAGAGAAAGACAATTTGATATGATTTCATTTATTGTACATATTGTCATTCACAAGACCTGTCAAGAAAGACAATTCGATGTGCTTTCAAGCCTGCCCAAGTTTGATCAAAAAGCGAGAAAAGATTAAATGCATGGCTACAAGAAGAAAAGAGAAGCATCGTTATTTATACAACCGATCCGGCCTCTTCAAAAAAGAAAACAGCTCCTCTCGTCTAGTCCCGATCAGGCCGAGAAGTTTAATTTCATGGAATGGTGGATTACATTCTATCTAATTAGTTACACTCTCACACGCTCCTTTTGTGAGGGAGAGACGCTTCCACTCCACTAGGCGACGTAAAAAGACCATGACCTATACAAACATTCAATTAAAACAATTAATGATACTAGCAAGAAAACTCAACTATTTTTTATCAAAAATAATCATAAAATTGGCAATCAGTATTACCTCCTCGGGCTCGCGGAGAGAATAGGAGGCACTGGTTTCCTTTGGATGATTGGAGACAAGAATGCCAATACCTTGCCCTCTATCACGTAAAACCTAAAACAGACATTTAGAGAGCACATATTTTTAAATTTCGGCATTACTTGATATTAAGCTAATTCAGTATACATGCACACCAAAAATAGAATACCTTGAAAGCATCTTCATCGGTTCTATCGTCTCCAATATATATCGGCAACACGTCGTTACAGCCGGCAAATCCTGGAAGAGCAAAAGAGTATTAAATCGAGTGGTTTAAGTTTGATGGTTGACGACCAACGCAACTAAGAGAATAACATGCAAACTAATATTCTGAAATGGTGAAAGGATGGGGTGTAATATGTTGTGTTAAGTCTTATACCAAGAGACTCTAGTAGAAACTCAAGGGCCTTCCCCTTGTCCCATTTGATGGTAGGACGAATCTCCAACACCTGGAGGTCAAGAAGCAAGGAACCCAAGTCACAATCATGCAAGTGGATGCAAAGAAATGGTGCTTAATTATGTTCCATTAATATATCAACCAATGTTTTTGAGCTACGTCACCACCTTTCTTCCTTGGGTGAGCCGGAGTTTAGGGTAGTCCTTGAGCACTGATTTGACCTGCTCGGCTAGTGCACCCCATTTCTGTTTAAAAAAGTTGTCGGAAAATAGTGTTTAAATGAATGAGGCTATACACTCATTTTAAGGTAAAAACAGTATCGAGCACTCGCAATATACGAGATAAGCTCTCTACCTTCTCTTCCACACACCGGTAGTGTACTGATGCACAGAACTTGTTGTTCTCCACCCTAGCCCCAGGAGTGGATTCAGTTTTCGTGACCAATGCCTTATAAACCTTAAGAGAGAAAAAAAAAAAAATCATATGTTAGTCAAATGAACAAATATCGAGTGATGTGACTAGAATATACTAGTCAAATATTGGTTATGATCTCTGAAGGATTGACTCGAGTTGCAACGCTATTACAGGATGAATCAACTTGTTTGGCCGAGCTTTCTTCATATTTTAATTCGATCAGAAAAGAACAGGAATTGCTATAGGTGTAACCACACCATGTCACGCAATAAAATACTATATTCTCTTGGTGATGGACTGGTAGATAGGTAAAAGAATATTGTAGTATGTTTCTTTTTTTGACTGAATCTATGCAGGAAGTTTCAGGGAAGAAAACCTCACCGCATCTATCATGGGTAGGAACTCACTAGCCGGTTGAAAATGAACTGCTTTGGCCTAAACCAACCACATAGAATAAAATAGCAGATAAGCGAATAATAAACTATAGTAATGGAAGAAATGTATTAAAAGTTAACTACTTTTTTAATAGAAGGGAGAACGAGGAAGATCACCTTAGCTTTTGCGTGCTTAGGCTGTTTGGCAGGTCCTTCGATGTCCATGCCATGGCTCCCGGCGTAGTACAACTCTCCTAATTTTACAAAGCTGTACACCTGCACACAAGCAAATCAAAGCAGGGAATGAGTTAGAAGGAATAGAAGAAGTTCCATCCCTTCTCAAAGGGTGGGAAGAAAGGGGAATGTACCTTATCTCTGCACCTCCCGCTCACAATGGCAGTTGGGAAACGCCTTGCCACTTCCCTAACAGCTGATCTCATCTGATTCCAAGAAGAAACCAAAAGTCAGAATCTCACCTTAATTTTATTCCCACACTACCTCCAATTCCAGAAAGATACACGGAAGCAGAGGAGAAACAGAGATCATAGAAGAGAACAGAGGAAGACCGAGAAGCCAAAAGCCAAGTAGAAATCTTTCAGCACTAACGTTTTCGGACATGAAGGCACGGTCAGGGTCATTGACGATTGGAGACAAGGTTCCGTCGTAGTCCAGGAACATCACGATCTGCTTGCCGTTCGACGCGGCCGTTATCTCGTTGAACTTGTTCAACGCCGACGGCAGCTGTATCTAACCACGGTTATCGGCAACAATTATCAGTGAAGCCAAACAAAATCAAAGGGTAAAAAACAGGATAACAAGGGGTAAAATTTAAATGATATACATACATACATACATACATATTAAAAAAAACTTACCATCCAATTTTTATACTTCTCGGCCACAACCGGGGACGGGAGCAAAGAATTCGATTTGATATGCGTTGGAGACGACACCTTCATCGAGTCGACAACATTCATCCTTCCACTGCTACCGTTGAGCTCAAGCTGGGTCGAGAATTTCTTTTTGTTCGAAGAAGAGGTTGGATATTTCTTATAATTGGCGAAATTAACATTCGCACTGTTCCCACGCGGCGGCGCCACCTTCCCCGCCGCCACCGCCGCCGTGATGGCCATCTCCTCCGTCACTGTTACATTCTTGTTTGTCATCTTCAACACCAAGATTTGTTTCTCCTCTATTTCTCCTCTGCCGTCAATTCGTAAAAAAATTTCGATTCGACAACGAAAATTTTGTTGATGAAAATTGAAATTACGGTACGATGGCTCTTCTTCTCTCGAGAGACGAAGGAGAAGAAAAGAAGAAATGGAGAGGAGTAGCTTTGCTTATATGAGAGGAAGAGAGGAGGGAAATAGTCGTGGCTACCAGCCTCGCCGTGGATGAAGAGGGGAGAGCGCTCGGGAATTTATAGGCGCTCAAACTTGACAAGCGCGTGCCAACCGGGCCACGCGGCGGTAAAGCCGGTGGGACCTTATAGGGCCCACAGTCTCGCACGTGTTGCCGCCTCGAGCACCCACGGCTTCATGGGTTCGTTGTCGAACACCACCCCATTCCGCCGAGGCCGACGAGGCGTCCCGCTCGTGAACCCCACCACTTTTGCCGTCCGCTTCTTTAGAATTTTTTCGCAGAAACATCCTCCATGATGTCCAAAAATTACAGGTCAGTTCCTTTCATTCTCTCTATGGTACGATGGTCATTATAATTTCTGGAAAGCATTCAAGGCAATCCTTACATTAAACTCTGTTACAGAGCTCATGGAAAAATCCTGTTAACCATAAATCTAATATGGAAAAATACTGTTTCATTTGATTGGACCGAAATTATAAGCAAATCATTTTAAATCATTTTATAAGACCAGGCTAGGCCCTCTTCTTTGATTATAGAACCGGCAACAAGTAGGAGATGTCTCGTAATTAAGTATAAATTGAGTTTTCTAGAGGGATGCAATTTAAGTTTACCATCCACGGGAAAGAGTTTTATTTAAATGCGGTGGAAAGCAAGAAATGCTTTGAGATTTTTTTTTTTTTTTTTTTTTTTTTTTTGTAAAGGAATAGATTTTATAGCCAACAAATTTATTCGTATCATGGAATAAATACAGACCTTGAGATTTACTTATGCTTTGTGCACTCGGAATCAAACTATTCGCATCAAACTAATGTATATAAAAAAAAAAATAACAAAGCTAAAAAAAAAAAAACCATATGTTGCTGCCCTCTAAGAATAATAAAGTCAAAAAATTCTAATTTTGGAACGTAACGTCTTTTGAATCTAAAACAATGTGAAAGACTTTTCGGTAGGAGCCATATAAAAATCTTTGTAAGGAAGAGATAAAATAAACTAATATCCAAAAAGCATGATTTAATACAAAAAAAAAAAGTAATATTTTAATTTAAAATTTTAAACACATGAAAGTACGGAAAAATCAAAATTTTTTTAGAATTTGCTTAGAAAGAAGAGAGGAGAGGGAAAGAACGGAGTTATCCCTTGGATAAACAAATAATTAGTTATTTTATAAATCAAATTTTTTTTTAGAATTTGCTTAGAAAGAAGAGAGGAGAGGGAAAGAAGGGAGTTATTCCTTGGATGGACAAATAATTAGTTATTTTACTATATTGTTCTATTAGGCTAAGGATATTTAGGCATTTCGATTAAATCTAACTGAATATTTTGTTTACACAGTAACAGAGTTTAATGACCATTCTGCAATTATTGAAAATAGGGGACTGCTATTCCATTTCAGATAATATAGGGATGGCCAGGCAAATAAAACTCTTTTCTTTAACACCGCCCCCCTCCTCCTTTGTTTTCCCTTTTCTTCACAAGGAGTCTTTTTCTGACAAAAGTTTCCGAAATAAGCCCCCGCAGGAAACTGCAGCCGTGGGCACCCCAGCCGGAGTTTTCGATAAATATCTGCTAATTATTTTTTTACAACCTTAATTCTGTGAGAAAGGGAAAGATAATGGAAAGGGCCCATTGATTGTTCGAAGGAGAATCAAAACGTTAAGAGATACTTATCGTTCCAATTAGGAGGATCAAAACGGTAGGGAAAAATACTCGTAATTGTCAATTTATAGTTTGTTTGATGGTTTCCAGAACTTTTCATTGCTATTTCGAGCAATGTTAAGTACGTGGTTTTGGTGGCTGCAGTTTTGGCTCTTGCACGAGAAATTTCTCGTAATCATGCTTGCGTAGGTTAAAGCAAAAAAAAAAAGGTCTTAAATCTACACTTGATGCTGATAAAAACCATTTAAAGATGATATGCTGGCATGGTTTGTTTGCTTCCATGGGATCTAAGTTTCTTCCGTGCATTAATTAAATCCTATGTAACATAAATCGTAGGAGTTTTTTTTATTATTTTGAATATTTCTTATATTATAGGACATGTTGGATTTTCATTACGGCCATTTAATTAGAAAGAACTCTTTTTCTATTCTGATCCTGAAAAATTTGTAAATGTCTTAATCATCTAAAACGTAATCAATACTCTTTTCCGATGTTTAATTTAATTTCGATTCTAATTCCGATCTGGCCAAATACATCGGGAGATATAATTATTTTAATTTCTATTCCAATTTTTATTTCAGTCACGAATCAAATACGTCTTTGAGATTTGTTGCCATCTCTATTTTCAATATAATAATGGCATGATATCATAAATATTAAGTCTAAAGTGGAAAAAAAAAGAAAAAAGAAAAAAAAGAAAAACTCAGCAAAGCTATCCTGTACATAATTTTAGCATTAAAAAACAAATTTTCTTATAAAACAATGCACGGTACATTTTTAATATCTCTTCGCTTGTTTGAATACACACCATATAAATTCAAGCTATGATGGTTGGATGCAGTCGTGTGAATACTGCTACATGCACGAACTGTAGAAAATTCCTGCAATTGGACTGATGGAGAGGATTCGAACTTCACAAAGAAGCATTATTTGGCACCGTGTGTGCGGACGATTATAATTTCCATGCATGTTTCGATGTGCCGATGAATGATGCGAAAATGTATTATGCGAGACAAATCAAGATCTATATATATATATATATATATATATATATTTATTTATTTATTTATTAAAAAAAAAAATTTGTTTCCGTGCGAAGTACGACCTCTGAATGATAGATCCCTTTAGTTAGTAAAATCTAGTATCTTCCAATGACCATGACCAGCTTAACATGAAGACACTTGAAAGAAGCTAACGGCGAAACTACCCCGCTCTTGTCCATTCCCACCTCCTTTGCTCTTTCCTTCCACGATGATACATCTTTGTGCTTTCCTCCCTGTTTCAAAGTCCTTTAGGTTGTGCAACGGACCAAGAAAAAAAAGGAAAAGTCTCTATCTCTCTCTCTCTCTCTCTCTCTCTCGGACCTGATCCACCTCCCTCAGAATGGCCTTTGTCAAGCCTCGAAAGTAACGTGCTTAGGGGAGGTACCACCCTGATGATTCTTCATGAAGATTCATTTAGTCTTTGGTCACCGTTTGGTGTGACGTTGCCTCCCTGCCGTCCTCGCATGCCCTAACACTGGTGAGATTACTCGGATTAAAATTAGTCTTGCATCCTCTGGAAGCTCTGACCACAAAGAGTTAAGGCTTCTATCTTGGTCGATCCATGTTACAAGAGTATTTGTGGCGTGGATCTTTTGAAAACTTTTAACAATTAAATAATTTCTTTTAGATAGTATTTTGATACCTAAATTTTATTTCTGCAATAGAAATAGGAATTATCAAAAAATAACTATTGATCCCGATTATTCCAGATTTTTATTTGGTTGGAAATCTGGTATCACATCTTTATTTTAGTACAATTAATGCAATGTTATTTCAACTGATGTTTGTTGACATGGAAATAAACATCGATTCCATGATCCACCTATCTCTTCTTGACTATTTTGTTAAATGATACTAAATACCCCTCAAATAATATGACCTAGAATTATCGATTTTATGGTCCCTCGTAGAATTAGTATTTTAGAATTAGCGAGAGTTGACCGAAATTACTAAACCAGGATAACCCATCACTATTTTTTTACGTGTTTGGCGGAATAAGGTGGAATAGACTTTTATTCTATCCAGAATTACCAAACCAAACACTACCTTAAAGAATATTATTATATCCGTTGCTATGATCGTGGCAACGTTAAAAGCATTAAAAGTGACAGTATATATATATTTACTGGGAGTAAAAACCTTAAGCTATCAAAGATGTTCGTTGGTACTCTAAAAATCATATTGTCCCGCATATAGTACCAAGCATAAATTTAATTTCTATCATTTTTCTTTTAGTTATTTTTGGTCTTGCTTGCGCTCACCATGTATCTAAGCATTTGAATTATGATCAATTGTTCATTTCCAAATGCAATACGTAGCACTTATAATTAGTTATAATTTTAAATTGAGCAACGGATCAAAATATGTTTAGGCTATTAGCTAGCTAGAAGACAGCACAAATGTTGATTCGTTTTATAGCGAATTCATTTTAGAATAGAACTCTTATTGATGTTGAGGTGCAGGGCCAAAATTATAAGAGCCTTCTGAACACAAAGAACCTAGCACCGATTGCCTTACAATAGGAATTTGTTGCAATATTATATGCACTGTACGTGGAGGCCCTTGTAGGGGTAATACGTTCATGGCGAATTATTTAGCAAAATGGGTCACACCTGAGTATCATCAAGCTGATTGCTGAGATTTAGATTAAATATTGGTAGGCTACCTGGCATTTATAAAGTTGTAGTAGCTAATATGTCATATCTTTAAGGCTTAACTTTTTTTTTTTTTTTAATAAAAATAGAAAAAGAGAATCGTTCAGCATCAAAATATTTTTATTAAATAAGCGAGGTTTGCTGGTAATTGTAGCACATATATATATATATATATATATATATATATATATATATATATATATATACATTCCGTGCGGCTGTGATTCCACGTTTGTCAGTACGTGCACCTTGAATGATGCAATCCTCCAATGCAAAGAAAAACAAAACATAAGAAAATTTATTATTTTTTTTTTAAAAAAGAAGTATATACTCACTTAAGTTGCAACATGTTACACATCATGCACAACAAATTCAATGGATGAGTGCAATTCGCGAGACATGGATTTTTATTGACACGTCCATTCAACCATCTTTTATATATTGTGATTGCAACCAAAAATATTTTCCTCGTTCTAAGCTTGGTTTTTAAATGATGAAGATTTAAAGTTATTGGGATATGCCGGCTCAGGCATAAATCAGTCACCGATTTGATCGTTCGTGCACTCCTGCCCGAATCAGGCATGTCGAACCAAAGTACTTTGAAGAAGCCGAAGGATTAACGGCTTCAGCTGAAGACATAACCCTCAGTCGAAGACATGGCCCTCGACCCTGGCCGAGGACATGACTTCGCCCCCGGCTGAAGACACGGTCTTCAGCCTCAGCCAAAGACACGGCATTCGATCTCAACCGAAGACACGATCTTCGGCCTCCGCCCCAGGTGCCGATCCGAAGGCATCTCAAGACGAAGTTGTCTCGGAACGAAGGCATCCCTCCGATCTGGCAAATGGAGAAGAAGCCCAAAGGTAGATCTCTGACTTGCCTCAAACCCATACGAACGTGGAGGATAACGGTTACAATCGGCTGCCTAACTATCACCTCCAAAGCACAACTACGTCGAAGTGGCCATGTGGTCACTAACTCTAACTATAATGCCTCCGACCTGGCCGGAACCGTTCAATAACTGTCCACGGTTATGGACAGAGGGGAGTCAATTAACTTCCCCCATCGTAACCACAAGAAAGAGGACGAAGCCACAGGCCAGACCAGTCGATATAAATACTGGTAAGAGGGGACACCTCAGGTAGGCACAATGAAAGCCAGAAAAATCTAGAGATCCTTTTCCTTGCCATCCTCCCTCCTCAGAATCTTCCCCATTCTGTTGTTGGAGCCCGCCTTTGACTTAGGCATCGGAGTGTCCTCCGCCGGAGAACTTCTGGCCAGGGGTCTGTTTTGCAGGTAAACTAGGGAGCGAACCTGTGATCCGGCAGCTCCGTCCGATCGGAACAGGGATTCTACGCCAACAGATTGGTGCACTAGGAAGGGGGGCCAATGTACAAGAGCACACCAAGCATCTATTGTTAGCTCCCTTCCTTAAAAAAGGGGAAGTTAAGGAGTTTCCAATAGCGAGAGGAAAGACTCAGAACGCCTCAGCAAGCAAAAATCACGTTCCCTCCCAAGGGGTGAACCCCTAGTAGGGAACGACATTTCGGGTCCCACGCTTGTCGTGGGACAGCAGCAGTTTGAGACTCTCCTGAACTAAGTCAACGCTCTCACGGCTATGGTTCAGAACTTTCAAGATAAAGCTTTTCAGGTGGGGTATCCGCCAGCCACCTCCAGACATAGCTCTCGATCCTGGAGGAAAAGAACCCCTCGAGATGGGTCCACCCATCTTTCCCTCTGTCACTGACCCTCTCTTAAGGGCCGAAGCTCCAGAATGCCAAGACCCATTGATTCGCTGCGAAAAGGAAAGAGGCTTAGGCAATCTCTCTCTGCTTCCTTCGAAGACTCCACTCCCGAAAGGGACCTGCCGAAGGAAGTCCACCCCGACTATGAGGGAAAGCTTAAGGCCCTCGAATCGGAGGTTGCGAAACTTTAGGAGTAGAGGAACCATGGTGACCTCGTGGCATACGAGCTGCGCCCTCCATACATCGCTCGCATCATGACCGAAGTTGTCCCCCGGCACTTTAGGGTCTCTCAGATGGAGCCCTATGACGGCACCACCGATCCACTTGATCACCTGGATAGTTTCAAAGTCCACATGATGATTCAAGGGGCTTCGGATGCGCTGCACTGCCTCGCATTCCCGGTCATCTTGAAAAAAGCTGCTCGAATGTGGTACTCGAGCATACGCCTAGATACCATTAATTCTTTTTCCGAGCTAGAAAAATTGTTTGTCTTGTATTTCAGGACCTACCGCAACACGGATACCTTGTTCCTCCTTTCACCAAAACGAAGGAGAAAGTCTGTGAGATTATATCTCCAGATTCAACTCGACTATGCTCGAGATCCTTGATCTCAACAAGTACGTAGCCATGCCTGCAATAAAAAAGGGGCTCCGAACATCCAGGCTCACTTTTTTCCTGGACAAAAAGTTCCTCACAAGCTATGTTGAGCTCCTGTCAAGAGCTCAGAAGTACACCGACGCTGAAAAGCAAGTGGCGAATCGACGGCTAGCCGAAGGAAAGCCCCTCCCAAAGAAGAAGAATAGCAGGGACAAGGCCCCTTGCACCCAACAACAACAACAACAAGCATTCTGATCGACTCATACATCACCCTCAACCTCCCTAGAGAAAAGATCCTACTGCAGATAGAAAAATAAAACTATCTCCAATGACCACGTCCCATGAAGTTGTCTTCCTCTGTGAGGAACAGGAACAAATATCGATGATTCCATCGGGACCATGGCCATGACACCAAAGAGTGCATCCAGCTTAGAGATGCCATCGAGGATCTTATCAAGAGAGGTTACCTGGGGCGGTACATCGGTCGCCAAGGACCTTGGTCGGAAGTCGCAGTTTTTCAGAGGGCCCCTGAAGAAGCCGAATTGCTGAACCAGAGGCCCACCAACGGAAACATGGGGATGCTGCATCGACCGATCGACTGGAGAAGGGCCGAAGACGATGCCTCGAAGTGGCTCAAAGACAACAATACGATACTCTTCTTCGACGACGACCTCACAGGGGTCCAGCTCCCGCATGATGACCCTGTTGTAATATTGACCGTTGTGGCCAATTATGACGTAAGGCATATCTTAGTTGATAATGGAAGTTCTGCTGACGTCTTACTCTATGACGCGTTCTCTCGGATGTTCCTACCTGAAAACAAACTGCAAAGATCTCCTATACCACTTATTGGCTTGGAGGCAACCAGGTCGATGTCGAGGAAGAAATAGTACTGCCTGTAACCCTCGGCATCGAACCCCGACAGAACATACTACCAATCAACTTCACGGTAGTTTGAACCCCCTCGACCTACAACATGATTTTGGGACGGCTCGTTCTGAACAAATTTCGGGCCATAGTGTCAACTTATCACCTGCTGGTACGTTTTCCCACCAGGAGTGGCGTCGAAGAAGTAAGGGGAGATTAGAGAATGGCACGACAATGCTTGATGATTTAAGACAGGCAATTCAACTATCCCACAACTTGGGATTAATTAGATCCGAAGGACCCAACCGTAGACTCTGGCGAGCCCACGGAAAGAACTGTTCTGGTGCAGCTAACTGAGGGGGACCCCATCAAGGTCGTGTAAATCGAAAGCATGCTCGATGAGGAAACCAAGGCGAAGCTAATTTATTTTCTCAGAAACAATGTTGATGTCTTCACCTAGTCAGCCTCGGACATGCCTGAGATCCCGGTCAAAGTGATTACTCATCGGCTAGAGGTTATCCCGGAACATAGGCTGGTTCGGTAGAAGAAAAGGAGCTTCGCCCCCGAAAGAGAAAAGGCAGTAGATGAAGAACTGAACAAGCTCATCAAAGCGGGATTCATTCGAGAAGCACACTATCCTGAATGGCTGGCCAACATGGTAATGGTAAAGAAAGTTAGTGGTAAGTGGAGGATCTGTATTGACTGCACAGACCTCAACAAAGCCTGCCCAAAAGACAGCTTTTCCTTTCCAAAGATTGACCAACTGGTTGACGCCACTGCCAGCCACCATTTATTAAGCTTCATGGATACTTTCTCCGGATATAACCAGATCCAGATGGATCCCCAAGATGAGGAAAAAATAGCCTTCGTCATCGAGAAAGGTCTTTACTGCTACAAAATGATGCCGTTTGGGCTGAAGAATGCTGGGGCGACGTTCCAGAGATTGATTAACAAGGTGTTCAAGGAACAATTAGGGAGGAACATGGAGGCCTACGTTGACAACATGATCGTCAAAAGCATCCTTAAAGAAGACCACATCAAGGACCTGGAAGAGTCATTTAGTGCCCTACGATGCCACCATATGAAGAACCCAATGAAGTACGCCTTCGGGATAACTTCGGGCAAGTTCTTGGGGTTCCTCATCACTAAACGAGGGATCGAGGCAAACCCTGAGAAAATCCAGGCTCTTAGGGATATGAGACACCCCTCTTGCAAGAAGGAGGTACAGCAGCTGACAGGGAGGATCGCCTCCATGAGCATATTCATCTCCTGGTCGACCGAGAAATGTCTCCTTTTCTTCAAGGTACTTCGACAGTCCCAAGGCTTCGAATGGATCGAGGATTACCGCCTTACTTTTAAAGAATTGAAGAAATACTTGGAGACTCCGCCCTTGCTCTCCAAACCTCAAGAGGGGTGTTGACTCTTGAATGACTTTGATGATCACAAAATATTGGAGCATGTATATGTTACAAATTTTTTCAATTACTTGAGAAGTTTTTGCAGGAAATTGGTTATCTTTAGTTTAATTGGTTTTTAAATTGGTTGAAAGGTAATTCAATTTTGTATAGACTCTTATGGACTTTAAATTGTAAAAGCCCTAATTTTTCAACTATGTAATCTCGTAAAAGGGCTGTAAAATTATACAAATAAGAGTGAGTAGATTAGCTCTTGTTGGATTTATATGTTGAAGAATTTTAGAGAAGTTTGAAGCATTAAATGAAGTTTTTGCAAGAGCCGACTCCTTCTGGCACGGCACAAAGAAATTTTATAGTTTCAGTACCTCGAGCTGACTCAAGCATCAAGAGCTGACTCATGGAAGAACACATATTTTTGAAGTCTGAGATCTCAAGCCGACTCAAGCCCCAAGAGCTGACTCGTCCGGAGTTATGTTTGTTGGTGACTGAGACTTCGAGCTGACTCTGCCCTGAAGAGCTGGCTCAAGGAAAATGTTATTTTGTATTGATTGAAGGTTCGAGTCAACTCCAGCTTCAAGAGCTGACTCGCACAGAAATTTTGTTTGGGCTGTCTGAGATTTCGAGCCGACTCGTGGATCTCGAGCCGACTCGAGCGGCCATTTTCTACACTCTAATGGCTAGTTGCTGAAAGTAATTTTTGAACTTCAAATGGTCTCCAACAGCTCTTTTATGAATCCCTAGGCCCTACAACGGCTATATCTCATGAAAAACTATAAAAGGGATTACTTTTGATGGATTAAACAATTTTTTGAGGGATTATTATTGATTTATCTTGGAAATTTGAAAAGCCTTCAAGTCTTTCACCAACCCACTTCAAGAGCATTCAAGATAGGATTCAAAGCTTCACCAACTTCTCTTCATCATTGAATCCACTCCTTGAAGAAGATAAGAAGCACCTTGAAGAGCATTAAAAGAGCATTCAAGGCTAGGCTTCACCTTGATCTTCATTAGCAACATTTAAACAAACTCGGTTTGTTGTGTAGTTGCTTTATATTTCTCTCATATCTTTGTTTTCTCTCTAAGAATAGTAAAGGGGCTATGTCTAAAGAGAGGGATAAAGGTTTTTAGGTGAACCTTGTGAAAACCTAAGTTGGATTCTTGGTGATCTCGGTATAAAACCAAGTGTAGGGTTTCTTTGATGATCCCGTCTAAAACCAAAGGGTGTAGGGTTTCTTTGGTGATCCTGTTTAAAACCAAAGGGTGTTGGGTTTTCTTTGGTGATCCCGGTAAAACCAAAGTGTATAGGTTTGGATTATGAGCCTTGTAAAACAATCTAACTGTATTCTAGTTAGGGGATATAGTGGAAATCCCAAGTGGTCCTTGGATAGTAGACGTAGGAGCCAGTTGCTTCGAACCACTCTAAATTTTCTTGTGTTTGTATTTGTGCTTACTTTACCTCATTGTATTTACTTAATTACTTCCGCATTGCATATTGCACCACAACACCAAAAGGATTTTAAATTGTACATACTTATGAAAAGTTTTTATAATTCCAATTCACCCCCGTCTTGGGAAGCCACCTGGGCAACAAGGGGGAAGCACTTTATCTGTACCTCTCTGCTACGGATGAAGCGGTCAGTTTGGTCCTTGTCAGAAGAGAGGAGGACGGCTCCCATAAGCCGATCTATTATATCAGTAAAGTCTTGCACGATGCTGAGACAAGGTATTCAAAAATGCAGAAGTTGATTTACTCCTTGATAATTATGTCAAAGTGACTATGGCCTTATTTCCATGCCCACACTGTCGTGGTTTTGACTGACCAACCCCTTAAGATCGTTCTCCGATGTCCTGACACTTCGGGGAGGATAGCCAAGTGGGCCATGAAGTTAAGTGAGTTTGACATCAGCTTCAGTCTTGATCGGCTATGAAAGCCCAGGTGATGTCTGACTTCCTGGCTGAGTGCACTTGGAAGTTCGAAGATGAGGTACGACCAACCGAAGATGAAGGAGTTACTCCGAAAGACGTGGAGTCCGTCTGGGTGCTCCATGTAGATGGGGCCTCCAACTCCACTGGATGCGGAGCGGGCCTCATACTAGCCAAACCGGATGGACACACAGTGAAGTATGCACTCCAATTTTCCTTCCGTGCTTCGAACAACCAGGCCAAATACGAAGCCTTACTTGCTGGACTCTGAATTGCTAAGGACTTGGAGATTCGGAGGCTCCAGATCTTCTCGGATTCCTAACTGGGGTGAACCAGGTCAAAGGCGAGTTTAAAGCTAGAGACCCTACGATGATCCAATATCTAGAGAAGATGCAAGTCCTATCCTCTCAACTAGAGTTTTTTTAGATCATTCATGTCCCCCGATCGAAGAACTCTCAGGCAGACGCACTGTCTAGACTGGCCACCACCACTCCAGAATCCCTCGGTCGCACCTTCATCGGACACCTTAAGACTCCAAGTATAGCCGAAGAAGCCTTGCAAGTCCACCAAATCGAGACTGAACCCAGTTGGATGGATCCCATCCTTCAATTTCTAAATGAGGGTGTGCTACCGGAAAACAAGGCAGAGGCCAAAAGGATCCGCTGTATGGCATCTCAATACGTCATTTTAAACGAAACCCTCTACAAGAGATCGTTTTCCCAACCTCTACTAAAGTATTTGGGACCATCGGATGCTGACTATGCTCTAAGGGAAGTCCATAAAGGCATATGCAGAGATCACCTGGGGGCAAGTCTCTGGCATATGCAGAGATCACCAAGTGGGTCGAGGCCGAACCACTGGCTCACATCACAGAGAAGAAAGACGAAAGTTTCGTCAAGAATTTCATCATATTCCGATTTGGGACTCCACATACTATAATTACTGACAATGGGAGGCAATTCGACAACCCCAAATTTAAAGACTTCCGTGCTCGATACCATGTGCAGCACAAGTTGACATCTGTCGGCCATCCACAATCTAATGGGAAGGTCGAAGTGATGAATCGGACCATTCTCCATGGTCTGAAGACTCGATTGAATGATGCCAAGAGATTTTGGACAGAGGAGCTGACCTCCATTCTTTGGGCATACCGGACGACCCCGAGAATGGCCACCGACGAATCCCTGTTCAACCTGGCATACGGTACCGAAGTAGTCCTCCCTATCAAAATCACCCTGCAGTCTTTAAGAATCGACAAGTACGAGAAACCTGGGAACTCTGAATACAGGAGAGTGGACTTGGATCTATTACCGAGCACTAGACTCCAAGCCCAAATGAAAGTGGCAGCGTATCAACAAAAGGTTGCCAAGTACTACAACTCTAGGATGAAAGAGCAGACCTTCCACACTAGGGACATGGTACTATGAAGAGTCGAAGTATCCAGGCCAATAGAGCAAGGCAACCTTTTCCCCAACTGGGAGGGACCCTACCAAATCAAAGAGGTTGTGCATCCAGGAACATATCAACTTGAGACCCTGGATGGCGTTGTGCTACCTCGGCCTTGGAATGTACAAAATCTTCACAAGTACTATCAATAAACATACCCCAGAGATTTTCATGAAAATCTGTTCAAATCTAAACAGCCCACCATCTCAATGGTGCAACAATGGTCTCAATGATCCATTCAACGGAATCGATCAAAGGCGCAAAGGTGAGTCGATCCACTCGCCTTATCGGTATGCCTGACGAACGCAGCAGACAGCCCAATCAGGCTGCCAAATGATCAAAGGTGTAGGGATGGTTCACATAACCTACCCTACGGTGAATCCGAAGATGCATCGGGGCAGACCTAATCAGCCTACCTTAATTACGAAAGAAGGTGCAGGGACGGTTCATACAACCCATCCTACGGTAAATCCGAAGACGCGCCAAGGCGGGCCTAATTAGCCTACCTTAATTACGAAAGAAGGCACAGGGATGGTTCACGCGACCTATCCTATGGTAAATTTGAAGACATGCCAGGACGGGCCTAATCAGCCTACCTTGACTTCAACAGAGAGGCACAGGGATGGCCCAGACGCCTTACCCTACGATTAATCCGAAGATGTGCCGAAGTGAGTCCACATCACTCACCTTGTCAACAATAGACACCTCACGGGATGGCTTAATCGACCCCATCTCGTTGACAAATCCCAAATGGCTCTACAAGTATGTCACATGGCTATCATATTGGAAAGCCCACACTTCGTAATGTTCCGAGGTACGCCATTCACAACGAAAGAAAGAAGGGGAAAGAAAGATACTTTCATTGCATCGCGGGAACTTTACAAAAAAAAAAGAGAGAGAAGAAGAAAAAGAACAGATAGTGGAAAGGCAGATCTAAAGACCACCCACCGGTCCCTTTCCATGCTGGCGGGGGGTGTCAAATCTCTGAGAGGTAGACGGGGAGGCTCCGAACTTTTCTTCCGATTCGGACTTCAACTTCTCTTCAAAATCGGAATCATATTCATGACCGGGAAAGGGGACAGAGGGCCTTATGTTCTCCAGGCCCTTCAGATGGTAGTAGTGAAAGGCTTTGTCCCTGTGCTCTCGGAATCCCCGATGGTAGGAGTCTAGGACCGCCTCGGCAACCTCATCCTTGAAGGTAGACGACTCCATGAATTTTGCAACGACCTCCGTCGCCTCCATCCTGACCTCTTCGACCTGAGCCCTAGCCTCCTCTAGCCGGGCCTCCAAGACCTGTATCTTCCTCTCCAGACATGCCACGTCTCCATGAGTGTCATGTCACCCTACTGAGCCTTCCCGCTAGGCTCACCCTCCGCCTGGAAACTAGAAGCCCTCTTCCAGGCCATCCTTCGAAGCTCTGCGATGCTGAACTTCATCACTGTGATGCACCAAGGAGAAGAGGGAAGACAACTTTCGAAATAGAAGTTTGATAGCTCGATGGCCTCTGAAAGGAAAGAGTCGGGTCCTATTTAACGGGATCCTGCGCCCATGGATGGCCACAAAAAAATGTGCCCCACACCTTACCCCAAGCCAGCCAGAGGGCGCCATGCATCGAAACGATGCATTGAAACCCAGATGGCCACTCTAGGAATGGTGCAATCGCTAGTAATTGCTCTCGATGATAGAGGCCGGCGGTGCTTCGAACCAAGAACGATCTCCATCGGACGGTTACAACATTAATGATAGCTTTTCGGGAAAGAAAAGCTTGGCGGCATCCAGGACGCGCGGAGATGCAACCGTTCGAATACCAACGCGCTCAACATGGACAGCGAAAAATGTGCTCAGTATCCCCCAACCAGTAGCCAATGGTGAGGTGACATCTATCCACCGCGTCACCACCAATACAGAAAGGATAATTATGGTGGATAATCGACATCAGCCCCACTGAGATCAATCCCAGTCCAAAAGATCGGTCTGGTCCTTTCTAATCCGGTCAACCATGCTAGGAAAATCAGCAACGGTCCGATGGCATTATGATCCCAATTTGAAGTTCACCTTCAACCAAGCCAAGGATATCGGCCTCGAACTGGTTAGTCCTATGCTTACCCACCAGAAAGGAATCAACTCAAAAAAGATTAGTTTAAAGAAAATTAGTCATTTATTTCAAGGAGGAAAAACCCTCATCCAGAAGGAAGACATTACAATTGATTGACAAAAGGAAAAATACAATAGCTTTATTCTCTGTCAACCCTTTCAACAGCCGAAACAAGAACGAGGATCGAATCTCCGCCAGTGACCATCCCACTGCCTTCACCAGGGCGCACCGACACCGCTTCAGACTGAACCTCTAAGTGTTCAACTCCGTTCCTCGGAACGGCGGCCAAGGAAAAGTCCAAGCTGGGGTAAAGTTTCTTTACTTTACCCAGACAATCGACGTAACCCAGGAGGTAGCTCTTTAATGCAGCTTTGCGCGCTTCATCTTTGAAGGCCTGAGAACTTTTGTAAGCCTTGACGGCCTCGGAAGACCTCTCCTCGGCTTGCGCAGCCCTTTGGTTGGCCACTAAAAGGTCTGTCTTCATTTCATTGATCTCCCTTTCCAATTCGGCTTGATGAGACTTCAGTCCCTCAGCATCCCGAAGGGTCTCCCTTAGCAAGAGTTCGGGAGAGATCACCTTCCTTATCTTCTTCTGCAGATCGATCGCCATATCGGCCACCTGCGCCTGAAGAGTCTTCAGTTGTCTTCTCAGGATATCGTTGAAGGTGACAACCTTGCCCAACTCCTCTTCCGCGGCGGTCCGAAGCCTTTCGACAACATCTTTCTTAACTACAGCTGAGGCCACCTGACTTCGGAGGTCTTCCTCGAGGCTGATGGATTCGTGGATGTCTTTTTCCAGCAAAGAAAGGCCATGGGAAACCTGTGGAAAGGGGGAGCACATGCAAAGTCAATCTAGACTATACATACGGACAGGTAACATGCATGCCGGAGTCTACCTGTTGTATTCCAAAAAGGATGGTAGAAAAGGGATCCCCGGACTGCTGCCTCCCGGTTCCAGTGGCAGGTGTATCATACCCTATGGGACTCCTTTCTCCCGCAGCTGGAGCCACAGGCTTGGCATCTTCGACATGCGAGGGAACCCTGCCAACGTCTCACAGGCTTGACCTCTTAGATGACCCGGCCGGCACAGCCCTCCCAGGAGAAGCCGGTTACTCCCCTGAGGAAGAACTTATCTCGATTAGGACACTACTCCCAACCTGGGCACACGGCAATGCCAACACACACCTCCACCTCCGATCTGATCTCCTTGCCTGGAAGCCTCTCACTGGCCTCCCCCTTGCCGCCCGCCTGAGCTGTGCTCGGTCTGGCCTCATACCGCAAAAGGTCCTTTGAGCCACACAGGGATGACAAGACGGAAATGGTGTTGGGAGCGACTTTGCCAGGAGCAAATGACATTCGATCCAAGAAAACCCTCTTCCTTATATCAAGACAGCGGGGCTCAGATCAAATGCCATCATTTACAACGAGCCCCTGGACACGCCATGTGTGCTTGCCCTAATAAACAAGGGCCCCAGCTTTCGTGCTGGAGGGGACCACTGGGAAGGACTATTGTGTTTTGGGAGGGACCACTAAAAGGCTACAGCCACGATGATCCCTTTCCCCAAGCACAGTCATTATGACTCTGATCGCCATCATCTCTCCAGGCAACAGCATAACGATCGCCAAACCCCTAGTGAACTAGAAGTTTCCCTCGCATAAGGGCTTCCCCACATGTTTAAAGATCTGAGGGATGAGCCCATGTTCAGAAAAGGTTGACTCGATGAGGAACTACATAACTCAATCCATCGTTAAAATTGATGGTGCTATCGAAGCCAAGTTCGAAGACTCTACACTCAGGGGTCCCCTAGCATCCACAAAAAAGGAAAAAGGAGAAATATGCATTAATCCAGGAGAAGCCATTGATTACACGCCAAGAAAGGAAAAAGAAGAAGTACAAAGCTCGAAGCCTATCGAGCCCCTACAGATCAGCCGAAAGAGCCCCAGTGCTGGTAGAACGGAGTATCTCATCGATTTGGGCAGGGAGGATTTCCTCAATCTGGGCCAAAGCCAAGGAACCTTCAGCCTGAACCTCCTCTTCAGTATGCACTGGAATTGCCGGATCGGCCATGGCCAACTCCTCAACTATGACCGGGACTTCTTCACTTCGACTTGGCATCTTGTCGACCTCATCAGGGCCCCCATCTCTTCCTCTCTTTCCTCCTCAATATCATATGTAGGAACACCTGAAAGATCAAGATCGGGGAAGACCTTGCTGACCTTAGCGAGTCCATCATTGAAGCCATATTGGTAGCTGAACATGCTTGCTTCATTTACTTTCATCTGGAACTGCAAAGACTTTCTAAAGTCTTCAATAGCTTTAGCTGCCTGCTCTCTCATGGCTTCGGACTCTCTCGTGGCCGCTTCGGCTTTCAGAGTTGCCTCTTCGACCCTCCTGGTCACCTCCTCAGTCGTCCTAGCTAGGCCTTCGGCCTTCTCCTGGCTCTCCTTAACAGAATGCTCCAAGGAGTCAATCTGCTTCTTCTTCCTCTTTAGCTTCGCCTCTTGGTCAAAGATCTTCAGATGGGCATTCTTCAGTTCGCCCTTCAGGCCCTGAACTTCAGTGTCCACACGGGTGAGCTGATTTTTCATAGATAACTTTAACTTCTCGGCCACCTCCCTTTCGGCTCTGGTCACTTGGAGCTCCTCCTTCAAGCCATGAATGAGGCTATCAATGCTCCCCAGACCCTCTTCTAGAAAGGTGATGTCATAAAGTAGCTGTATCAGCAAAACAAGGTGTGAGGTCAGTCATAAACTAAATGACCCATTGGACATGGGAGGAATAATGAAAACCCTACCTGCAGCAAAGAGAAAAAAGCATAATCAAACACCTTGGCAAGGTTCCAACCCCGAATGACTGCCAAATCGTGGGGCAGCAAAACGTCTTTCAGTGCTCGCCTAGCTATGGCAGGGACTGAAAGACCTCCCATGGTGGAAAGCTCCGAGGGGTCCGCAGGACAACCTCCAACTAGAGGAGCCTCCCAAATAGACTCCTCCTCGACTTGCGGTGCCTTGCCCTTATCCGCCGCAAGGGACAAGGCGATGGGGCATCAGCCACCAGAGACGGGCTCTCCCTAATCTGAACTGGAGAGTCGACTACCAGTAGAGACTCATCTGGCGGAGGTCCCTCCAAAACCTCCATCGTCAGTACCCTGCCTCTCCCAGACGTCCCTCTGGAGGATGAAGAGCTTTTACTTCTACCAGGATCGCCCCCTCGGACCTTCTTCCAGACTTCTGATCCTGAAGGGGGAGCTTGAGCTGCCTTCCTCTTGGAAGATTGATGAAGCCAGCTCAAGTTAGGCCTCATTCCGTCACCTGCAAACAAAAATGCCCTTTTGAATCAACTGGGCCATGAAGAAACTAAAAGAGGATAGCCGAAAACCTTGACCACTTATACCTAACATCGGGGACTCACTGATCCCTGCAAGATGGTGATTCCTTTCCTCCAACAATTCACAGATGGAAACGGCCTCTGAACCAGATAGCAAGGCATAATCAGATTGATTGGCCGCCAGAATCCTTTTCCCAGCATTAGCATCTAGGCGTGGCTCCCTCCACCCACTACTAAAACCCCATGGTTCGGTGGAAGAAATAAAAACAAAGTTGGGCTTCCACCCGTGGATGGCGCTGGGCATGTCCTTCATGATTTTGTGACTGGGCCGGGGGCCGATAACCCACCATTCATGACCGTGAAAATCTCTCTTGAGAACAAAGAGGGAAGTGAATAAGTTAGTCCTAGGCCTCATATTAGCTATGTGGCACTAGACCAAGAACCCGCAGATATTCTTAATACTATTCGGAGTCAACTGCACGGGCACGATCTGATACATGTGGAAGACTTTGACGAAGAAAGGGTGCAGCGAAAAATGAAGACCAGCCTTCAGATAATCTTCATACATAGCAATGCACCCGGCGGGAGGTTTATGCACCCGCTCTTCGGACATCGGAAGTATCAAAGGAAACCCTTCGGGGACATGGTAGCGCTCCCGAAGGTTAGCTATTTTCCCGAGCGAAATGGAGCTAGGAACTAGCTCCGGGCTCACCACATCATCGGTACTGGAAGGCCCAACCTCCTCCCTCGAGTTTCCACGGTCTCAGCCATAATAGGAAAAGGAAACAAGGAAGTTGGAAAAAGGTCTTACCTGTGGAAGAGACTGGTAGCCAAAGCAGGAAAAGCTGAGCCAAAGACGGAAGTGAACAAAGGTAGAGAAGCTTCCTCAGCCAATCCTCCCTTTCCCCTCATAATGGGACAGGAAGACTCCAGGACGCCACCTTGATGGAAGGGACCATCTCTCTGAGTCCGCCACGGACGTTGGAGACAGATGCGAAACCCCAAACAACCCTAAGCTGATTTGACGCGGAAAGGACCGAAGGTCATGATCTGCGTGATGTCAATCAATGATGAAGAAGGAGCTCGTGTCTTTTCCAAGGGATAGAAAGAGGCCACGACCTCCGCCCAAATCCCAATGAAAAGATCGGCTGAACCGCCACGAAATAGAAAAGGGAGAGACGACCCCCTAGTCCGTCCGTTCCTTTTTCACACTTCAATCAGGAGATGACATCTATCCACCACCTGATCCTCGAATCAACCAGTAGTTATGGCGAATGATCAAATTAGAGATTTTGCAATCACCAGCTGCACCACTCCCTAGAGGAAAATGATAATCCAGTGATACTCTCACTCTTCGAGACAGATCATCGCTTCAAAAACTGAGAGTGGTGGGCAACTGTTGGGATATGTCGGTTCAGGCATAAATCAGCCGCTGGTTCGACCGCTCGTGCACTCTTGCCTGAACCAGGCACGTCGAACCAAAGCATCCTGAAAAAGCCGAAGGATTAATGGCTTTAACTGAAGACATAAACCTCGGTCGAAGACATAACCCTTAGCCGAAGACATGGCCCTCGACCCCGACAGAGGACATGACCTTCGCCCCTGGCTAAAGACACGGTCTTCAGCCTCAACCAAAGACATGGCCTTCAATCTCAACCGAAGACACGATCTTCGGCCTCTGCCCCAGGTGTCGATCCGAAGATGTCTTAAGATGAAAATGTCTCGGAACGAAGGCATCCCTCCGATCTGGCAAACGGAGAAGAAGCCCGAAGGCAGATCTCCGACCTACCTCAAACTCGCATGAACATGGGGGATAACAGTTACAATTGACTTCCTAACTATCACCTCCAAAGCACAACTATGTCGAAGTGGCCATGTGGTCACTAACTCCAACTATAACACTTCCGGCTTGGCCAGAACCGTTCAATAACCGCCCACAGTTACGGACAGAGGGGAGTCAATTAACTTTCCCCATCGTAACCACAGGAAAGAGGATGGAGCCACAGGCCGGACCAGCCGATATAAATACTGGTAAGAGGGGACACTTCAGGTATGCACAACGAAACTCTGAAAAATCCAGAGCTCCTTTTCCTCGCCATTCTCCCTCCTTAGAATCTTTTCCATTCTGTTGCTGGAGCCCGCCTTTGACTTAGGCATTGGAGTGTCCCCCGCCGGAGAACTTCCGGTCATTGATATGTTTTGCAGGTAAACAAGGAACGAACCTGTGATTTGGCAGCTCTGTCCGGTCAAAACAGGAATTCTATGCAAATAAAAGTATATATTAATTCATACCAAAAATAGTTCAAATCGCTTTCCAAGCTTCTTTGCATTCATCTAGGCATAAAGTAGAAAAGAAATCTTTATTGATCTGATGAAACCATTTTTTGCCTAGAATAGAAATATAATAATCAACATAACAATCAAATCCAATTGCAAGGGGGCTAAAAGACTTTCTAAATTTATAAATATGAAATGGATGTATGTTAAATTATGACTCAAAAAAAACAAAAAAAAAAACAACTCAATTGTTTTATCCAAATCAGTTACTCGACCTTACTTGAGTATAGGAGATTTTTTTTTTAAAATAATACTTTTTAATAATATAATTATCGAAATAGGTGAGAGAAAGTATATTTATGAAAATAGATGATTTGAGAGGACGTGGCAGTCAATGGGGCATTTGAAATCATCTTTCGAACAGACGAATTCAAAATGAACTAAATACGTCTTTCGGAAAGATGAATTCTATTTAACTGAATTCATCTTTCCGAAATACGAATTCTGATCTGGCAAATCCGTCTTTCTAAAAGATGATTTCTTAACAGATAAAATAAATCCTTCCATCAAATGAATGGAAAAAGAAAATAAGATTTTTAATTTTAAATAATTAATATATTAAATTTAAAATTTTAAAAAATATTTATTTTATCAAATTATATTAAAATTTTAAAAAATTATTAAAAAATAGTAAAAAAAATAAATTAATATTTTTTATAAAAAAATATAATGAGAAATCATGGGTTGTATCCACCGGTCTGGCCTCCTTTCCTGCCACCGGTCCTGCTACCCGTCCGACCGCCAGTCCTGTCACCGATCCGGCCTCCAGTCCTGCCACCGGTCCTGCTACCCAACCGACTGCCAGTCCTGCCACCGGTCCGGCCCCCAGTCCTGCCACCGGTCCGGCCACCAGGGTCCGGTCGCTCGTCCTGCCACTGGTCCAGCCCTCAATCTTGTCATCGATCTGACCATCGATCCGATCGCCAGGGTCCGGGCATCGGTCTTGCCACCAGTCCAGCCTAGTCCTACCACAGACCCGATCACCGGTCAGGCCGTCAGGGTCCTACCATCGGTCCGGAGCAAGAAATCGGACTGACATCGGGCTATCGACCAAACTGGTACCAGGCTGGCGACAGGATAATTTACCTATCAAGCTGGTGGCAGTCCGACCATCAATCCGGTACTAATCTGGTCGCCAGTCCGATAACTAGGCCGATATCAGTCTGGTTGCCAGTTCGATCGGTATCAGTACCCAATCAGATCAGTGATCGGACCAGTGGCTGAACTGGTGACTGGACTGGATTGGATAGATGCGGTTTTTTTATTTTTTTGTCAACTTTTTTCTCCACTTATTTTTTCTCCACTTATTATTATTTTATTTATATATATTTTTATTTTTTATTTTTTTATTTTAAAAATGAAGGTGCAGGAATAAGATAAAGTTCCATGTATGCATGCTGCTTCACCCGTAACTTTTTTTTAATTTTTTAAATTCTTTTAAAATTTTAGATTTTATTATATTATTTTAAATATTTTTAATTTTATTATATTATTTTAAATATTTTATATATTATAAATTTATTATGTTATTTTAAATATTTTTAATTTTATTATATTATTTTAAATATTATATTATATTATTTTAAATTTTGTTATTTATTTTTTCAAATTTTATCAGATTAAAATTTAATTACAAAAAAGAGTATTTATGAGTGCATGCATGGAGCATTTAGATTTTTGATTTAATTCCCTAAATACCTTTTTTAAACAAAAATTTAATTCAACTAAGAATGGTATTTTCCAAATTAAATCAAACATCACGGATGGCATTTTCGTAATTAAATCAAATATTATGAAGGTCATTCTAAAAATTAAATCAAAAATGTCATCCTTAATAAAATTTTAATTTCCAGAATGCCCTTCGTAATGTTTACTTTAATTATGAAAATACTATTCTTTGATTTAATTTCGAAAATACTATTCTTAGTTAGGTTGAAATTTTCTTTTAAAAGGGTATTTAGGAAATCATATCAAAAACTTAAATGCACCATTAAATGTAACGTGGCAGGACCGCTGACGTGGAGAAACCTGCATGCACCACGTCAAGAAAAGACGCCATGTCGACCCTCCAGCTCGGATCCCACTACCGAGCTGAGTTGAGCTGAGCTCCCCTAGGGCAGCAAGTCGAGTTCAGTCCTCTGCCAGGTCGGGCTCATGAGCTCGACGTCTAGGTCGGAGTCGCCTTCTGTCCTTTAGAGCGAGACCCTCGGAAGCTAGTGCCCTGCGGTCGAGGTCGAGCCAAGAGCTCACCCGTCGATGTGGAGCCTCTCCAAGCGCACGCCCTCTGGACCGGGACCGCCTTCCGCCCTCCAGAGCGAGACCCTCGGAGGCTAGTGCCCTGCGGTCGAGGTCGAGCCAAGAGATCACCCGCCGATGTGGAGCCTCTCCGAGCACACGCCCTCTGGACCGGGTCCGCCTTCTGCCCTCCAGAGCGAGACCCTCGGAGGCTAGTGCCCTGCGGTCGAGGTCGAGCCAAGAGCTCACCCGCCGATGTGGAGCCTCTCCGAGCGCGCGCCCTCTAGATCGGGTCCGCCTTCTGCCCTTCAGAGCGAGACCCTCGGAGGCTAGTGCCCTGCGGTCGAGGTCGAGCCAAGAGCTCACCTGCCGATGTGGAGCCTCTCCGAGCGCGCGCCCTCTAGACTCGGTCCGCCTTTCGCCCTCCAGAGCGAGACCCTCGGAGGCTAGTGCCCTGCGGTCGAGGTCGAGCCAAGAGCTCACCCGCCGATGTGGAGCCTCTCCGAGCGCGCGCCCTCTGGACCGGGTCCGCCTTCCGCCTCTCTCTGCCCAGGCGCTCCGAGCGCCTAGGATAGAGCTAACCTTGCCATCCCAGCTCGGTCTTAGCCTGGACGAGGTCCTCACCAGCCGAGGACACCGGCAAGCCGCCTGAGGACCATACCGGAGCGCCTCCCAGACCGTACTGACCACCTGAAATCGCTAGTTACACCAGAAAGGCAGGCAGCGCGTCGATCGAGATGCTACATTCCTCACCAACCACTCAGATTACCCAGAAAAGAAGGTCAACCGGGAGATTCGAATTCCGTGGGTGGCGGCCTGCCATTCGAGGCACCCCCAAATTTTCTGGAACGAGGCAACCAAGAAGAGTGTCGGAGCGCCTGACAACGTACCTTATCATGAATCAGGAAAGGCTCCTTAGGATACTACAGCGTGCGTTTGACAGCCCGACGGGAATTCCGAGACAAGCACCAAACGGTAACCAAGTTCGCCATGAACCTGAAGGTAAAACAACAACTCGAACACATAAGCAAAAAAAAAGCCAGAAAAAAAAGAGAGAGGGGGCATGGCACCATCATGACCGCCATCATCACTACCAACACAAGCGCGAGCCCATCCAAGAGGGCGAAGTGCTGCAACCACCACCAATGAAGGGAATCGAGGGGTACAAGGAGAGGCGGAGGAACAGAGCATCTCTCTGTCCTGGCCATCACTCTCCCCCTGTGACGTTCACACCTCCATGCACATCTTTTACTCCTCCTAGTATGGAGTCCATCAAGAGGGGCCCGACCAGGAGGATCTGTTCCCCTGGATCGTCACTGACTTGATCGTCGGAGTGCCCCCGCTGGAAACCCCGGCCAGGGTCTCTAACCGTTGTCTCGCAGGTCCAGGAGAGGAAGATCGCTGGGCAGTGAGGCGGCTACACCTAGCACAGAGATCCGGGAACCGAAGAATGACGGGCGGCAGGGGGGAGCGCACTCCGGCGTCGGTGGGAGCTACGGGCCACGATGGTCTTAGCGGCAACAAAATGCATCATTAAATGGGCACCCATAAATACTCTTTTTTTAACTAAATTTTAATCTAATAAAATTTTTAAAAATAAATAACAAAATTTAAAATAATATAATCAAATTTTAAAATAATACAATAAAATTAAAAATACTTAAAATAACATAATAAATTTATAATATATAAAATATTTAAAATAATATAATAAAATTAAAAATATTTAAAATAATATAATAAAATTTAAAATTTTAAAATAATTTTAAAAAATAAGAAAAAGTTACGGATGAAGCCGCATGCACACATGGGACTTTATCTTATTCATGCACCTCCATTTTTAAAATAAAAAAATTAAAAATTAAAATATATATAAAAATAAAGTCATAATAAGTGGAGAAAAAAATAAGTGGAGAAAAAAGTTGACAAAAAAAATCCGCGTCTATCCAATCCAGTCCGGTCACCAGTCTGATTACTGGTCCGATGACTGATCTGATTGGGTACTGATACCGATTGCACTGCCAACCGAACTGGTATCGGCCTGGTGACCGGACTAGCGGCCAGATTAGCACCAAGTTGATGGTTGGACTTGCATTGGCTCGATAGGTAAATTATCCGGTCGCCAGCCCGGTACTAGTTCGATCGATAGCTCGATGTTAGTCTGATCCCTTGCTTAGGACCGGTCGTAGGACCCTGATGACAGACTGGCGATCGAATCTTTGGCAGGACTGGGCTGGACCGGTGGCAAGATCGACGGCCGGACCGATGGTCGGTCCTGGTGGCCGGATTGACAGTCTGGCCGATGACAGGATTGGGGGCCAGACCAGTAGCAGGATGGGTGGCCGGACCCTGGTGGCCGGACCGGTGGCAGGACTGGGGGCCAGACCGGTGGTCGGACCTTGGTAGTCGAATCGGTGGCAGGACTGGCAATCGGATGGGTAGCCGGACCGGTGGTAGGAACGGTGGTCGGACCGATGGATACAACCCGTGATTTCTCATTATATTTTTTTATAAAAAATTATTAATTTAATTTTTTTACTAATCTTTTAAATAATTTTTAATTTTTAATATAATTTAATAAAATCAATATTTTTTTTAAAATTTTAATTTTAATCTATTAATTATTTAAAATTAAAAATCTTATTTTTCTTCCCCATTTGTTTGGTAGGTGTTATCCGCTAAAAAATCATCTTTTGGAAAGATAGATTTGCCAGATCAGAATTTGTCTTTTGGAAGATCGAATTCAGTTAAATAGGATACATCTTTTCGAAAATTATAATTAGTTCATTTTGAATTCGAAAGATGATTTCAAATGTCCTGTTGGCCACCACGTCCTTTCAAATCATTTATTTCCGTAAATATACTTTCTCTCGTATATTTTGATAATTATATTTTAAAAAATATTATTTTAAAAAAAATCCTTGAGTACAGGACCTATTCTGTAGGTTCATGCAACCGTATCCTTGATTGCCATGGAGATTGGCAACTTAGTTTGGTGGGACCAAAGCATGATAAACCGTCCAGATCTCACGAGATCAAGATTGTGGAGGATCATTCTCGGCCTTTTCCTGCAAGGGCTGGGTGGCTTGGAGCTTGTCTACCAATCTCATCGCCAACTTTTAATTAAAAATAAAAATCCTGTCGGTTAAGGGCATCACAACAAAACCATTTTATTTTTATTATTTATTTATTTAATTTTTTTGTGGTCTGAAGACTGTCCACTTGCAACTTTGATAGCGATATCTCACTACAAAGACAACAAAAGAAGTGTAGGAAAGGAAAGCATGACTCCGGGAACGTTAAAACCATTGGCCTCTCGCCCACCTTCTTAGTTACCATATGCTTTGGCATGTATTATCCTGACTAGTTAAGTGATTCATCATTATTTTAATCAATTCTCTAACCCTTGAAGTCAATATCAATGAATGGCATAAAAGACTCTAATCAAGCCGAAAGTGATGTTTGGAATTGATTATGATTGCTTTCTTTCTTCTAATTATGATAATTTTGTGACTTAATATCCCCTACCGATTCAACGCTATTCGTTCACTTATTGGTTTTGTACATTTCGATGCATAATTTAAAATGGCTTCGGAGGAACAGTACACCGCGAGGAGGTGGCATGTTGGTAACCGAAAAGGCAAGAAGCTTCCAGATGAGGGGAGCCGAAAAAAGGGGCCAACGGCTACCGGTAACCGAAAAGGCACCCAGATCGGACCCGGCGGGGCAGTGGAGGTGGGACGGCGACGTGTTGAGGGCAGGAAGGATCACGTGGGGCCCGGAAACTGGAACCCAAACGGGGGTCGGCGAGGGCGGTGCGCCGTGCGGGTCCTGACAAATCGGCGCGACCACGACTCACCTGCGACTGATGGGTTGTTGGGACTCGTGTCGAGTTCTGCAAGGAGAAAAATAACATGATCGTTCCAAGGAGGAAAGCATTGGTTTAATATGGCCGAGACTTTGCTCCATCTCCTCTCATCGATGGAATAATAATTCGTGTGCACTGAAGGACATTTGTAGGTTCAACAAATGTAAGTTCAACCTAGTCGGCACTGAAAGACATTTGCAATCAAAAAATTTTTTTTTAAAAAAAACATTTGTAAGTCCAATCCTGGTCGGCCAAAGATTTCATTCTCTCAGGAAAAGTTCTTGCATGAGCTTAATTCAATAGATCATGACAAATTTTGAAATATGTACATGATGAATGATGTGGAATCAGAAATTAATGAAATATAAAGGATGGTGTGGCATGATATTAACTGTACATATTCTTTGAGATTTATGCCATAGTTTATTGGATCAAGCTCATGTAATTATTTTTTCTCTTTTACAAGGGCGTTGTTTGTATAAGTTGGTAGCTATTTATTTTTACCTAAACTTGATGAATGAAAATTATGTGCGAATCTATTTCTCCATCAGGTCAGATGAAGGACTTTTTTTTTCTTTGTATTTTCTTTTGATTTCCTGGAATATATAGGCCGGGATATGTGATTTTTGATAGCAAAATAAAACACATGATAAAAAATTAAAAGAATTACTATATAAATAAATAATACTAATAGTTTATAATTATTGTTATTTTTTAAAATAGTTAAACACAGTTAATGATCATCATCAGTTATCTTTACGTCATAGCTTATAAGGAATTGGTGGTTTACCGTGCACGCTGAAACATCTGGTTGGTCAATGGTTCACCATCACTTTTGTTTTTTTTTTTTGGATTAACTAAAAAGGATGAGAGGAAGGGGCGAACCGTCGGCGTAGTTCTCCGATTGGATCCCAACCTGTTAGGTCTTTGTTCGATTCGGATCATAATTTTTTAGCATGTCCTCTTCATCAACTGGGTGAGTACGTCAGCCTAACCCCACTACGAGACCGGAGTTTCGGCCGCTCAGCCCCCAGTCACGTATTCCATAATTAATTTGAAATTTAATCGAATCATCCACGAGATCATTCCTCGAACCCATGATCATCGAACCCTTGACTAGTGAATTATACACAAGAGCTGAACCGTGCCTTAACCAACCGCGCTATCATCGTAGTGGTCACTATCACATTTGTAATATGTCTACCAGCCATCAGCTTGGAAAAATAATGGTTCCACCACGCGGAGAAGCCAACAGATTTAGGGAAAGCTATGTGGGGCCACTTTAAATATTTTTTATTATGGTAAACTTTTTTTTAAAATAAAATTTGTAAAAATGCAAGAACAAGTTTTACGAAGCCCATCAAGCACAGGAGGGAAATGATGTGATTTGAATAGAGTTGGCATTGTTAAAATATTAGTCCGATTGGTAGATATCTTGTTTCACTATCAACAGATCACAGGTTTGAGACATAATCTTGTGGATGACTCAATTAAATCAAGAATTTTTTTGGAGCCCGTCACAGTTGGCGTGATTTGAGAGATCAGGCTAGCCGGCGTGTTCTCACCATTAGGTACCGGGATTTATCCCCCCTATCCCTTTTCCTTACCAAAAAAATAAAAATTGGCAATCTAGCAATAATAATAATAATAATAAAAATAAAGTAGGCAATCATCTAACCGGTTATGGACGGTTCCTTGGAGCCAGAACCAAACCTTATAGCAATATGTTTATATTTATATTTATTTTAAATGAATATTGTTACCGGATAAATAATCTATCATAAATGATTATTGATATGTGAAAAACTTTTTGACCAGGAAGCCAATTTGATCTCTTGCTTGACATATAGGATGCCAATCCGATTTCTTGTATAAAATACAGGATGCCAATCCGACCTTTTATATAAGGCACAAAGTGCCAATCCGATATCTTATATAAGGTAAATGATACTAATCCGATCTGTTGTAAAGATATAAGGTACTAATTTGATCTCTTATTTGAGCTAGGTATAAGTTTCATTTCTATTCAATATGAAGTACATGTTTTAAGATCATTAGAGCTGTTATGGTTAACAAACCACTTCACGAACTAATCTCTCAATAACCTAACCAACTCAACCACCTTAATGGTGTAACCATCTCACAAATGGTTATAATTATCTAATTAACTCGATCTTCTATTTCTATAAGTAAAGGGATGAGGATATCTCTCAGAGATAACTATTCTAAGTACACACACTCTCCATTTTTTTAATACTATTCTTCCTTTTAAAGTTGACTTAAGCATTGGAGTGCCCATGACAGTTGGCATGATTGAAAGGTCAGGGTCTCTCCCTTTGTCCCCGATCTATTGGCTGGCACGTACTCACCATTAGGTAGTGGGAATTATCCTTCCTATCCCTTTTCCTTACCAAAAAAAAGAGTTGGCAATCTAGCAAAAAAAATAAAAATAATAAAAATAAATAAAGTAGGCAATCATCTAATCGATTATGGACGGTTCCTGGGAGTCGGAACCAAACCTTATAGCAATATATTTATATTTATATTTATTTTAAATGAATATTGTTATAGAATAAATAATCTGTCATAAATGATTATTGATATGTGAAAAAAATTTTGACCAGGAAGCCAATTTGATCTCTTGCTTGACATATAGGATGCCAATCCAATTTCTTATATAAAATACAGGATGCCAATCCGACCTTTTATATAAGGCACAAAGTGCCAATCCGATCTCTTATATAAAGTACAGGATACTAATCCGATATCTTGCTAAGATACAAGGTACCAATTTGATCTCTTATTTGAGCTAGGTACAAGTTTCATTTCTATTCAACATGAAGTACATGTTTTAAGATCATTAGAGCTGTTATGGTTAACAAACTACTTCACAAACTAATCTCTTAATAACCTAACCAACTCAACCACCTTAATGGTATAACCATCTCATAAATGATTATAATCGTCTAATTAACTCGATCTTCTATTTCTATAAGTAAAGGATCGAGGATATCTCTTAGAGATAACTATTCTAAGTACACACACTCTCCATTTTTTTATACTATTCTTTCTCTTAAAGCTGACTTAAGCATCAGAGTGTCCCTTCGTTGGAAAATACCACTGATTTCTCCAATGATATAGACTTCTTTTGTAGGTTATAGAGCTTAAGATCTGTTCAAGAGCTGAGATCTGCCCAAGAGCTGAGATATGTCCAAGAGCTGAAGACCCTCAAGAGCTAAGATTTGCCCAAGCTGAAGATCTGCCCAATAGTGGAGATCTGCCCAAGAGTTGAAGATCTGCCAAAGAGCTAAAGACTTCCAAGAGCTGAAGAATTCTAAGAGCTGTGATCTATCCAAAGCTGAAGACTTCTAGGAGTTGAGATCTGCCCAAGAGCCGAACAACCCAAGAGCTGAAGACCTCTAAGAGTCTAAATCAGCTCCAACACTACTTGCTTGATCAGCTTGGAGAGGTAAACAATAGATTGGTATTAGAGGAAGGGTCTTGTGCTAAAAATATTCAAGAAAATGGCAAGAGAGAAACCTCTAATTAATCATCCCTTTTTCTAACATTGATCTTGATATAGTAGAAGATGAGTTGGCACGATCTCAAACCTCTCCAAAAACTGGGGGGCCATGGTTACGGGACTCATATATTTTATCTTCCAAGAAAAAAGCTCAAGGGAAAGTTTTTCAACATGCAATTTTGACTCTTCCAACATCACAGCTTTAGAAACTAGATGTTTCTACGAGCTAAATTTCCAAGACAAATTGTTTGATGATTAGAAACTTTGCTGCTAGCAAATGAGCTCCCTTGCAATAGATCTCTTGTTTTTTTTTTTTTTTTTGATAAAATGGTGTATTCAATTCAAAGAGCGAGGATGAATACAACCCAGAAAGTCAGAAAAAACAAGATTCCTAAGCTGTACAGAAGCAAGGTGCCAGTCTGACCACAAAACAAAATCCACATGATAAGCAACAAAGGAGACGACCCAGTCCACCGCAGAGTTAGCCTCCTTATAGATGTGGCGAATAGCAGTGAAAGCATATCCCCGGAGGAGAAAGCCAATGTCCCAAATGATGGGATGCGTCGACAAAGAACTCAGCGCTTGCCTTATCCAGGATATAATAATCACTGAATCTCCCTCAATAATCAAAGAATCCAGATGGAGGATCTGTTGGGCATAACGAATCCTTGCCCAGGCCGCCAACAACTCCACTCCAGGGACCGAGGAATCAAAAATAGGCATCCCACCAGTAGCAAGAAAACCAAGCCTATGATCGCGGATAACAAAGGCAGCACCCCTTGTCTATCCCGAAGGCTCCTATCGAAGGTAACAGTGAAGATGCGTGGAGGAGGGGGTTCCCAGGAAACAAAAACTCTCCGGGAAGCTCGATGAGCCGAAAAAGAATCCCAGATCTCTGAAAACCTCACAGTCGAACCCCAAAGCTCAAAAGCAGAAGCCCTAGCTTTTTCAACAATCATCCTAGGGAAGTATCTAACAGAGTTAAAGAGAAACTCATTTCTGGAGATCCAGATATGGTAAGCAAGATAAGCCATAAAAGAAGAAGAAAAGCAGGTCAGGTCCGAGCTCAATAATCTGAGGAAAGAATCCACCAAGTCACAGTCCTACTAGCAAACAAACCCAAACCCTGCCAAGATCCAAACCAACTCCGCCCTAGTGCATAGAAATAGAGCATGGGCCTGTGACTCACGCTTAGACCCACAAGCTGGACAATCAGCAGGCATCAAGAGGCCTCTCCGAACAAGAAGGTCCCGGGTGGGGAGGCAGTCCAAAGCAAGTTTTTGAAAGAATAAGGAAACCCAAGGATGAACTGGTAAAGACCGGATCCATGCCAAACTGCAAGTCACGGGAGGCACCAAAGAAACAAGGGGCATCAAATCAGACATGTGCACCCAGGAGGAGGTTGAATGTCTCCAAACTAAAGTGTTCGGCAAAGAAAAACAGGCAACATAATAGAGATGACCTGATCACTGAGAATATCCCCAAAAATATATAGATACGACCACATCACGATCCTATCGAGACCAATCCGGAAGCAAAATGTCAGTAACAGAGATCGTCGACGGTGTGTGAATAGAAATAAAAGTAAGCCATATGATCAAAGGAACCTCGAAGATCCACGGGTTTAACATAAACCTGATCGATGAACCATCGCCCAGAAGCCAGATGTGAGGAGTAACAAGCAAAGACATGGTCATCATCTCCCTCCACATAACAGAACAATTCCTAGGCAAAGTATAGGGCTTCTCTAGATCAATAGGAATAACACCATATCTGGCCCTTATCAAAGAGACCCACACAAACTTTCTGGGCTGAGGAAGAATTTGGCAACATGCCTGGCCAACAAAGCTTCCCTCCTAGAAAGAAGAGAGTGGATCCTCAGACCTCCAAGGCAAGTGGGCGAACACATGACCTCCCATCTCATCAAATGAATCCTCCTCCGGGTGGGCGAGGAATCCCAAATGAAAGCTCGAGTCATCTGTTCCAATTTGAGAATAATAGACTTAGGAATAACCATATTGAAAAGAAGATAAATGGGAAGCAAAGTAAGGACTGATCAGATCAGAGTAATCTGGGCCATAGAGGAAAGGGACCGGCTCTGCCAACCCTTAATCCTATCCCTAACAGCCGACACTATATGGGCATAATCAGTAGTAGTCAGTCTGGATCCAGATATGAGGACACCTAAATAAAAGAGAGGATCTCGACACTCTGCAATACCAAGAGTATCCCAAATCCTGTGGCAGAGTCTGGCAGAGGTCTTCGGGCTAAAATAAATACCAGATTTCTGCAAGTTAACCTTTTGACCCGAAGCTTGACAGTAAATCTCTAAAATCTATGAATACCCACAGAGCCCAGCCAAGAAGCAAGCAATCATCTACAAAGATAAGATGCGAGATTGGAGGGGCACCCAGAATGGAAATATACGACTGGATAGCCAATTTCCACACCGCTGCATGCAGCGCTCTCGAAAGAAAGTCAGCAAAAATAATGAAGAGATAAGGCATTAGAGGATAACCTTGGTGATGACCCATCGAAGAATAAAAAAACTCCGAGGGGGAGCCATTAATTAGAAGGGAAAAGGAAGATTCGGTGACATAAGAGATAATCATAGAGATCCAGGCCCGATGAAAGTCGAAGTCCTCCATTGCTTTAGCCAGGAAATCCTGGTTGATGCAATCATAAGCTCTTTCCATATCAAGTTTGATGGCCATCAAACTACGTCGTGCAGGAGCTCGTCGAAGATCATGCATAAATTCTTGGGCTATGAGCACATTATCAGAAATACTCCGACCCGAAATAAAGGCCCCCTGCTTCGAACTAATCAACTAAGTTTGGTGCAAATTTTATAAAGAGTATTACACAGGCTAATGGGCCGATAATGACAGGGCTCCGAGGCATGCGAACATTTGAGGATGAGAGTAATATAAGTTTGCTTCCAAGAAATAGACATCCTCCTGGAATGAAAGAAAGCTTGAACAACTGAAACAATATCAGAGCAGATTATATCCTGGTGGATCCGAAAAAAGAAAGGAGGAAATCCATCTGGACCAGGGGCTTTGTCCTCCCCAATGAACCAAAAAGCTGCTTTGATCTCCTCCTCGAAGACCTGGGCTATAAGTAAAGAATTTGGATAGCAAAAACAGTAACCAAAGGAAAAAATGGAGGAAAAGAGAGGGCATGAGTAATGGAAGTCGTCCACCTGGTAATGAAGTATTGCATCATCATCATCCTGGATCCACCTACCATCAGAAGAGTGAAGAGCTCTAATATAGTTTCTATGACTCTGAATAACGATAGCCTGATGAAAGAAACGGGTGTTCCTATCACCTTCCTGAAGCTATTGGACTCTGGATTTTTGTCTCCACATAACCTCCTGATTGAGTAAGAGAGTATGATGAAGTCTGAGATGAAACTGGAGAGTATCCATATCGTCGACTAATAAAGAGCCCATCCTATCTTCCTTATCCTGCAGGCCTTGAATAGTAGTTTCGATAGATTTCAAGTTAGTTATCAAATGACCAACCTCAACCTTGTTCCAATGTAGTAAGCATCTCTAGCCTACGGGATACCCGATAAGCAGCATCATCCCAGATAGGAATTCTCCAAACCTCCCTGACCATATCTCTGGATTTCGGATAAGAAAGCCAGAATTTTTTATATATGAAAGGTAGGGGTTCCCGGGCAAAGTGATTGATAGATAATAGAATGGGACAGTGATCCGAAGTAATGCGGCTAAGATGCCGGATAGTATGATCAGAGTGCAAAGTGATCTCTAGTTAAGCTCAGCAAGTATCTCTTGTTAAGTATGATCTCTAGTTAAGCTAAGCAAGTGCTTGGATCTCTTGACAAATGCACAAAAGCCTTTTGCTAGTGACCCGTGCCTATGAAAAAATATTTAAGCTCCCATCACTTATTCGTTAGTTATCCATGCTAGAGGAGGTCACATTCCAAGCACCATCCAATAATCTTAGTAACTCTATAAAATTGGTAAAAAGGATTCCCATAAGGTATGCCTTCACACCTCTTTATACCCGCTCATTCTAGCATTTTTCCTATTATAGAGGCGATCAAGTAGAATGGCATAGGTTTACCATAACTTTTGATCAAAAAATCTCTATCAAAAAGATTGGTAAGATGGTGCAAGTTCATCTATAGAGGGAATAGGTTTTCCCGACCTTTGATCAGAAAATCTAATCGATAAGATGGCACAGGTTTGCCTAAGAAGGAAATAGGTTTTCCCAACCTTCGATCAGAAAATCTTTATCAAAAGGTTGGTAGGATGGCACAGGATCGCCTAGAGAGGGAACAGGTTTTTCCAATCTCTAGTCTAATTTTCTATATTCAAAGTGATTAGATAGGCATAGGTTTATCCAAAATTCTGATAAGGTATTTTAGTATTCTCTATTAAGGTGATCAGATGTTCTCTACCAAAGTGATCAGGTATCCTCTATTAAAGTGATCAGTAATTAGATGGCCTACCAAATCTTCTTGTTGTACATTCGAGTTAAATTATGTAAATCAATTCGAACTCGAAAGTGGAAGGCAACTATTACAAGATAGATAACCTATCATAAGTGACCTTTGGTATGTGAAAAATTTTTGGCCAGCATGCCAATCTAATCTTTTATATAAGGCACATGGTACCAATCAATCTCTTGTACAAGGCACAGGGTACCAATCCGATCTCTTATATAAGGTACGAGGTGCCAATCTGATATCTTATATGAGGTATAAGATGTCAATCTAACTTCTTATATAAGGTACAAGGTGCCAATCCAATATCTTATATAAGGCATAGGGTGCCAATCTGACTTTTTATATAAGGCACAGAATACCAATCCAATCTCTTATATAAGGCACAGGATGCCAATCCGACCTTGTATGTAAGGAATAGGATACTAATCCGACCTCTTACATATGGCACAGGATACGAGATATCAATTCAATATCTTATATAAGGCACAGGATACCGATCCAATCTCTTATATAAGGCACAGGGTACTAATCTGATATCTTATATAAGGCACAAGGTATCAATCTGATCTCCTACTTGAGGCACAAGTTGCAAATCTGATCTCTTATATAAGGCACAAGGTACTAATCCAACATCTTATATAAGGCACAAGGTGCCAATATAACCCTTATATAAGGCACAGGGTGCCAATCCGACCTCTCTTGCTTGAGGCACAAGATACCAATCTGACCTTTTATTTGAGCCAGGTATAAAATTTTATTTTTATTCAATATGAAGCATATGTCTAAAAGTTGTTAGAGCTGTTACGACAATATTGGTAAAGTAGTTATCAAGAGATGTAATAAATCACTTAACAAACCACTTCGCAAACTAATATCTTAACAACCTAATCGATTTAACCACTTTCTTAATGGTGTAACCATCTTACAAATTATTATAACCTTCTAATTAACTCATCCTTTTATTTTTATAAATAGAGAGTTGAGGGGATCTCTCGGGAATAACTTTTCTTAGCACACTATCTTTTCATTTTCTTCATATTGTTCTCTCTTTTAAAGCTAACTTAAGCATCGGGATATCCCTTGTTAGAGAATTCCACCAATTTCTCCTACACTGGAGACTTTTTTTACAGGTCATAGAGTTGAAGATCTGTCCAAGAACTGAAATCTACCCAAGAGTTGAAGATCTATCAAGGAACCGAGATCTGCCTAAGAGCTGAAAACCCTCAAGAGTTGAGATCTACTTAAAAACTAAAGATCTGTCCAAGAGCTGAAGATTTTCAAGTGCTAAGATTTGTCCAACAGCTAATCAAAACTTTCAAGAGCTAAGATCTTCCCAAGAGCTAAAGATCCTCAAGAGCTGAAAGCCTCCAAGAGTCCAAATCCGTTCTAGCACTACGTGCTTGATCATCTTGAAAAGGTGCAACAACAAATATGGATATAAATTAGATTTTGAAAGTATGAATATAAATACAAATATAAATTTGATAATTAAATTTTATAATTATAAGATTAAATATATTTTTAAATAAATAAAACTAAATTAATAACATATTAATATAGTTGTATTTTTTTATATAAAATTATAATATTATAGGCAAAATCAAATATTTGAATATGAATTGGATAGTTGCACATCGATATCCATATTCATTTATTTTTAACGAATATGGATATTAAATGGATGTTCAAATTTTTGTTTATATTTGAATATATTTATATATATAAACGAATTCAATCGGATATTCTCTGTATTACTATTATATCTATAGGTCCTGAATTCATGATGAGTCAAGTATAATTATTAACAAGTGCAATTTTGATGGCTTTTTATTTTTTCCTTTAAAGTTTTCTTTTATTATTAAAGAGTTTTTTAAAAATATTATTTTTTAATTGATATTTATGAAGTTGGGGTCATTCCAATTTTATTTATAAAAGTAGGTATTTTGGATTACGTGGATTGTACGGATTGAAAAAAAAAATAGTGAAATTGCAGGTCTCTACCTTTTTTTTAATTTAAACTTTAGTAAAAAAAATTAAAAAATAATAATAAATAATAAATTTTAAAAAAATTAAAAAAATTAAAAATAAAAAAATAACAATATGATATTATAATAATATATTAATATATGTTTCATATTATAATAAATATTTTATATTTTAAAATATAATAAATTTATTATAATTTATTAAATTATATATTATATATTATAATATAGTATATTTATTGATGTATGTATACCAAACATGGCGGTAGCGATGTTGCATCAAGTGCCGTCGATGCAGTACAACAGGATGAGTGGCGAGACCGACGATCAGATAGGTACCATCCTGATAGCTAGACTAGCTATCAAATCAGGAGCCAGACTGGCGATCGGACCAGTGGTCGGATTGATGGCTGGACCGGCGATCGGACTGGCACCGACCTAGCAGCCGAACTGGCTATCAGATTGATGGCGGGAGCCGGACTGGCTATCAGACTGGTGGCTGGAGCCAGACTGATTATCAGACCGATGCCCGGATCGGGCCAGTCCGATCATCAATTTGACAGCCAGTCCAGCTCCGGCCACCGATATGATAGCCAGTCCGGCTCTAGCCATCGATTCGACAGCCAGTTTGGCTGCTAGGTTGGTGCCAGTTCGATCGCCAGTCCGGTCGCCAGTCCGGCCATTGGTTCGATCGCCAATCTAGCTCTTGATCCGACAGCAAGTCTAGCTGCCAGGACGGTCGTTACCTATCCGATCTCGGTTTGGCCACTCATCCTGTTATGATGCGTCGATGGCACTTGATGCAATACCGTCACCACCATGTTTGGTATACGTACATCAACAAATATACTATATTATAATATATAATTTAATAAATTATAATATATTTATTATATTTTAAAATATTAAATATTTATTATAATATATAATAATATATTATTATAATGTCATATTATTATTTTTTTATAAAAAAATTTCTAATTTTTTAAAAGTTTTTATTAATTTTTTAAAAAAATTAAAATTTTAATTTTTATATTTTTTTATTAAGATTTGAAATTAAAAAAAGTGGTGGAGAAATCGTAGGTTATAAATGTGATTTTACCATTTTTTTTTTTTCAATCCATACAATATTTCAGAACATAAATAAAGTTGGAATGGCCCCAACTTCATAAACATCAACTAAAAAAATATTTTTTAAAAAAATCCGTTATTAGAAGGTTAATTTGGTGGGATTCATGGGAAGTTTCTGTGCAAGTTCATAGAAGCGAAAATTAGGTAACGTCACGTTACCGGCTGCAAAGAGTGACGACGGGTGTATAAAATTAATAATGACAGCAGTATTAATTGTCGTGAAACTTCGTGGTGAAGAAAAAAGTGGACATCATCGACATTGGATGTTGCCACCTTGACTACCAACGACCGGATTCAGTCAATGTCAATGCTAAGTAGTAGAATTGTAAATTTCCGAATCTAGACACCGCCTGACAAGGATCCGACATATTTTGTACATGATTCTAGAATTTAAAGTCGGCAACCAATTTCTTCGTAGATTCGGGGTTAGGTGTCATTATTGCGTGAAGATAGGGAGCAGCGTGAGTCAACATAGGTGTTTTCAATGAAAGTTTGATCGCTTGATGTTGCCATGCCAACTAACCTATAAGAAAAAACTCAAGTTGTCGAGGGGGAAAAAAAAAAAAAAACAGTTGTATACATTAAGCTTAAAGATTGTTGTGTTCGTTAAACAAGTGGACTTAGAATAAATCGAGTTTGGATCTTTATTGGGTCTATTTTATGCCTCTATTAAAACCATCGTACCAAAGTTGCACCTCAGTTTTAATTCCTGTAATTGGAATTTTGTAGATAGAACTCTTGTATTTTGCAATGAAAGCAACACTAATTCATTCTTACTTAATGCAAAGGATTAGATCAAGATAACCCGTATTTCAATCCCAGTGAAAAATATTGTGGCATAGAATGAATCCCTATTTGATTAGGGCTTTCCTTGTTTTACGAGGATCCATAAAATCTTCCTTGTTGGGATCACATGGGTTGGTTACAAACATCCTAAATTTATTTAAATTTTGAGTTAATAAATTGGAGTTTTTAATATCCGGTCTATTTATAGACCAGACTAAAATTTTTAATTCTTATTGACTAAAATCATAACTCCCGATCATCCAGATTTATTTTTTAACTTTTAAAAGATAAAAATATCCCCACTCCAAAACCCTTTTACTTAGTTGTGTGCATAACAAAAATAACTGTGTAGTAGTAATTTAATTATATACCAACTTTATTTAACTATGTGTAAAACTAAATTAATTGTTAAGAAACAGAAAAATTCTTCAAATCGTATAGGAAATATTTTGAATAAAGAAATCAATGATCAAAGGTATTTTGGATATTTTTTAAAGAAAGATGACATCATAAAGGATGTCGTAGTATGGTAAATCTTAAATGAAAAATCGGAAGTTAGAAATTTAGTCAATAAGAATGATTTGTTATAGTAGAGTTAATATATGTATTAGAAATTAAATTTCCTTAATAAATATTTTAGACATTATATATCGCGTCTAACAATTTAGGGTCTATTTGGTGTTGCCTTTGCATTCCATTTTTGTTTTCAAATTATTGAAGAAGAAAAACAAATTAGAATGAACAATATGTATGATGAAATATATATATATATATATATAGTTGCAAAAAATTTAGTGCTTTTAGTAGCAAAGGTCAATTGCTTCCAAAAATAATATTTTAAGTTTTTAAAAATAATTTTTTTAATAAAATAGAGCATTCATATAAATCTAGTATAAATATAATCAAAAGGGTCAAAAAAAAAAAAAAAAAAAAAGAGAGAGAGAGAGAGAGAGAAGAGATCAGGAATGGCACAGAAATGGTTGCTATATCAATCTACGAAATTCTTTCAAAGTGCTTTGCTACAAAAGTAGCTACCCAATCTATGATAGTATTCACCTTAGACATGCCTTATATCCACCGAGGCACACTTCCCCACCAATCGCCAAATATTCTATAGGAGTGGGTGCACTACAACGACCATAGACTGCTCCCGCATCCAATCTACCACAGTAGAAGAATCATCCTTAATAATAAGATAATTAGCTCTTAGAGTCAACCTAGCAAAAGCGATGCCCACTCCTAGTTTGGCCTCTAAAATGGTACTATCAAAAGGGTGGTTCCCGCCTGCCACCACAAACTCGAGTTTGGACCATGAATCATCAACCCAACTCCACCTCTACTACCACTTTTACTATTATTAAAGTTGACCTCGAGAAAAATTAGGGATGGGAGCTTCTAGGTAATAAACAATAGTTAAATAGTTGTATGAGTAGACAGGGAGTTCTAGATATCTCAAGTCATCAAGGCTAATCTAATGGATGATGGGTGAACGATCTTAATGGTTTAAGTCAAAGCTCTCTCCATTGTAGATCTCGCTGGCTGCCACCTCGCCTCAAAGACACCAACGTTTATGATCACCTAGATGAAATAAACAACATAACCTACCCTAATGCCCCACAACTTGGAAGACCTGGCCACCAAGCTCCACCACAATGCCTCAAGGAAAACTTGAGCTGGCAAATGCTATATTTAGAATCAATCTCCATCTAGCATTTCACAAATCAATTTTTATGGTATTTCACTAATTCTTAAAGAAACAAAAATAAAAAATTAATAAAAAACATCATGTAGAATTTGAAAGAAGAAATTTGAATATGTAGAATTTGAATGAAGAAATCTGAATACTAAAAACAATGAAGAAACTCCAACATCATTCATTCTCTCTTATTCATCTCTTGAATAATGAAAGAAAGCATTCATAAATAGATCACAAATTTGAAATAATTCTAGAATTGGATTGTCTTAAATTCAGGAAGGTGAATAATTATACAACTGGTATGATTATAATTATCCTAAAACTACTCCTAAATCAATTGCACAAATTTAGGAAAGTCAAAGGAAGGAAGGAGGAATGCTAAATATGGAAAGAAAAATTATTCAGGCATGTGGTGATATGGCTTGATTTCCAACACTCCCCCTCAAGCTACATTGTAGATATTGATCATTCCAAGTTTTCTCGTCAGATCTTCGAAATTAACTCGAACAAGAGCTTTTGTGAGAATGTCAGCCGTTTGACAGTTTGTTGGAGTGTAGCTGACTTTGAAAACTCCTTTAATCTTTTCTTTGATAAAGTAACGATCTATCTCCACATGCTTAGTTCGATCATGATGAACCGGATTCTTAGCAATACTGATGGCGGCTTGGTTGTCGTAGTATAACGCTATGGGATGCTTCAATGGAACCCGTAATTCTTCTAACAGCCTGTTCAACCAGATTCCCTCGCAGATACCTTGTATCATAGCACGGATTCTGCTTCAGCACTGCTACGGGCTATCACTGACTGTTTCTTGCTTTGCCATGTAACCAAGTTTCCACAAATAAATGAACAATAGCCAGAAGTTGATCTCCGATCAGTCACTGAACCTGCCCAATCTGCATCTGAGAAAATCTCAATCTCTTTCTTTGTTGTTCTTTGAAAGAAGAGCCCCTTTCCTGGTGTCATTTTGAGGTACCTCAATATTCTGGTCACAGCAGTCATGTGTTTTTCGATTGGATTACTCATGAATTGACTTATCATACTAACAGAGAAACCGAGGTCTGGCCTTGTATGAGAAAGATAGATGAGTTTCCCCACAAGACGTTGATATCTTCCTTTATCAACAAGTGCACTTCCATTATTTTCTTTCAGTTTGACAGTTGTATCTGAAAGGAAAACCAGTAGCGAGCATGCTTTCTATTTTAAAACTTTTTCAAAATAACATGCAACGGAAGCATGATAAAAGGATTAACATTTAATCTAAGCATGCTTTTAGAATTATTCTATACTACTTAGCCCAAGATCTTGCATGAATGATTACTATAAACTATGAAATCATGAACTCATGCTACGAACATTTCAAAGCAATATATCTATATATGTAAAACCATACCTCATATGAAGTGGAGACGCTCTCCGCTGCGAAAGATCCAGGAGGAGGAAGAAGAACTCTGCTTAGCCGTACACGTGTCCGGCCTCTACAGGTGGTTCACACCAGGGCTCTTTCAAAATCTACTTCCACTCCAAGTGCTAGCTTGTTGTGGAACAATTTGATCAGAACTCCTTTTTCTTCTTTCGATGCCGGACTCTCCGAATAAATGAAGAAACTCAAGAGGTGGAGAATGAGTCGTTGGAACCCTTTCCAAATACTCAATCCTAAGGCCTAGATCACTAGGTACAAATATGCACACTTCTTTCCAAAAAATCTCATACCCATAAAACTAGAGCCTTTCCTAGCTTCTTCCCTTTCTTCCCTTTTATTTTTCCAGCATTTCTTTGCTGAATTTTTTCTTACAGATAATGTAATGAAATATTTATACCCACCCTTGGCATCGACATTCATTGGTCCACATACATCAGTATGTACTAGACACAAAATATGATCGGCTCGTATACCTTTTCCAGTAAAAGGTGACTTGGTCATCTTACCAAGTAAACAAGATTCACATGTTAGCAGTGATTCACAATCACTAACGTTTAGAAGACCTTCTCCCACTAACCTGTTGATTCTATTCTTGTTTATATGACCTAGCCTACAGTACCAGAGATAAGCATCACTGACATTATCTAATCTAGGGCATTTGCATGAAATGTACATTACACCAACAGGCTGTGATAAAACATAAATACCATTCTTAATATGTCCAGTCATAACTACAATATCATTCAAAATGACTTTGCAAAAATCACTCTTGATTAATAGTTCATAATCATTACTGGCCAACTGGCCTACATAGATAATATTTACAAGGAATGATGGACAATAGTGACAATCACTAAGAATAACTTTACAAGACTCGAAAAATAGATTGACAATTCCCAACGCCAGGATTGGAGCTTAACTTCCATTTCCCACATTCAAAAATCTCTCGCCATTCTCGAATCTTCTACTAACTTATAGTCCCTGCAACGTATTGCAAATATGATAAGGACTACCAGTATCTAATATCCAGTTAGTAGTATCACAAATAGAAAAACAACAAGGATTTATCATATAAATATCTTGTCCAGCAACCTTTTGCTGCTTCTTCTTGTTTGGCATGTTCGAGTCAAGTGTAGTTAGGTAAGCGGAACAATTCCTCTTCCAATGACCCGGCTTCTTGCAGTAGAAGCATTCTGCCTGACTCTGGTCAGCCTTCTTCTTAATCTGACTGGGCCCAGCTCTTTGCACCATTTAACTTTTACTCTTTTTCTTTTTCCCTTTCTTAAAGGGACGATGCCTTGCCGCACTGCCTCCCACTAAATTCGTCAAGCTCTTTTGGAGCTGGTGATCCTTTTCATAAGTCTGTAGTAACCCCATCAACCCATGGTAGTTGACTACAGGCCTTGTTAATCTATAGTGATCGAGAAAAGGTAAGTAGGAGGGAGGCAAAGAATTCAAAATCGCATCCTTCCCAAGCTGCTCGTGGAAAGGATATCCGAGTTTGGCCAAGCGCTCGATCATCTCGATCATGTATAATACATGATCAGTGACCGAGGACCCTTCAGTCATTCGAGCATTGAAGATGGTAGAGGAAACCCTGTACCTTTCAACGTTGTCTGGGGCACCAAAAGATTCCTTCAACTTTTGAAGGATTTCCTCCGGTTGGGCCTCCTCGAATCTGCGACTGAACTCGTCGTTCATAGCCACTAACATAATGCACCGCACCGTAGTACGGTCAGAGACCCACTTTTGATAAGCATCTCTGACTGCAGTATGTGCGGTGGGGGCTGGCCCCTCAGGTGCCGGATCCGTTAATACATAAAGGATCCGTTCGTGCTCGAGAACTATTCTTAGTCTTCGATACCAGCTATCGAAGTTGGGTCCCATGAGCTTGTCATTATCTAATAATGACCGGAGTGACAGATTAGTAGACATTATCTGAAAAGATAAACCAAGACTATTTAGTATATGAATTATTTAAAACTTAAAGACATGGGGTTTTGTCTAAAAGCTCCTCCCACTATTTTATTCAGACTGATAGCCTCTACCTCCAATCCGAAGAATAACACTTATCCCTTAGTGGGTACCAGAATCCAATAGACAATGCATGAGCCCGACTATGGTCGGCTAACCCATGCTCATCTAAAGGTAGGTTCATAACCAGTTGTTTTTCCAAACAACTCCTAGTAATTTATTTTGCCCCAGGAACACTTCAATCGGCCTTTGGGCTACCTGCTAAAGAAGGTCCCAGTTAGGTCCAACCATTAACATGACTGATCTTAATGCTTCTAGCTAACAAATGATCAAGCCCGACTTTGGCCGGCTAACCTGACCACCTGTTTAAGAAAGTTACATTATGTCATCATATAATGAATGGCAATTCCAATAGTATGATGACCACCCGATCTATGGATCTGCCGATAATCACCCCACTACTGGACTTATTACCAAATACCTTAATGGGAGGCTAAGATAAAAACAATTATCATATAATTTCCATCTTTTTAAGGACCTAATAATTTAGAGGTTTTATACATGTTGTGACAGAAGAGAAAGGATAAGTCATGGATTATCTTTCACTAACTTCATATGTTAATGAAAGGGTTACATGAACCACAAAATCCATGGGCACCTAAATCAGTCAAGCTGATTAACCTTATTGGCATAGGCTAACTCGAATCAATGAGCTAACTAATCAAATCTGGTTGACCATATTGGCCAGGTAAGTGAGATCAAGGTTATGGGTTAAGCCATTAACCATCTTTCCATAGACACCAATATCATTGGCCAGGAAAGAGGTAGCCCCAAAAATCATAGATCAAAAGCCATACTTACCTTAGACACCAATTGGTTCACCAATTTCGATTAGGCTAGCCTAAGGAATCGGGTCCTACCACGAAGCCAAGATTAAGTCCATTTAGATGTATGGACCAATCAATCTAACTATTAGATAGAAACTAGAGAAGAACCTTAACTCAACATTTGATTAAGTTAATTCTCTATTAAGTCCAATTCATCTAAACTTAGGTCTAACCCAATTAGGACCTAATTCAAGCTAACTCATTTAAACCAAAGTTATGAATATGACTTAGATCTTAAAATCATATCCTTAGATCATTTAGTCACTTAGATTTACTTAATTCATAATTAAGTTAATCATACAACAGATTGAAACATTTTCAAAAAACTTTATAAAATATTTTTTACAAGAAAATCCAACTTTTAAATTTCTGTTCATTGTGAAGTGTCGACACTTCAGTAGCAAGTGTCGACACCAAAGTATCGACACTACTCTGAGACAAGTCGACACACAGTGAACCAATTTCTGTGTTTTTGTTCATGAGTCAACACCTAGAAACCCAAGTTTCGACACATAGATACCCAAGTGTCGACACTAGGTAAACCAAGTGTCGACACTAGGTAAACCAAGTGTCGACACTTGATCAAACCCGAGCACAGAAATGCTGAAATCCAAACTTTGTCTTTTCTAAACTTGAAATTCGATGTAGTCTCAAGTCCAGCAGGGATGTCCATGTAAACTTCTTCCTCTAAGTCACCATTGAGGAAGGCATTTTTTACATCAAGTTGGTGAAGCGACCAATCAAGATTAGCTGCCAAGGATAAAAGTACACGAACAGAGTTGAGCTTGGCAACTAGAGCAAAAGTTTCTTGATCGTCAATACCATATGATTGGGTGAATCCTTTGGCGACCAACAAAGCCTTATACCTGTCCACATTACCATCTGCCTTGTACTTTACTATGAAAATCCACTTACACCCAACCGGTTTCTTACCTCTTAGAAGGTCAGTAATTTTTCATGTACCATTCTTTTCCAGTGCCCGAACTTCCTCATCGACCACCGCCTTCCACTTAAAATACTTGAAAGCTTCATGAATATTCCGAGGAACTTGTATTTCTATGATGCTAGAAGTGAATGCATGAAACATAAGTGATAGCTTATCATAAGAAATAAAATTTCCAATGGGATGCAGAGTGCATGATCTAACTCCTTTCCTTCAAGCTATGGGCATATTAAGAATATCATTTTCTAACTCGGAATCAGTAGTACCATTTGAGTCAGGAATGTTGCTACCTGGAATTTTGCTTGGATTAGAACCCAGCTCAGCCTCATGGGTTTGTTAAGAAAATGCTCCTTCCTCCATTTCTTCCGGATGTGCTCCTTATCCGGTAAATCAACAATGAACTCGGGTTGATTAAATGACTCTATAGGAACGTGATTTATAGTGGTGATGGGTGACTCACTGAAGGACTCAAGATTCCAAAATTGATATTCCTGAGTAGAATTCTCCCCCTGAATATCAATTTTGGGATTGTAAGGCTGGGTTTCAAAAAAGGTGACATCGATTGAATTATAGAATTTTCTTGTGACCGGAGAGTAACACTTATATCCTTTTTGATTTGAAGAATATCCAAGAAAGATGTACTTGAGAGACCTAGGGTCAAGTTTACTTCTATATTTTTTATTGATATGAACAAACACAGAGCACCCAAAAATTTTGGGTAGGACGATGGAGATGAGACGAGTGGTCGGAAAGGATTTTAGGAGTATTTGACAAGGTGTTTGGAATTTTAGTATCCTAGATGGCATCCTATTGATGAGGTAGGCTGCCGTAAGGACAGCTTCCTGCCAGAATAATTTTGGAACATTCATGGAGAATATTAGTGTTCTAGCTACCTCTAACAAATGCCTATTTTTCCTTTCAGCTATTCCATTTTGTTGAGGGGTATCAACACAGGAACTTAAGTAAACTATCCCTTCTTTTTCAAGAAATTCTTCTAGAATGGTATTGAAATAATCCATAGCATTATCAGACTTTAGAATTTGAATTTTTGATTGGAATTGGGTCTGAATCATATTTATGAAATTTTTGAAAATTTGACCCATTTCAGATTTTTCTTTCATGAGGAAAACCCAAGTTAATCTAGTGTGATCATCTATGAATGAGACAAACCACCTAGTACCGGTTACATTTTTTATTCTTGAAGGACCCCATATATCACTATGAATCATTGAGAATGGACTAGATGCTTTATAGGGTTGAATGGAAAAATGAGACCGGACTTGCTTTGATAATTGGCAGATTTCACACTCAAGGGATTTTGGATTTTTGTAAAATAATGAAGAAAATAAATGCTCGAGATACATAACATTGGGATGGCCTAAGCGATAGTGCCACAACATAATTGCACTATCATTATTTTGACATGAGACCGAAAAAAAATTACCACGAACATCCATTTGAAGTTGTTCTTGAGGTTCATGGTGCTCCTTAAGGATGTAGAGTCCAGAGCATTCCTCGACATTGCCAATCGTCTTTCCCGAATCCAAATCCTGAAATTCACGATGAGTGGAGGAAAAATTAGTAATACACCTCTTTTCCTTAGTGAGTTTACTAATTGATAATAGATTACAGTCCAAGTTAAGAACAAAGAGAACAGAGTTGAGAGTAAGATCCCTTGATAGCACAAGTGAACCTGTACCACCAACCTTTGATAGTGAACCACCTGCTATTCGGACTATTAAATTATTTGGACATCAGCTATAAGTATCAAAAATGTCGCATCTCCCGTCATATGATCAGATGCTCCTGAGTCCACAATCTAAGATTTTTTATGATTTTTACCAACAGTAAAGGCGCTCAAAAAATTACCTTTGTGAGCCAAGGTTCCGGAACCAATGACCTGATTGGAAGATGAGCCAGTTTCCATCATGATAGATTTAACGTTTGGAATAACCTCCATGCTTTATCACAGCCAACAAACAAGACAGAGATCCCTGGCGTTGTGTCCGGTCCTCTTCCAAGACACCAAGAAGGAGATCAGAGAGAAGGAAGCCGACCGGAGGAGGCGGCGATGGCCGGTCTAGGGCCTAAGAGGGAAGCAAGATTTCTCGACCAGGTGGTGACGCCGGTGGCACGGCGATGGCACAGGAGAAGGATAAAGAAGGCAAGTGATGGCCGCTCGCGAAAATAATAGAGCCCCATTGGTTTCCTTCAATATTGAATGAAGGATAAAGAGGTGGCGTCGGTGCAGGCTTCTAGCGACAGCGACGACAGTGATGCAGCAATGACGGTCCGACGACCGTAGTGGCAATGGTGGCAGCAGCGATAGAGATGCTGGTGATCACACGACGGGAAGCAGAGGAAGCCGTGGAAAGTTGGTTTAATCGGAGATGTCGGTGACGAGGAAGATGAAGAAGAGAGGATCGTCGTTTAAGCAGAGGTTCATGGATTAGGAGATCGAAGGTCCTCTGATACCATGTAGAATTTGAAAGAAGAAATTTGAATATATAGAATTTGAATGAAGAAATTTGAATACTAAAAACAATGGAGGAACTCCAACATCATTCATTCTCTCTTATTCATCTCTTGAATAATGAAAGAAAGCATATATAAATAGATCACAAATTTGAAATAATTCCAGAATTGGATTGTCTCAAATTCAGGAAGGTGAATAATCATACAGCTGGTATGATTATAATTATCCTAAAACTACTCCTAAATCAATTACACAAATTTAGGAAAGTCAAAGGAAGGAAGGAGGAATGCTAGATATGGAAAGAAAAATTATTCAGGCATGTGGTGATGTGGCTTGATTTCCAACACATCCAATAGACCTTGGATTTCATTTTGAAATCCTTAAGACCTTTTGGCAAAGTGCTAACTCTAAAGCTTCCAGGTATCCAAGTTGCCTATATTCCTTACCATATTTTGTTGTCCATGAATGGCCTAGTTCTCAAGTTAAGAAGGTATCTCGCGAGGTCTGGGCTATCAAGATTATTCATTTGTTGTCTGCTTATTGCCCTTGAGGACCTTAGACTCTTGGAACTCCCTTTTAGCTCATCCAGTGACCTACAGGATTTTTATCACGTAGGATCCCTCGTTACCAAGTTATTTTAAAATTAATTTTGATGGCGGTGTAATAGGCAGTGGAGGAGGAGTGGGGTTTGTGATTCATGAGTCGAATTTGAGATCAGTGATATTGGTGGGAGTCATCTTTTTGAAACTACTTTACTGGGAACAGAGTTCGATCGAAGTGCCTAGGCGAGTATCACTTTTAGTAGGATGGCCCTACGAGTTGATTGTCTCACTGTTGAGGGATATTAAACCATAGTGGTGGGATGGATTTAAGGACATGGGAAGACAGACAGCACATATCTACTCCTGGATCATATTTTGAGGTTGAAGGAGCTACTTTACTTATCATCATCAGGCATGTCTATCAAGATATGAATGTGCCATGGATTGGATCATCTCTTTCGTTACTAAGCATTATGGAGAGATGCTTTAGACTAATATGGGGGCTACTCCTGGCCTTATAAAATGGCGTGCTACCAAGAGTAGAATAATTATGCTGGTTCAAGATCCAATACAAACATAAAAAATTACATGAAAGAAACATTGAAAGCAAAAAATTTAGGAGAGCGAAAGAAACCTTCATCAGAAAAACTAAGCCACACTAAAAGGTTCTCTGACGCCCCATCAAGAAAACACTTCTAACTTTCTCTGTTTCGCAATCTTTCACATAATTTTTCATACTGAAAAGAGACACCAAAATAAAGCACCATGTAGATGGTAGTTTGACTTCTACCTTGACTCAAAAATCAAAAACTACTAAAACACAAATTCTAAACCGAATAAAATAACCTAGAAATAGAGTTTCTATTTGAAATAGAACATACAAGAGATAATTAGATATAGTTTTAAAGATATTAAAACAAATGACAAACTAAAAATAAATGCTAATTAGTGTGGGACTTGACATTGAATCTCAATACTACATGTCATTGCAAAATCCATGCTAATAATATTGAATGTGTTGACGCCATCATGGTTATCGCCATTATAGCCATACTAACAGCAATATATAATAACTTGTCCAACCAATAATCAAATAATGAAACTCCTTTATTTGCTTAAATAATAATTCCATCACTGGCTTGCCATCTTTGATGTATATGTCGAAAGCAAAGATGTCATGCAACATTTTCTTTTGGTATTGACTCTATGATCATGATGCTAAATTTTTTTTAAGCATCTAGCTTATTCCAATAAACATTAAATTGCTAGTTCCAATAACTATAAGTATTGATAATTATCTGCATATAAATAAAATTAAAGATAAAAATTTGGTCATATCTACTTGCCTCTCTTGAGGAGCTTCAAGTATTTGCATATAATTGCTTTCATTTAAATACATGATCAAATCCTCTTGCATAGGGTCTTCTAATAACTCAAAGTTTGGAGTAGCTTCAAAATTAATTGATATACCAAAAATCTTGTTGACCATCAAAGTAGGACAAAATTCATCTCCACCAAGCATATATTTTTTATGCTTAATCTTTAAAACTATTTCAAAATTAATTAGCTCTTTATCTTCATGACCGACTAAAACTCCACATGAGACATCCAGATCTTTGATAATTTCAACATAAGAATATCTGCATGATTTGATTCCGTAATAACTGAATCAACTATAATATCCTCCGATTCTTCTTGAGCAATTTTAGAATAACAGATTCTTCGATCACGATATTTTTTGAATTTGATATGATAGCCATTCGATTAGCTTCTCTTTCTCTAGATTTTCTTCTAGACTTAATTGACTTCAAGCTAATCATCATGCTCTGGGTTTTCAGAAGTTGATCCAATCTCGAATTGATCAAGCTCTCCTAAACTTAAATCTTCTTCTTTGAACCAATTTTATTTTTCTTTTAAATTTTTGGGGAAGCCTAAAACCAAAATCTACTCTCCAGGTAATTTTTATTTGAAACTTCTTGCCTTGCATGAAGCTGAGTGGTCAGCCACAAAAATGTCCCATATTTTCTTCAGCTCTTTTATATCCTTAATATAAAGATAATTTTATTTAACAATTGAATTTTGAATAATCCATATTACCTTTCAAAATTTTAGATTTCACTTTTTTCAATGTAATCTTATCTATTGGCTTCATCATTCAGTCATTCAGGATATCTCGTAAATCTCACTCTTTTAAATAAAATCTAATAAAAGCCTTCCAATATGGATAATAGATATTGTTCAAATTACGAGGAGAAATGGTAATAGTAAAAATAGCTTTATTAATGTTGGTAAGATCGGGCATCTTATAACTAAGCACATTGATAGAGATAATAATATTATCAACCATGAGGATTTATCCTTTGAATCACTAAACAAGAGTCCATATAGTTACATCATTGTACAATAAATTATTTAAAGTCTTTTAACCATGCCGAATTATGAATATAAAAACCACCAACGATCAAGTCGTCTCTCCAAATCATGTTCAGAATAAATCAGAACAAAATTGCAAACTGCTTGATCACTCTTCAATCCTTTGGCTCTAACATCATGTAAAAATACAAATATATGGAATACCAATCTTCAAAACTTAAAGCTTTGATACTACGTAGAGTAGCACATTATCTAGGATAGAACGATCGTACTAACCTAAGATCCAAAATAAATATAAAAAATATAGAAAAAACATTAAAAGTAAAAAAATCTAGAAGAGGAAAAAAATTTATCAAAAAGTCTCAGCCACATGAAAAGATTCTCTCATCTCACCAAAGAAGCATCTCTAACTTTTTTTTTCATAATCTTCTATGTAATTTTCTAGACCGAAAGGGAATATTAAAGATCTCTTTATTAAGATGGAAGTTAACTCCTATTTTAATTCAAAAATTAAAAATTTATTAAAACATAAACTCTAAATTAAATAGAATAATTCTAGATTTGAAATAGGATACACAAAAAAAAATAATTAAGTAGAGTTTTAAAGATATTAAGATTAATGATGAATTAAAAAACAAGATGTTAATTAGAGTGGGACTTGATAATGAATCTCACCTTACTTTTTATATGGTATTTTGTTTTCTGATTTTTTTATTATATATATTATAGAATGAATCGATGTCCCGATCAACTATCTAAAAGGAACGTTCCTATTTAGAAGTGGCGGTTTATCTCTCTTAAAGCAGAGAGCGCAGCAATTCCGGAGCGCATGAGTCGACCCTCCCGCGCGAGCTCCTCAAGACCAACATAGTGCAATTCCGGAGCGCATGAGTCGACCCTCCCGCGCGAGCTCCTCAAGACCAACATAGTGTACTAACCTCGAGCCGGCTCTCCTGGGAGAGAGGGCTTCGACATAGCCACCAGCCTCACCTTAACAGTGGCACCCACATTCCCTGGGCTTAGACCCCCAACCTCGAGGGTCTGAGCTAGCCCCACCTAACAATTCCCCTAGCGAAAACCTCTTGATTTTTCGCCTGCGAGGATTCGAACTCGCGATCTCAGCTCTAATACCAATTATAGGATCGACGTCCCAACCAACTATCCAAAAGGAATGTTCCTATTTGGAAATGGTGATTTATCTCTCTTAAAGCAGGCAGCGCAGCAATCCCGGGACGCACGAGCCCCTCAAAACCAACCCAGCGTACTAATCTCGAGCCGGCTCTCTTGGGGCTGAGGGCGTCGACGTGGCCACCAGCCTCACTTTAACAGTGGCACCCACATCCCTGGATCCAGACCGCCAACCTCGAGGGTGTGAGCTGGCCCCACTCAATATATATCCATGTTAAACTTGTATAGATGCTAATATATATATATATATATATCAAGGATCTCGGTACCGTCTCGAACCGTCCGATTAGGGACGTATCGTACTATACCGGTTCTTATAGTTGAGCTATTAAAACGGTCCGGAATGCTGGATCGTTGAAAAAAATAAACAAAATATATACCGTATCGGTATGATACGGTACAGTACCGTATCGGTATGTATCTCTCGGTTCATTCTAGTTTGGGCTTGGTTCGGTCCAGTTCGGATATGGTTCGTGTCCGATTCAGATCAAATAATTTTATCATGAAAAATAAATGAGTTTTTTTAAATTTTATTGGTTCGATATTTCTTGGTGCGTGTATATATTGGCAACATTGACTCAAGTAATTCTTTAGACTCGATCGTGTCACCATGATGCAATGTGTGACGATTAACGAGGCGTATTCCCAATTCCAACCCGGCCCACATCGCGTTCACACCAGAAGTCGTGAGGGAGCTGGCAAGCATGGGTTGGATACGTTGGAGTTGCATTAATTTTTCTCGGAGCTTACGTAGGTCAATGCTGGATGGACTTTTACTTTGTACTTTCCAGCGTGACTTTGCATCTCGCCATTAGCCTTAGCGGACCTACCTGATCTCGACAAACCAAGCAATCCCCTCCAGATGTTTCTCTTTCATTTCGAGCAGCATATTATCAAAGAAGATGCTTTGCTCAAAAAAAGGTAACCCAAAAAGTGACTCGAAAAGTCATCGCACTGCATGCGCCGTACGATCATCATCCATGCAGCTGGCCAATAATAACAACTGCCTTATTTATATTTTAATATATTATCATAAAAACAAATAATCATGATTCATTGTATGCACGTTATGCTCATGTATATATTGCTATGCTTTTCTAAACTTGATAAGTTGATTGTACTGTAGTAATTTTTCGATTTCTTAAAATTTTTAAGAAATTAATCAATAACTTTCAAAAATAGACCTGGATCATATACAACTCTTTGAACTAAAAAAAATGATCTTCGATATTAAAAAAAATTGATGGGATCTTTTTAATGGGGCGATCTCTAATATATAAATCAATTTAGAGAGAAAGCATAGTAAAAAAAATTGAAGAAAAAGCATCGGTGTGCACGAGAGATCCCCTATAATTTTTCTCGACCCCTATTTATAATGGTTTAGCGCTGAACTGGTTAGGCAGTTATAATCATTTGTGAGATGGTTACATCATTAAAAAAGTTATTAAGTCGATTATGCTATTAATAAGTTAGCTTGTAAAGTGGTTCGCTAAATGATCCATTACACTTCTTGATAATTACTTTATCGATATTATCATAACGGCTCTAATAACTTTAAGATATATACTTTATGTTAAATGAAGTTATAAAACTTTGTACCTGGCTCGGATAAGTAGTAAGTGCCTGTTCGATGAGTAGTTAAGTAACCTGTACTTCGGATGAGTGATCGGCTTTTGGTCATTGGATAGCCTATGCCTTGAATAAGTGATCAGCTCCTAGTCATTGGACACCCTATGCCTTGAATAAATGATGGAATCTTGGCCATCTATTACCTTATATCTTGAATAAGTGATAAGCTCCTAGCCATCCGATATTCTGTGTTTTGAATAAGTAATATGCTCTTGGCTATCTGGTATCTTGTGCTTTAAACAAGTGATCGATTCCTGATCATTGGACATCTTGTACCTTGAATAAGTGATTAGCTCCTAGTCATCAAGTATTTTGTACCTTAAACAAGTAATCAACTCCTGACTATCTAGTATTTTGTACCTTAAATAAGTGATCAACCATCTATCCTGTAACATTATGTATTATAGATAATAATTTATCCAATTGATATAATATGTTGTTCTTTTTCTTCTGGAACTGACATGGTCGAGTGTGCTACTGAATGGAGCAAAGTGATTGGTGTGCAGCACCCAAGCGATTATTTCAATAAATTTTTCTTAGTTCATTACAAGAAAAACCAACCGATTTTGCAACCGAAATTAGTCGGTTGCAAAAGCATAGGTTGCAAAAATTTGTGACCGATTTTTTTTATACAAAATTTAGCAACCGATTTAGCAACCGAATTTTATTTATTTTTTAAAAAAAAATTGGTTGCAAAATCGGTTGCTAAAAAAAATCAGTTGCAAAATTGGTTGCTAAAAAAAATTTCTAAAAAATAAAAAAAATGGTTGCTAAAAAAAAATTCTAAAAAAAAAAAAAAAAATCGGTTGCAAAATTGGTTGCTATTTTTTTTAAAAAAGTAAAAAAAAATTGGTTGCAAAATCGGTTGCTAAAAAAAAATTGGTTGCAAAATTGGTTGTTAAAAAAAATTCAGAAAATAAAAAATATCGGTTGCTAAAAAAAATTCAGAAAAAAAATTGGTTACAAAATCGATTGCTAAAAAAAATTATGAAAAATAAAAAAAAATCAGTTGCTAAAAAAAATTCTGAAAAATAAAAAAAAAATCGGTTGCTAAAATTGAATAATTAAAAAAAATTATGAAAAATAAATTATTGTCTTGAATTTTACAAGTTTAGATCCATAAAATACCACAAATAATATGACTGCAATCTAATTTCTCACAACCGCATACATGCAGAACTAGATAACATGAAAGCTAGAATTTGAAAACTTATGTATCACATCATTGAGCAAATACATTACGAAAAATTGTATAAACACATAGTGTCAAATTTTTTACATGTAAGAAAGATAATCCAGATGTCGCAGCTCATGTATTCCTCTGTACAATGAAACTTGCAAAATTGTAAGTGTTCATGCATGAATAAATGTGCCAACCACCAAAGGATACCAAAAGAAGAATACAATTGAAGTTCATGCTGGACTAGAATATTATAGACAAAGCTGTTCATTTGAAAACCAAAACTAGCATAGGTTAAGCTCATGTCTTAACATGTACAGTTCCTTGCATACAGAAAAACAGTATAACGAGTGACAGAAAAATATGTTTGTTGCAGTATCATATACCCCTCCCAAATATAATGAAAACTATAAGTGCATGAAATAAGATAAATATTGGAAAATAAAGTTACCTGCTTCCGCATTTGCACAACATCATGTTTCTTCTCATTCAAGACTTGCAACTTCTTCTCCGATTCTCTTTTCCACATATTGTAACTTGTATATCATTAGAAAGTACAAGTATGCCATATTTACAAATCGGTTTAAGTGGAATTCAATACTGGGTTCAAATGAAGCTAAAATAGCCAAAAAATATTATACGTCATAACTTGAACACTATAAATTAATCATCAGATATAATGAACAACAATAAGATTCAGAGGCTCAGGATTGCCTATATTTATACATTGAGAAGGGTCTAAGGCAGCAAATGGTTGCTTGCAATAATAGCAAGCTATCCAAATTTGCAACACCATTTAGATCTATGCAAAATGGTCCGATCCAACATACAATTTCAGAATTTGAAGCATCACGAAGATACCAAGGCAACTCATCACATCCTCAAATCGCAGGTAACAAGAGAAAATCCATGAAAATCATCAATAAAACAACAAAAATCGAACAAAACTTTCAAAAAATAAGATTCAGAAGCTCATAATTGCCTCTTTTGGTACATTGAGAAGGGTCTAAGGCAGCAAATGGTTGCTTGCATTAATAGCAAGCCATCCAAATTTGCAACACCATTTAGATCCATGCAAAATGGTCCGATCCAGCATACACTTTCAGAATTTGAAGCAACACGAAGATACCAAGGCAACTCATCACAGTCTCAATCTGCAGATAACAAGAGGAGGGAATCCATGAAAATGAACAATAAAACAACAAAAATATAACAAAAGTGTCAAACATGAAGAGGTGCAGTTCTTAATACAAAGCTAAACAAATAACGGTAACAAGAGGTGCAGTTCGTAATATAAAGCAAAACATATAAAAGTAATCAGTGGAGCAAGGTAATATAAATAATGTGCTAATGCTCCTATTCCTCCTTGTCCTCATCCTCCTCATCATCATGCTCCTCCTCGCCCTGCCGTGATCCTTATGCACGATACATCTGATAAGGATCTACTCCAGTTCCTTGCAAAGGATTACCAGTAAAAGCATGAGTTGCAGGAGTTGTTGCAAGCTAAAAATTTATGTTGGCTAATATCTCCTGCAACATTCGTTCATTGTTTTCAACCCACCTCTGCAGTTCATCACTTTCTTGCTCAGCAACTTGTACCCGAGCATTGACTTCATTGACTTCGATTTCAACCTGCTTCCGTACTTGCTCATGGAATTCTTTACTATTCACCATTGTACGGGGAATGAAGATTGTCATGAAAAATTTGATACAGGCGTCAATGCAGTGGACTCTAATCCTAGCCCATACACTCTTCCTTTCTTCTTTCCACCAACAGTACGAATCCATACATCCAATTCCAATGATAGAGTTTGCTGCTGGCTAGAATCAGCACTGCTTTGACTTTGTACCTCTTCCATGTTATGCTAAATTCAGACTAAAATATTTAATTCAGTTAGTATAAAAAAAAAGTAGAATAAATTAAAATTTTAACTTACGCAAATATGCTTTGATCTCTTGTCAACCCAAGTCTTATCCTTCCTCTGATGGGTATGAATAAATAATTCAAATAGAGAAGGTACAGTACCAGTCTTCGAAGTCTGTATCTCATAGAATAGAATATTTTATCAATATGAATTCTAAATATATTAAAGATTTCAGCTGGTATTGCTTACCAAATTGTATCTGTGTTGGGATGTAGTGATAGAGCCACATGTATGATGTGAAGGACTTAAACCGTCACTATCAGAAGCCTTATTTTCTTTTGCTTTTTCTGACTTCTCCTGATATTGGGCGGTGTGCCAGTGCTCACACAATCTATTCCACACAAGTTCTCCTAGCCATGGCGGTCTCTCCATAGCTCTTCTAGCAATAGCAAGGAGATATTTTAGTCGAGCCGCACCACATCTTTCAAAATTATGACATGCCCACATTTCATCCAGTGGCTGAAACTGATATCTCCTCTATTATGAATTCAACAACCGGTTAAATGACAATAAAAATAAATATTAATAATTTACATCCATCTAAGCAAAATTACTTGTCTTAAACTCATCAAACCACATATCCTTTACATCGTGCGGTATTTTTTTCCATGATACCCACGGCTCCTCAAAATGACTCCTCATTATATCTGTAATGGCATTGGCAGCTGGATGAGATGGTAAAAAACTATAAATTACAAGTCAATCAACAAATCTGATATAACCCACAAATATTATACAACCCACAAATATTTCAACATGTGACATAAGGCAAAAACTTAATATTACTATTACCCCTCTCCATCTAGGATTAGTACATCCCTGCCATCGGTGGATGACTGAGGAGGTGCTAAAGGAACAGCGCCGGTAGATGAATGAGGAGATGATGAACAAATAGTGGCCGATCCTAACTGAGGAGATGATGAATGGACTGTAGGAGATGTAGCATAAGTAGGGGGTGGTATATTATACATGATAGGGCCTGGAGAATGTATAGGAGGTCCTGAGTATAATAGAGGTAAAAACGTGCCTCCTGGTGAACATGGTGTAGTAGTAGTATGTGGGGGACTAAACAGTGGAGGCGCAGGAACAGTGAAAAATGCAAGTGGGATAGTGGATGATGAGGATGGGATAGTAACGGAAAGACGATGCCTCCTCCCATGACCCCTACCAATTGATGCAGAACTATTTCCTGATTGATCTGCCATCTACAAACAAACATAAATAATTTAAGTCAACTTCATGAATAATATGATAAAGCAGTTAAATACAGAATTAGGGGTCTGCTTATATGATTACTATTCATCATCAGAAGAACTTCCATGGTGGACATGCTCGGTGTCATCCTCTTGGCTAGAATCAAAATCGTCATGCTCTCCTTCATCTTCATAATCTATGTTCAAATTCGTATCGACGATTCTATCAACTTCCTCAAAAATATAGTCGTTGTCGACCAAATTTTTAACTGTATTATCATGCAGTACACTATTCATATGAGATATTGTATCCTCTTGGTAAGCAACCTCAATTATATATCGATCATCCACAGTACGTCTCGGTCTAGTTATAATTACAACACACCAATGTTGCTTGTCCCTTAACTTCTCAGGATATGGTAGATAGTATACTTGAATCATTTTTTGTGCAACTATAAAGGGATCATATCTTGAATATCTTTTATTATGCCGGATCTCAACGATCCCGTAATCCTTAAGTACTTTCATGCCACGATTAGATACCGTATCAAACCATTTACAATTAAATAACACTACCTATTTCATTGGGTGGCCAGGATATTCTAATTGAATTATTTCCTTAATTATGTCGTAGTAATAATTATTGTCCGTAGCTTGTTCTAAACCTTTGACGCACACTCCACTATTAATTATTTTTTATAGCTACTCCATTCATCTGTGTGAAACTTATAACGGTTGACAAAATATATCTGCCATGTAAGAACATTTCTTTTTGGATCCCATGCCAAATCATGAAAATATTGATTGTTTACCTGACTCTGTGGATTATGAACCTACACATGATATAACGAAAATGCATGAATGCCATTAAGCAACAATATAACATAATTCGATAGACATATACCACATTTCAAAAAAAAGCACTTACAAAAGACTTAAACCAATATGGAAAGTCAGATGCAATCCTAGAATCAATTTATGTGGTGCTTATATTTGGTGTCGAAAGTCATAATTGCTCGCTAAAAATTCTGAAACCAAGATTTTTTCAGAGTTAGTATTTCAATAAGCGATATACGGTTTGAATAATTATGCATCAACGATTATTTAAGCTTACTCGATAAATGGTTGAAGCTCTTCACAGTTGAGCAATATATGTAAATGCGCAGCAGCTAATTCCCTATCATTCAGATATCGACTTTGACATCTACTAAAAAATTGGCCAGGTTTATTAAATTTTGATAGAGTAAGTTCACGTGTCATATCCTGACCCACAGCATCATTTCTTCCAATTCTATTTCTTGATGACTGCACATATGGTTCAAAATAATATGAACAAAAAGAAGTTGTCTCTTGACACAAGTATGCCTCGTATATGGATCCTTCAACACGAGCTTTGTTCTTGATCATCCATTTTATTTTGTTAAGGAACCTATATCATTCAAGCATTAAAATATGGTACACATTACATACATGATATAAATTTGTTGCAGAAGAATAGGTTTGTTGAAATGAACTTATTATTATTTACCTCTCAAACGGATACATCCAACGATATTGAATTGGACCACCAACTATTGCTTCATATGATAAATGAATAAGTAAGTGCTCCATTGAGTCAAAAAAATCGGGTGGAAAAATTCGTTCCAATTTGCATATAATCAAAGCAATATTCTGTTCCATTTGTAATAAGTCGTCGATCCGTAACATTGTTGAGCACAAATCCTTAAAAACCTACTTAGCTCTGTTATAGGCTTCCATACATGATCCGGTAGAGCAATAAATGCAACTGGCAACAAATACTCAAAGAAGACATGGTTGTCATGACTTTTCATTCCAATTAATTTTTTCTCATTCATATTAACACATCTGTTTAAGTTAGATGCATAACCGTCAGGCATTTTTAATTCCTTCATCCATTTAAATACACCTCTTTTTTGCTCCAGGTTGAAAGAATATGTTGCTTTTAGTTTCAAATAATTTCCGTTAGCCAACTCTTGCAACTCAAGTTCCCTGTGCTTGCAGTATTCCTTTAGATCCATTCATGCTTTGATGTTATCTTTGGTTTTGCCTTTGATATCCATTACAGTGTTAAAAATATTATCAAATACATTTTTTTCTATGTGCATCACATCCAGATTGTGTCTGATCAAATTAGTCTTCCAATATGGTAAATTGCAAAATATGCTCTGTTTTAACCAATTATGTGTAACCCAATATCCTTCAACTTTGCATGAACCCTGCTCGATTACATTTGGAATGGAAGATACAGCTTCCCATATTTCCTCCCAAGTCAACCTTCGTGGAGGTTGATCTTTTTCAATACGATTTTTATAGAATAAATCCTTATTTATTCTCAGTACATGATCAATAGGCAGAAACTATCGATGGCAGTTAAACCAAGAATTCTTTCGATAATGTTTCAAAGTGAATGCCTTTGATCGGTCCATACAATATGGACACGCCAATTTCCCAACTGTACTCCATCCGGACAGCATTCCATATGCAGGAAAGTCATTGATGGTCCATATCAATGTAGCCCTCATCATAAAATTTTGTTTTCTTGCTATATCATATGTTAGGACACCCTCCTCCCACAAATATTTCAACTCATCTATCAAAGGCTGTAGATACACATCTATCATGCTCTTTGAATTATGTGGACCCGGAATAATTATTGTCAAGAACATATAAAGAATGGTTATGCACAATTCAGGTGGCAGATTGTAGGGAGTAACAATTACTGGCCAGCAAGAATATAGGGCTGATGATTGACTGTAAGGAGTAAAACATCAGCATATAGGCCTAGCCTGACATTGCATGGTTCAGCTACAAAATCAGGATAGGTTCGGTCAAAATGTTTCCATACTTCTCCATCTGATGGATGACACAATATTCCTGGCTCACGCTTGTTCTCATAATGCCATGTCATATATGGTGCATAACTCATTGAAGCATACAATCTTTTTAATCTAGGAATTAGAGATAAATAATGCATTCTCTTCATCGGCACCTCTTTATGTTTACTGTCTGCACGAGACCGAGATTTATATCTACCAGCCCCGCAAAATTTGCATTGCTTTTCTTCAGATTGTTGACCATAATACAGCATGCAACCATTAATACAATAATCAATCTTCTCAGCAGTAAGCCCGAGTTTGGACATCAATTTTTTTGTCCTATAAAAATCATGAGGTATGGTATTATCGGCTGGAAGTGTTTCTTTTATAAGACCTGCTATTTGATCAAAGGATCGTTGTAAAATATTACCTTCAGATTTAATGCTAAGCAACCGTACAGCTACTGATAACTCAGAATGATCTGTACATCCCGGTCATAATGGTTTTTGGACTGAATGCAACAAGTCATAAAATTTTTGATCATCCAAATTCGGTGTCTCCTCTTCATTAGACGAATGGTCACGTACGTATTCTATTCCAAATGTATCGAATATCATGAGTCGATATGTATTCTGTGGATCATTATCCATTGATGCAAAAGCAGGATCATTTGCATGCAAATCAGGTACCCCCCGACACGAGGATCACTCTCTCCATGAGATGTCCAATACCAGTAATTCGGAACAAATCCTTTTTTGTAAGGATGAATCTTCACTTCATCGATAGTTAGGTACCTTAGATTTTTGCACTTGCAACAAGGATATCAGAATTTTCCTTCACTTAGAAAGTTAGGTTGCTGACAGGCAAAGAGGACAAAATCTTCCACGCCCTTTAAAAATTCTTCGGTATATCCCTTTTGACCCGGTAAAAGTCGATTATACATCCAACTACGAAATTGAAAGATATCCATATACTGTACCATATCAAAACATGATGATACATAAAATTATCTGAATATCGAATAATAAGTTGAAATAAATACGACCTTTGTAATAGGATTATTGTTTGTAGTTAATATAATGGTTCTTAACACAGAGAACAATAAATGCCACATTCACAGTTCAATCTAAAGAGTTTTAAATTAAAAGCTTGACATTTACAGTTAAATCTAAATAGTGTTAAATTAAAAGCTCGTGGTATATAATTTACAAGCACAGTGTAATGCAGAGTGTTTAAAAACAATTCAAGCTTTATGTGATAATAAATTAATTCTTTGTGAATCAAATTTGTCATGAAACAGGAAAAAAAGGACATTAGATATTATATATATGTATGTATGTATGCATGCATATATGTAGGCATGAATGTATGTATATATACATGTATGCATGAATGATATATTAAACAAAAAAGCTACCTTATTGGAAATAAAATGTGTGAAAGGGGGATATTTTAAACCCTTCAAATACTTGCCAGCTGAGCAATTGAAATTGACCTTGTCAATAATTATCTTGCAAAGAGATCAAGGCAAAATCCTATAACCACAAGAAGGTTGGCACAACTCATAGATTATAAGATTAATTCATGGAAGTTTGCAATATAATGCACGAACAAGTCACAACTCTTCCTGTCCCTCTTATGCCATATATGGCATGCAATGATAGAGAGCATCTTTTGATAATAGGGTTTCACACACACTGCATATTTTTTATTAAAGAATCATTATAGAAGTCTAATTGGCAATGCATGTGCCCATGTCTTTCCACAAACTAAAGGTTGTGTCAATGTGGGGACAATTAATCAAGGCATGTTACACACTCCCATTAATTAATTTTAGGATCGGAGAGCAATAAACAGAAGCCATGCACATAGTAAATTACAAGTGAATTCATCATGGTTTGAAATTAGCAAATTGGTCAGTACAAGAGCCAATGCATGTAAGTGATATAGCTGAAATACTACTACCAACTACTACTACAAATATCAATTAAAAAAACAAAATTTAAAAATTAAAAATTAAAAAAATAAAAAATAAAAAATAAAAATTAAATAAAAAAATAAACCTACGGCCGTCGGGTGGAGGGCCGGAGGCACCGTAGGCCATCGAGGGGACGAACGAGAGGCGGCCGGACGGGAGAAGGGGGCTAGGGCACCCGAACGAGGCACCGCAAGCCGTCGAGCGCCTCTCGTTGGCCGTCGGGGGGAGGGCCGCAGGCGGAGTTCGCCGTAGGGTGGAAGCCGGAGGGAGGAGCGAACGAGAGGCGGCTAGACGGGAGAAGGGGGCTAGGGCACCCGAACGAGGTGCCGCAGGCCGTCGAGTGCCTGTCGTTGGCCGCCGGGGGAGAGCCGCAGGCGGCGTTCGCCGGAGGAGGGAGCGCCGGAGGGGGGGCGAACGAGAGGCGGCTGGATGGGAATGGGGGCTAGGTCAACCGAACGAGGGTTAAAAAGATTTTTACCCTTAAGGATATCAGCCGTCCGATTTTAATCAGACATCCGATATTTTTTCAATTTTTTGCAACCGATTTTTCGGTTGCAAAATTAAGGATTTTTAAATTAATTTTAAATTAAATTTTGTAACCGAAAAATCGGTTGCAAGAATTTATAAAAAAAATTAAAAAATTTGTATAATTATTAAAAATTTTGCAACCGATTTTTCAGTTGCAAATTTTAAAAAAATTAAAATTAATTTTAGTTTAAATTTTGCAACCAAATATCGGTCGCAAAATTTTAAAAATAATTTCAAAAATTTAATAATTATCTTTTTTTTAGCAATCAATTTTTCGGTTGCTAATTTTAAAAAAATTAAATTTAAATTTTAAAAAAAAATATTGCAACCAAAAAATCGGTTGCAATATTTTTAATAAAAAATTTTAAAAAATTATATAATTATAATTTTTTTGCAACCGAGAAATTTGGTTGCAAAATTCATAAATAATAAAATTAATTTTTTAAAAAAATTTGTAACCAAAAAATTTGGTTGCAAAATCAAAAAAATAATAAAATTAAATTTAAATAAAATTTTGTAACTAAAAAAATCGGTTGCAAAATTTTAAAATAAAATTAATTTTTTTAAAAAATTATCATTAAAATTTTCCAACAGATTCTTCGGTTACAGAATTTTATTTAAATTTAATTTTATTATTTTTAAAATTTGCAACCGAGTTTTTCGGTTACTAAATTTTTAAATAATAATTAAAAAAAATTAAATCAATTTTTGTTTCAGTTGCAAAATCGGTTGCTAAATTATTCAGAAAATATATCGGTTGCAAAATCGGTCATAAATATTAAAAAAAAAATCGGTTGCAAAATCGGTCACAAATATAACAAAAAAAATTGATTACAAAATCGATTGCTAAAACTGATTTTTTTTGTAGCGGTTATTCTTGATGGGTCATCCAAGTGACTCCTATGAGGGGTTTTTTTAAGTTATCGAGCACTGGAAGATGCACCGAATCCTTGGCTCCACATAAAGCTGAGTATTATCGCATTGGATTATATATCCCCCGCATCTAATCAGATTTCATACGTTCTGCCTCCTACTTTCTTGTTTGCTATATATTCCGAAGATCCGATTCATGCACTTGACCTTCTATCTTTTCTTCTTCTGGGTATTATGACATCCTTTTGCCATGCTTATTGTCTGCTTTCTTTTCATTGATTGCATAATTCTTTTTGAAAATCACTGAAATTGTCCTTTGAGAATATTTATATAAGTTATGGAAAAAAATATATCCCTTTTTTTTTTTTTTTTTTTTTTTTTCAGAATTTTAATTTTGATAATAAGATTTGGGAAGAAAGCCATTGTTTCTTCATGAGATATCGACGAGAGTACACAACACATATTGCCATTTAGTATTTACTGATGGAGCCAACACATGCAAATGGGGCACCCTTTAAAATACATCATACGTCGTCGTTTAAATCCTCCAAAGCGTTGCATGCTCAAAGTATCGCATCTCTTGAAAAGTTGTGAAACCGCTGAGAACCATGCGGCAGAAGGCATATATAAAGCAAACCTCGGGCTTTTTTTTTTTTTTTTTTTCCTCATTTTTCAGTATTTAATGTGAATATCCGACAAACATGTGGAGAAAAAGTATGAAAAAATTGCACGCTGCTAGTGAATACCATAGATCCGTACGAGAATGTATTTAATTTTGTATTGGCTATGCACGATAAACCTATCATCTTGAATTTACTTTATCCAAACTTTTACTCGTGGAGGTATTGGGTCTAATTTTTTTTCCCTATACCTTCATCTGGGTTTGCTTCAAATAATAAAAATGAATGTTCGATTGGGGTCCGATGGAGATCGTGTCCAAGTAATTATCTGTAGCAAATATTATATCTTGAAGAGTTAATCAAGTCAGAGAATCCTATCCTAAGAATCTTATAAGTGATATATCTAATACATGCTATAAAAAATGGACTAAAATTTGGAAAATACACTTTACTTGAAGACAAATATAAATATCCTGACATGTTCTGACGTATTGTTTTTTTTGCTTTTTAGCTGAAGGATATAGGAAGAAAACTAATGTAATACATGTATGTATGTGTGTGTATATATATATATGCCAAGTGTCGACACTTAAATTTTCAAGTGTTGACTCAAGATCCGAGATTTCTTGAAAATACAGAACATGCCTTTAAAAAATTTCTGCGTACCAAATGCTGAAGTGTCGACACTTGGACTCCCAGGTATCGACAATTGATTCTACAACTTTCAAAAGCAAGTGCCAAACAAGCCAAAAACACAAAGATTTTCAATGAAAATTAAATGCAACATTTATAAATAATAATTGAACTCATTTATGTCCTTTTTCAACGAAGAAGTCTTCTCAAATCACGAAAAATGCTTTGCTTCCAAAGCTTGCCATGATACTCTAGTTTTGAGAATTTGAGATGCTTGAAACCTGAAAACTCATGACTACAATTCAACCATTAGTACAAAATATGTACTCAACGTTTTGTTATTCATCAAAATCATGGGGTAGAGTCAACATAAGAGAAATGCACTATAATAGCAAGAGCTGTGAATGATGGTGGTGACTGAATGAGTGTGTGAGTGGTAGAGATGAGTTACTATAGTGTAACATAATGTATCTTGCCGATGATCCCCTTTTACCATTTTATAGGGCTACATTGGGTAACCGAATGCCGTTGCAAAGATGGTCTCCTCTAACATACATAACAATTATGCTAAGATGGTGGGATCTTGTTCCCTAGAATCTTCTTTAGTAACATATTTCTATTAGGATGGCATAATCTATTAGGATCTTGTGTGCTATGATCTGGGCTGGAAAAACTGTGATTGGATGGATCGTCACCTTCTTGGATATTATGAATCACGAGCAGGTAGTCGGCTTGCCATTTCTGAAAGGAGGGGCTTGGTCCCCTACCTGAATGCGCTCAACTTGATTTACTCAAATAACTAGTCGATCCCAAGTAAGTAGTTGGTGGATACGCGTGGAGAATGCTATATTAGTTAGATTCGGTAGACTACTACTACTTGGCTTGAAAAAGAGTGGCTATTCAATTTGGAAAAGAGCAACTACTCGGTTGGCTTCGTCTAATTTCCCTCGCTAGTTTTTTTCTTAGTTGGCAATGAAGTAGTCAACTCCATTATCTCCTTCCTAGTTGGTAATTTGATTGATCCGAATCAAATGTTCCAGTCTTTCATGACTGGTAGCGTAGTCGGTAGTCCAGCAAGTGTTCGAGACCGAGTCAAATAATTGCCATAATAGCTTACCTATAAAAAATTATATCATTTGGAAATTTCTGGACTATGCACAAAATAATCAAAAAATACATAAAATTCAATTATATTTAGATGGTCTAATTTTTTTAACTGCTTTATATATATATACTAAGGGTTTCCAAAATAAATGATTTTTATAAGCAGATAGAAATAGCAAATTACGTCCAGTATCTTGAATAATTGATATAGGATTTCCATCTTCTAATATAAATATAACTGAATCTAAGTGGAAATATATTCGAATACGGTAAGTCATGAAATCTCTCTTCATATATATATATATATATATATATATATATATATATATATATATATATATATATATATATATATATATATATATATGGGTACTGGGCTTGCAGGTTGGCATGATGACCCAAATTGTGTGTTGCAAAATTTTAGGCAGTTATATAATATCAAGAAATTCAGAAAATAACTTTTGACCACTATTTTTATGAGTGAGACCTTGGTGCGTCACCAAGACAAAAACGAGATAATGCCCAACAAGATAATAGCCATTTCAATCACAACCATCCATATATTTAATGATGAGACATGAATTAAAAAAAAAAAAAAAATTCTCCCGTTCTTTCCTCATGCGTACCCACAAGACACATTGGGTTCCATTGGATCCTCTATGTGATTAACACTAATTCTCTTCACGATTCTCTACCCATGAAGCAAAATGCTCAAAAAAAAAAAGGTTCTGTATACATGAGATGCACTCTTAAGAGTAATAATTTTAGTCGATCCACCAGACATCCAATCCAATCCTGTTTGAATAGAGTAGATATTCTGCGGACTTGATTAAAACTTAGGATAGTTCTGTTCTAGAAAAAATATCCAGAACAAGTTTAGATCAAGTATGGATAATGGTATGCCCTATTCTTGATCCAATCCCATGTAATCCTAATATAAATCTTCCTTTCAAAATTATAATTATTTTATAATTTTTTATATGATGACTTTTTTTTACTTGACCTGATCTGACCCGACCCATATTTTTATTTGACCCTACCCGAGGTGAGTATAGGTATAAGATTTTTATTTATAGAAAAAGTATGAGCATTGGTCGATCCAACCCATGCATACACTTGTTGCCATCTCCATGCACTCTATTCATTCTTTCAAGTTTCGATGGATCATGTTTATATATTTTCTCAACCATGCATCTAATGTTAAACCTATATCCACTACCAACCTTCGGGTGCTTAATTGGCAAGGTAGTGTTCTTGTAAGATCATGTTGAAATGTGTTTAATTTTACATCAATTATATACTAAGAAAATCTTTGATACTGATGTTAAGCAAATAAATTCAAATAATACATTTTCCCTCGAGGTTTTGAATAAATGGTACAAGAGTGGTCCCAGCCACAAGCCATGTTGCATGGCCTAAAAGTATAATGGCACAGGATCCTCTGAGGCTATTCATGCAGGACTAAAAAAATTTAAATAATGCTTTCAGACAAGGTCGTTCTACAATTATAGGTGGTCGGCAATTTTTTAAATTTACTTCGGTGCAAAGAACCAACCTGTAGAACAAAATCTAATAGAATAATAGCCATGCGCTCCTCCCTCTCCAAAGACAAATAAAATTCCAATGGGAAGAAAGTAAGTGCGGCATCACCAGCAAAATTCTCCTTTTTTTAAAAAAAAAAAAAAAGAAGAAGTTGAAAGTGAGGAATCTTTTGATTCGCCAAGTTCTACGTCGATCCTTCTTTCAAAGATGCAAAGAAAGTTATTTGTCCCCGAGAAAATAAGTAATATGATAGTTTATATTACAATTAATGACTGGTACTGGAATAGTTGGAGGATAGGTTTGGCAGCCTAGTAGTCATGGCATGCATCTCCTGTTTGACCGAAGACTGGAGCCAGAATTCGTGGGCGGTATACGCAAAGATGTCACGGAAGCAATAAAATTTGAGAGCATGCATGCATGAAAAGGTTCTCATATTTTCGTCACCTGTGAAAGAACAAATAAAGTAGGAACCTCGTCTCACCGTTCTATTCCAATACGCAAAGCCCATCTAATTAATAACATGCTTCCGTGTTTCATTAGTTGCTTATAGTTATAGAAGATCTAGAAGTACGTAGTTAGGTTGATTTAGGGAAGAAGGAGAACGGTAACATGATAAATTCAACAAAACAGGCTTCGTCACTGATAAAATCCAACTACTCTTTCATGGAAAAGTAAGGATGGGAGAGGTACCAATGCAAGAAAAAGTACTAGCGTAGTACCATCATCACTAGATAGTACCATGCATTGATTCATGAATGAGAGATTCTTACATAAAAATAAATCATGAATATATGAATGAATCATAAAAATATAGAAGTTTGATAGCTTAAAAAATTCAAATGATTTGGAGAATTTTGTTATTATGGCTCTTTGAAGAGAATTAGACCATTTACGGGGTAAAGATTTTAAGCCAAACAGTCTCCAACGCATAAAATAATAGTCAAAGCGAGGCATTGCCAAATTTCCATTTTTAATAAAATAATTAAAACCTAGCTTTGCTTTTTTTTTTTTAAATAAAATAATTTTTTTTTAAAAAAAAAAAAAAAAAAAAAAACTGAGCGCCTTTTGCTGACAATGGATTACTAATAAAGCCATAGCTTGAAACTATGTTTGACCATCAATATTGTAGGAATTAATTAGCGAGTTTTGATCGAGTCTTCTTTAAATTTTCAGTGAAGAATTAGACATAATTTATGCCTATTTTTAAATATTATAATAACCAGTACTGCGTTGAAGTAAGCTGTTATATGAAAAGCAGACACAATTAACTTATTTTGTATTCCAAGTAGAAGCCAGGCTGCATTGATAAATAAGTATATAAAGAAAAAAGAATCCTTGTACTATTGTCTTCATAATTATTTCATTGTGCAATTCTCTCAAGGCAGCCAACTTAAAAAATTGTTTAATATAATCGAGTAAATATGGCATGACTTGACCGTTCAGTTAAAGTTACTCACAGGTCACATCTCTGATCTCTCTCTCTCTCTCTCTCCAAAAAAAAAAAAAAAAAAAAGCTGCTTTAAAGTTGATTGTCATTAAAAAGAACTAAAAAAGGTTCTCCGAAGGTGGCATCTGTGCTCTAATAAATGATTTCTAGCTACTTTGCCTAAAACTCCTCCCCCGCCTTTTTTTTGTTTTACCAAAAAAAAAAAAAAAAAAAAGAGAGGAAGGCTCCACAAAGTACCACGTAAGTTAATCCATGGTAAGATCATGAAAGCTTCCACGTAAGGAAGCATTCTTGGCCCGTTATTTCGATATCACCAAGGTCCAACGAGTGATAAAAGCAAGGATTCGAAAAGAGTAATCTCCATTTTGGTAAGAAAGTGCACCCATATTCCACTGCAGCCTACCCTTGTACTAACCATGGGGGTTAATTCCTAGCTCCACCCCAAAACCCTCCTTTAGTCCCCAACCAATGCAAGTTAGGTTCTTCTCGATATTCTCGACATCGAATTCAAACCCTACAAGTAGAATATATGCTAGTTTCTCGTTGCCATACAAGTCTATTCAAACATCAACACTCTCATTAATTAGGTTCTGATTCTTTATGCTGTTGTTTGCTTTTCCTTCTCTCTCTTTTTTTTTTTTTTTAATTTGCATGTTAGTTGGGTTCTAACTGATGATCTGCAACACCAGCAAAATCTTCGTAACATGGAATTATATAATGGCTGGGCCGCACTTTATTCCTATTCCAAGTTAGAAAGAGAAGCCATTTTTGACGATCGAGTATATCTTTATAGTGTAGAGAACTTGATTAAAGTTTGTATGATATCTAGAACGATGAGGACATGGCAAAGGGTTGAAGGGAGATCCTCAGCATGCGGACCTCGTGTTACAACTAAAGATCGATGTCATGCGATGCAAAAAAAAAAAAAAAAAAAGCACCTTTTGACTTGTAAAGAGATTGGAAATTAAGGAGGCAAGCCTCTCGGTTGCTTAGGAATTAGGTTTAGAATCTTGGTGCTCGATGTCGCAAAGTGCCTGCTTTAAGGGTGGGTGTCACATTCTATATTCCCCCCCCCCCCCCCCTCCTATATATGTTGGCTGTTTAACATCCACAAGAAATCTCCATGTGTTGATTTTTGTTGTTCCTCTAGGCTTATTCTAATACTGGACTCTTGAAAAGCCTGCCATATATTTTTCAATTAAGGAGTGTGCATGCATGACCACCTTTTTAGGTTCTAGAAGCAGTGATGGCTTTCCTCATGTTGGACCCTCTATTATAAAAGTTTATTGAATCCAATGTAGATTATGATCTAGATCAAGTCGATATTGCTGAATCCAATCTTCCATACTGCAATTGTGAAGTCATGCATGCAGACAGAGCTGGCCAATTTTGGACCACCAATTTAAAAATTAGCCCTTGGGCAGTCTCTCTACTGTGTCACCCATTTAGCCTACTGAAGATTGTCTCGATTTTGAATCACCCTACTTCCAGTTGCCTTAAGTTTGAACCGGCTTGAAATGACTTAGGTCTAATTTGAGGTAAAATACTTGGATTATGCTAATTTGGAAAAGTATGGTCCATTTCATACATGGTTGGATGATATATAAGTCAATATAATAAAAAAAAATAATAATAATCAACTGGAAACTATAACAAAGTACTGAGAATAAAAACTAATTATAATTAAATTGATGTAAAGGAGGGTTCTCTCCTTATAAATTCAGAACAAACTTGTCAAACTGTAAAAGTGATTTTCTATGAACTTACCTTCCTATTTCTATTTAAAAAAGAAAAAAGAAAAAAAAAGAGAGAGAAATAGAGAGACGGAAAGAAGGAAGAGTAGAACACTCCGTATAATATTATACTTACTCTACCTCTTCTTCTCATATCATCAAAAATGTTTTCCCATCATTAATTTGAATAAAAGATTGAAATAATTTTTTGGAATTTGATGTTGAACGATATGTTCCTCTCCAACAACAACACACAGAGAGAGGGGGGGTTGCAAAACCATATTGGGCGCTTGGTTGTGCATCGATCTAGCAAAGACCAGGTGAACAAGTGGATGGGCTTGGAGACATCCAATAACAAAATCTCTGGGATGGATTGGCGCATCAAATAATTAAATCTTTCTAACGAAAATTTTTGATAGGATTTTTTTTGGCTGCGGTCTTTGATCGGAGTTCAGTCCTTGAGCATGCTTCTTCTTCTTCTTCTTCTTTTGAAAAAACTTAATATGCCTTCGTGTACTTATGTCAAGTTGCTTGTAGTCCTCTCGGCTTTAAAATGTCTTGAATCACCTAAAATGTTACATCCGTGCATCGAAGTGGCCTTCTATCTATTCATCCATGGACAACATTTATAGCCATATTCAAACGACCCCTATATTATCATCGGGAAAGACTTTAATTCTACATTTCCTTCTCTCTTCGATCATCTTTTGAAATGTTTTAGATGGTTTAACCTATAATTCTTCACCTCGTCTTTTCCATCTACTCCCTCTATATGCATCACCGATAATGCATCACCACCAACCTCTTTGCACCTTGTCTTTCAAGTAGGTTGCTTGTAAGTATAGATGCTGACCTTCTCATCCGGCCTTCATTTCATACTCTCCAATACAAACCTTTGTTAAAACCTCTCCCATGATAATCACCGCCTTCATTGCAACCACTATGACCACTATCATCATCGTCACTACTAGTATCATCACATTCATCCTCACCACCACCACCACCGTCTATCATATTATCATAATCACTACCACCACTACCATCAACACAAACATCAACTTGATCACCATCACCACATCAACTACAATCATAATAGAGAAAATTTATGCGGCATCTATTTAGTTTCACATCGACTATATATTGAATAGATTTTAGATATTTATACAGGATCCACGATCCTAAATAATACCTTTTGCTTGCTCTTTTAAATGAGGTTCTAAGTTGTGACAAAATGATATCATAGCTAACCTAGCCCCATGTGGACTAGGGGACAGTATAACATGGGCCTAGATTGAATTTGTACTATTTGTGATTATATTTGAATGGATTTTGATATCTTGACTTTATGAGAACGCTAGAAATTTGGACCCTTGGCCTCGAGGCATAAATGAAGAGACCAGCATGTGAGGAGCCTTGGGTGAACTCTTGCTCTTGCAAACGCCTCAGCGAGAGACAAAATGAACTCTTGGAAGGCCCATGGGTGAAGGCTCCAAAGCCATTGAACCTGAAACTTCTTATTTGGATGCTTAATGGAATTCCGGAGTTTGCAACTGTGGTTCCTGGACTTTAAATATAACTTAGGCTAGGGACATAGCCTAAAAATAAAAAAAAAAAAAAAAGTAGTATCTTCTTATGTTCATGACCACCAAAGAGCTGGGGAAGATTTTGCTGAAGTACACAGAGCTGAATTTCGTACCACAAGATGGAAACATCAGTCATCATGCATGGCCAGCGAGATACGAGAACAAGATATCCAAGAAGCATGATGGAAGGAAGGTAGACGTCTACCAAATTCCAGTCCCTTTATTTGCCAACATCTGAGATTTTTGCCAAACAATATCATGTTCTGGGGCCTGGTGGACTTTCATGCAGCATACACCAAACCAGATGCTTCTAAGTGAACGTTGAAGAATTTGTGACCATAATAATATCATCATATCTGTTTGCTTGGTTGTCAGAATCAATCACCAAGAAGTGTTCTCAAGGCATGGAGCGCTGTAGTACTTCCAATTCAGAGGCCAGCATTGATAGGCATGGCTTGCTGATGTGAAGCTAATTGATCAATGGCCTGCTGGGACCTTAGATTATCACATCTCACAGGCATATAAGTTCATTATATAGTTCGCTATAAAATACAAATTGCAACAACGTCGCTCTAATAATATATATTCTAGAAATTCATATATACATATTTTAAAAATATAAGAAAAAAAATTTTTTTTTTTTTTTTTGATGGTTCATACAGATGATCTACAGAAGAAACTTGCATTGCAATGCATGATAAGTATTTTATAAAAGAAAAGTATAAATCGTACCACCTAATCAAGTATTGGTTTAGCTATCAAGATATCCCCACATTTCTAATTATACGTACTAGTTTGTTTCAAACCATCAGATGTGCATTGTGCCCAAGCTTGATGACAACAACATAGATTTGTTTTCTAAGGATTAACAGTGCTATACTTGATAGGGTACTAAACAACCTAGCTATAGCCTACTTGCTCAAAATTCTTAAAGGCTAAAGTATCGGTTCCGTTATCTTGTACTGGTATCTTACTAGTATGGTACAATACTATATCATCACCATATATCTCCAATTGCCTGCAAAGTAAAATGAAAGTAATATATATATATATATATATATATATATATATATATATATATATATATATATATATATATGTATCTACAACTGATAGGAATATCATCAAGGTTAATTGGCACAAATTGGTACAAACCTCTATACTAAGATATTTGTCAGACAATACCATGTTTGCTGTTTATCAGAAATGCCTCAGCATACAAGCAATCTTGGAAAAATCCCAGTTATGAAAGCATCCCGAATGTAGCATCATGATCAGGATACCCAGTGAAGTGCTTCAAAGTTTTGACAGCCATTCCCTATGCTGGAAGGAACCAAAGATCATGATATTATTGGTGACAAATGCAACATTTTGTTTAGGCATCTTGTCCAAATCTCCTGATGGACTAACATGTTTCCTCTAAGCCCTCGTCGATATATATAACCAAATATCAAAGCCAGATGTCATGATATCTTCTCGAGGCATCACATTAAAAAATTTCTCCTTGTCAAAGTAACTAAATAAGCTACATCTAGAGGTCCTTTTCTGTGAAACTTGGCAATACAGCTGCAATTCTCTGAAAAATGAAAACACTTTAGAGCAATATGCATGCTTTATCCTTCTTTTTTTTTCTTTTCTTTTCTTTTCTTTTTCTATAAGATAACCATTAATCATTGAGTTCCATGAGATCTTTTACCTTTCCTCCATATTATTGAACCATTTCTCAGACATGGGACTGGTGCATGTTCAACTTCTTTTTTTTATTATCGATATAACCACATAAGGAAGAGTTCCATGATCAAATAAACATACCCAGCAAATTGCCGAACTCTAGTTTAGCTTCTTCTCCATGCAGACATTCACGATTACATCAAAATGAAAGAGACCTTAATTTGTGGCCTTTTTTTAGACGACATCTAGCTTTCATAACACAACATGGCTATACCTTGTTTGATATATATTTTTCAAGCCAAAGCTGTAGGTGGTCATTGCCTTGATAGCTGTTGTGGTAACTTATATCCACAGGGAATTAATTTATTTTAATTTCCTCTTCATATTTTCTATCATCAACAAAACCTTGTAACTCCTTGACAGGCATCAAAATTGAACAACTAGAACGTAGTGCATGCATGCTTTCCTAACCTCGATGTAACCCATTAATCATGGTGGTCCAAGAAACGGTGTCACTTTGCCACATCTAATAATCATAATTGTCACAAGCACGAGCGATGCTCTACCATGCATCACTACATTAACCTGAGTGGTTTCCTGCTGATCAGAAGATCTCCCGGTAACGGTAAGCGAGGTGTGTTAAGAATGCTGTTTAGGAATCTGCAGTTAGAATTGTCAAAGGTGTTTAGTTTATGTTTAAATGTGTCGGTTGGTAAACAGTTTTTGTTAGTTTTTTTTTTTTTAACGTTGAAAGGGGAAAAACAGAGAAAAACCTGTAACCAAAAAAAGGTTCTGTCCGTGTTTTTGCTTTTGCCGAACATTGTGGGGTTTGTGTGCTGTTCTTGTTTCAAATTTAATTTTATTCTGAATTTGGTTTCCTTATAACAACAATTGGTATCAGAGCTTATTCTTAAGGGACTTGTGCAATGTCTATCATGGAAGGAGAAGGAGAAGTGAGTTTTTCCACCATGACTCCACCGGTGTTTGACGATGAAAACTACAAGATCTGGGCGGTGAGGATGGAGACAATCCTAGAGGCGTCGGATCTCTGGGAGGCTGTGGAAGAGGACTACAAAATCGTTCCATTGCCAAACAATCCAACCGTGGCTCAGATCAAGACATTCAAGGAAAGGAAAACCAAGAAATCAAAGGCAACAGTATGTTTATTTGCTGCTGTTTCTGCAACCATTTTCACTCGAATTATGTCCCTAAAATCAGCAAAAGAGATATGGGATTATCTCAAGTCTGAATATGAGGGAGATGAAAGGATTCGAGATATGCAAGTTCTGAACTTGGTTCGGGAGTTTGAATTGCAGTGAATGAAGGAAACAGAAAGTATCAAAGAGTATTCAGATCGGTTGCTAAACATAGCAAACCGAGTTAGATTGTTGGGCTCTTCACTTTCAGACGCAAGGATCATTCAGAAGATCTTTGTAATGGTACCTGAAAAATTTGAAGCAACCATTACAACCTTGGAAAACACCAAGGACCTGTCCAAGATTACACTCGCTGAACTCTTAAGTGCATTCCAAGCACAAGAGCAGCGTTGTATAATGAGACAAGAGGGTGCTGTTGAAGGGGCTTTAGCAATCAAGCATCTTGAAGAAGAAAGGAACAAGAAGAACAACTTCAAAAAATATCAAGATTCAAGATGTGAAAACAATGCATCAAGCAGTAACAGCAAAGGCAACAAAAAGAAAAACTTTCCTCCTTGTCAGCATTGTGGCAAGAAGGGGCATCCACCATACAAGTGTTGGAACCATGTTCCATGTCAACATTGTGGTAAGAAAAGTCATCCTCCTCACAGATGCTGGAAGAGACCTGATGCTGCATGCCACAAATGCAAACAAACCGGTCATGAAGCGGTGATTTGCAGAAATAAATTTCAGCAACCTATTGAAGCCCAAGTTGCTGATAAAGAAGAGGAAGAATACTTGTTCATTGCAACCTGTCTTTCTGGATTTGATTCAAAGGAAGGTTGGTTGATAGATAGTGGATACACAAATCATATAACAAATGATAAAGAATTGTTTAGAGATTTAAGAAGCACTGAAATAAGGAAAGTAAGGATTGGAAATGGTGAACTTATTACTGTCAAAGGAAAGGGTACCATTGCAGTTGAAAGTTGTTCCGGAACTAAGTTAATTTCAGATGTTTTATATGTTTCAGAGATTGATCAAAATCTACTGAGTGTGGGTCAGTTATTGGAGAAGGGATTCAATGTTCTCTTCAGAAATAAGTTGTGTTTGATTGAAGACTCTGAAGGTAAAGAAGTCTTCAAGATTAAAATGGATGGAAGATGTTTTGCACTCAATCCATTGAAGGAGGAACAGTCTGCATTCATGCTAAAAGAAGCACAAACATAAATATGGCACAAACAGCTTGGACATTATCATCATCAAGGATTAATGAAGATGAATGTCAAGAAGTTGGTGGACGGCATGCCAGAGTTGAATGATTACATTCCAAACTGCAAAATTTGTCATATTGGAAAACAAAATAGAAAGCCTTTTCCAAAAGCTACATGGAGAGCATCAAAGAAGTTGCAGTTGATTCATACTGATGTTGCTGGGCCACAATAAACTCCATCTTTGAATGGTAGTCTCTATTACATTCTTTTCATTGATGATTATAACTGTATGTGCTGGATTTATTTCATGAAATTTAAATCTAAAGTTGCTCAGATTTTTTGGAAATTTAAGACTATGGTTGAGAATGAATGTGGATGTAAGATCCAAATCATTCGGTCAGATAATGGAAAGGAGTATACTTCTACTGCATTCAATCAATTCTGTATTGAAGCAGGCATACAACATCGATTAACTGCTCCATATACTCCTCAACAAAATGGAGTAAGTGAAAGAAGAAATAGATATATTTTGGAGATGACAAGGTGCATGTTGTATGAGAGGAACCTGCCAAAGAAATTCTGGGCTGAAGCAGCAAATACTGCTGTATTTATTCAGAATAGAATTCCTATAAAAGCAGTGAAGGATCAAACTCTTTTTGAAGCATGGTATGGATTTAAACCAATGTTGAAATTCTTTAAAGTCTTTGGATGTCTTTGTTTTGCTCATGTTCTATAAGTCAAAAGAGACAAACTGGACAAACGAGCTCTTCCGGGTATTTTCATTGGCTACAGCAGTGTTGCAAAAGCCTACAAAATTTATCAACCACAAACCGGGAAGATTGAAATTAGCAGGGATGTTCATTTTATGGAAGAAGAAGAATGGAAATGGGATGAAGCAAAACATTATTCAACTCTAAAAGAATCGCAATTTAAACTTCCAGTCTTGATCACAGAGGAGATGGAAGAAAGCCCAGATGATATGCAGAATGAAATGATTGATGACATTCCAGTACAAGGTACAAGATTACTTACAGATATTTATCAAACTTGCAATATTACAGTGTGTGAACCTGTAGATTATGAAGAGATGGAAGAAAGCCCAGATGATATGCAGAATGAAATGATTGATGCATTCCAGTACAAGGTACAAGATTACTTACAGATATTTATCGAACTTGTAATATTGCAGTATGTGAACCTGTAGATTATGAAGAGATGGAAGAAAGCCCAGATGATATGCAGAATGAAATGATTGATGACATTCCAATACAAGGTACAAGATTACTTACAGATATTTATCAAACTTGCAATATTGCAGTGTGTGAACCTATAGATTATGAAGAAGCTCAGTCAAATCCTAAGTGGAAAGCTGCAATGGAGGAGGAGTTGTTTATGATTGAAAAAAATAAAACATGGGAGTTAGTTGTTCGATCACATGACAAGAAAGTAATTGGAGTTAAGTGGGTGTTCAGAACTAAACTCAATGCTGATGAAACAGTCAATAAATATAAAGCAAGGCTTGTTGTAAAAGGGTATGCTCAAGTATTTGGAGTAGACTACTCAGATACTTTTGCTCCAGTGGCAAGACTTGACACAATCAGGTTCCTACTTGCTGTTGTAACACAGATGAACTGGAAGGTATACCAATTAGATGCTAAATCTACATTCTTGAATGGGTTGCTGTAGGAAGAAGTTTATGTGGAGCAACCAGAAGGCTTTGTTAAAGAAGGAAAAGAAGAAATGGTTATCTTCTTAGAAAAGCACTTTATGGTTTGAAGCAGGCTCCAAGGGCTTGGTACAGCAAGATAGATGAACATCTGCTGGCCTATGGATTTACCAAAAGTCTATCTGAATCAACATTATATGTGAAGCATAATGAAGATGACATTTTAATTATATCACTCTATGTTGATGACTTATTTGTAACAGGAAGTAATTCAAGTGAAGTAAAGAAGTTCAAGGAAGAGATGATGAAGTCATTTGAGATGACAGATCTCGGTCTTAAACATTCTTCCTTGGAATGGAAATTAAACAAAGTATAAATGGAATTTTTATCTGCCAGAAAAAATATGCCAAGGAGATATTGAAAAAGTTTAAACTTGATGAATGCAAGGCAATGAGTACTCCAATGAATTCAAAAGAGAAGCTCTGTAAAGAAGATGGGTCAGAGAAAATAGATTCAGTTTTCTTTAGAGGTTTGATTGGATGCTTGATGTATTTAACAGCCACCATACCTGATATTATGAATGCCGTCAATGCATTATCCAGATTCATGCATTGTGCAAGTGTTTTGCATCTCAAAGCAGCAAAAAGATTACTTAGATACCTAAAGGGTACAAGTGATCTTGGCATAAAGTTCTCAAGGAACAAAAATTTTAAATTGATTGGATACTCAGACAGTGATCGGGGAGGTTCAATTGATGACATGAAAAGTACATCAGGCTATTGTTTTACTTTGGGTTCTGGAATATTTTCTTGGAGCTCAAAGAAACAAGAAATTGTAGCCCAATCAACTGCCGAAGCTGAATTTATTGCTGATGTTGCATGTGTTAATCAGGCTTTGTGGTTGAAGAAACTCTTAACTGATCTGAATTTTGTGGAGGAAAAGAGTACAGAAATATTTGTTGATAATCATGCTGCAATAGCTATTTCTCGTAATCATGTTTTCCATGGTAAAACCAAGCATTTCAACATCAAATTGTTCTTCTTGAGGGAAGTTCAGAAAGAAGGCGCTGTTATGCTGGTTTATTGTAGATCAGAAGATCAACTAGTAGATATATTCACCAAGTCATTACCTGTTGCAAGGTTTGAAGAATTAAAGAGGAAGATCGGTATATGCAGATCCTAAAGCAAGGAAGAGTGTTAAGAATGCTGTTTAGGAATCTGCAGTTAGAATCGTCAAAAGTGTTTAGTTTATGTTTAAATGTGTCGGTCAGTAAACAGTTTTTGTTAGTTTTTTTGTTTTTTATAACGTTGAAAGGGGAAAAACAGAGGAAAACCTTTAACCAAAAAAAGGTTCTGGACGTGTTTTTGCTTTTGCCGAACATTGTGGGGTTTGTGTGCTGTTCTTGTTCCAGATTTAATTTGGTTTCCTTATAACAACAAGGTGGCATGCATGGTTGCTTATAAGCCAGCCCTAACACATGCTACCTCATGGTCTAGAAAGCTCCGAAAGGGAATCAATGTAGAGCAATGGAGGAGGGTCTCTACCATCCATGGACGACGACCTTTAATTAGATGCGAAAAAAGAAGATTGCAAAGAGAGAGACGTACGTCGTGCTCCTGGCTTCCAAATAAACTACAACTACTGCATATATATTAACACCTGCGGACCTAAATATTATGGAAATTGATGCATGCTTTGAGGTGCAAGTCAGCTTGCACTCATTGGTCCCACAACTGCCAACCTGGCATGCAGCTTCGTAGGTGACCGACCTGTTGTGTACTTGTTGTGTTTGGAAACAAATTGGAGTTACACCAAGCACCTTTTGCCACCTGATCATAATAGGATTATTCATATATATATATGCACTTTATAGGAGCCACCTAGTATTACTGCGAAATAATTTTAGTCAAGCAGACCCTTCACATAATTTTACTCTTTTTTGGGGGGTCTTTTCAAGATTTTTTTTTTTTTTTTTTTGGGGGGGGGGGGCGGGGGGTGGTATTTCCATTAAGAGACTGCAAATACTGAAGTCCAGACTTGTTACTGGAGTTTGAAACTATATATATATATATATATATGCAGTCTAGACTAGTTCTAATAATTGTATTTCAGTCTGGAGTACTAGTAAAGTCTGCAAGTGCATGAAGTCTGCATATCGGATATGTTAAATAAAAATTAAACGCAGATCCATTACTAATGTTATTATTATATTTAGATACATCACTCAAATTTTAAATACCGATGACAAAGATCTCCCAATATCAGAAAAGATTGGGAACTCTTTGTTGCAGAATGGTGCAAGTGTACGTAGGTTAATGCAATATGAAGTAGTGGCATAGGTTTGAAAACATTGTCAATCTCTGAATGCTAGACCATCTTATTAATTACCTGACAAGATTTTTCAGGCAAGGCTCTCCCTTAGAAGTAAAATTAGGAAGAGATCGAACGAAATTAGGAGAGCGAAATGGAAGCTTATGAATGTAACTAATAATTCCTTTTTTTTTTTTTTTTTACGATAACCGATCCATTTTTTTTAAAAAAAAAAATTTTTTTTTTTTCTAATTTGGAGTGAATTAAAATTCTGGGAAAAACTCTCCTACAGGCGCTCTCTCCACCTGAACTTTTCTGGACTCCGCGACATATAAAATATGGTAGAATCCACCGGATACTTTTATCACCCCTTAATTAAGTTTTAGCAAAACCCCAAAACTCGATAATTACGAACACCAAGAGATAAAAGGGAAATTTGAATCTGAGAGGAAAAAAAAGGATAAAGATTACTTGCTGCTGCATTGGCTTCTAATTAAAACCATGATCGGTGAAAATGAGAGTTGGAGGAGAAAGAATTTCGTCCTACTTTTGTTTTCATTGAATCACGGACTGATTGATTAATCGCATATGTGGACTTGAAGAAGCATGCAACTTATGCTGGGGGGAAGTATATATTATATGTAGTAGAGACTCTTACTTTCTAGGTATGATAAATATATTGGGTATCAGGTATATATCCTGATTTCAACTAGCTGGCCAGTTTGCTCGCATCATGCTCATTGTCTCCATTTGATCGAGTCGGCTTCCACTGCGTTGATAAAACTATTGAATTCTGCAAAAAAATGCCCCTCGATTATCTAACACATGCAAGTGTACATGCACTCTTCCAAATTGACAAGGATCGAAGCAGCATTTATCATGCCTGTTGTTGCCATTGGCTAGTTTAGTACTTTGAGTATCATGTGTCATATCGACCACTTGGTGAGTATCACCATGGCACATTGCTAGGATACTTAATAAAAGAACACTACAATATTCTCATCAAACTGATGTCTTAGCATCCAATTACTATTATAATATTCGTTGTTAGATAAAGAAAAGCTATACAATACTGAAAGGGCATTTTAATGTTAACCCTGTAGGAGTTAAAAGGGGAAAATTACGTATTGATGCTCATAGAGCATAACCTAAGGGTACGTATTTGGCTATTCAAACATTTACATATACATACATACATACATATATATATATATAGAGAGAGAGAGATAAACTTGGATTTTGATTACTTGATACATAGACCGAAGATCTCTAAATTATATGATTTTTATTGTATAAATAATTTAGAAATATCAGATCATATTCAATAGTTTGGATCATCGATATAGAATTTCCATCATCCAAGATGCACCACTCCTCATCCTCTTCAGGGAGCCCCGAACCCTGCAAAAACATGCCTCCAAAATTAAACTTGATCATGACATTCAATGCATCAAGAAGTCTGTAATACCACCAATGGGCTTATTACACGACACTTCTCCTGTACGTTCAACTAAGCATTCTCGAGTCTATAATTGCTTATTTACTTGGATGAGATTTATTTATTAGTTCTTGTTATCATTATGGTCGCTAAAAGTTCAGAAGTAATTCTAAATTTCTTACTTGATGAAAGGGGAAGGAAAGATCCAGCCGGACTTTTCATCAAGAAAATGAAAAGGTTATGGCACTCCCAACAGAGGGAGGTAAGAGATGGTCCCTTTTTTTTTTTTTTTTTGATGAAAGGGAGATCGAAGATCGCTCAAAATCTATTAAAAAGCAGACAGAGCCATGTACAAGGAGTCCGAAATATTTACATAGAGAGGGACAGAACTCTAATGAAGCAGGAACTCATCTTATGCACCTCAACTTGAAATTACAAAACTTGTCTCTATATATTCTTCTTTATATGTCTATTCTTGAGTTCAATAAGATCTATGGATCATTTCTTCATTTTTTTAAAAATACCAAAATTAGCCAAAAGAGAAATATCCTTAGCCTGCCAATATGCACCCTATCAGTATGCACCTTTTTTACCTCCTCAGCTTAGCTAGGTTGGACTTCTCATTGTTGCTTCATGTTCACTATAGATTGGTATTTCTTTCCCGTAATTTCAGAATCTTCTATGTTGGTTGTTAGTTATCATTTCTTTAAGCTGAAGTCCATTTTAATTTTTTTCAGTCACCCCTGCATAGGCACATTGCTTGCCGTTATGGTCTCCAAGAATATCTATAATTAACTACTCATTTGATACAATTTGTTAACCAAGCAAGCATAATCTTCAAATCGCAAGTTCAAAATTACAAAGTTTACAGTAAAATTTTTAAGATGCTGTGTATCCAATTGTCATGTTCAACAAAGGTAAAAAATAGCAAAAGCAAATTCATTTCAGCATTTTTTCTTTACAGAAGGAAAAACTATAATCAAACTGATCCACTTTTGAATTCGATAAATGCCCATCTTTTTGCATATTTCTATTTTTCTCTATATAGATCATAATTTCTCTTTAGTCAAGCGTTAGATTCTCGAAGGTTTGTCCATATTATGCATTTTTGTAATCTAATTTATAGCTTCTCTATTGGCCATCCACGTCAAAGTTCATAGATATCCTTTCTTGCTATTGAGTTCTTTGCAGCAGAATACTATTGTGTTGACCTTTCATGCTATCAAACTTTCACATAAATAACATCACATGTACAGATATGTTTTCCTTTAAGACCGAGTTATTAGCTAGTGGTATTGAATTATTGAATCGGTCTTCCCTCTCTGTCAATAATGTCTCGATCTCTTATATTATACTTATTGACATACTCACCCTAATCATGGTTTTTATCCTTTCCTATGCATAGAGGATTGTTGTTACAACCAACACCAATAGAGTTTTCTATTTTGATCAGTTCTTGGCATGTAACTTTGACTCTCTCCCTTTCATAATAATCATGCATGCTTATTGTTCTTTCTTATCCAAGCACTATCATATTCTGAGCAGAATGTCAACTCTTATAGTAGATTAGATTATGACTATTTTAGCATATCCTATGCCACCATAATTAATGGACATCTTGGTGCATGCATTTGAGTGCCTGCTGCACTAAGTTGACCTGCAGGCAGAGATTGGTTAATAGGCCTTAAAAAAAAAAAAAAAAAAAAGGAGTCCCTTGCCTTGTGTGCATGCACTGACTCTAGGAGGAGGAAAATAACAAACAGAACTAATGATGAAATTTCAAAGCCGGATATAAAATAAAGCAGGTCTTCAAAAGCCCACTTCATCCAAGATATGAGTATACTTTGCTGACCCGTAAAACAACGTTAGCCGATTCATAAATAACTCTATTTCCAATTTTCAAGGAAAGCCACGTCCAAGCACCTTAAGCTTCTCAAGAAAGCACACCACTAATTTCCTGTGAGAATATGATTAAATTCTTTCGCAAAACACTTAAGGCGCAGGCTTTCTTTGTTTTTTATTTTTTTTAAAAAAAATCCCTTCTACTAATGCCTCATGGCCTAGGAAACTCATCAAAAGCAATAAGGACTCTAGAGAAGGAGTCCTGAGGAAGGTGCTGGTTGGTAGTTTTGGATCGGGCACCAGATTAACCATAGCTTCCTTATCATTGGTGTTGGAGATGCGCATGACAGGTCGGATCACTTTTGACTTCTAATTAATTATTTTTTATCATTCATGTAATTTATCGAATACTTCACGGTCATAAATAATAAATACAAGAAAGACAAGAAAATTACATGGTTCGGCAAAATTGCCTACATCCAAAATAGAGGAAGAGCAATCCACTATGTAACCATCCAAAAATTGGATACAAATGTGATACAAATATCCAAATTATAGGGTATTGAAATAATAACAAAAGAGGTACAAATAAACCACAATAATAAACCAAACGGACAACATCTTTCCCGACCTTGGCTACGAATCAAGAGAAGATAATCTGAAAGATGGATCAATATCTTTTTGGCCACAGCAAACGATCAAGAGAAAGATTTTTTTTTAAGCATGAACTAAAAAAATGGACTAAAGGGCTGCGATGAGTACAGAGCAATCGAGACTTGGGGGCTTTCCAGAATCGAGAGTCTTATATTTTTTTTAAAAGGAAACAACGAAAAAAAGGATTCAAAGTCTTACGCTGCTCACCGAAGAAGTGCAATTGAAGAGAGATTCTTCCGTCCCGAAACTCTTCGAAAAAGAAGTCAAATGGTAAAGGAATCCTAATTAAAAGAAGTTTTATTTGGAGTAAACAACAACAATCATTCTCCTTGCAATAAATAATGTGTCTATATTAAATATGGATAAAAAAATCTCCTCCTCACTACAAACCTCAAAGGGCATCACCAAGTGTTCACATTGATCAAGTTCAGGAAAGTCCTGAACTTATCTGCTGGAATTGATTTAGTGAGTATATTAATCGGATTATGAACAGTACCGATCTTTTGAAGCCGGATATCACTATCCTCCACCAAATCTTTGATGAAGTGATACCTGATATCCACATGCTTAGTGCGTTCATAATATATCTGATCTCTGACAAGATGCAGGTACTCTGACTGACATAGTGAATATCTAAACAATTTTACTTGAGATCCAAATCTTGTATTAACCTTCTTAGCCAGATAGCTTCCTTCGTGGCCTCTATTAATGCCATATGCTCTGTCTCTGTAGTAGACGAAATAACTATAAACTGCAAAGTAGCCTTCCAACTGACTATACAATTAGAGAGAGTAAATACATATACGATCAAAGACCTTCTCCTATCCAAGTCACAAGAATAATCAGAATCATAAAATTCTGTGACAATGTAACTACTCTGTCTGGAGAATAACAAATCTAAATTAGAAGTGCCTTTCAGATATCTCAATATCCATTTCACAGCTGACTAATGAGCTTTCCTAGGCTTATCCATATGTCTGCTCACAACACTTACTACCTATGAAATATCGAGTCTAAGTACAGACCATTGCATACATAATACTACCAACTACACTTATATAAGGCACTCTAGATATATATCTCTCCTTATCCTCGATATGAGGAGAGAGGATAGCAGATAATCTAAAATGACTAGCAAAGGGAGTAGTGACTGGCTTAGCTGTAGACATACCATATCTTTTCAAGACTTTCTGAATATAACTATGCTGAGTAAGAAAAAATCTACTTAACTGCCTGTTGCATATGATCTCCATCCCAAGTATCTTCTTTGTTGATCTAAGATCCTTCATCTCAAATACAGTACTAAGCTCAGTTTTCAGCTTCTGGATGACTAACATAATCTTGGCTGCAATCATCATATCATCCATATATAGTAATAAATAATAAAAGGACTTGTCTAAAAACTGATGATGATACACGCAACTATCATATGGAGATCTATTAAATTCATAATCGATTATAAATTTATCAAATTTATAATACCATTATCCTGGTGACTGCTTGAGACCATACAATAATCTCTCGAGCAAGCATACATGATCTTTTTTATCTAAAATCTTGAAACCAGGTGACTGTTGTATATAAATCTGCTCCTCCAAGTCATCATATAGAAAAGCTATCTTTACATCAAGCTATTCTATGTCCAAATTCTGAGAAACAATCAAAGCAAGCAACTTACGAATAATAGAGTGTTTGACTACATGAAAAAATATCTCCTTATAGTCAATACCCTTCCATTGATTATAGCCCTTTGCCACCAACCGACCTTATATTTAAAATCCAGAGAACAAACACTTTCCTTCTTCTTGAAGGTCCATTTGCAACCAATTACTTTCTTGTCCTTATGTAACTTAACTAATTTTCAAGTCTGATTTTTTTTCAAAGATTGACGTTTTTCAACCATGGCAATGGTCCACTACTCAGCCTATGGATTACCGATAGCCTCCTGATATGTGGTCAGCTTATCACCAATAGTGTTTGCAATACTCAAAGCATAATAAACTAACTCAGCACAAGTATAATCTTTAAAACTATACCTTTAGATGCTCAGATTTGATGCCTAGGTCAGCAAGTAGCAATACTATCATCTTGAACTTGACCTTGTATGGTAACTTCCTTCTGAGTTTGTATCTCTGTATCTATTTGATGATCATGCTCATTCTGAATATTTACAATTGGCTGCACTACTGTGATCTAACAGTTTGATCAATATCAACAACAGTCCGATCCTACTGAACCTGAACCTGATCTTCCTGTGAAGGACTAGACTGTATCTATTGTGAAGGAGTGATTGTCTCATAAAATGTCACATCCCTGCTAACTAGAAATCTATGAGATTCGGGCTCTGTGCATCATAGTCTATAGCCCTTCATTTATTATGAAGGAGTGACTGAATAGTCTGTAGGTCTTTCTATCTATATTTCTTTCAGAGTCTTTATGCTCAATGCTAATACTGGAGATCAGTTTATAATATAGCAGATTGTGTACAACCTCTGTCCAAAAATCTCTACTCAATCTAGAACTTGATAACATTGATCTAACTCTTTTTAATAGTATACGGTTTATGCATTCTACCACACCATTTTGCTGATGAATACTCACTGTAGTCCTATGTCTGACAATGTCTTCTGATTTGCAAAAATCATCAAACTCTATAGAACAAAATTTCAATCCATTCTCAGTGCGGAAGGTTTGCACATTTCTCTCAGTCTGTCTCTCAACCATAGCATTCTACTTCTTGAATGTATAAAATACATCACTCTTATTCTTAATAGTATAAATCCAGACTTTGCGAGAATAGTCATCAATAAATGAAAGTAAATATTTGAACCCACCCTTGGATGTAACTGGGACAGATCTCCATAGATCAGAATGAATATAATCCAATATAGCTGCTATCCCGTGCATGCCTATAGAAAAGTTAACTCTGTATTATTTTTCAAATACACAATGCTCACAGAATCCAGGTGCACCAACTTTCCGACTACCTAGCAGACCATGTTTGCTTAGCTCCTGTAAACCTTTATCTGACATGTGTCCTAGCCTCTGATACCACAACTATATTAACTACTTAATAGAGGACTGTACTACTGAAACATGTCTAATCACTATACTACCATCAAGATAGTAAAGGGTGTCACTCAATTTACCTCTCAATAAAGTCAATACTCCTTTATTAATAATTATAGATCCTTTATCCCATCTATCCTCGAAACCTGTACTATCAAAGGTATTCGCTATGAGAATATTTTTTCAGTTAAGGAACATATCTGACATCATCCAGAATCATTACAGTATTTGTATGAGATTTGATCTGAACTTTATTAATACCTTCCACTTTACAGATTGCATCATCCACAAGAAGAACGGTGCCTCCTTCATATGATTTAAAAGAAGAGAATCATTTCTTATGGATGCCATATTGAAAGATGCTCTAGAGTCCATGATCCAAGTATCAGCCTGATTGATACTGCAGGCTACTGTAGATACCGCATCATCTGTAATATTGCTGTGATCTCCTGAAATAACTGCAATTGATACCGAATCTGAGACTATTCCTTTATTCTTTTTGTTTTTTCTCTTTTTTAGATTATAGAAGTCTATATTCATATTTTTAGTGGCTAGCTTCTTGCAATAGTGATAAACACCAGGTCTTTCAGGTCTAGATTTTGATCTTATTTTGAACTTGCTTCTATTTTGTCTATATTTACCTTGCTCATCTCTACCTCTAACTATAAGTCCTTATACCGGAGTCAGAGTTTAATGCTCTAATTATACTTTTAATATAAGCTCATTGAATAATAAAGTAACTTCTACCTCTTCAAGACTTATAGTCCCTCTTCCATAGAGCATGGTAGTAGTAATATTCTCGAAGGACTTAGACAAAGAATATATCAAAATCAAAGTCTTATTTTTCTCATCAACATCAACATCAATATTAGTCAAATCAAGCAAGAGCTTATTGTATTCATCCAAGTGATCCTTGAATGAAGTCCCTTCCGCTATACGAATTGCGTGTAATTTTTTTCTCAAATACAGTCTATTGGTAAGAGACTTTGCTATATACAGACTATCTAATTTATTCCAACACTTTTAACTGTATCAAGATCCACAACATTGTAGAGACTTTATCACTCAAACCCGAAAACAGTTCCCAGAGCTCTTTCATTGATTTCCTCTTTGGCAGCCTTAGTATCTTCTGGGATTGCTTCCATATCCTTGAGGGCTATTGCCATGCCCTCCTTAACCAATAGATATTTCATTCATGCCTTCTATAGTGCAAAATCACCCATACCATCAAACAAAGTCACTTCATGCCTTATGGTAGTAGAATGAAAAATAACTGACTCATGAGCTATTGATGAACTTGTTGCCCGTCAAATGCCATCCAAATGCTCTGATATCAGTTATTGGGGATGTACATAACAGATCGGATCACTTTAGGCTTCAAATTAATTATTCTCTTATTCAAATAATTTATCAAGCACTTTACAGGCATAAATAACAAACATAAAAAAGATAAGAAATTTACGTAGTTTGATAAAACTTACTACATCCACAATAGATGAGGAGCAATGCACTATGTAACTGTTTCGAAATTGGGTACAAATATGATATAAATATCTAAATTATAGGATCCCGAAATAATAATAAAAGAAGTACAAATAAATCGCAATAATAAACCAAACGGACAATATATTTCTCGGCTTTGGCTATGAATCAAGAAAAAATAATTTGAAAGATGTGTCAGTACTTTCTCGATCACGACAATCGATCAAGAGATAGGTACTTTTTTAAGCGGGGACAACAAAAATAGACCAAAGGGCTGTGATGGTTGAAAGCAATCGGGACTTGGAGGCTTTCCAGAATCGAGAGCTTCATACTTCTTTTAAAGAAAAATAACGAAGAAAAGTTTCAAAGTCTTATGCTACTCATCGGAGAAGAAGTACAATTGAAGAAAATTTTTTTGTTCCAAAATTTTTTGAAAAAAAAATCAAATGGTAAAAAAATTTAAATAAAAAAAAATTATTTAGAGTAAATAGCAATACTTGGTGACCGGGATAAAAGTAAAAACATTCCCAAATAGACATGACATAGGTGCTCATATCTTTCAAATGTCAATGGGACCTTTACACGGCATAATAAAAGAGGAGGGGACCCAGATGCTTCCCTCCTTTTGTGTCAAATACTGTATGTAAAATCCAGCATTATCTTTTAGTGCTAAGAGAACAGAGATAAAGCTTATACTCCACCTTCAGTTATTACGGGTTACCTCCAATGGTTGGTCGATCAGCTTTTGAACACTAACAAACAGCTATCACCTATTGATCGGGTACCTCCATGGACTTGAGAATTCTTTTCCAAGTACTTGTTTCTGGTAGGCATCACATGGAGGTTTTGAGACCTTGTTGGTGTTTGGTAGTGCCCAAGGGCTTGTACGAAAGATATCCAGCATCCAGCAGCAGGATTCGGGTTTTCTTACAGGTGTCTGCGGTAAGGATCTTTTATTACATCCAAAACTTTCCATGTAGATCACGACATCAAGAGAGACCTAGAGTAATGGTTCTCTACTCTTTCTTTCTGATTCTTGGCGTGTTTTTTTTTTTTTTTTATAAGAAAAAGGAATAGAGAGATAAATTCTGGTATAACTATCCCGCAGGTTCCTATCCCATCAGGTAATATTCGATATTGTTGTAGATGAAATTATTTTCCATCTGAAAGCTCAAAAATCGAAGCCCCCCGGTCTACGTACACAGGCCAGGACGCGCGCAGGCACGAGCCAGGATGCGGGTAGATGCGCTCACGGGTGCACGCAGGCCAGGACGCGCGCAGGCACGAGCCAGGATGCGGGAAGACGTGGACACGGGCGCACGAATTTTGGGTTCCGTTTCTGTGCGCACGAATTTTGGCGCAGCGACATCCAACTGTCCAGAAGTCTTCTACGGAGATTGGGAGTCTAGAGTTTTATATTTTTTGGGTTCTTGGATGCCGACGAGCCCAGTTTTTTGTACTCTATATAAACAGAGGCTGTGAAGGTTTATGATTATTGATGAAAAAAAGGGTTTTTCGAGAGGTTTGTAAGTGAAATTTCAGAGAGAATATCTGAGAGGTTTTGTGAGTACCTCCAGATGCATTTGAGAGAAATCCTGAAATCTTTTAAGGGGATTAAAAGAGTTTCTGAGAGAGTGTATTTAGAGGGCTTGTACCTGATTCAATTTTTAGTGAAGCCTTGCAGATCCTGTGCCGCCGTGGACGTAGCCCAGTTTGGATGAACCACATAAAATTCCCGTCTCTCGCTGGTTTTGATTCTTGTTTCTTGTATTTTTCTATTTATTTATTTATTTCTTGTTGATTATATCGCAACAGCGTGCTTGGCCGTATTAATAGCGATCCTATTAGAGAATTTTTTTGTTCCATTTCTTTTCAAATTGGTATCAGAGTCAGGTTCCTTTCTATTATTACGGTCGGATAAATCAACAAAAAGATGGCAGAAGACAATATCAAAATCGAGAAATTTAATGGTCACAATTTCAGATGGTGGAGGATGCAAATTACGGACTACATATATCAGAAGGATCTTTACCTTCCATTGGAGGGGAAGAAGCCGGATTCAATGAGCGACTCAGATTGGATGATTCTGGATAAGAAAGCCCTGGCCACGATCAGATTATCGTTGACACCTCAAGTGGCGTATAATATTGCAAAGGAAAAGACCACCGTGGATTTGATGACCGCTTTAACAAAGCTGTATGAAAAACCTTCCACCTCAAACAAGATATTTCTCATGAAAAAGCTCTTCAATTTGAAGATGGCCGAGAATGGTTCAGTGATGGAGCATCTGAATGAGTTCAACACGATGATCAATCAATTGGAGTCGGTCTCTGTCACTTTTGATGATTCTTTCAGGGCTCTTCTTTTCTTGTGTTCCTTGCCAGAGAGCGGGGACAATCTTGTAATGACAGTCAGCAACTCGGTATCAGGTACCCTTATATTCAATGATGCAATTAGTTGTATATTGAATGATGAGATGAGAAGAAAGACTGTGGGTAGGACTTCTACAAGTACTGCACTCATGGTGGATACCAAAGGAAGATCACAGGAAAGGAAGAAGTCAGAGAAAGGCCGGTCCAAGAGCAGAGAAAAGTCCAAAGGGAGATTTCCCATGAAGTGTTGGAACTGCGGGAAGAAAGGTCACATGAGCAAGGATTGTCGGGATAAGAAGAAAGAAAAAGGTGCATAGAGCAAGTCAGAAGGTCAGGAAGCAAATGTTCTGAGTATTATACGGCAGGAGTTTGAGGATGTGTGCCTGTCAGCCGGCGATGGGGCAAACTCAGATATGTGGTTTGTAGACTCAGGCGCTTATTACCATTGCAGCTCTAAGAGATACCTATTTTCAGATTTTGTCCAAGGAGATTTTGGTTATGTCACAGTTGGCAATGGACAGCAGTGCAGAATTGTTGATAGAGGAACAATTGTACTGAAGCCAGTGACATGCGGAAAATTGAGACTTGCACAAGCCAGATATATTCCAGAGTTGAAGGAAAAACCTAATTTCTACCAGTCAGCTTGATGATGAGGGTTATGTATCCGTCTTTGGTAATTCTCAGTGGAAGATTACTAAAGGGTCTATAGTTGTTGTCAAAGGGAAGTGGACTGGCACTCTCTACTTCTTGGCAAACAGTGGGAGTTCAGTTTCAGTGGCAACAGGAGACACGTGTACATTGACTACATTATGGCACAGGAGGCTCGGTCATCTTAGTGAGAAGAACTTGAGTATTCTACACAGGAGAGAGCTTCTACCTGGGCTAAAGAAGGTGAATCTAGAGTTTTGTGAAGAGTGTATCTATGGTAAGCAGAAAGCAGTAAGTTTTCAGTTAGCAAGAACTCAGAAGAAGACTGAAAGGCTGGAGTTGGTTCATTCAGATGTCTGGGGTCTAGCACCAGTGGCATTATATGCGGGCAATAAGTACTTTGTCACGTTTATAGATGATTTCAGCAGGAAAGTTTGGATGTTTGCTATGAAGGAAAAGTCTGAGGTTTTTGGCATCTTCAAGAGATGGAGAGTCATGTGTGAAAACCAGACTGGAGCAAGCCTCAAGTGTCTCAAGACAGATAACGGTGGTGAATATTGCAGCAGAGAGTTTGATGTTTACTGCGCAGAGTATGGAATCAGAAGGATCAAGACCGTCCCAGGGACACCAGAGCAGAATGGTGTGGCAAAAAGAATGAACATGACCATTCTTGAGAGAGAGAGGAGTATGAGGTTTGACTCGGGTCTACCTACATATTTTTGGACGGCAGCACTGGACATAGCAGTGTATTTGATCAACAGGAGTCCATCCAGTCCATTGGATGGTGAGATTCCAGAGAAGGTTTGGACAGGAAAACCTGTAAAACTTTCTTTTCTTAAAGTGTTTGGATGCATTGCTTATTCTCTGATTGAGAAAGAGAAGAGGAGTAAGTTAAACTCAAAGTCTATAAAGTGTATTTTCATTGGATACGGTGGCGATGAGTATGGCTACGAGCTCTAGGATTTCCAGAACAATAAGATCATTTGGAGCAGGAATGTAGTATTTGATGAAGAGCATACTTATAAAGACAGGAAGGATGCAGTAGAAGAAAAGAAACAGGAGTTTATAGAACTCGATCCTGTCATAGATGGAGAGATTCCCCGAGTGCAAACTGAAGATGGAAACTTTGAGGATGTGGAGGAGGAAGATGTGGTTGCAGCAGACAGCCACATGCATACACCGGTACCTCAGCCGGTGTCCACACAGTTGAGGAGGTCCACGAGGGTTACCAGGCCATCACAGAGGTATTCTGCTAGAGATTATGTTTTATACACAGATTCTGGAGAACCAGAGTGTTTTGTTGAAGCCATGCAGGATGAAGCTAAGGTCAAGTGGTAGTTGGCTATGAAAGAGAAGATGGACTCTTTGAAGCAGAACAAGACTTGGGATCTTGTGAATTTACCCGCTGGCAAGGAAGCTCTGTTCAACAAATGGGTGTACAAGATGAAGAATGAGGCCGATGGTACCGAAAGATACAAGGTAAGGTTAGTTGTCAAAGGTTATGCACAGAAAGAGGGAATTGATTTTCAGGAGATTTTTCTCCCAGTGGTCAAGATGACATCCATCAGAGTGATTCTGAGCATGGTAGCAGTGGAGGATCTTCATCTAGAGCAGCTAGATGTGAAAACAGCATTTCTTCATGGAGATTTGGAGGAGCTGTACATGCAGCAGCCAGAAGGTTTTCAGGTCTGGGAAAAGGAAGACATGGTCTGCAGACTGAAGAAAAGCTCGTATGGTCTGAAGCAGGCTCCGCGGCAGTGGTACCTCAAGTTTGACAGTTTCATGCTAGAGAAGGGCTTCACTAGATGCCAGTCAGATCACTGCGTGTACTACCAGAGGTTCGTAAATAATGAGTTTATTGTTTTATCCTTGTATGTGGACGATATGCTTGTAGCAGGTTCTAGTATGAGGAAGATTGAAGAGCTCAAGAAACTGATGGCAAAGAAGTTCTCAATGAAGGATTTGGGAGAAGCAAAGCAGATTCTTGACATGAGGATCAAGAGAGATGGGAAGCAACGGAAGCTGTGGCTATCTCAAGAGGACTATGTAGAGAAGGTGCTGAAGAGGTTCAATATGGAGAACGCAAAGACAATGTCAACACCTTTGGCAGCACACTTCAAGCTTAGCAAGCAGTTTTATCCAACAACTCAGGAGGCAAGGGATGAGATGATTAGAGTTCCATATGCCTCAGCCGTGGGAAGTCTGATGTATGCAATGGTTTGCACGAGACCGGACATCGCACAAGCAGTGGGAGCAGTCAGCAGATACATGCAGAATCCAAGCAAGGAGCACTAGAATGCAATGAAGTGGATCTTGAGATATCTCAGGGGTACATCAACTTACAGTTTGTGCTATGAAGGTGACAGTTTTCAAGTACAGGGATTTGTAGATGCAGATCACTCTGGTGACAGAGACAGTGGGAGGAGCACCACTGGTTATGTTTTTACTGTCGGTAATATAGCAGTGAGCTGGGTATCCCAGTTGCAGAAGATAGTGGCTTTGTCAACTACGGAAGCTGAGTATGTGGCGATCAGTGAAGCTAGTAAAGAGATGATCTGGTTACAGAGGTTGATGGAGGAGCTCGGCAAGAAGCACAATTGTAATACGCTATGGAGCGACAGCTAGAGCGTAGTTCACTTGGCCAGGAATCTAGCATTTAATGCAAGAACCAAGCATATTCAGCTTAGGTATCATTTCATACGCAGTGCGTTGGATGAGGAGTGGCTAAAGCTGGAGAAGATTGATGGTGCCAAGAACCCTGTAGATATGTTCACCATGGTTGTGAGCAGAGACAAGTTGAGTTTCTGTTGCAACTTGGTGAACCTTTCCAAGAGATAGATCAGGAGAGTGCGGCACAGAGAAAGAAGGCGGATCAAAGGTTGATGTCAATTAATCTCCAAGTGGGAGATTGTTGTAGATGGAGATTATTTGCCATCTGAAAGCCCCAAAACCGAAGCCCCCCGGTCCACGTACACAGGCCAGGACACGCGCAGGCATGAGCCAGGACACGGGAAGACGCGAACATGGGCGCACGAATTTTGGGTTCCATTTCTGCGCGCACGAATTTTGGCGCAGCGACATCCAACTGTCCAGAAGTCTTCTACGGAGTTTGGGAGTTTAGAGTTTTGTATTTTTTGGATTCTTGGATGCCGACGAGTCCTGTTTCTTGTATTCTATATAAACATATGCCGTAAAGGTTTATGATTATTGATGAAAAAAAATGGGTTTTTCAAGAAGTTTGTAAGTGAGATTTCAGAGAAAATATCCGAGAGGTTTTGTAAGTATCTCCGGGTGCATTTGAGAGAAATCCTGAAATCTTTTAAGGGGATTAAAAGAGTTTTTGGGAGAGAGTGTTTTGAGGGCTTGTACCTGATTCAACTCTTAGTGAAGCCTTGCAGATCCTATGCGACCGTGGACGTAGTCCAGTTTGGGTGAACCACGTAAAATCCCCGTCTCTCGCTGGTTTTGATTCTTTTTTCTTGTATTTTTCTGTTTATTTATTTATTTCTTGTTGATTATATCGCAACTGCGTGCTTGGCCGTATTAATAATGATCCTATTAGAGAAATTTTTGTTCCATTTCTTTTCAGATGCGAGATATTCATACTCGCGCAATTTCTTCCCATCTAATGATGAGTATGTCAACCTGACACCACTGAGATGCCGGCTAGTAAAACGGGAATAAAGGAAGAGATCCCGACCTCTCACTTACATCAACTATCGTGGATCATAAAAAAATCCTAGATCCTTGTCGTGTCCTTTACCCAAGCCTTCCTCCCTTAATACGAGCCATGAAGGCTTTTCCACTCTCTTCATGTAATCATACAGGTCTCGACGCTTCTCCAGTTTGTATATGAAAGAGATAATATTGCTATTCCATGTCTATTTCTTATGCAAGCAACTCTATGTAAGTTGTAAAATTAACGCTAAATCTACTGGTCCTTCAGGAGGCAGTCTGGTTTGTTTTGTCACTTTTCGGAAGAAGGTATATTTATGTCATGGATTATAATATATACCAGTATGGAAGGAGCAAACTAAGTCTAAGATTTTATTTAAAATTTCTCCAAGAAAAATATATGGAACTTATGTATCTGATTGCTTTTTAAAACTATATTGCATCTTTGTTTTCTGATTATTAAACCTCAAAATTCTGGTAAACTTGATCTTTCGAGTTGGTGCTAGGCTCCCTATCGTGTTTGAATATACAGAAGCTCGAGGCTGCTCAATATCTTCTGTTTAAATATTCAATAGACAGTAATTATACAATGCTTGAACCATAATTCTAACAAGACATGCTTATCGTGACAGTTCTTTATCGAATTCAGTCCTCCTAAAGGAATGCATAAAGATGACTTCAAGGAACTTCTTTTTCCTCGATTTTTGGTCTACCTTCTGCCAACTTCGGTTCTGGTTTATCACCAGCCTTCCTTCCTAATTTGCTAGCATTCCACAACTTCCATTCATATTATATTACGAGCAAATTACTTCCACTTTCCTCGTTAGTTACCTCTTATCTTGAATTGCATCATCCTTGCACTTCTAAAATCATCCAATTGGCAAAACAAACAACCGATGTAGTATGGATATATGTCAGGACTAAAATTTTCCATCATAATTTGTCAGGAGATGATAAAGCATAATCAACAAAAACTGTGAGCTAAATACTTTCTTCATTCGAGATAAATCATTCGACCACATACAAAATAATAAATAAATAGATCTTCCGAAGCTTTGCAAAAATTCTTGAACTTGATATATAATTCATCACATCCACATCAAAATTCCAGAACATATTAATAATCACAAAGCTTCGATACTTACAAAGCTACCATAATATTCACAATTCCGATCATGGACAACAACTTCGTCCCCGGTAAATGCCTAGAAAAAACCAGCAAACCAGGAGATAATTCGGACCAAGTAATTACATATCCACAGACTGAACAGCAGCGTTGCAAATGTCTAATACCCCATTTGCAGCAGCCCCCCGAAGACACCAATCACCGAAGCAGAAACATATAATTACAGACTATTGATCAGAGGAGAGAATCGACTCCCAATCGATCTCCCAAGATGGATACTTGGTCAGCATAAAGCTCTCTGATTCATCCCATGGCGCCTCCGTGAAGTCCAGGCACTGCATCTCCGAGACCGCCAGCGATCCTGAAGATGACTCATCCCCATCCACCGACGATGAGGTCTCAGACTTGTTGTCATCGGTTCCGGAGCAACCCAATTCACCCTTCATGCCAACCTCCTCCGGGATCGCCGAATTGGACAAGCCATTCCCCTGTTTTCTGGAACTGGCCAAGCTCTGGCAAATAGCTTGGAGCTTGGCATCAACAGAGGTGTGGAGATGAACACTTAAATGAGTTCCGCTGCACCGGAGTTCGGGGAAATTGAGCCTCGCGGCATCGCCTCGGAGCTTGTAGGCAGCGCGGTCGTAGGCCAGCGCAGCCTCCTTGGCGGTGTCGAAGGTGCCAAGCCAGAGGCGGGTGCGGTTCCTGGGTAGGCGGATCTCGGCCACCCATTTACCCCAGTGGCGCTGCCGGACCCCACGGTAGAGCTTGGTGGGCTTCGACAGTGGGAGCGGCGAGGCGGTGCGCTTCATCAGCTGGGGCCTCATGCCAAGGATGCTCATGTGCTGCTGCAATTGCCTCGGATTCTGGTGCTGGAATTGAGCGGAGCTGAGGTAGTCGAGCCCCGGCCCCGGCAAGCTGAAGCTCTGGGAATCTTGGATCAGGAAGCCTCGAGAGATCACGTCGGAGCTTGATGTCGAAGCCAGGGAGCAATCCAAGGTGGGATTTTGATAGGAATAAGAGGGAGAAGAGAACGAGAATGCGGAGGAGTAGTAGGAAGGAGGGGATGGAGAGGAAGAAGTGAAGGGGGATGAGGACTCTGGGGTGCTGGTATGAAAAGAGGAATTATAAGAAAAGGAGCAGGTGGAAACACCTTTCATGAAAGGCTCAAGTGCTTGCATGAGCTCTTCCTTTAGAGGGTCTGATGAGCAAGTAAATATATCTATAGCTGCAGCCATGACTTCTCTTCAAAGCAAAACCAAAGCTTTTGCTGAAAGTAGAACAAAATAGAGGAGGAAAAACGCTTCCGGTTCTTAAACAAAACCAAGGAACGGGCAAAATGGCCTTCAAAGGAGGACCTAAAGAAAGAGGTTGAGCCAAAAAGGTGGATCTTTTGATCAAACTAACGTTTAATATAAAAGAGAGAGAGAAAAAGAGAACAGAAAACCAATCCGAGGATATAGAAAAACAAACCCTCCTGGTCTAAGCAGATTTAAAAACAGAAAAAAAAAAAAAAAAAACAAAGGAAAAAAATAAAAAGAAACTGGGAATCGGAGCGCCGGGGGGAAAAGTGGGTCTGGATCTCTGTCCTGAAACCTCTGTTTCTCTCGGAAGAAGAGCACCGTTTTTTGGGAGCCTCAGAAATCAAATAAAAGGCTCAAAAATCAGTCTTTTTTCTTCCGAAGAACGCGGAAGATTTCAGAAAAGGATTCCGAGAAGGAATTTTACAAAGAAGAAGAAGAAATCGAATCAGGAATCACTGCTTTTGAGCTTCCAAGGGGTCACTCGGCCTCGCCGAAGGGGGGTTATACTTGATTCGAGGTGGAGGTAGCAAGCTTCCTCTCCGACGGATGAAAATGGGACCATGTGGAGGGTTTATATAAGCCCACACCTCGCCCCGGTCGACCAATCGTGCACCGCCACGAACCCTGCTTCATCTTGCTTACGGGCACCTGTCCAGGAAAGCACCTGCGGGGGTCGGTAATTCGACGCGTGTCTCGTGGTGATTGGGTTTTATCATGGTTGACTCTCGGGAAAATGACCACCCTTTGGGTTTTGATGAGTTTATTTTATTTTATTTTAATTTTTTAACACCGGCTTGGGCTGGGGAGCCAGGAGTTCTGGTGTCTCTAGGAGCGATGAATAAGCTAAGGTGAGCAGACTACGCGGCAGATCCTGGTTGGAAGGTCACTTTTAACGGGATAATTTTTTTCAGGAAAAGGACAAGGAGAGTAAGTGGGCTCCGGTGTCCTGTCTCAATCTGGGTACCATGGCCCGTCGATTGGGGCCATGGGATGTCGATGCGCGTGGACGGAGTTTTTTTATTTGGTAAGAGTAAGAATGCGTGGATGGAGTTTGCAGCTGAGATTAGGTTGTGATGGTTGCGTAAATGCCATGGGGTCGGATGGGGATAGGTCTAAAAAATTGGATGTGAGAGAATAAATAAATAAGTAGAAAACAAGAATGGAAAATTTAAACTTTTTGAACCTTATCTCCTAGCCGGCTTTGAATGGTATGACGCAATCGTCCGCAAATAAATGATGTGCATCGGTCCAGACTTGGGTTAATGTAAACTTTATATTTGCTGAGCTGGCCTCCTCGCATGCAATGCTTATCCAAGCAGTACTATGATATTATATTATGAATTAGATTGATAATTTAGGAGAGATGGAGATTTTTTTAAAAAAAAAAAAAAAAAATCCCTGAGATAATATAAAGTATAATTTTATTATTTAATTTACTCTTCGTCACTTGTAAAGAGATTTTCAGCCAATTTTGGTTTAACTATTTAACCAAGACAACAAGTTGCTCGATGTTTGGCCATTCGTAGTCGAAGGCACGGGAAAATATCAAGAATTATTTATACAATATGTTTGATTAATTTTTTAAAAAATATAAGTAAATTATAAATCGTTATATATCAGATTTTTTATTTATATAATAAAAATTTTTAAAAGATAAAATATTTTAGTTGAAAAAGGTAACAATATATTTTTCACATTGTTATACCGATGTATGGCACCTAACCATAATTTGATATTTCAGTGTAACTGAGTGCGACCACTCTCGTCCCGGCTAAAAGCATCGATCCCGTATCAAATCTATGATTGGTGGAGTGCATGTTAGTCACATGGGTGATAAAGAGCCCCACCTACCGGCCTTTCAATTATTGTCCTACGAGGAATGGATGATTTGATGAATATCTTTTTTTCCTGTGTCTTTCCATCGTTGATATCATAAAATTCATGACTTATAATAAAGTTTTTTCTTATTTAGCTTTGATAATTTATACTAAATCACCGGATGCTTGCTCGGATTCTCTCGTCTCTTACCGTTTGGACAAGAGATCGAAGATTAAATAGGATCCATTTCTCATAATCTTAAAAAAAAAAACATATTCCAACAAGGTGTTTGGTAGCCGATAATCTATTTAGATTATTGATAATTTAAAGAGATTTCATTATATTATTTTTGTTATGATAAATCGGTCTAGAGAGATAATTGTCGATCCAGAGATTTAATTAATTCATCCGAACCGGTCAACCAAATAGATTGGAATAATGGTACTCCCGGAGCCAGCTGATCTATTTTGATCTAAGGCCTATCAAGAATGAGCCTGGTTGTTATAACTAACAAGGTGTATAAATGATAGCCGCAACTTCAGTAAGATCAAGGTAACTAACTATCAATAATAACTATAATTAGCTGAGGAGAAGTTGCATTAACTAACCTTTCTAACATAAATAAGAAAGTCTTAACTACTTTTAATTAGAACAATGCTTATAAAAAGAGATGAGAGAGGATCTCCAAGGTAAGCAATTTTTTCCAAGCCAACCTAAGCAATTCTAAGTAATTCGAAGCAAGTCCGAGACTATCTCGGACTAGGCCAATTGACTCTTTTTTTTTCCATCTCTCTTTCTTTGAGCTTTCCATTCTGTTGCCTAAACTCTACTGACTTAGACATCGAAGTGTCCCTCACCGGAGTAATTCCGGTCAGGAGTTTGTTTTGCAGAAATCCAAGGAGGTGAATCGATGACCCAGGCACTCCGTCCGGTATGTGGGGATCAGCGTCAACCATTCTATTTAGTAAATTTTTTTTAGATCGTAATTCAAGATAATCTGAATTATCTTTTAAGAGGTAATATAAATAGTTTTGAAAAAAGTGTCTATCCAGATTACCATTTTTTTTTTTGCAATTAAAATTTTATACTAAATTACTCTTCAAAAATATCTTATTTATACTTTCTAAATTATCCTTTCTTCTTCTCTCATCCAATAAATCCCTTCTTCTCTCATCCAACAAATCCTAGTCACAAGAGACTCTATCTCTCACACTGGTCATTATCGTTTCCGGCAATCTCTACTCGATAGCCGATAAGTCATCTCTTACATACTTTTTTTTGTGATGTTAGATTTTTTCGTCTCTCATTTTTTTTGGTAATATTTGATTTTTTTTCTATACTTATCTCTTTTCTTAATTATTAAAATTATTTTATATAACATTTAGATTATATAATTAATATTTTTTAATAAATATATAAATTTTTAATAAATTTGATTTTAGAATATTTTGGAAATTTAATTTCATATTATTAATAATTTGGTTATCATACTAAACAGGTTAATTAAAATTTCAAGTAACTTTATT